>OX336388.2:630903697-632103697 GCA_946902985.2 Meconema thalassinum
ATAAATATTTTTCGATATACAGTGATTTTTAATACAATATTTGCATCCTGTCTATCAATGTATTTCTCTGTGGATTTTGTTGTTTTATTTTCCAAAAGTGCCCTTTCGTCTGCACTGGAAGTTTGTTCAAGGCTCTTCATTAGTCATTCCTTTACACCCCTCATGAATCTTTCATTCAAACCATTCTCTTTCAGCTCAGGAGGCTGAGTGTATCTCATTCCAGCACTACTTTTTCATTATCGTTTTACCCTCCAGGGTTGGCTTTTCCGACGGACTAAGCAAGGGATCCAACCTCTACCGCCACTGAGGGCAGTGTCCTGGAGCTTGAGACTCTGAATCAGGAGATACAACTGGGGAGTGTGACTAGCACTTCGCCCAGGCAGCCTCACCTGCAAAGAGAACAGGGGCCTTATGAGGGGATGGGAAGATTGGGAGGGATAGACAAGGAAGAGGGAAGGAGGCGGCGTGGCCTTACATTAGGTGCCACCCCGGCATTTGACCGAAAACGAAGTGGGAAACCATGGAAAACCACTTCGAGGATGGCTGAGGTGGGAATCGAACCCCCTCTACTCATTTGGACCACCCGAGGCTGAGTAGACCCCGTTCCAGTCCACATACCACTTTTAAAATTTCGTGGCAGAGCCGGGAATCGAACCGCGGACCTCCGGGGTGGCAGCTAAGCATGCTGACCACTACACGATGGAGGCAACTCCGAGCCTTATAGCAGAATTAAATATCTTGGCATAGCCTGAAATTGAACCCGGATCTCTGCGGTGACAGCCAAGAAAACTAGTCACTACACCAAGAGGTGGACAATCCCAAAAGACTGAGATGTCAAACAAATCATTGTATCTCCCATGGTTCAATAGATACTGTACTAAGCTTATTACACTAAAATAATGTCATCTATTCTCTCTTGAATCATCACAGTTACACAAGCACACTGTTAAAACAACCAATGATCATCATAACAAATAAACTGTAAAGGAAATACAAGGGATACTTACATGTAAATATGGGAGATTCTATTAGTTGCACTAACTTGTCGATCTCGGTGAGAAACTCTACTGTCACTTCAATGTTCCCGCTGAGAAGGAGTTAAGAACATTATCATGAGATGGCAGAGAAAACCTAGCAAGTTGCTTTAAATCTCATGATCACAAGTCGAGAGACTGTTTCTCCTGTGGAATCTGCGGCACTGGATGAGATCACATGGATTAACCAACAATCAAACCCTGTCTACTTTGGCAAGAGACAAGCAGGTAGACCATGGTAATATTTAAGCCTCCAAGCATGTGTGGTACACACTCAAACTGTCCAAGAGAAAATATGTGCATTACGATAATAAGCACCCCCTCCACAATGCACAGTGGTTTCTTCATGTATAGACATGATAAATACTGAGTTATTCAAAATGATTTAGACACTTCCAATAATTTAATAAAAATAAAATTGTGTATATTTTTTAAGTATTTATAAATTAATTCAAGTGATAGTAAAACATGTTTGTAATGAGGTAAGGTATTACAATATGATTATATTTGGAATCACATTTCACCCAATACTCCACCCAGAGGCACAAAAGCATGAATGCAGCAAGAGTGGACTTATCAGTTTTTATAGATAGCTTTGCTCATCATCCTTTAGTTTTCTCTGTCTTCTGTAGTCCATAACAAATATATCACATGTAATTTGCTACAGCTTATTTCTTCGCATGTGCCAGTAATTGGGCTGATATTGTGTTGACTGGCTGAAAAGTTGCAATATCAATAATTGGTTTTTGTTTTGACGCTCCTCAATCAAAAGCAATATCATAATTTTAAATATTAAGTCAAACATATCCCAAGAAAAGAAAACAAGCCTGGATTCAATTGCATAACTAGGACTTGCTTCTGGAGGGGGATGAGCGGAGTCAAATCTGAACTAATTTTTGGTTTTTTGTTTGTTTTCTGCTTTTGCTTTTACTTAAATTTTGCTTTTTACTATGTGGTCTTGGTTTTGTGTTTGTTTTTTGCTTTTGTTTTTGCATTTTGTGGTGTGTTCTTTGTTTTTCGTTTGGTGTTCGTTGTTTTCTACTTTTTTTTCTTTCTTTTTGGTTGGTTCTTAAGTTTAGGGGCTGCAACAACGCGGTCATGTAGCCCCGTGTACTTTGGGTGTGTGTAGAATCTGTCTGATAACCGGTGTTAATTGTGATGACTGTATTAGTGTGTTTTTTTTTTTGTAAGTACTGCAACTTAGAATTTTTCAAATAGTTCCTACTTTTGAAGCCAAGCGCCACCGTCAACGACTATTAGGCCAAGTTCAGAACTTAGCTACTAGACGCCACCGCAGTCAGCTCTTGGCAATGAACGTAGAAACCTAAGAGCATTGTTTACATTCTTAACCTATCCAATTTAGCTTCACACAGGTGCAATTAGTGGAAGGTTCTTTAACATGCCATAAATCTATAACATGGGGCCTCCGGCTTTACTTCCCCTTCGAAGGATTTCTTCTTTTTGCTTTGTGTTTTATGTTCATTGTTTTGTGTTTGTTTTCTGCTTTTTCGAATTTTGCTTTGTGTTTGTTTTCTGCTTTCGATTTTTGTTTAGTGTTTGTTTTCTGATTTTGTTTATGCTTTCTGTTTTGGTCATGTGCTTGTTTCTGTTTTTTGCTTTGTGCGGAGGGGGAGGGGGGTGGCAAAATAAGACAATCAATGAAAGCAAACCTACACATTTGATCTCTATAGCATTTGATACGTTTTATTTACACCTCTCAATGTGCAAAAGCTCAGAAATGAACAGTTTTGGTTGGCCTAACATTAAATATTTTACACGAAGATAAATGTTCACAAATTAGTAAGTATAAATGTACATAATCAATCCGAAAACTGGCATTTAATTTTAAAAAAATTTCATCAAATTAAGTTTTGAAAAATTATTTGCCTCTTAGGGGATTGATCCCCCTAATCACCCCCCCTCCGCCACGTAGTTTCGCCACTGACTGGATTAGTCAACTCTGGCCCCATTCTATTAAAAAAAAGGTCAACAATGGCTCAAAGAATATTTTAGAAAAAAAGTTTTAGAAAAGAAGAGTTTTATGAACTTTTTATTATTTTTAAGTGAAATGTTTTTTGAATTTGTGTAAAAAAAGTGATGAACATTTAGCTGAAGAAGGGCTCCATTTGAGATATGAAAGATCTGTTGCATGGTTATCAACTTGATCAGCAGCGATTGAAGTCTAGAAGAAGTTGCCTGCGTACAACTGAATGCCCTAAGGATCCTTCTCAATCATCACGGGTAACAACGTTGAGTTGGATGGAACGAGCAGGCCGTGAAGAGACTTGGAAGAGTCTCAATAGTTACAGTCTAAGGTTGGTAGATCCAAGACAAGCATTAAGAAGTGGGGACTACCTTGTGATTGCATCTCCTCAATTGTAGCTCCTGCCCTCTCTAGTGTACCAAAGACGACCTAGTGTAGGCTACACCCAACGGCCGGGACCTTGCAAAAACCTGGTCTACCTAGGTAATGTCATTTAATATTTGTCACTTTAATTGATCTTCATTACCATTCGATTCTATAGTAATGATGTGCTGCTTCTGATACAAGTAAATAAATAAATCAAAACAACAAAAAGAATATTGTACTGACAGGGCGGACGAATCATTTGTGAATAAATGTAACAATTGCTCTTCAACTAAGACTTGGAAACGAGTCCTGGTCGAGGCTCAGCAGTAGATCCAGTCTTGTTTTCAAGTCTCACTCAACAGTGTTATAAGAAAGGATACAAAATGCGAATGAGATCACAGACGTGACTGTAGTTCTGCGTGAGGAGACACAGAGCCACAGTCGCCACAGGATTGTGGCACCAAGACACGTACAAACAGCGGAATAACTTGCAGCTCTCCTGAAACAAAAGAACAGTTCCACAGAGTTACAATCTAGAAGCTACCTGGTGTTGGAGCCATTCAGGCGCCTACTTGCCAATTTTGATGTTTCGTTTAGCAAAACCGGAACTATTGAGCGACCTGTAGCTGAGATTTACTCTAAATACGGTACTTTGGTTCAGTGATCACCAAAAGTGCTGCTTTGATGAACTCCTTCAGATCATCATCATCATCATCATCATCATCATCATCGAAGGAGAAATTGAGAGTAGGAGAGGTCGAGAAAGGAGGAGATTATCTCTGCTAAAGAACCTATGTAAATGGTATGGAATTAACACTCCTGCACTATTCCAAATCGCTAAAAAAAATAAGCAATTCGCCCTGATGATACTCAACATCCAAAATGGCAGAGAAGAAGAGGAAGGTGCCGTAGATTCTTTCCACCCACCAAATATCCTACTTCCTTGGCTGCGAACGTAAGTTCGGGATCAGGAGGTGGACACTTTGTCTCGTAACCACTGAGACTATCACTGGACAGAAAAAGGAGAGAAACATGGAAACATTAATAATGTTATTTGTTTTACGTCCCTTTTAACTACTGCGGCTTTTAGAGACGCCGGGGTGCCGAAATTTCGCCCCGAAGGGGATCTTTAACGTGCCAGTAAATCTACTGACATGGCTCCCTCACATTTGCGCACCCTCAAAAGCCAGCTGACTGCGCCAGGATTCGATTCTACAACTTTGGGCACAGCAAGCGAGAACGTTACCGCTGAGCCTCGCAGCCAGCCAACATGGAAACAGAACATGGGGTTAGGGAGAGACAAGGACTACTACACATGAGAAGGTTAGTGTTGGTGATTCATTTTAGAGGCATGGTCTCATGTGCTTGGACTGTTTTAAACAGTGGGTGTTCCTGTTAATTTTTAGCCCTTGTCAAATATCATATCGTAGTTTGTTTTCACATTGCACTTTGAAAATATCACCGAGGTGCCTGTAAGCATACTCTCGAATGTTTGCCATTAATTGGACTGGGGTTCTTAACTGCTAACTTAGAAAGGCAAAATGCTCATAACATCAGCCACCACCAGCCTGACTGAAATATAGGAGCACTTTCTTATGCCATTCAAAGCAACTCAAAAGAAAATTAGGCTGGATATACCGTATATCAATTCTTTACTTGTCTTTTAGACGGTTAAGATATTGATAATATAAGTCAACTAATGGCTCCACTGCGTTCTGCTGCACGGCTGAAAGCAACGGGAAACTACAGCCATAATGCTATTCCCGAGGATATGCACCTCTCTATGCATAATTAAACGATTAGCACAGGACAGGGAGGCATGGATAGCTGCATCAAACCAGTCAAAAGACTGAAGACTCAAACAACAACAACATACCGTATATACCCGAATATTACCCGCCCCCGAATAATCCCCGCACCCTCATTTTTGGATGGAAATTTAAAAAAGAAACTTTTTTGTTGTTCTTGACACTTTATTTTAAACAAAAATGTATACTATTAACACTGTAATAAAGTAAAACTTGGTTAAAAAGTTCCCGCAAAAAAAGTTTTTCCACTTAAGATGTCCGATATTCTCGGTCCCGTGATCGGCCCCATAAGATACATGTATATTTTTCCCGTATAAAGTGTTCTTGCATAAGAGGTTTTCCCTGTTAAATAGAACAGATTTTGTATCCCCTTCAAGTATAATTCGTTCACTGGAGACAACTGACTTTTTATAGAATCCAATCTCGCTAATCTCCGCGAAGATACTTCCGGTGTTCCAAGTGAAAGAATAGAGCAGTTCCGAGTGTTCGCGGGTCTCCAATGAATCATCTGACCGGGCGAACTACGTCAAGGCTACATGACGTCACGCCATTACAGCAGCAGCTCATTGGACAGTGTTAACCTTGAAACATGTGTGGAGATATGGAAAACACTGGCTTCTGCCGGGATTACTTCCACAAATGCAAGAAAATTAAAACCGGGAAATACGACGATGTAGAACAAGATCTGCTGGTATGGTTTAAACAGCAGCTAAGTTTAAACATTCCAGTGTGTGCGCCAAGTTCAGCTCGGTCAAACAGAACACTAGCTGCCCGCGCGAACGGAACGACCGCAGCCCGTTGCGGACTGGGGTGGTCAAACTGAGGTCAATCAACTTCTCCCTTTTGTGGGCCATGCTTCCAGCCCGCTCGGACTTTGTGGAAAATCACAACTGCTCACTTGCCCGCCGCGGTAGATCGCCTTCTGTTTAACCAGGATGATGCAATATTACACAATACAGAGTTCGCAGCGGTCGGGCGGCCGAGTTTGAGCGGGCAGCCCGCTTCATGTTCGACCGAGCCTTTTACTGATGCCATGCTATCACGCAACTAACGAAACTCGTGCTTGTGTTAGGCTTGCGCGACCGGTCAAGCCATTAGACGGAAATAAACAAGTAGGCTACACCCGAACAAGCACCATAATAGCGGATACTCGCGTGTGGCGGGCAATTTAAATCTTTAAAATTTGGATGACTCGATTAATACCCGCACCACAATTTTTCACGTCCGATTTTGTATAAAAATGTGCGGGTGGTATTCGGGTATATACGGTATAGAAATGTAAATATCCTGAACACCCGGAATGCTAACAAGTGAAGACACACTATCTCCTGGTTGTGAACGACTTCAAAGTCCTTAAACAGACTTTGGATAGGCGTCACAAGATCCAAGGACAACTGAAGGAAGTGGGGCAGATTCTTTGCGATTGTGCAGAAGAGCAAATGACGATACATCTTACAAGATGTCATCTTTATACGAGTCTTGAAATGGCACTGGCTACGGACGATACAGTATGTGTATCCAGGTTGTTTGAACAGTGCACTGTTGTTGAGGCCCTCAAGGGCTGTTAGCAAGTTCCTTTACTGTGGTTAGAGATGGGTTGTGCCCCCTTTCTCGAAGTGTCATTGTGTGTTCTGGTGGAGGCTGCACTGTGTTGAGCCAGAGGGATGCCTTCACACAGTGAGAAACCTCTGTAAAGTGAAGTTCTGAGATAATTTTAGCAATCTAACTAAACTCTGTAAACAATGAACATCGGAAGACAAGGTGCACTCTTGAGGTATGCTTCCTGAGTGGTTCAGAGATACATTGTCCGCTTCTGGATCCCAAGATTGTGGGTTCAATCCTCGGCTGAGGACGTAGGATTTTTGAAGAGTGACAAAAAAACAACAACATGGCACTCCCAGTTGTACAACGTCTGCTTATAAAACATCTCTTAGTGATTGCAAGACAATCTCAGCCACAGGTAACCTAGCAGAGTTCTGGTTTTCACCACCAGAGGGCAGTGTTAAAGAGAATGTTGGAATTGGAGAGTAGATCGCCTGATTGGCTCCAACTCTATGCCACGGTAGCGGAAGACAAACATGTACTTACTTCAGTCTTTACATCCTTCAGTTTTGTCCTCAGTTCAAACAATTCAGATGATGTTAAAAGGATTGTGTTGAGAGTTTCAACCATAATACTAGCAAATCTCAAATTTTCTTCATGAAGAAGAATTTCAGCTAGTGTTTTATATATATCTTCTGAGTTTAGTAATACACACAACTGCCTGGAAATAAAAGTGAATAATGATATTAATATATGGGAAATGTAACAGAGCATCAAATCCGATCTTTGCAAAATATTGCACAAAAGATAGGTTTTAAAATTTCTTTTGAAAAAAAATCAAATCATGTTGAATCTAAAATATGAATAATATTCATGAACATGAAATCAAAATTGTTGATAAATTTAAATAATACTGTAGGTGAAATTATCACCTTTATCTAAATAGAAAAACCAACCTGGCCTCGGAGACCTGGGTTATGAAAGGAAGGGAGAAGAGCAAAATACAGGCCAGTGAGATGACGTTCTTGAGAAGCAGTATTGGAGCTACAAAGAGGGACAGAATAAGAAATGAGAGGATCAGAGAATTAATGAAGGAGGAACCATTACAGGATGGTATAGAGAAATCTAGACCTAGATGGTATGGACATATAAAACGAATGGAGGAGAAGAGGATACCCAGGAGGATACACGAGACGAAGTGGAAAGGACAGAGACCGAGAGACAGGTGGCTGAAAGGGGTGGAAGAAAGCGTGAAGAAGAGAGGAGAAGACTGGACAAGGGTGGAAACTGAGAGATGGTGGGAAGACAGAAGACGTTGGAGAGGCTTGTGTTCCAAACAGACCCGGCCAGTGGCCTGAAACTGTGCAAGATGATGATGATGAATAAAGCTGTAACCTAACTTTTCTAGGTTACAGAGACTCCTTTTAGTTTCTTTTAGGTATTTATTTTTATCGGGTTGCCAGCCATGGACATTTATTTGGTAGACCACCACAGAGAGTCTTATGAGTTCAGTGCCTTAGAGATTCTTGGTGGTGGTCTAGCCTTGGCTGATTGCAATGGTGCCTTGATCTAATGGCAGAGGTAACCATGGTGATGATGTTTGTTGTGGTAGTTTTTGTGGCAAGATGGAGGCTGCTATATGATAAATTAGGCCTAGTTGGTTCGTGAATGGAAATATTGATGTGGTTGCTGCCAGGAAAAATGGAGGCTGGTTGTTTTTAAGTAAAATGTGATGCTCTCTGATCTGAAAATTGAAACTTATGAAGAAATAAAGAGGTTGTCTAAAAAAAAAAAAAAAAGTGTGGAGGAGAAGAAATATAATAGTTGTTAATGCTGCACAACAGATGCAGGTTATGGTAGCTGTGCTTTTATACAAACAAGTGATGTGGGAATTGGTCTCTCTGGTCTGGAGATTAGTGTTATAGTACAAGAGATGCAGATAGTGAAATCCTGCTTATGGTGTTAGATAATGTACAAGAAATTCAGGTAAATGGATGCTGGCCTACATGTACAATAGAGAAAGGTAATAAATGCATTGTTTTTCTTATATTCCTTGTGTGTCCAACGCTAGATACACCCCGGAGATTATTATAAGAATGGTGATACGCTTATAAATTTGGAAGAAGTAGAAGAAATATGATTCAGATTTATTTCATTGGTTGCCCAACTAGGGGTATGATTTAGAACTGTTTCAAAGCCAATTAAATAACCAAACATACCTACAACAAAAAAAAACTTATCGATTGCAGTAAAATTAAGACATTATAAAACAGTTACAAAGCCAGAGGTGACTTATGCTAGTGCACTATTTTCAAAACTACCAATAGTGCTGAATTAGATAAAATACTTAAAAACAGAACGAAGAAGATTTAGGACATGCATAAATAAGCAATATCAAGTTAATGGTCATTGGAGAATAGCATCAAATAATAGTCTATACGGAAACTGAACCAGTATTAAAACAAGTACAATTAGAAAGAAACGGATCTTATATTTTGGACATCTTCTTCGAACACCGGAAACTAGAATTAGTAGAAAAATAGTAGAAAAATTATGGAATAGCAATACCAGGATTAAATGGATCACAGAAATTAAAGAGCTCCAAATAATACTCGATGACCTGAAGAATAAAACTGACAGAATCAAAATTTTACAAGACTCACATATTAGACTATCAACCAAAATTAATAAAAGAGCTAAAGGAAGGGTGTTCTCTGCTGCCGACAAGAAGTAAATATCCGAGAGGATGAAAACCTATTGGCAAAATAGAACAACTAAATTGGCTAAGGCTATGTATAATTGATTGTAGTGGTCCAATGTTGGCCATAAGATACAAAATAAATAACATGGGAGGTGTTCAATAAAAAATTACAGTCAGTCTGAAAGACTAGACGTTATATCATTTTAAATGACGCATGCTACAAATGCTACAAATGCTCTGACATCTTGCACACCACTTTAGGAGGCACCCTGTATTCTTATCTGGCATATTGTACACCTCTTTAGGAGTCACCCTGTATTCTTGTCAGGACTCTTTCAACAGACTCCATTACCCATTAACTTAGGCTTCCCGCGCAGGCACCTCTTTAATGGTCACCCTGTATTTGAGTCTGACATCTTTTACAACTCTTTAAGAGTCACCCATTATTTGAATCTGATATCTCGCAAACCTCTTTAAGGGTCACCCTGTATTTGAATTGAATATAACATACTGTACACCTCGTTAAGTGTCACCCTGTAATTTGCTCTGACATCTTGCACACCACTTTAGGAGGCACCCTGTATTCTTATCTGGCATATTGTATATCTCTTTAGAAGTCACCCTGTATTCTTGTGTGACATCTTGTACACCTCTTTAGGAGTCACCCTGTATTCTTGTCAGACATCTTGTGCACCTCTTTAGGAGTCACCCTGTATTCTTGTGTGACATCTTGTACACCTCTTTAGGAGGCACCCTGTATTCTTGTCTGACATCTTGTGCACCTCTTCAGGAGTCACCCTGTATTCTTCTCTGCCATTTTGTACACCTCTTTAAGAGTCACCTTGTATTCTTATCTGGCATCTTGTATATCTCTTTAGGAGTCACCCTGTATTGTTATCTGGCATCTTGTACTGTATTTTGCTCTGACATCCTGCACACCTCTTTAGGAGGCACCCTGTATTCTTATATGACATCTTGTATATCTCTTTAGAAGTCACCCTGTATTCTTGTGTTTGCTCAAAGCCCCAGGTTGCTCGATGCCCCAGGACTCTTTCAACAGACTCCAATAACCATTAGCTTCTGCTTCCCGCGTGGCTGCATGACGTCACACACTCGCTTCCCGCGCGGCTGCATGACGTCACTTCCGTCTCCGTAACGCATAACGTTGGACCCATGCATAACGACGAAGTCAACAAGATCATTTGAAATGATAAAACCATACACAGTTGGTAAAGTCAATGCTCTCTGTAGGGATAATGTTAGTGTTATCTTTATAAATAAAATAAGCTTTCTGTCTGAAGATATGGTACTAAGTACATCCTTGTTGCTCCCTTGTCTAGCCTGGGTGCAATGTTATACTGTTTTCGAAGTAGTGAATTCTCCATGAATGTGTGTTAGTTTAAATTATTAGGGTTGTTTATTTTAAGCAAAAGTATCTCGATTCCTTCCTTTATGTAATACATTTATTAGAGCACAAAATATGGATTTGAATTAAGCATTACTTATCATTAGTACAAAACTGTGACAGATATCAGAGATACGGTATACCAGTGGCGGCTGGCGGACAATTGCTCTGGGTGTTGTACTATTTTCATTAAGGTGGTACATGGGCACCCGCGGGATATTTTCTAGGGAGGGGGGGGGGGGGGGGGGGCATGTATTATTTTTTATTTCATTACCTACATGGTGATATTGAGACGTACACACCCCTCGCAATTTTCGATTCATTTCTTACTTGCTTCGTGACGTTCATTATTTGGCTGCTCTTAAACCGTTGGGTACAAGGTCTTTATGGCATGAATGGGGGGAATATTTTTTTTTAGTTCAGAGTTTTTGTCCATAGGAGTTCACTTTTCTTTGTGAATCATCGTTATAAAGTTCATTTTTCAAAAACAGGCAAAAAGTAGTTGTATCACAATGTATCGACAAAAAAAAATCAAGCAGTTCATTAAAATGGTAATGTTAATCCAGTTCGCAGATTTTTTAAATAACTGAAAATATTCTCAAATAATCCCAAATTACTAAGTTAAATAAAACTGTGGGATTATCTCTACATCTAAATCAGTTAACCATCAGTAACTTCCATTTCTGAAATAAACTGGTGTGACAATGAACAATCGAAATATCCTTGGGATTTCAAGGAGTGGGGGCATGGCCCCGGGCTCCTTGCCCCCCGTCCTGCGGGCGCCCATGAGTTGATAGGGTAAAAGAGCGTTGATATCGGAGAAATATGTATTCAATTGCGCGGTAAAACGGATGTACCTCATTCATAACTAATGTCGCATATCAGAGACATCACATTTTCATCGGATTAAATGGAATATAAGTTAGTCTACATGAAAACCTTCACGAGAACAAAACAACGTAAGTTATACACGAGGGCGAGAACTGCGAGTGTCACAAGTACGCGCAACATTGCAAGACATGGTTTCGGCAGTTGACGAAGCATCTCGGATGTCTCCGTCCGCGCCTGCGCCTCGGCTTCCTGGTTGCAGTCGGCGGGCAACGACCAGCTGAGTTAACTGTTGGGATAGGGTTTACCCGGTCTAGCATCTCTGCCATACCCTTCACTATTGAGATGTGGTCGGTGCTTGGGCCTGGCAATGACCACACAGACGAGCACTTCTAGACGGCTGGCGCACCTCGCTTTCTCAGTCAGTTCACAGTGACTTACTATAAGATTTCCTGAATTATTAAAGAACAGAATTATGAATTCCTATACATATAAAAGGAAACATACAACTTTTATTACTAAAAATATTATTATGGTATCAATTGTTTTTTATGAATTAATCTGGTCGTTGTGCAACACTGCAACATTATTACCGGCCGCCACTGCGGTATACACGTGCGCAGTGAAACTGATGTAGCTCATGCTGCAGTCCAAGAGAACATCACATTCACCTCGGGATTAAATGGATTATAAGTAGGGCCCGGAAGTTCATGCACTATTAAATTAATAAATATGCATGCAAAAATGCACTAATTATGGGTCGAATATGCATCCCGTTTCAAAAATATTATGCACTAGAAATAACTACTGCAATTACAATCACTCCGTATTCTCTAGCGTTTCTATTTTGAATATAAAGAAAATATGAACAGATGGATATAATTATAACTACACTTTTTTTTTAAATATCTCAACTAAGAAACAGTAGGAAATGTTATTTTATGAACTTCAAGCGGTGTTGACCATCAATAATTATTTTATCATGTAAATTCTTAAGTATAACAGATATACAATTTTAGTAGCAGTTGCATTTTTAAAACTGAAAATATATTTACAATATTTACATAGTCGTCGTCGGCGGCTGTAACTCGATTCCGAGTACACATACTTCTTCCTGCATAGAGCTTTTCAAACCAGCTTGTGGATGTGTTTCTAATGACTAAACAGGCCAATCCTGGCATAAAACATGCACATACATAAATTGCACTGAATGGTCGGGGGGGGGGGGGGGGGGGGGGTTGTAATTGATGAAGCTTTCTTGCTTGTCGCTTGGCCTCTCCATGTCTGCAACGTTCTTCTTCAAATAAGTTGACAACGGTTGATGTAGTGTTCCGCCACAGTAAACGGTCCGCAGCAGATGTTTCCCATGAGTCATCTTCATGATGTGTTTTAACTGGTCTTTAAAACGCTTCAGAGGGACCCCATGAAGTCTAGTGCCGGAGCAAAGTTCACCATAAAGGAATTGACGTGGAAGCCTGGTATCACTCATACGGTGAACATGGCCTAACCATCTCAGTTGAAGAGCAATGATGGTTGCCTCAATGCTATTGAGATGCGCTTTCTCGAGAACTGCAGTGTTGGTCACGTAGTCCTCCCACTTAATGTTCAAGATGTATCTCATCTTTTGTTGGTGGAAGCGCTCAAGTGTCTTGATATCAAAGTGATAGAGTGTCCAAATTTCACAGCCATACAGTAGCATTGAGACGACGACAGCTTTGTACACCACGAGTTTGGTATGCATCTTTAGGTCTTTATTCATGAAGACTCGGTGCATTAAGTGGCCAAATTCTGCATGGTTAGCCCCAATTCTTTTGTCAACATCCTGTTCGCATGTGCACCGTTTAGACAAGATGCTACCAAGATATGATAAATGATCAACCTGCTCCAGTGTTGAGTCTCAGATGGAGATATTGAACTCAGGAAGAGGTAATTCTGGGGCTAAATGCTAAATAAAAATAATTGATATTAAATTGCAAGATTGAAACGTACTAGACATTAAAATAATTTCAGTATTATTCTGTAATAGACTCACGGAGTACCAATCGAAATACACGACTTTAAGAACATGAAGTAACAAAAAGTGCTTCAAAACAATAGGAAATAAGAATATATGCCCTTTTCAAGCAGATATAATTATATGCACTTAAACAGGCAAAGGAGAAAAATATGATGCATTGTGCCAAAATAACCAAAATATGCATAAATATGCAAAAATATGATTTTGCATGAACTTCCGAGCCCTAATTATAAGTTATTTTTCCAAAACTTCACGAGAATAAAACAGCATAAGCTTCATACGAGGGTGACTATTAAAGTACCGTTTCCATATATAATATATTTCCTATACATCACTATGATTGCAATGTTAAAAACGTGCAATGGCTTCCTTCATCAGTGACATGTCATATGCAATGTTGGAGATATTCACATAGTGTCGTCATCTTGTATTGTTCAAAATGTTCAAGATAACATATAAGTGAGATATGGTCTGCAATTCATTTCTTGTATGCATGAAACATTAAAACCAGTCAACATCCATTGCCAAGCATGTGAGGTGTATGATGGAAGTCCAATGTCCAATGGAATGGTGAGAGAATGGGTTTGAATGTTCAATGAAGCTTGTCAACATGGTGAATCACAGATGGGATCACCGTTTGTCGTCACAGGTGATTTCCATCTTTTCCTTCATCTCAACGAGGGAATAGTCATGGCTTTCATCACAGGCGATCCATGATGAAGGCAGACAAGTATTGGTGCCCCGTTATGTTATCATAAGTGCTTTAATAAAGTAGATGACTATGTGGAGAGATAGCTTAAGGTGTGCAAACTCTAAAAATATATGTAATGTTCACAAAATAATGTTGACATTCTTTGAAAAGAATTTCAGTATTTAATTAAAAACCATGCCTCATATTTGGAAATGGTTTGTTCAATATATCACCTCGTTATGATTAATTAAATCAATCTCTCACCTGATGATAAAGGAACCTCTGTCTTCAAGCAGATGTTTGTCTGTGCAGAATAGTTTCAACAGACTTACAATGAATTTTGAGAAGTATGGATTCAAGGTGTTTATTGTTTCCTGATTCTTGCCCAAAATCTTTTCAAGTTTGCTGGGCGCTAGGAAAAGAAATGTCAATAAGATGATTATTAAGCAGTTGAATGAAGAGAAACACACATTAAAAAATAGAACATTATTCTGTAGATCACGATTCGTCAGCTCCAGTTAGTTCATTCTGTGGTGGCTACAGCATTTGTTTGCATAATTCATTATTGAAATTCCGAAATAATAATTAAATTGTCCAACTACCCAAGCACGCACAAATCAGCGGGTTTCAAATCAATGGTCCTTAGGGACTTAAGCATGACAACAGAAAATTACAACAAAGATAATAATAATAATAATAATAATAATGATAGCAGGTTAACCAAGCAGAGTTTTAAATATCTTTGGAAAAAGAAATCTACAACAGCGTGGTTTCAAGAAGTAAAGAAAGATTTAGAAAGAAACAATGTAAGAGAAGAAGATGCACTAGAGAGAGATATTTACAAAAATAAAGTTTTGGGAATGGAAGGACTCCAAGGAGGCAATATAAGAAAACAGGCTCAAAATGGTCGGTACAGAGAAAGAAGAGACACAGGAAAAGATGAAGGAGCACTGGAGGAAGAAGAAAGAACAACAAAGGACTAAACATTGAAATTGGTTCGTGGTCCTCAGAAGACCCCAACGGAGAAAGAAAGAAAAATAAAGCAAATAGTCATAAATAGCAATCTCACACCTAATAAGATAGATCAACTAGTACAAAGACACCGAAGAGAAAATGAAGATCAAGTGCTGTTCAATAATGAGAACACGAGGGAATTTTGTGAATACAAACACATAAAAAATCACCATCTTTTTAAAACCAATTTAAAGAATGAATATAACTTTTAGAACAACTACTCACATAAAGGAAGGGAGAAGAGCGAAATACAGGCCAGTGAGATGAGGCTCTTGAGAAGCAGTATTGGAGCTACAAAGATGGACAGAATAAGTAATGAGAAGACCAGAGAATTAATGAAGGAGGAACCACTACAGGATGCTATAGAGAAATCTAGACTTAAATGGTATGGACATGTAAAACGAATGGAGGAGAAGAGGATACCCAGGAGGGTACACGAGACGAAGTGGGAAGGAAAGAGACCTTGAGGAAGACCCAGAGACAGGTGGCTGAAGGGGGTGGAAGAAAGCATGAAGAAGAGAGGAGAAGACTGGACAAGGGTGGAGGCTGATAGATGGTGGGAAGACAGAAGACATTGGAGAGGCTTGTGTTCCAAACAGACCCGGCCAGTGGCTGGAAACTGTGCAAGATGATGATGACTCACATAACAGTAACTTAAATAAACAGGACACATATTTGAAATCAGGAGTGTATTATACTATTAATGTGCCTGGAAACAGGATGTCAAGCAAAATTATGTAGGACAGACTAGAAGGAGGGTGAACATGCATTATAAAGAGCACAGGATGGCTATTAAACACAGAAAACACTCAGCAGTATGCGAGCACATGTATGACACCAGTCATAGATTCACTAATATAGAAACAGACCTAAAAAAAACTTGCACAACGAAACAAAAGGTAGGGAACTTGTCGTAAAAAAAAACATAAAGATCTATTTAGCTTAGCACACCCATCCTACATGTTAAATTACAGCAGTGCAACACCACTACTTAATGGTGTTGCAACCAGTTTGAGCTAGACAAAACAATTTATTTGAAATTTGATGCATAAAGATAAATAACCCATCCAATTTAAATGAACACACACTTTTGGAGAGCTCAACCCTATTCACGCTTTTAGGCAATATTCCCAACAAAAAAACAGGAAGCTACATAGCGAAGGAAGTGAGGCAATGAATAAGGGGAGGAAAACCTTTGATAAGGAAAAAATGTTAATTTGGGAAGGTTGTACGATGTACCAAATTCTCAATAAACCAAGGCCTAAGAAAGGCAGTATTATAGAGTCCAAAATCACATTCAAAAGCCGGGTAAATCATAAATGGCCTGAAGTGGAGAATGATAGGAGTTGAGAAGGTCCAAGAACTGTTAGCATACACACACTATAAGACAAAGTTTCATAGCTTGCACGGACACACAACCAGTAAGTACCATGAAGTAGCAACAGATAGCACCCCTAGCAGTCATGCACACAACTAGTAGTTTAGTTTACAGAACAACAGATAGCAACAGTAGAAAGCCAGCAACCAGTTAAATGTTTCACATCCATAAATTCTTTGTCTCAACAACTTAACTAACAGTACTATGAAAGCCCATCAGTTAGACAGGATCCATGAATTGATATGGACACTAACAAAGGAGTATTCACATCAGAGACTTGCTACCGTAGAATATGAAAAGCCTCAAAATAAACCATGATGGTTTGAAAAATTGGTTCTGTATTGACTTACAAATGCAATGAAACAATTTATTGTATTGACTGGGAGGACAGATCCTAATAAATTGTTCCATTGCACAGTAAAGTTAATGATTTCAAAGTGTCTACATAATTGGTATAAACAAAACAAATGCAGCATTTACACAAGTGCTATAGACTAACGGAATGCAATACAAATTTGACACGTTATGAAAGTTATCAACTTTGATAACTTATTGTTAATATTGCACATAAGTGTCATACATATCCACTAAAACTAAATAAGGTCTAAGTCAGGGGTGGCCAACTCCAGGCCCGTGGGCCAAGTAATGGCCAGTCAAGACATTTGGATTGGCCCCCCGATAGCTCAAGATCCAATTTATCACTATCATTTTCTAAGCATTCAGCACATGTTAAGTAAATTATTACGGATCATTTAAAATACAAAACAGCAGTTACAACTTTGAGCGAGGTATTCTCAACTCAATTTTCTTTTTTCAAATCTTAAAAGAGTAACATCAATTTATTCCTAAATCCATTTTTTATTTCAAAGTCTCAGATTCATAAAAACTCCCTATCCTTGCAAATGGAAATCATTGGAATCCAAACACATTCAGGACTTTGTGGTAAATTTAAAGAACATTCTGGATCACCCACTTCTCCTAATTTGACCGAATTTTGGAAATATGTCCCTTTAGACCGGTTTCCTGAAATTGAGATCTTGCTCTAAGGCTCGTGTGCAGATTTGGTTCTACATACATTTGTGATCAAACTTTGTCTGCCATGAATGCTGATAATGTTCAACTATTACAGATATAATTGCTCTATGCACTAAGAAATTACATCTAATATTGAGAGATTGTTAAATGAAAAGCAAGTTCGAAAATGACATTGATTTAACATTACAGGTCTTCAAAACTTCAACACTATCAGACTACCATAGTTTAACGAGTATTTCTATAATAATTCAATATGATTCCTTTTATGATAATTAAAAAAAAATGTATAAAATAGATTATATGAATAACTGAATTACTTTTAAAAGAATTATGCTTTATACAGGATGCCAGGAAATGTTCTCCGCAGTGACTACGGGCTACTGCGAGAGTTAGCAACAGTAAACATTGTACTCACCACAGCCATTCATAACTGATGCTGGAAGTGCTGATGACACACATGCTCACTTATTGCAATACACACTGACGATTTCGACAGCCTACAGCCCACACGTGTGGTATTCATCCTGTCAAGGACACCGTGCTGCCAACTAAAGTGCTGATGCTAGCTCTGGCAGAAGCCGGCAGTCACTGTGGAGAACATTTACTGGTGCCCTGTATATCGGCCTACACTTATCTGAATACTTTACTAATATTCATACAATACTGTAGTTTACAATTAAAATAGTTCATCATCATCAATTTCTGTTTTCCAGCTTGAGCCGGGTTTGAGCAAATATGACACCCCTCCAATTGACTCAGTCTGTACACCATCCTTCCTCAACCACTGAACTCCACTCTAGGTTTCGTTCTCCCACACTGTCCTTCACCAAATCCATCCACCGCACTCTAGGTCTTTCCAATCATCCGTCTCTCTTTTGGCATTCTTTCATCATTCATTCTTTTCACAAGTCCATACCATCTCAATCTGTTCTGCTCCAGCTTATCATTCAGCTTCTGTACATTCACTTCCTTTCGAATGTCTTCATTTCTCACTCCCTCTCTCCTAGTCTTCTGTACCATACATACTACTCAGGAATTTCATTTCGTATTCTACTTTCATCTCTCCTCATCATCGGCCAAGTTTCTGCTCCATACGTCAAAATGGTTATAAATATAAATTTAGTTAGATTGTCCTTCAAATTTTTAAAAATTAATTTACTGAGCCAAGCTCAAAATAGGTTGGTCACCCCTGGTCTAAGTGAACAGACCCTGATGATGTTCACCGGATAAACGAAACATATAGCCTAATCTAATTAACCCCCACACCAACGTTTTTGTTTGATAAGTTTATAAAAGATTCATGTACAATTCTTTTCAGGGTGTAGGTTGATTAGATAAGTGATACTGCCTGCCCAATTTAATTGAGCACATTCGTGTTGACCGACTGAAAAGCAATTCTGTTAGAGATTCAAAAGCAGCACATAACATTAACAACTATATTTTATAACATTCATAATGAAGGAAGCCTCCGTGGCTTAGGCGGCAGCACGCCGGCCTCTCACCGCTGGGTCCGTGGTTCAAATCCCGGTCACTCTATGTGAGATCTGTGCAGGACAAAACGGAGGCAGACAGGTTTTTCTCCGGGTACTCCGGTTTTCCCTGTCAAAATTTCATTCCAGCAACACTCTCCACTATCATTTCATTTCATCTGTCATTCATTTAATCATTGCCCCAGAGGAGTGCGTCAGGCCTCGGCAGTCGGCACAGTTCATATCCTCGCCGCTAGATAGGGGCTTCATTCATTCCATTCCTGACCCGGTCGGAGACTGGAAGCAGGCTGTGGATTTTCATTTTCATTTCATAATGAAGGGAGGCCATATTCCATAACACAATAGGAAAATACAAGGAGTAGGAGAAGAGATAAAATGGAGAAACAACAACGAACACACAAGAAAACAAGGACTATTTCCACAGTTGGACACACCGTCTCTTCAAAGGTAGGCATTCATGCCACCAATTCAGTCAACATCTCTTCAATGACAAGCTAGAACTTGTTGAAGAACACTCGCCGCTATGCAGTACATTGAGCAACAGAGAAACTACACTAGTGAAAATGGAAATTGCAACACCATGAAGAAGAGGTGTTCGATATAATGATAACAATTTCAAGTCCCTCTGACCTCAAATGTGGACAAAAATCAATACAGGATGTGTCCATCACAAGCTGCAACATAGTGCTGAGTTCGTGAAGGTGTCAATGAGGCCCTGGATCACTTCCTGAGGAATGCTTGCTGCACTGAATGGGACAGTTGTTCCAGGGCTGTGGGTCCCACATATCCCACAAAAGCTCAAGGGTGGAGGTCTGGGGATCTAGTGGGCCATTGTGATATTGTGGACAATTTCCCTGGGGTCCAGCTGAACTATCCCTTTTGCAGTGTTCGCCGTCAACCATTGGAGTGAGTACCTTGACAACATACCGGCGAGCAGTCACATTACCCTCAACAATCACCAATTGGGATTTCACATTAAAGCCAATAGCTACCCAGACCACAATGCCTGGTATTGGGTGTGTTTCTCCACAATAAGATCCAGGTTGTCTTTCTTCCCAGTATACACATTCTACAGTAACAGGGTCTCGTAAACCACCAGCATGTAGTTTATTCCCAACTGTTTGTATAAAGTGGGGTGCCACTGTTGCTCGGGAGTCTATCCGAGCTATCCCTATGATGGGGCAATCCTCCCTCACAGTTGGGCCTGTGCTGGGTCTACAAGTGTGCAGACCTTCATTTGATCACTGTTGGCATATCTGTTGTACCATAGATGCCTGTCGGCCAGAACGTGCAGCTACAGTCCGTAGAGATAACCCATTCTCACACAGGCCAATTATCCAAGCTCTCTCAAACTGCGACTATTGTTGATAGCGAGCTCTTCTCTGTCGTCGAGGCATGTTTCACAGGCAATAGTTCACTGTTCAACCGACCAGGGCACGCTATTGTCTGCAACCAATCACGTGGGGAGACCTGTATAAACAATTCAATGTGCCGGAAAATGTTACTCTTTACACACCTACATGGCGTCATTCCATATCTTGAAAATCAACACAATCAACTGATTCCTTCATGGTGTAGAAATTTCTATTTTCATGACTGTACTGACTGCCTGCCCTGCTGCACTGTTGTCTGCCAGCATATGGGAACAATGAACTGGGCCTGCTGCCTACTCATTGGCCCAGACCCTTTTAGAACACACTGGTGGGAAGGGGCCTTTACAATTTCCTGAAAATAGCATGCAGAATGATACAGGAGGCGGAGAAAATGCTAACCTGGTAACGTATCAATATTTCTGCCTGCTGGCGAGGAAATGATCTCTGCAAGTACCACCAAGTCTTGCTGAACAACCTCATCTGAGGCATCCGACAGCACACGCAGCAGCACTGGGAAGAGTTCGTCCACATGGAGGAACATCTGGAATCAACATGTAGGCTATAACAACGTAAGTCAATTCTCCAAACTCACTTAGAAGATGTTGAGGACAATAACCAACTTTAAAGTGGCTATCTTGAGAGGATTGACACTGGATATCTTCAGACCTTTGAGGAACAGGCAGCATGTGGGAGGTAACCTCCACCCTTCTAGCCAGAGCTTCGTATATGCCTTGCCACTCGGGGTGCAGGCCACGTGGCCGATAGGTGGAGTGGACGGTACCGCAGTATTTCTGTTTTTTTTTTTTTTTTTTTGCGTATGGCTTTTTTAGTGCCGGGAGTGTCCGAGGACATGTTCGGCTCGCCAGTTTTTTTGTAGCTGCTTCGAGACGGACACCCAATGGGTGAGCTACAAGTACCGTTGGGGAGGGAAGGAGGGAAGTTGGAATGTAAGGACGAGGAGTTGGAAGGTAGCGGCTGTGGCCTATAGTTAGGGACCAACCCCGGCATTTGCCTGGAAGGAAGATGGAAAACCACAGAAGACCATCTTCAAAGTTGCCGGCGGGGGATTCGAACCTCCTCGCCTCCCGGATGTGAGCGACTGCCATCAGTCATGCCGTAACCACCACGGCTAACTCACCCGGTAGTATTTCTGGTGAATCAGCCCTTAGGCCTGTAAGTAAACCGATCAGGGGAAATCTAAATTGTTCCGTTGAGAAAAATCCAGTTCGACCCCCACCAATACATAACTAGACAGGCGTAGGACGTTCCAGACATTCTGTAAGGTTTATATAAGCGAGAACAGTTGGGTTCGGAGTGCAAAGTCAGCCCAGTGGAGAGAGAGACAATGTAGAGTGAGAGGGTAGCCATGACTAACAGTGTATTACGACAGTACAGCAGGGTGACCGGGACAATAGGGTGCTCTGTAAGCTTGGAGGACCTGGGTTAGACGTGGTACAGGCAGGAGCGCAGGAGATGCTACGCCAATGGGACTCTGGTGGGGCCTGAAGCGGCAAGTGTGGCGACGCAGACTATATGGTGTACAGCTGTTGTACTGTGCCGGCTCACGGACATATTGAGTGCAGTGTAAATAGAAGCTATAGGGAAATAAAGTTACAGTAGTTTGAGTCCTGGAAGCGTGTGATTACTTCACAAGTGAACCCCAAACCCATCTTGCCTTCAGTTTCTCTTCATCATCATCATCATTTCCCCTTATCCAGCTCCTGCCGGGTCGGGGTATTTATGGCACTTCTCCACTTTCCTCTTTCCTTCCACAATTCTTCTTCCACGATCTTGTCCCAGTCCAGATTCCTTTTTCTCACGCTGTTCTTCACTGAATCGATCCACCTTGTTCTAGGTCTTCCCCTTGCTCTCTTACCCTTGCACTTGGCCTCCAGCACCTGTCTTGGTATTCTATTTTCCTCCATCCTCTTTACATGTCCAAACCACCTTAGTTTATTCTTCTCAATTCTCTCATTTAGTTTTCCCATCCCAACTTCCTGCCTAACATCTTCATTCCTCACTCTGTCTTTCCTTGTCTTACCTATCATACTTCTTAGGAATTTCATTTCACTGGCTTGGATTCTACTCTCTTGCCTGCTCGTCAGGGTCCAAGTCTCAGCTGCATAAGTTAATATGGGTACATAGTACATTTTATACATTACCTCCTTGCTTTTCCTTGGTACTTCCTTATCCCAAACAAGTTTTCTTACACTTTGATAGAATGCATTGCTCTGCTGTACCCTCCTGTCAATCTCCATGTCCAACCTACCAGTTTGCATCAATTCACTTCCTAGGTATTTGAACGTGTCCACAATTTCCAAACTCTGACTTCCAATTTTCACAGTGCCCTTTCCTTGTCTTTCCCCTCTTGTCATCACCATGGTCTTGCTTTTCTCTATACTGATTTTCAGGTCATACTTCTGAATATTTTCGTTCAGTGCATCTAGTTGTTTTTGCACTTCTTCAGTGTTCCTTCCCCAGACCACAATATCGTCTGCAAATAATAGTAACTTCATTTCTTTATGTCCATATGCTTCCTTTGTTTCCTTTACAATTTCATCCATTACCATTATGAATAAAAGAGGTGACAGCACACTCCCCTGTCTTAGTCCAGTCTTGTTCCTAAACCAATCTGTCTTTCCAACTGGGGTCAGTACCCTGCTAACACAGTTGTTGTACATTGCTTGCACCATTTCCAACATTTCTCTTCCCAGTCTCTTCTTAACCATGGTTTCCCATACCTTCTCTCTGGGGACACTATCATATGCCTTTTCTAGATCTATGAAAGTCATGATCAAATCCTCTCCATATTCCCAGTTCTTTTCCATCACCTGCCTCAAGCTAAAGATTGGGTCCACTGTGGATCTTCCCCTCCTGAAGCCATACTGTTCCTCTTGCAACTCTCCTTCCACCTTTCTTCTCATTCTTCTTTCTAATATCCTTTCCAGTATTTTTACTATCTGTGATATGAGGGTGATCCCTCTATAGTTATCACACACTTTCTTGTCCCCTTTCTTAAACACTGGTATTATTAGCCCTTCTCCCAGTCTTCTGGTACACATTTCCGTTTCCACACACACTTTAGCAGTCGATACAGCCATTGCATACCAACAGGTCCAGCAGCCTTTATCATCTCTACACTGATTTCTCTTCGTCATTCAGTAATGATGCGTGCATATCATAAATGTTAGGCCCTTGAAGATTTAGTTTCTTCCACAGCAACATTTTTGCAACTTTTTTCTTACCTTTGTACACTTATCATGCGCAAGTCATTTAGTCACTCCTCTTGAACTAGAGCCTTTACCTATGGTAATCAAACTGAAAGATACTTTCTCTGTACAGACTGTAAGAGGTATGACTAACAATTCATAACATCTGTAAAACACTTCAGAAATACTTTAGCATCCACAGTTTATATTTGCTCCAAATTTAATTTGAGCTTTTTAATTCTAAATGCTCAGCAGCACTCTTTAACCTGTCAGCATCCAGGGGGGGGAATTATTGTTTTTATGTATTTATGATGCATAGAGGATTCACAATCCTTAAGAAGGGGACAGTTGAGATTGAGTACTGTATGTTGTACATCTAGAAAGTAAGAAGCAAAGAGTCTGTGCCTGCGAGCTATGTGAGCGGTCACTTAGCACATTCGTATTGGGGCACTGGTCAGTTGAACATGCTGCTGCGAGCTGATAACCTGGCATGGCCTTGTCAGAAGAAAGTAATCTCATCTCAGTGTCTGCGGCCTATGACCACGCGACGCAAGCAGCCAGCATCGTCACTTAGCACATTCGTATTGGTGTGCTGGTCGGTTGCACACACTGTGCCTGCAGGATATGACTCACACTACACGAGCATGGAGGAAGTGAAACTTGTATGGACCCACACTTCCGCGAGCTGGCCTTGGAATGACGAGATTCAATAAGCCGCTGTACGAAACGCTGTCAATCCCAGTTCACCCATATGAAAACAGGTCCAACTGCTATTAGTCGAAACTTACGCAAGAACATAAGCTACTTTCATGGAAACATCGCAACAGAGACCTGTGCGTGATGAGCGAACTTGGTGTTCACAATTAGAAAATACAGCGATCTTGATGGAAGTTAAATACATGGGATCACAAATTAAGGAAGTAATAATAATATTAAGAAAGTGCACAAGCGTGCAGCAAATAATAATACAGTATACTGTATTAGAAAAGAGATTATGCTTTTTATTCTGTATAGTTGGGATGGACAGTATGGTACTCTCATCGATTTTGTGATAACAGACCAAGAATGGGGAAGATACGTCATGGATGCGAAGATAATCCCCAGTGAAAGTATGGGAGGTGATCACAGGTTATTAATAGTGGATTTAAAACGAGTAAAAATCCCTAAAATTGTACTTAAGAAAAAAACAAAGATCAGGATTTGGGAATTGGAGGAGGAGGACAAAAGGATAGCATTCCAAGATAGGATAAAAATGAAGCTGCCTAACACAGAAACACAAAGTGGAGAAGAAGAGTGGAACAATTTCAGACAGACATTTGTTGAAGCAGCAGTTGAGGTATGTGGGAAAACAAAAGCAAAGGTTAAGGAAAAGGAGACCCGGTGGTGGACAGACAAAATAAAGCAAGAAATAAAAGAAAGGAACAAGGTGAAGAAAGAAATAGATAAGGAAAAGCAAAAAACGTATCAGAAAGATGAGGATAAGATAGAAAGGTTACATGTGGAATACAAAAGATTAAAACTACAAGTAAAAAGGAGTATCAGGAAAGAAAAAGAGAAATGCTGGGGAGAGTTCACCAACAAAATTGAGCAAGATAGTAGAGGAAATCAGAAACTACTGTATAGAGTAATAAAATCGAAAAGAGCAGACCAAGAAAAAATCAAGGCATTAGAGAGAGAAGATGGTTCCATAGTACATGATGAAAAAGGTCTTCAAAAGGTGATGTCTAAGTATTTTGAAAAGCTTTATAATGGGGATGACTTCCCAGAGGAAGAACGAGATAAGAAAATGGAAATAGATGGAGAAAAAGAAGAGAACCCAATAACATGGTTGGAACTTGAAAGGACAGTGAAAGCAATGAGCAAAGGTAAAGCAAGTGGAAAAGACGAATTCAATGCTGATATGATTAAGGCAGCAGGAAGCATTGGACTACAGTGGCTATACCGAACCCTCAATGCCATATGGAAGAATGAAAGGATACCTGAAGATTGGCAACAAGGAAGCATTGTACCACTGTTCAAGAAAGGAAATAGAAAGAAATGTGAAAATTATAGAGGTATAACATTGTTATCACATGGGCTAAAAATAATGGAGAAAGTCATAGGCAAGAGACTGAGGGATATAATAGAACCTCAGTTAGAGGAAGAACAGTATGGCTTTAGACCGAATAGATCAACAATAGACTTGATATTTGCAGTGCGAATGATAATGGAAAAGCATCTAGAAATGAACAAGGAAATCATCTTTATATTTTTGGATGTGGAAAAAGCCTATGATACAGTTAAAAGAAAATATGTATGGGAATGCCTACTGAAAAGGAATGTACCAAAATCACTAATTAACAAGATAAAAATGTTGTATTATGAGAGTAAGAGCAGTGTACAAGTGGGTAGTGGTGATTCTGAAACATTCTATACAAAAAAAGGCCTCAAGCAAGGAAGTGCACTGTCACCATTATTATTTGTTATATTGATGGATGAAATCATAAAACGTGTAAAACAGAGTATCAGTAGTGATGAAGTGAAGGCCTTGGTATTTGCAGATGATGTGGTGATTTGGGGAGAGGGAGAAAAGGAAGTACAAAGGAGATTGGACATTTGGAATGAAAAGCTGAAGGAGTTTGGAATGGTAATTAGTAAAAAGAAAACTGTAGTCCTGCACTGTGGAAAAGAGGAAAAGAGAAGCCAAGTGAACATAGATGGAGAATGGTTAGAGAATGTGGAACAGTTCCCATATCTGGGTAGCATTGTTAACGGAGGTAATGAAATCAACCCTGAAATTAACAACAGACTAAGTAAAAGCACAACATTCTATCATCAAGTCAGAGAGCTTTTATGGGATGACAAAGTGCCCAGGAGAACGAAATTAACACTTCAGTACTTCATACCAATTGTAACATACGGACTGGAAACGCAGGTAACTAACAAGAGACAAGATAGTAAGATCCAAGCAGCAGAAATGAAATTTTTAAGAACATCTGTAAAAAAGACAAGAAGAGATAGAATTCAAAATGTTAAAATCAGAGAAGAGCTAAATGTGGAACCGTTAGTACAGAAGATACGGAAATCAAGACTGAGATGGTTCGGACATGTGAAGAGAATGGGAAAGGAACGAGCGGCAAGAAGGGAGTTGGAAAGAGAAGTTAAGGGTAAGCGATCAGTTGGAAGACCAAGAAGAAGATGGATGGATCAGATTCGGAAGGACATCGGAGAAGCTGGATTGGATGTGGAGGAAGTAATGGAGCAGGAAAAGTGGTAGGACAGAAACGAGTGGAAGAGGCTTGTTAACCACACCCGGGCGACTGGAGTGGGACATTGATGATGATGATGATGATTCTTTGAACTTTAATATTCTTTGCATAATCGTCGCACCCTGCTTTTCTTCCACGAATTTTTGGCTAAAATATTCAACAATTATCATACCTGCCAACCTCTCAAAATGAAAAATCGGGAGATTTGACGCTGCGGCGAGGGGGTGGGGCAATGCAACATAATACATACACAGGCTAAGATATTACAGCAAATATATAAGTTACACTATTAAACTGTACATGACTAACATGATAATGACATCCCAGTTTACAAATGTACTTAAGACTGAGTAATTTTTAATTCTCACTAGTCTATCAAACAAGCATACCTTTCTTTCGACCACACTCAGGCATACAAAACTACTGACATATCGAAGTTCATATTATTGGTCGTTGTTGCAGGTGACTGGCTGATTTTGCCCTCTTCAAAAAGGTCTTGCTATACCGTATTCTTGCTCAAAAGCCTTCCCTTTCTGAATCGACTTCAGAGTTATAAGTTTGCCCAAAGTCTTGTCGGAGAGATATGACCTGAACTGCGTTCTTGTTTTTCTGACAAGACTGAGCATCCTCTCATACTCTGCATTACTATGCGGAATGGTCAGAATGGAAAGCATAACTTTAGACAATTTGTCATACTTGAGTACCCCACCACTACATTTCATTTGGCCTACCAGTGCCCACTTCACATCAATTCTCTCTTCTTCCTCAATAGATGTCACATCCTCAAGTTGGAAATTACAGAATTGGGAATGTAAAGCATCCATTTCCTCATTAAAATTGTCTTGAGTGTCTGTTAACAGGCTAGGAAATTTATCTACAAAAAAACTTAATTTTGGAAAATGAAATGTCCCCCTTTCCACTATGCGAGATACTGAAATCACACCTACAGACACTACAAAATGCAAATGTAGCGCCTCTTCTTGACTCAGTTATATGCGGGAAGTCATCTTTGTACACAGTTTTAAATGTCATATCATATTTCTTCGCCATATTACCGAGAAACCGACGCAATCACTCAGATCGAAAAATCACAATAGCCTACCGGCATATTAACGCCAACAACATCTAACAAAGTTATACAAAAATCATATAATTTCACGTGTGAAACAGATACAATATTCCGCAGCGTACAACTACCTCTCACCCACTTGTCATTATGCAAAACATCTAGGAACAAGCGCTGAATTAATCTTCGACGATTTCAAACAAAGACGTATTCGAAGCCAACTTTTTATAGCAGCAGGACGCGACGTGGGAGTTAGTACGCAGTTGTCGATTATCGATACAGAGCGAAACTGCGGTATCGAGATATAACTTCAAAACACGTAAAGTCGATCCGTTCGATAGACGACTGGAGTGTCATCTCGCACATTCAATCCAAAATTACGCGTGGGATTTTTGAATAATCGGGAGATTTAATACGTTAAGCGGGAGGGCGGGAGAAATGGTCTGAAATCGGGAGTCTCCCGCCTAAATCGAGAGAGTTGGCAGGTATGAATTATGCAAGGAAATACGGTAGTTTTCCTAATAATAAAACAATGCCACAATGTCTTAGTAAGTTATGATTCTGTAACGAACATCATAGAATACAATGCATGTTAGGGGCGGTGTGATTCAGCCTGCATTGCACGGGGTTTATGATTTCTTTCAGCAGCATTATTTTTGTTTTACATTTATTTTCGGGTATTAGAGCCGTTTTCACCAACTCGTTATTAACGATTAGTTAGTTAATTCCTATTAAACTTAAATAGGAGAGTTAATGCATGATTATAGTCGATACATTTCATGAGGCCATTCGAGTTCGTAATTACTTGAATACACTTTACCGCTCTCGCACATGTGTGGACTCGGTTGCACCCTGTGGTAACATGGTGGACAGATCAAGAAGTGTGCAGCACTGATCTTTGTTTGCGATTCTTCCTTGAGATTTTCTGGAACATTATTATACAGAAGACCTTATTCATGGCAAAAGCTTAAAGTGATATAAACAAAGTATTTAGAACTGGCAGCTGTGTGAATTAGGACACGCTCTCCCTGTTGTCTTCATAGTGTAAGTGGTTGCATTGCAGACTCGCAGTTCATAATGCAGGGTTAAAAGGAGTTCAAATCCCACTTCGGATATGTTTTTTTTAAATTTCCGTATTCTTTTGTCTTGGTATTAGTAACAGGTATGATCTTTTATAATTTCACTGTCATAAACGTATTTTATATTCATATGGATGAAAGTTCATTTGAAAGTCGGAAACAAACCAATTCTTCCGGCATTGCAAGATGCACGAAGAATTCAGCTGTTTCCCTCCACTTTAACGATGCTTTAGAGAGTTGAGTGGCCAGATTTGGCCATTTAACGTAATTGCTTGTTAGTGGTAAGTTAACAAGTGTTTATGTTTGATGAAATGCTCGAGCAAAGCTAAGTAATCTTTAATGATGAATTAAGAGATAATTGACGTTGGTGAAAACGGCCCTAGGGTGTTTACGTTAACTGTTATTTCCTGCTCAATCTTACTAATGGGCACAATTCGTGTTGATCGATTGAAAAGCATTTCTGTTAATAGATAACTTAACCAGCACTGAAAATGGCTTCTAGCTCTTCAATAAGTATGTTTTGTCAACAAGATAATATAAGATGTTGTATCTTTTAGAGGAGCTAATGTACAGGAGAAAATTGTGAGTAAAAACTAAAATGAAACTTATAAAATGCTTATATAATGTAAAAAATACATGAATATTGTTAGAAACTGTTTCTGAAAGTCCTTACATCTTACTTTATTTGGTATCTTTATGTGTAGATGATGGATCCACTGCAACACTGCCACTTTGGTAGGAACTGAGGTATGTAGCAAGTGTTTAATGAGGACATCAACCACTGAAGGCACATCTAACTTTGGAGGTACTGACGACTTCTCAACCTCAGAATTATCAGGAACATCAAAATCATCCTCGGATGATATCAGCTTCATGAAGCTAAAATTAACTGTTTTTGCAGTTTCCTTTATATCTTAAAAAAAAGTGTTAAGGAAATATATTTCAATACAAAAACTTATGGTAGGGATAGTTCTGCATTTGAAAAAGTGAGACATGTGGGTTTGGTTCTGTATAAGGTATGTTCCAATTATCCCTAAAACTGACTAATTTCTATAGAGCATCCAGAGTTTAGAAAAGACTGTGGGTCTTATGGGCGTTTACTTTTAATGGAAATCCCCCCTACACTGGTTTTGTTGCCTCACCTTTTATCATGATGGAACTCTGAACATATATATTTTTCGTCATAATAGCTTCCTACAATTATCTGCCAATTGATTACCTTTGTTATTGCGTACAAGTATTGCTTATATTACGTCTTAGTAATTTAAAAATTTTCGAGGTTAGCATGCTGGAAAGAAGAGCCTCGTCCTGTGCTGCATGCTCGCCCGGAGTGGAGCACGTGCTCAGTTCCGCTGACAACATAAGTTCTGAAGCACTATCCGTCATTGGTGTTACTGTTGTGTGTCTGTTTTATTTTCTGTTTGATCGAATCATGGCTGCCGACAGTTGGGTTCCAACCCAATATCTCCCGAATGCAAGCTCACAGCTGCGCGCCCCTAACCGCATGGCTAACTCACTACAATATTACAAATATTAATCTAAACAAAACAACAAGAATAAAATTGAAATAAACTAAATTACAGCCTAACTAATAAATAAAGAGGTGATGATCAACAGTATTGAAATGAAAATAGTTAACATCGTCTGCATACATCCGAGAAGGAAGGGTTGTGCTCTCGACATCTGTCAATCAGTAATGCGTCATATCACAACGAAATGAATGTCGTTATTGGTTCTCTTCGCATACAGTATCCTTAATACTGGTCCAATCCGTTAACACCTGCAAAACTGCTCCTTCCTGGGCGTGTTCTATTTCAGGTAGCTGCTGGGGTTGTGGTTGTCTCGCTAACTTATAGTACTCGAAGCGGGTGAACATAACGTATGACGTCAGCGCTACCTCTGCCTAGAGTTAGCAACACTGTCACCATAAGGCTCCACAGTCTTTTCTAAACGCTGGATGCTCTATAGTAAAAGCTTATTAGGAGCAAGACAACAAAAATAAACTACACTACTGTAAATTATTCATCAGGAGTGTCACTTAGTGGCCTCTTCATCTGAAACTTGGAAACGAGTCCTGGACGTAGTGTGGTCGCAGGTGTTGTCCCATTTTCTTCCTGCTATCCCAGACAAGTCAAACTATCTCGAAAAATTATTTCTATGGCTTAAATATTATTACTTTAAACAAAACGAATAGCATACAATATTGAATAAATCTTGAGTAAAAATCATGATGTTCATAAAAATATACAAATGTTTGTTTAAAAATAAGATAAAAATACATTTGGAAATAACATATGAACACCATCATCACTGGTGATGAGTCCTGGGTAAGACTCGGAAACCAAATACCAGTCATTGCAATGAAAAACAGACGAGAGCGCTACACACTACCTCACTCAAATGCTGTTTGCCAGCAACAGACGCTACCGACAGGCGGGAAAAAATTCACGAAGGTTCAAGGTCGGCTCATCCAAGCACTTGATCAAATACTTTCGGATACTTTTCTAAGACCTCATAATTTTAACATTAGCAAGCCACCCCGGTATCTTTAACGGTTTACCCAGCGTAAGCTTAAAAGGCATATTTTATTTTATTTCAATGAACTACGACCTAGATCTGTTTTCCGTCTCAGCATGATGGGTTAAAATCACTGGCTGGACTATTAATGATATCATCATGGAGATAGCATGTGCAACAAATTCTTGTCAGACGTAATATACAGTAAGAATGGCGAGGTGCATGAAACACAAATCCCACTTCAGTCTAATCTAAATTTGACTGTGTATTCTGCAGACTGAAGGCTGAGACTGGGGTGATGGGCTTTTGTTTTTTAACTTATCATGCTGAACAATTCTTACACTCATAGTATATATTTTTAACGGTTTACCCAGCGTAAGATTAAAAGGAGCATGGACAGCAGGGTTTCTTTTTTGACTTGATTCACTGTAATCGTTACTGCTCGGCTTCCTTTGGTATAATTTATTTTCTACAGAAACCTTCCTCGAGAAATCCTTTATAGAATGGTGAAAACCGCATCAAAATCCATCCAGTGGTTCTCGAGATTACCCAGAACATCCAAGAATCGGGAACTTTGTTTTATACTTCTTCTTCTTCTTCATTTCCCGGTTCCAGTGATCTGGGTCGGGGTGTTGTAGCAGTTTTGCTAGCCCACACTGTTGGGTGATAAATGTAACTGTTTACCTTTGCCTAAGCTATGTTGTTTTAATGGGCGCCAAGACCTCAATGCAATGTTGAAATCTAAATTTGTATTTAACAACGTCTAGCTCTGGCAGAACACCTTCAAGACTCTATTCACTCAGATCGTGGTATGATTTGATCATTAACCCAACAAACAATTGTATCAGGAGAAGGAATTGGTCTATATCTAATGCTACCTACTGAAAGCAAAGATTGCATTGTAAAAGAAATGAATTTATTATATAAAACAAGTATAGCAAAATTAATAATAATAATAATAACTATAAAATTTAAATTGGAGCGTTGTGATTTGAATATTACCGATAGAAAATTACGTGAAAACGGAGTCTGATAAATTGATTTTACTCTTATTTCCAAGCTATGAAGTTACTGAAATATGAAATATAAAACAAAGAAAAATGAGAGATTGCGTATTTCTGCGTCATTTGCGCTTACCACTGGAAATTGCCCAAGCATTTCCCTCGTTCTTGATGATGTTGTGAGCTTCCCACAGTCTCCTGGACGTCGTCATCTCCGTCGGAATTTGATGATATTCTGGTAGATTAGATAATTCTATGGTCCGTACCTCGGACCCAAACACTCGTACAACCAAGTTTTACAAAAGTTCGTCGCTAACTCCACTGAACATCGGAGCGACACGCACTTGCGACCGTACTCTGCAAGTTCTACACAGATTGTCCCCGTTTCACGGCGCGTCGAACGATATATGCACCTGTTGGCTCCCCCACCACGGTACCGTCTTCCAGCTTACGTTGTCTCCCCTGATTGGCTGAGCACGCCGCTAGTTCCCCTCCTCTGCCTCATTACACTCGGCGCGCGAGAGGGAGAAGTCGATTTCCGTTCCAACAATTCGCCTTTTCTAGACCTTGCGACCCAGCATTGCGTAATACTTCTCGACAGGAATCAGCTTGTATTCGAATTCCCAGTGAGTCATGTCTCTCAAATACCCTAACTGACAAAACTCCGTAAAATTCCGTAATCACATAATTTTCTATAATATTGTCGTTCGTAATAATTTGCTTGATAGCGTTTTCTAAGACATAGAAAACCTATCTGAATGCTAATAATTTTTATAAAATGCTCCGAAAATACCTTAATAATAATTATAATAAATTAATAATAATAATAAATTACCATGAAAAATTCTCTTGGCTGAACAATTTGCCGCGTAAATAAATATAGAATGGCTTCCTACTGACTTATGCCAGTTGCATAAAACCCCTCGAAAAACACGTTACATATTCGCCTCGGATCATCGGATGATTTACCGTGACGACGGTCCATTATCCGATTATCCCAGACACGTTAATAAACCCCATCCAAAATACATATTACATAAACGAAATCACCCTAAATTACAGATATATACACTCATATTTTTTTCTTCACGCACTTTGCGTCAAAGTTTGTTGTCACTATGGATTGCACTTTGCAACCAGTCCAATGTTTTACATATGGAATAGTGTTCCACGGATATTTCCGCCTCTCAAATTTCTCTATGTTGGAGAAATAGACATAATTAATGTGTGAGCACTATGTATTTATGATGTCATATCACACGCATTGAAGGTGTTCTGATATATTTATATCACCATAGAACTCCCTAATTTCACTGGAGGTCCCCTCCTTATGGTGAAATTTAATCTCACTTATCACTGAGCACACGATCACACTACTGTGGCAGCGCCTCGTGACCATAATACTTAATCTCTCTTTAAAGTAGATTAAATTAATATTGACTTCTGAAAAAAAAACAGTAAATGCGCATTACATATAACACCAAATATTTCTGTGCCGTAATCGCCCTGTCTTGTTAAGTTCCCGTAGACCATATTCTACTTAATACTAGTTCTCAACACAGACCAGTTCTCCTCACACAAATAATACCTTTGGACAAATTACCTTAAATTACTCACTTACAAATCTTACATGGCGAGGCCGTTAACAGAAATCACGTGTGCTGATATGTATGAGTTTCATGAAGGACTGTCTCGCATTCTGATGGCCCATCTTTTATCTCGTGGACGCCTTAAGCTAACAAGCCCTATACAAGCGCTCCCCCATCTCTTGGAGATAAATGGGAACCCATCAGCGCTGCCAAAAATGGCCTTGGTGCATCGAGACAATTTAGTGCTCAACAGCATCCGACGATCCAGTCATATTTCCCTGTACCTTAAAAACTCTCATTTACTTACATACTACCCCCCTGTGTGACTTCTGATACGCCTGCCTTAAGACCAGATCTTCCACGCACCAGACACCACACTTACTCATTTGATAGGCTGGCTCGCCAGCTAAACACACTCACTTTATGACACATATTTTCGTAGACTATGTATATTATACGTTCCGTATAATCTGTTTCCCTCACTATTCTCCAGCACATATGCTGTTTTCCCAATACGTTTGGAAACTATAAATGTTACTGCGTCACCTGCTTCCAACCTTGCAAGTGGCTCCCTAAACTTAACGTCGTCACGTTGCTCCACTAGCATATTTCTCAGTGTCTGTAACGATGCCCTGTTGCTACTGTCCACACATGCTAACCCTACTTTCCTCTGGTGTAACACCTCTACTCGACACTCTATGACCTAAAAATGTCACTTCTGACTGACAGAATGACGACTTAGACAGCTTCAAAGTGAACCCTGCCTGATCTAACTTCTGAAAACTATATCTAAATGACGTAGATGCTCCTCAAAACTGCGTGAACTAATTACCATATCATCTATGTAAATGGTTACAAACTCTCCTGTGTCATCCCCTAATGCGATGTTTAAAGCCCTAATTAAAGCTGCTGAACTACTCTTTAACCCATAAGGTGTTCTACAAAATTGATAAAGGTTATATTTATGACTAAAAGCTGTAAATGGTCTATCTTCGTACATAAGTGGCACTTGCCAAAAACTGGAACTCAAATCTACACAAGTGAAATACTTCTTCCCCTCAAATGTTTGCATTAATTCCTCTATTGACATAGATTTCAGCTGATCTGAACTAATTCTACTGTTAACCAAACGAGCGTCTAAACAAATACGAACAGTGCCGTCGGTCTTGGGTACCGCTATCAAAGAATTAACATACGGACTGTTAGAGTGCTCAATAATCCCATCTTCAAGCATCTGGTTAATTTGTGCCTCAACTGCACTCTGATAAGCGAAAGATACAGGATATCTATGTCCTGTGAATACTGACTTATCAATAACGTTCAACGAATGTGTATAGCAATTGGCCATACCAATGCGATCCTCAAAAACTCTCCTATTACACCATAACACATCATAGAGCCGAACACACTGTTCATCCTCTATATTTCCCTGAAATGCAGCCTCACGTAACGAGTCCTCTAGACTTCCGTTCGTAATCACACTGCCCACAAAACATGGAGAACCCCGCTCTACGGCTGGCGATATCTCATTTAAAGTACACATCACACCTACAATACTACTCCTCTGAATATGGTCATTGAACGCTACTTCTACTTCAGAATCTCCCCATTTAAATTTCAAACTCCCTACATCATAACATAAGTTACCAGACACTCTACTTAGCCACTCTGAACCCAAGATAACACTGAATACTAAATTTGGAATTACAAGACAAATCTGCTTCTCTACATGATTATTAATTTTAATGTCTACTAAAACTTGCTTAGAAATTACTTTAGACCTCTTCCCAACAGCTGTGATAACAAAAGTGCTTTTAATTGGCATCTCCTCAAAATTTACTCCAGTTCCTTTCATTTTATCATAAAATGCACTACTTATGCAACTCTTCATACAACCACTATCAATTAAAACATCTGTGTACGCCTCGGACACGTTAAATTTAACTATGGGGCTCTTACTAACCACTTCCTGAATAATACCTTCATCATTTAGTTCATGTAATAATTCATTTCTCACATTTAGGTCATAGGGTTCCTGTATAATTGTATGGACAGGGCATGCTACAGACTGAGATTCTGACCTTACTTCGCAGCCTGGTTCGCGTTTAAAGAACCGCTACAGCTGGCCGTAGTACTACTAACTACTAAACTGGTCTGGTTGTTCTGGGCTGTGTTGTCATTGTTTGGCTGTATATTACTACCACTAGGCTGTCCTCTTCCTTGACCCCTATTCTGGTTATAATTATTGTCATTATAATTTCTCCCTTGATTTCCCCTGAAATCATTGTTTCTCCCTTGATTTCCCCTGTAATCATTGTTCCTCCCTTGATTTCCCCTGAAATCATTGTTCCTCCCTTGATACTGATTACCATAGCCATTTCCTCTGTTCTGATTTAGCTGATTATTATTATTTCTATTTTGAGCGTTGGCCCCTTCGCCACCGTTCCCTTGAACTTCTTGATGCCTGGCTTCATTAGGTCTATTATTATTATTACCCTGGTTCCGATTGAAATTGTCCTCATAACCCCCTCTCCCTAGTGCATCAAATGTGCTTAACAAATTTTCTACTTGTGATATAGTCTTTACATTCTGGATACAAGCAGCCTCCTTGATCCTATAGGGAAAGTGCCTAAGTAGCAACCTTACCACATCACTTTCCTCCTTCAAGCCATCCAGATATTTACACACTAATACCTGCCCTAAAAAGTATTCGGTCATGGTGGAGCTTCCTTTAGGGTTATATTTACCACACACTACTCCCTCACGATGCTGCGACTGAATAACCTCATTCCAGAACTTTTCACAGAATTTCATTTTAAAATCATTAATATCAGTAAACTTGTCTCTGTAGACAGCAAACCAATTCCTCGTTTCCCCCACAAACACTTGTTCTAAAATTTCAACTACCTGGCACCACTCAATACTACCATTTTCCAACCTTTCCCCGAATTTATTTTCTATAGTGTTCATGAACTCCATTGGGCACCCCTGTCGATTGCTGAACTTACCCAGTTCTACCTCCCTGTGTGTGCTATTCACCAAAACTGGCCTATTCTGACTATTTTCTTGCCTGATCCTAGCTTTTAATTTTAATTCTAATTCTGCGATTTTCTCCTCAGCCTTCCTCTCAATACTGTTTACTGTTAATTTAATGTTTCCTTCTGATTCTTCTACTTTATCATATAGCTTTGCTTGTTTCTCCTCAATCTTGCTAATGCTCTCTCTATTACTCTCTCTTAAATCATTTACTTCTGCAACTATTTGTGAGTGGACTTTCTCAATTCTACCCCCCAGCTGTTCCTTAACCTCTTTAGTAGCTACCTGAATTTTGTCAATTTCTCCCCCCAATTGCTTTTTGACCTGCTGTGTTTCCAGTTGCACTAGTTCTTTTAAATTTTCAGCCTGTGTACTGATTCTAATTTCCAACTCCTCCTGTACTTTTCCTAATTTTCTGTCTACATCTGCAATAATCTCTTTAGCCTTTTCTTCCATCACCCCCCTGATCTCACCTCTAATCAGTTCAAATTTGTCACTCATTTCCCTACTGTTTTGTTCTAATTTAGCATTTAAAGTTTCAGTACTCTCTCTATTTTCCTTACTGTTTTGTTCTAATCTGGCGTTTAAAGTTTCATTACTCTCTCTATTTTCCCTACTGTTTTGTTCCAGTTTTGCGTTTAAAGCGTCTGTACTTTCTTTATTTTCCCTACTGTTTTGTTCTAATTTTGCATTATTCTGTTCTAATTTTGCATATTCTGTTCTAATTTTGCATTTAAGGCATCACTACTAACTTTGTTCTGATACATGAACTCGAGAAGTAAAGTTTTTAATTCTGGTTGGCCGCCTACACTCCCTGTTTCAGTATCGGGATTTACCTCCGCTACCCCGGTACTACCATCACTCGACATACTGCTCGTATCATCACTCTCCAGCTGATGACCACTACGTAACCTCATCTGTCTTTCTTTCTCATCCCCCATAATGATATACACTGATAAAGACAAATAACCCCCAAAATACAGGCACAGAAATATATACCCTTCTCCTTCCACAAATGTTATTAGGTTTTCAGCCCCAAGTTGTCGGCGACAAATGTAGCAGTTTTGCTTAGGCTGGGATGACAAGTGAAACGGTATTTACTTTGCTCCACGTTGAGCGTACAAATGTGGCAGTTTGGCTAGCCCACACTGTTGGGAGAAAAATGTAACTGTTTACCTTTGCCTAAGCTATGTTGTTTTAATGGGCGCCAAGACCTCAATGCAATGTTGAAATCTAAATTTGTATTTAACAACGTCTAGCTCTGGCAGAACACCTTCAAGACTCTATTCACTCAGATCGTGGTATGATTTGATCATTAACCCAACAAACAATTGTATCAGGAGAAGGAATTGGTCTATATCTAATGCTACCTACTGAAAGCAAAGATTGCATTGTAAAAGAAATGAATTTATTATATAAAACAAGTATAGCAAAATTAATAATAATAATAATAATAACTATAAAATTTAAATTGGAGCGTTGTGATTTGAATATTACCGATAGAAAATTACGTGAAAACGGAGTCTGATAAATTGATTTTACTCTTATTTCCAAGCTATGAAGTTACTGAAATATGAAATATAAAACAAAGAAAAATGAGAGATTGCGTATTTCTGCGTCATTTGCGCTTACCACTGGAAATTGCCCAAGCATTTCCCTCGTTCTTGATGATGTTGTGAGCTTCCCACAGTCTCCTGGACGTCGTCATCTCCGTCGGAATTTGATGATATTCTGGTAGATTAGATAATTCTATGGTCCGTACCTCGGACCCAAACACTCGTACAACCAAGTTTTACAAAAGTTCGTCGCTAACTCTACTGAACATCGGAGCGAAACGCACTTGCGACCGTACTCTGCAAGTTCTACACAGATTGTCCCCGTTTCACGGCGCGTCGAACGATATATGCACCTGTTGGCTCCCCCACCACGGTACCGTCTTCCAGCTTACGTTGTCTCCCCTGATTGGCTGAGCACGCCGCTAGTTCCCCTCCTCTGCCTCATTACACTCGGCGCGCGAGAGGGAGAAGTCGATTTCCGTTCCAACAATTCGCCTTTTCTAGACCTTGCGACCCAGCCTTGCGTAATACTTCTCGACAGGAATCAGCTTGTATTCGAATTCCCAGTGAGTCATGTCTCTCAAATACCCTAACTGACAAAACTCCGTAAAATTCCGTAATCACATAATTTTCTATAATATTGTCATTCGTAATAATTTGCTTGATAGCGTTTTCTAAGACATAGAAAACCTATCTGAATGCTAATAATTTTTATAAAATGCTCCGAAAATACCTTAATAATAATTATAATAAATTAATAATAATAATAAATTACCATGAAAAATTCTATTGGCTGAACAATTTGCCGCGTAAATAAATATAGAATGGCTTCCTACTGACTTATGCCAGTTGCATAAAACCCCTCGAAAAACACGTTACAGTGTGAATCAAGGACCCCCATACTTGTCTGTCTCTCCACCACTCTCGTCCCTCTTCCAGTACATCCTCCACTCTTACTCTTTTCTCAATGCTCTCCCTCACTGCATCCATCCACCTCATCCTCGGCCTTCCCCTTTGGCGCCTTCTCGTGACTTTCTCAGTAAATAATCGCTTCGGGTCTCAGTCTTGTCCCATTCGCATCATTTGTCCATACCATTTTAGCTTACTGATCTCGATTTTGTCTTGTAACTTTGGGAATCCTGTTTTCTCCCTAATTTCTTTGTTTCTGATTTTGTCTCTGCGGGTATTTTGAATTATACCTCTACGGAACTTCATCTCTGCCGCCTGGATTCTACTTTTCTCCCGTTTAGTTGTTGTCCACGTGCCTGCTGCATACGTCAATATAGGTGAGTAATATGTTGAATACAAGATTTTTTTAAATTTCTCGGGAACTTCCTGGTTTCACACCAGACCCTTCACACTCTGGTAAAACCCATTTGCTTGTTAGATCCTCTTACCAACTTCCTCACTTATCCTTCCATCATCTGTTAGGACACTCCCTAAGTATTTGAAGCTTTTCACAACTTGTAATGGTTTTCCATCTACTGCAATATTCCCCCTACCATCTCGCACATTTCTTGTCATCACCATCATCTGACTCTCTCCACACAGATTTTCATTCCATGCTCTTCTATCTCCTGGTTCCAAACATTTACTTGTTCTTGAACTTTCAATTCATCGTCCCCCCATATCACTATGTCATCAGGGAAGAGTAAGGCCTTCGTCCCTTTACTTCCCATTTTCAGTTTCACTCGTTTATGGATTCCATCCATGACAGTGACGATAAGTAAGGGGGACAATACATTTCCTTGTCGGAGACCTGTTTCTACATTGAACCAGTTTGTTTGTCCAATCTTGGTCTTCACGCTACTGACACACTGACGATACATGGCTTTAATCATTTCCACTTCAGCTCTCCCTACTTTCTTCCTTATCAATGCAACACAAACCAGTTGTCTTGGCACACTATCATATGCCTTCACAATATCTATAAAGGTCATCACCAAATCCTTTCTGTATTCCCACCTTTTCTCCAACACAATCCTCTTCGTAAAAATAAGATCAAAACTTGATCTGTCTCTTTGAAATCCATATTGTTCTTCCTCCATTTCCTTTTCCACTACCATCCTCAGTCGTCCATAGAGTATCTGTTCAAATACCTTTGCCACATGTGAGATGAGGGTGATTCCTCGGTAGTTGTTACAGTCTTTTTTATCTCCTTTCTTGAAGACCAGAATTATTAGACCTTTACCCCACTCTTCTGGTACTTCCGTATTTTTCCATATCACCCGAAACAATCTGTACAACCATTGCATCCCTACGGGTCCAGCTGCCTTCATCATCTCTATAGCTACTAAGTAATAAGTAGGTATATTTGAATATTATTGTAGTTTTGAATAAACATTAAATTTGGAACATTATGTATTGCACTTGCAGCTGTGCACCCCTTCATAAAGCCATGGTTCAAGACACAGTGTGCTTCCCTCCACCATCAGAGGCCAAACAATACACAGAGTTAATAAAAAGTTTAAATATACAGGGTGGTGGGACACAACGTGAACTGGGTATACGAGTGTTAGCGGATTAGTCATACTGATAAATAATTTGAAAAAATAAGTCTATATCTTGCGCAGGGTGTCATTTTATCAGCTGCTGAAGTGAGCCAATCAGATCGCTTAATGGGCGAATTCAAATGTTGCCAACTCTGTACATGGCTCAAGACTGGCTTGAGAGCACCGATTGAGGAAGAAACTTCGCTTGGGGATGGATTTGAACATGAACCTCCGGGCTGACAGGATTGCGCTATAGCAACTATGTTACGTTACTCTGCCAAGTAAACCATGGCGCGGTGATGTCGACAGTGGCTAAGCTTGCATTGCAATGTGCGTGAAGTACATGCCACACGGCTGCTTACGAACATTTCCGTTAATGATTTCATTCAGCATCAAAACACACTGTGGATTACAGCGAATGTCACCGTAGCGTAGTTGCAATGGCAGGATCCTGTGTTCAAATCCATCCCCTGGCAAAGTTTCTCTCTTCGACTGGCGCTCTTGAGCCGGTCTTGAGCCACGAGTAGAGTTGACAACATCGCCCCGCAAAGTCCATTTGAATTATCCCACAAAGCGAACTGATTGGCTAACTTCAGCAGCTGATAAAATTATATGGTGCGAGATATAGTCTTATTTCTTTTCCAAATCATTTATCAGTATGACCAATCCTCTATCACTCCAATACCTGGTTCACATTGTTTCTGACCACCCTGCATAAGATGCATTACCATTGTGAAACATTTTAAAAGGATACTCTTTCTCGAGTCACAATCGTATGAGAGACATGGGAGAACAGCTGTGAGGATCCCTGATGCAAATGGAAGCATCATCCTTCCTGAGAGCTGCACAAATTCCTTTATCCAGGTGATAGCTGTGAACTAAAAGTAGAACACACTTTGCACACAATTCACTTCAGGTTCAAACACAGAACTACGATGTGTCGAACAATACCTGCAATAATTCATCAGAAGCCTGAGCGTGAGTTGTCAGTATATTGATCATTGCAGCAAAGTCTACTCTTGACGGGTCATTCTTGATGCTACGGAGAAATTCTCCCAAGACAGTGTCACACCTGAAATAGGACAACCTTCAATATATCAGATCAATGGAAAACATCATGAAGAACTGATGTTTAATAAGCAAAAAATCTTTCCTAATAAACAAATTCATATTCAACTCAAAATTATAAACATTTCCTACAAGGACCTGAAGTTGTTCTTTATTAAAGCACAAGAAAACGTATTGGTAGTCAACCTGACGAGCTTTACTGTAGGTTAGTCAACACTTTTGTCTAACAATAAAAGTATTTACACAAATTTGGGCTAAAAAATAAATAAAAGAAAAGAACCATTACAGGGAGGTAATTGATTGCTGATTAATGTGTACTGTACTTAGTTTTGTTTTCTTTAAACGTTATTGGCACCGATTAAAATCTCATGTATAAAACATGTAAATTAAGTATATAATGTCTTAAACAAAATGTTAGTCAATAAGTTTTTATAGAATTTCAACATTACGACTTAAGTTGAGAATTTTTACATCCAAATACAGGTATTATGGAATGTACCAGTCCCAACAAACTTGAACATATGCTTCAAGACAAATGAGTTCCACAATTGTTAAAATAGGTTGCAAATAATGGACTTACAATACAGTTTATCCAAGATGAAAAGATGATGACAATTGTTGTTTTAAGGGGCCTAACATCTAAGTTATCGGCCCCTAACAGATGAAAAACTGAGTGTAATGAAGAACAAAAAGCATGTTCAAAGTGACTTATTTTAAACGAGTACAAAACTAAAACAGTGGTGTTGAAAGTACAGATGAGTGACAACGAGCCAGAAATCATGCTAAATGGCACAAAGCTGGACAGTGTCTCAGAGTTTCAAAATTTGGGTAGTATAGTATCCAAAGATAACCTAGCCACATGTGAAGTGAACAATCGAGTCAGCAAAGCAATGCACTTTTACCACCAAGTAAGACAACTACATCGTCATTTCCCAGCTGTTCTGCTTGTTGGCTAGTGACATGCCTTGTTGCGGTACCTATTGCTTTGCTGACAGGAGATATTCACAGTGTGTCATGAGCTTAGTTAAAAAGCATTATGTCTTCCAGAGCGGAACAGATTTTTTTATTAGCTTTAATAAGCATTGATCATAAGGGACAAGAGCAGTGGAGATGAAGTTCCAGAGGAGTAGGGTAGGAGTAACAAGAAAGGAGAGAGTAAGGAATGAGAGAGTCAGAGAGATGGTAAGAGAGGAGCCATTGCAAAATAGAATAGAGCGATCTAGGCTATAATGGTATGGACATGTGAGGAGGATGCGAGAGGAGAGGATACCGAAGAGGATGTTTGGAATAGAAATGAAGGGAAGGAGGCCAAGGGGAAGACCAAGGGACAGATAGACAAAAGGATTTAAGAAGAGTGTGGAGGAAAGAGGAGTGTGCTGGGACACAGTGAAAGACGAGAGATGGTGGATGGACAGGAAACGATGGAGAGGCTTATGTTCCAAGCAGACCCGACCAGCAGTCGGAAACTGCTCAAGATGATGATGATGATGATTATGATGATCATAAGTTCCTAGTCCTTGGCCATGCCAGCCAACAAGAAACTTATTTAAATATTCTTACAGTTACACTACTCCTGACACGATTGGTTCTATGGCTTCAAAACGTGGTTTTCAGGTCCATTTGTCTGTTATTTATACAAATTTTCACCATTTCACCAAACTAAACTAAAGTTTACGTCACGAGTTTTGTTTCTTGATCTGCGTGGCTTAAAATGAGCCTAGATTGGTCCTTCTATCACAAATTCGATCCTTCGTCTATGTGCCAAATGGCCTAAATCAAGAAAATGGATAGGGATGTCCGAACTTCAGGTACACAGTGTTATCTGCTAGGTTTCCAAAGGTATGTAAAATTTGGTTCAGTTCGGTGAAACGGTATAGATTAGTGCCAAAGGGCCTAAATGCAGTGAATGGAGAGGGCTGTCCGAAATTGCAAGTGGACAGTAGCAGGGTGTCGAGCGATACGGGAAATACGGGAATTATACGGGAATTTTAGTGACCCGGGAAAAATACGGGAATTATACGGGAAATTCGCACTTGATACGGGAAATCTTCAAAAGTCTCATAATGCCTGACTTCTTAGCCCCCGAACGCTCGGTAGAGTCCTCCCGCTCAGTCTTCTATTTCGCCAGCAGACTGCGCTGCCACCCGCAATTTGCGTCACCGATAGAGCACTAAGCGGGATGAGAACCCAGCCAACGTCGAATGCATGCTTTGCCTGGCCGACCGCCGGCCGTACCCTCTCCGCGCGCCGCGCTGGTTGCTGACAATGACATGCAGGAGTTAGTCCGCATTTTTATTCAGAGGAGACCTGGGTTTCCCGACAAGAGCAGCCCTTAAAGAAGTTAACAGCTTAAGATCTCAGAAAATTCCAAACGCGTATGTGCTGCAATTTCGCACCAACTGCCGAAAATTGTACATTGGTATCCTATGGCTGAAAAAATCAGAGAGGTCAACTCTTGCTCACAAGAAACCCGTACTATTTCCTGCCTGGACCGTATAGGGGTCGCTGAGACTCTTTAAGTTGGAAGAAGTTAGGATCGTCATTGCCCTGGAAATTCTTTGTAATCAGAAGAAGTTGCTTTCTGGCGCAATGGCTGACCGCTTCAAGAGCAGCTTCTCCGCACTTCTGAGACTGCCCTCCGTCACTGCGCGTTTGAAGCAGTTCGACGGAAAAGAGCCACGGCTCGACGTGCTGTGGTCTGAAATAGTGGCTTCAGCAGTTACTGCCAAAAAAAAACGATCTCTCAAGCTTCGTTAAAATGATTTTGTATCACAACAATGCAGCTCTAGACAGAGGTTTCTCCCTGAACAAGGAGTGCATGATCGTCAATCACAAAGAAGCAAGTCTGATTGGCATGCGTATACTGTTCAGGACGCTGTGATGGCAGCTGGTGGAGTAGAAAAGATACCGTGAGCAAGAGTCCATACTGCCCGAAACTCCTACGCCGTGTTCAAGGAAGCAAAACAGGTGCAAATCGACGGCTAAGGTGGCAGTCGAAAGAAAAGCCACGAAAGATCTCCAGGAATTGGAGAAAAAAAATAGTACTGTCAAAAGAACTTAATTTTGTGCTGTGTATAACTGAAGTTCCTAGTAACAATCTTGTATTTGTCAAAGTGACTTATTTAATTTCGTTTTGCATTATTTTATTTTCTATTATCTACTTTGATAAAATAAATCTGAATTAAAAAGTATTCGCGGCGTGTCGCGTGTGGAATGTTACTGTTTTTAGCCTTTCCATGATCTTCTTTCGCAGGGGAGATGCACATAGCCTACCAAATTGTTTTCAAGTCCGTGCAAACACTCAATCCAAATGCGTCACACATGCATAAATTTCAAAAACTACAAACAATATCTCACAGCTCTCGACATTTTACTATCAAACACCCGTCACCAACATGTGGCTACAAAATACACAAAACACGTGACAGAATTCTTCTCGTATGGGCAGGCATTGTTTCAGTCGCTTATTAACCACTGCCTGTTTCCTTACTTTTACTTCGCCGAAGTTCGACCCGAGGACTGGATACATCCCGTACAGCATGTGCAGAAAGAAATACTGAAGGCGATCTGGATATCGCGGTGGATGAAATGATTATTAACATTGGCAATTCATCAAGCTCTGACGAAGACAATGATGGTGGTGATGATGATAGGGACAGTGAAGGGATGGAGGGTGTCAAAGAAATCCTTGCCAAGTGACTGAGGATAAGTTATTTATTGGCGTCAGTTCGCTTGCGTCAATCGATAATAGATCACATGCTATTGTTTCCCATCATAGTGTTCAAAATACCGTCTGCCATTCAATAGCCTACAACTCGACAATATAAAACCACGGCAATAATATCGCCACTGAGCGGCTTGTTTGAGTGCTCAGTGCTAAATATGTAGTTACCTTAACTTTACTTTTGTATTATCACAAAAGCTAATATTAACCGTAGAGAGTCGCGATTCAGAGAGAGTGCATCTGTCAACTACTGTAGTAAGCTGTGAACGACCTCCGCTCAGACTCTTGTTTCATGTTAAAGGATAATCATTGCATGGTGAGTGTTTTTATATTCATTAGCTGTAGAGTGTTTGCCCTATTTGTCGTATTTATTGAATTGGTACCGATACCGATGATAAAGGTATCATAGCTTCGGTGTGTAATTTATTTATTCATCTAAAAGTATCGTATTTCTCTGTATGAATGTCCTCGGCGTTGACTCAGGATCGTCTTTTAAAATATATTAAATATACCGGCATATCCTTCGCGTTGTTTCCTTCGAAATACAGGGTGTAGGTGAGAAGCATGCTCAGAATTCTTGCCGTGTGGCGGTTGGACGTAGGGTCTTGTTATGTGGCGAACGTGGTTTGCGGAGAGGAAAAGCGGGGCATAGTGACAGGAAGGCTGTCAGTACTGAATTCATGGGGTTAGCAATACTGTATTTGTCCCATAATTTACGCGTGTAATAGCGGACACACTTTTACTATAAAAGTCGTGATCTAAAAAGGGATAGTGGGTGGGTTACATCTTATTACTACATGACCCATCCGGCTCTGTGGCTAAATGGTTAGCGCGCTAGGCTTTGGCCCAAAGTGCCTCGGGTTCGATTCCCGGCCGAGCCATCAGGGATTTTAATCTCCTGGGGTTAATGACCGTGTCTCGGGGACTGGGTGTATGTGCCGTCTTCGTCATCATTTCATCCTCATTACGACGCGCAGGTCGCCGACGGGCGTCAACTAGAAAGATCTGCACTAGGTCTCTCCGGAGGCCACACGATCATTATTATTACTACATAAGCCCAGGATTATTAGTCATTATTACAAAGGGAATTTTGACTATTTTCAGTAGAGTAGAAAATCTTATCGTCTAGTTCCGTGCTCCTATAGAGCTTACATTTTCTTTCGATCTTTCATTTGCCATAGGACGCGCCCTGGCGTATGTTTATGCATTACCATTTTCTGGTTTAGTAGTCAGGTATTGGAAGCAATGGGAACTGTGTACTACAATTTTCGTTGCATGTAACTAAGCAAATTATTGTTATTAAGAGAACGTAAAATGCACCAAGAATATGATCTTCAGCTGTGTGCAGTGAGAAAGCTCTGCATGTGTTCATTCCTTATGTATTAATGACGCGAAATGTTAGCTAACGTTGTGCCACATACAACACTCGTAGTCTCTAAATGTTGCCCATTTTCCCGTAAATTACAGCAGTTTATGTTTGAATTGCTTATAAGATCGTGACAGAGAAAGTGTTTCTCCAATTGGATGATAGTATTTAACTGTATGCACGTCGTGTAATCTTGGCGAGGTGTATTTTTTTCACGGAGCAACTTTACACCGTAGTAGGCACGCAGATTTTTGTATTTAGTTTTCTGGCATCTTGTTTTAAATTATTGACTAACATATTTCTAAATGCAGACAATCCATACCTCCATTAGGATTCGGGTTCCATAATTCATGCAAAATGAGGTTCGTTCGTTTGTGAAATTGAGGTCATAACCCCCCTACCCTTTCAGTGATTACCGTATGGTACTTTACGTAGACTAGGGTGAAGATGTAAATGAGCATTTAAAAAAAATTGTCGCCAGTTGTTTGGTTTATTAACTTACGGTAATATTTTCCATAGATACTGAAAACTAGGCACGGTTGGATTTTAAGGTGGAACCGCATGTGCTATCAAATATCGCTTTCTTGAAATACCTGGAATATGTATAGAATTATAAACTGATTTTTGGTTAAATGAGCGTTGAAGATAGGCTATTATAATTATAATGATTAAATAAATATTAAAGAAGAAACGATGCGTTAGTAAATATTAGGCCTACCGGTACGGCGAATAGCCTATAACTCGTAGCTTCCGTCACAATTTAGCATTTAAACGGGTCACGTTAATGCATAATATAGTAATATAACAACCGGATAGCAAATTATAATAATATTCTCACATATAACATATTTAATTTGCACCAACTTAAATATTGTAGTCTAAGAAATGCCGTTTGAAATGTGCAAATCGCACACTTTGTAGGCAAGCTGTTTGTTATGGTCGTCTCTGATGCGAAGTTTTACTAATTACTCTTTTAGGAGACACTTGTCTTTGGAATATTCATTAAAGGCCAACCCTCCAGTTCTTATTTCATAAGTTGAATGCCTAAAAACAAAACCACTATCCGAAATAATAAAGAAGATAATCGTGAACGAACGATTCACTGCCAATGAAAATCAAATGGAGATTCGCGGACCGGAAGTTCCCTATGCATAAGCTTCGGTGTCATTTGAACTCGTGGAAGCTCTATACGGTTACGGTAACATACAATTCAGTCACTTCCCGTAAACATTTATTATGTGACACTTCTATTCTCTACTCTCTCAACCCTCCTCAGTAAAACATTCATTTATATCAGCTCTCCTCAGATAAACTGTATCTGCGAGAGAATTCACTCGCGCGCGCGCGCTTTGCTCACGCTACGGATTAGACCTAAATCTCGACATAACCCGTGGGCTGCGGAAGTATCTCCAAAAATGCAGTTACACTTACGCCAGAAAATCTTGATTCGCGCTTTAAGATTCATTTTCCAGCCATTCGGTATGCGAACTCGAAGTCTTAGAGAGTTCTAAAATATACGGGAATTTGGTGGATTTTCGTACGGGAAATACGGGAATTATACGGGAATTTGAAAAAAGGTCATCGCTCGACACCCTGCAGTAGTACTCGTTGGGTTTCAAAGGCTAAGCATATGAAATTTGTTTCTGATTGGTGAAACAGTGTAGATTTGTGCCAAAGGACCAAAATGCAGGGAATGGAGAGATCTGTCTGTAATTTCAAGTAGACAGTGTAACTCGTCGGGTTCCAAAGGGAAAGTACGTAAAATGTGGTCAAGATTGGTGAAAAGGTGTAGATTTTTGCCAAAGGGCCTAAATGCAGGGAATGGAGAGGTCGGTTTGAAATTTCAAGTGGACAGTGTTACCCGCAGAATTCCAAAGGATAACTAGATAAAATCTGGTTCAGATCGGTGAAACAGAGTAGATTTGAATAAATAACAGACAGACAAACCATTATTGAGCTTTATATTAGCCCATATAGGCGAGATGTGGGTGTGAAAAGTGTGTTAAGTCATAATTTATGAGACACCCCGTGTTGTTTGGCTCCCTAACTACGTGAATTCGCATGGAATTTATTATGACTAGTTACCCCCATTGTTGTGAACAGTATTACTCTGCTGAAGACATCATTCAAATTACTTATATTCCACAACTCGATTTTGGGTTTCGAATTGAACTTTAAAACTCAGAGGCCATACAATATTATTATTATTATTACTCTAGCCTGTGCCAATAGACAAATGCAAATGTACTACATTCATCAAGAGATGGTGAACAATTGTCTGGTAGGTAATTGTCGCAGTATCACACTACTTGGGACTGTGGCAGAAAAGCCATCTATAGCAAATAAATAAGAGATGACAAGTAAAAGGATGAATCGGCATCAAATGTGTTAAAGGATGTGTGAGTGGCTGTGCAACAACACACATTATTCAAACAGTTAAGTGATGGCGCGGGGAAAGAGCTATCCAGTGAAGACGAGACAATCGAGGAATTGGCCATTATTCACATCGAGGCATCGAAACATATCTAACTATTAGAATATTACGTATTTAAGAAACTAGTCCCACTGAACTTGGCTGTATAGTGAATGCTGATCGTAGCAGTTGGAGCCTTGCAGAATGTATTGACAGTACAGTGTCCACATAAGTCTAGCACTGCTAAGCGTAACAGGAGCACTTATCACCAATGACTGAGGCTACTGGAGCCGAGTCATATCCTACCTGCACGACTGAACCTGTCAACACTGCAAGGTGACATAAGTAAACAAAGAATAATTTCCAGCTTGGTCGGTGGAACTCTTTATCTTAAATGGGTAGTATTCATTTGACTACACCAAACTTTTGATACTCTGGAAGAGCGACTCGCAAACCCCTTCTACAATGATCTGAGTTGGGTGAACCACTGACATTTAAACATACAATATACATGTAACTGTTCCTTAGTGGGGTCGCGGTACTGTTGTTAGTATTGTTAGAACACAATGAAGCTGGCAGACTATATTTCCACTGTAGCAAAATCGAATGCATTCCTAATGTTGTTAGGCTACATAACGGTAAATCAGGCATTTGCAGTAAATATTAATTTATTGTGGAAATAATGTGATAAATTCCCGATATTACACATACTGTATGTAACAAGGGTCATTACAGAGTTAAATTACTTTTAAAATAATAATAATAATACAGTAGAATCTGCCTAGGGGTAGATGACCTCGTAGTTCCGCCCCTTAAAACAACAACTATATAACTAACTAAAACCTGGACAAACGGAATACAAAATTTGGAACTGAGGTATTTCTTTATGTAAAATGACACCATAAACCGGAAAACTACCTAACGCGAAAACGGAAAGAAATTCCGGAACTGTAGGCGTAAATAACCTGACTAAGACGGATTATCTTGTCTATAATACAAAGCTATGTATGTGACTGTACTTGCAACAAAGTTTTAAGAAACATTACCTCTAATTTTTCCTCAAGGATGCAGCATGTATACTACATTTCACAATATCTGTAAGTGAATGGAATGTACCATTACTTCCTCCAACCCTCTTGTGATACACACAGTTTCTTTCTGACAAATGAGGGTAGAAGAAAACAGTGGACTTGAGTGATCTTTTAAAGGTGTTCTTTTTACTGTGTACTGCATATATTTACATACTTCTAAACATAAGACATACTGCAGGAGAGTTATTGAAGAACACGAGAAAAACAAACGTCCGCCTAAAGAATTAACCGTTGTTTAAAGTGGGAAAAACTCAAATTATTTCATAGCAATCATATGTGATAATACAGTATTTCTTTGTAGTGTATTTTGTCTTATTAAAACTCAACTAAAACGGAAACCTGTGAAACCGGAAAAATAAATCCAGAACGATTGCGTTCCGCTTGAGGCAGGTTTTAATGTAATATGACAATGGCCTGAAAATCAGTATAGAGAAAAGCAAGACCATGGTGATGACAAGAGGGGAAAGACAAGGAAAGGGCACTGTGAAAATTGGAAGTCAGAGTTTGGAAATTGTGGACACTTTCAAATACCCAGGAAGTGAATTGATGCAAACTGGTAGGTTGGACATGGAGATTGGCAGGAGGGTACAGCAGAGCAATGCATTCTATCAAAGTGTAAGAAAACTTGTTTGGGATAAGGAAGTACCAAGGAAAAGCAAGGAGGTAATGTATAAAATGTACTATGTTCCCATATTAACTTATGCAGCTGAGACTTGGACCCTGACGAGCAGGCAAGAGAGTAGAATCCAAGCCAGTGAAATGAAATTCCTAAGACGTATGATAGGTAAGACAAGGAAAGACAGAGTGAGGAATGAAGATGTTAGGAAGGAAGTTGGGATGGGAAAACTAAATGAGGGAATTGAGAATAATAAACTAAGGTGGTTTGGACATGTAAAGAGGATGGAGGAAAATAGAATACAAAGACAGATGCTGGAGGCCAAGTGCAAGGGTAAAAGAGCAAGGGGAAGACCTAGAACAAGGTGGATCGATTCAGTGAAGAACAGCGTGAGAAAAAGAAGTCTGGACTGGGACAAGATCGTGGAAGAAGAATTGTGGAAGGAAAGAGGAAAGTGGAGAAGTGCCATAAATACCCCGACCCGGCAGGAGCTGGATAAGGGGAAATGATGATGATGATGATGATGATGACAATGCCGCAGAAATTAAGGACGCAGTTAATAGGCCTAACCTCGAAACTCGCCATTATGGAAAAGTGTTTGGCGAACCCCCTGAAATATTTTGCGAACCCCCTGGGGATTCGCGAACCACAGGTTGGTAAACAATGTTCTAGAAAATAGGGACCTGAAACCAAATCGATACAATGGGTTTGGTACAGTATTTCATATGTTGCATGTTAAGGAAATAAAAGTGTCATTTTTAGGGTTTGTCAGTTATCTACGCGATCTCAAATCTGCATAAACAAGGGTAACCAAGATTTTACTGTACTTGAGAAAATATGGTAACTTATAGACATTGGATATTGTTACTGAAGCAAAAAAAGAAAACAATCCTTGCAGGGTGATGCGTGGTCAACGCGTCGGTTTCCCTCGGCTGATAATCTTGGTCTCCGTAACATGGGTGCTGCCTCACTGTCGTGCACCTACTCGATTGTCCACACAAGGCTGAGCGCACACTGCTTCAGACCTCAAGTCAGTTTCTAAACTATCTGACGGAGCCGGGAATCGAACCAGGGGCCACCGGTTGAGAGGCAGGCACACTACCCAACACCATGGGGTAAACAGAACAGTAAAAATATAAACTTGATCCCAATTCAAATGGATGAACTTACATTTTCTTTATTTCCAGGGTTGGATCCTCCAATATTCTGAATAATCCATCCAGAATCTCGGGAAGAAACAGGATAAGATCAATGTCAGGAACTGCATCTAAAACGGACACCCAGGAGATGATAAACTGCCGAGCAAAGGCATTTTTCGTATAAATTCTCTGTCGCAACAGAGGCATGAAGGGAACTAGATCAAAAGATGGGCTCTCTGTCACTATGTCCTGAAATACATAGAAATACAACCACATGAGATGAGAAATACACAGCATATTTAAATAAAAACTAATGTTAGTTTCTGACCTTCATGAGTCTATCAAGGAGTTCAGAGCCATTCTTGACATTCTGGTCGGGATCAGCAGCGAGATGGCTGAGTGCGTTGAAGATGTGTGTGAAGTGGACAAGCACGGAGCCTCTGGCCACCTTCACAACATTATACAAGGATTCGCAGGCATAATACCTCACCCGCAGGTCCGAGTCCAAGAAGCACGCCAAGATGGGATGGATCAACTCTTCGGTGTACTGCGAAGTGTCCTGGAAGACATGTGGCTTTATTAGTAGAAGCTTTTCAGTGGTCAACACGAGAGTGCCCAATTAGATTGGGAGGGGAGTTCCAATTTAATCGGTCGGAGCTGAAAAGCATTATGTCAAAAATGGTAATTTTATAAAGAATTAGTATTCTGAAGTATTGACGCAAGGACCTTGGAACGGCATAGGAAAGAATTAAGTCAGCCTTCTTTATAAGCTACACACAAAACATTTTCATCACGAGAAAAAGCACGCAAGCTCTATGGCAAGGCAAAATCCATCACAAAGCAATTTGTTTTCTGGGTGTCAGCCAGAAACCACTGCTTATGTAGTGCGATCAGAGGAGAAAATCATTAAGTCAATGACTTGCTGCCTTTCAGCACCGTATTCCGTACTTAATGTTGGTCGCACTGCAAGATTCCCGCGTGTTACAGTGCTATTGAAAAATATATTTGTACAGGGTTTAGATGGTTTTAATGTTACAAATCCATTTTAAAATAAAATATCATGTGAAATATTCATATTGGATGGCTTTATGTCGCAGTAAACTGACCATGGAACTGAAAGGCATTAGGCATGGTGTCCACAGAATTTTCAATGTCAATTTTCCTGACTATTCCTGACTTTTCCTGACCACTTTTCAACAAAATTCCTGACTCATGAAGTCATCGTAACATCGGAAAAAAGGTATATCAAAATTGCCATTATGGAAATTAGAAATATCAAGTGATTGGTATTTAAATTTTCTTGTTTATGAATGTCAAGTCACAATATTTTAGAGGCTGATTGCAGACACGTAGTGCAATGTGCTGGGCGATGGGGTCGCCACATCCCTACACCAACGCCAAAAAAGCGTACAAAAAATAGGTAAAAGAGGTTTTTACTATCATTTACTGTCAAAATGGAAACTTATCATAATGTCCAGCGAGTTATTGCTTTTTATCTTCAGAGATTAGTTGAACTAGTAATACAAAATATGGCTATAAAACACAAAATACTGTGTGGTTAATATAAAATTCCTCACTTTCTAATACTTTTTGCCATTTTTTCCTGACTCATGCCATTGTTTCAAACCTTTTCCTGACTTTTCCTGACCAAAAACAAAATTCCTGAATTTTCCTGCCTGTGGACACCATGTTAGGTCACGTTTGCAAAATTGATTAGAAAACTATGTTTATTAAATTAAAATTGATATTCCGCTAACACAAATATAACCTGAATAGTCGCTTCACAACATATATGACTAATATAGTGTGCTTGTTAATTTCTGTTCTGTCAATTAAATTTTATCTGTCTGATGAAAAGTAGTGAAAACTGACTTAATGCTTTTCAGCTCTGACCGATTCAATTAATTTCCTAGTGCCTGAAATAAAATACAAGAATTGTTTAAATACTTAATAAAACACTTTTACAAAAATGGGGGGCTTGATTGGATCATTAGTTTCGTATTATTAGTAGCGTTTTATTTGATAGGTTTGAAGCTATCTTTCAGTGTTGCCTTATTAACAGTCAATAGCTTTCAGTCGGTCAACACAAAGTAATTTGAATTACTGGAATATGTGAAAATAACCTGAAATAAATTACATTAAGATATACATACAGGGTGTTTCTAAATTCCCATTACAGACTTTGAGGGCTTGTGGTGGGGACCAAGACGGTTAAGTTTAGCATAGGAACTTGTGTCCAGAAACGTACAGTACAGTATTCCCGCTACCCGCAAGAAACCACTACAGCACACATTCAAACCCCCCGAATTTTCGGCGCCACGGACTAGAGAACGTACGTTATTGAACGATCACCTGATGTCCTCTACAGGTTTGTTGACATTCCATACCTTCTTCCATGAAAGGTGCCCCGTACTTTATATTCTTTGAAGACGTACTGAATGAGTTCTTAGACGATATGTCTCTGCATGTACGTCAAAACATATGGTTTCGGCACAATGGCGCACCACCTCATTTTTAACTTGTGGTATGAGATCATCTGCACCACAGATTTGGGCAACAGTGGATAGGTCGTGGTGGACCGATTGCTTGGCCTGCACTTTCACCCAACTTGACACTGCTAGACTACTACCTAGATTTACAAGACCTGTGGAATCCGAGGAAGCCATACGGGCGTGGGTTATGGCTGCGGTGGATGTTGGTGGACCAGGGATTGGTGATCGTGTGCACCAGAACATGGTACGGAGGTACCGTGTCTGTGTTGACGTTGGTGGTCGCCACATCGAGCCCCACCTGTAATTGGACCCAGATGACAAGCAGCAGGAGTCGGATAGAGTGCCGAAAATGCAGGAGCTGTGAACGTGTGCTGTAGTGGTTTATTGCGGGTAGCGGGAAGATGGTACGTTTCTAGACAAGAGTTCCTATGCTAAATGTAACCGTCTTGGTTCCCACTACAAGTCCTCAAAGTTTGTAATGGGAATTTAGAAACACCTTGTATATATCGTTACGGACTAAGAAGAAGAAAACTAAGGGGTGACATGGTTTGCTTGTCAAGCAAGCATCATCAGATCTAAATATGCAAGACAAATAGCTCTACAAAACACTACCAAACCTACGGTGACATCCACAGACTGACAGACAGTATATGCCCTCCAAAAACAAAATACAAGAAAACCCATCAGAAAACTTTGTAAGTGTGGTAATTATTACTGGTAAATATTAGAGCATTAAACACTTCATTCTTTTTTTAATAAATCATCATAATATTCAACACAAGAACGTGCTGGAAATATGGCACAGGTATGCATCACTATTATTCACAGATATTCCATCGTACAATGTACAGTATATCACACAGACTGTGGTTACCTTTCCTAACGCCACTGCGATAGCAGCTAGTCCAATAAGTCCACCTTTCCTTGTGTGAGCATTCTGAGAAGTAGCAAAATCTTGACCCAAAACCTTCAGAAGCCTCTTAATCTGGACAGTGTTGCTGACTGCAGCAAATTCCTTGACCATCCTGTAAAAAGAACATGTTAAATCCCAATAAATATTCAAGTAAAATGGGACAAGAAGAAATAATGACAATAATAAAAATAATAATACATGACAAACGTCAGTGATGGACCAGAATAGTTTATCTAAACCAAGGGAAACTTGAACGTTGGAAGAAATGTTGATACCTAGGTGAGGAAATCCAACAAAATGGCTTAGAACAGGAAGCAATTAATTAGGATCTAGAAATTAGATCAAGCATATCATCTGACAAAAAGCCACTATAATGATCCACTCCTCAATGCCGGTACACTTGAAGAATTTGGGATGGATTTAAAAACCTTGGCAATAATAAAGAAACTTGAACAGAAACAAATCCAAAAGAAAATTATGTGGAGAAATCACAGAACCGCTTGAATTACACTGGGGTATCCAGTATCCAAGGATTCCAAGGAATATAACATTTCTAACATGAAAATCTAGCCTTTGCAGATGACTTAGCGATATTTTCCAAAAACATTCATACAGCAACTGACCAAGTTAACATTTTGAAAGAGACAGTGGAAATGGCAAGGCTATAAATTTCTTTTGAAAAGATATAATTCATAACGAACATTAAAAATGCTCCAGGATTCCTAAACACAAGATACGGCAAAATCAAGAGTCAATTAGTTGAAGTGCATAGGGGGAATAATACAGCCAAATGGTCTAGTTATAGAAGCAAATACTCGAGCTCAGAAAATGGAATCGGCCTTTCAATTAACGAAAGACATTTATTATTATTATTATTAATCTTGATTGGTCACATTGGACCACTTGAGTTGTTCCACAATCACTTCTTCTTTGAAGGTAGTACTGCTTGGTTCTTGCGCTCTTTCCAGTACTTTTTCATTCTTTCAGATCGGGATTTTCTCAACTCATCTGAAATCTCCATAGGCTTTCTATGTGTCATTTCTGCAGAAAATTTGTGAGTTTTAAGAATGGTGTTAATTATATTTTTCTCCTCGGCATCTGTTATCTTGAGTCCAACTGCTTTGAGATCTTGTTGGATTTCTTGGATCCATTTTCCTCCAGTTTTCTTTCCTAGATTTCTCATCACCAGTTGGCGTACAATTCTGTTTTCTGGAAGCCGTAAGATGTGAAAAAAATATGAAATTCTTTTCTTCTTCATTGTGCTGGTGATTGGATCAATCTCACGATAGACAGTTTCATTTGGGAGAATCCTCCAGACTCCCTCAACCTGATACTTTTTATTTATGCACGTTCTAATGATTCTTCTTTCCGTTTTGAGGAGCTAATCAGTTCTTTGTTCATTTTTAATTTGGAACAGTGGTTCACAAGCATAAGTGGCTTCTGGGAGAGTTACAGTTTTATAATGTTGGATCTTAGTAGCTATTGATAGGCATTTACAACATAAAATCACTTTTTTTCTAGATGAAAAGTTTAATTCGCCCGCCTTTTTTTTTTATTGAAAAGGCGGACAAATTAAACTTTTCATCTAAATTAACTAAGTCAATACGAACCATCATGGAGTCTATTATTCCAGGACATATAATCACTCTCAGTAAAAACAAAGATCCAACACTGTCATAAAACCGGAACTGCCTTTATGCAGCGGAATGCTTAGTCCTTAAGGAAACGGGAGAAATTGGAGAATTGAAGAAAAAGGGAAGGAAAATACTTGGACTAAGGAAAGTAGGGAATACTAGGCTACGAAGAAGTGATAAAGAAATTTATACCCAAACTGAAAAACTATCAGATGTTCTCAGTACAGTCGATTAATCAGAATGAACCTCGACCTTCTTCTTCCTGGCGTTGATCCCATTATGTTTTAACAAAAATCCCAAAATGCAACTTAGTTGGTTCAGTGAAATACGATTTAACAGAAATTAAAATTATAAAAGAAGAAAATCCACAGGCTTATATTTCAATATAAGATCAGAAAATTTAGGGATTGTCAGGAAAAAGACAAAAAGTGCATAACTGTTTGGACAGATGAAAAAGGAAAGAACACACTGAAAGGATAATGGAATACTGGAAAAACCTAAAATCAAGAAAGGAGGCAAATTAATGAGGAAATTATTTCTATTATAGATGGCCGAAATCCAAGAAATGATAATAATAATCACATCTTTATTAATGGTTCAACACCATGACATATACAAACTATTAAAACTCATCAATTTTTCTAGGTTTGTGCAGTCGCCCCTCACAAGACACGGCACAGACCTAGAGAAATTTCTGAGTTTTAATTCATTGGCCATGAAAGCCAATATACCATTATACAAACTATTGCTAAATAGAAATAAAATTAACCGGCATATTCAAATTTAAAAATTACACATATTTTGTTATGACATTTAACTTTCATTTTATAAAATTATTGGTTGGTTCCTTAGTTTAGGGCCTGCGACAATGCGGTCATGTAGCCCCATGTACTTTGGATGTATGTAGAATCTGTCTAGTAAGTTAACTGGTGTTAATTGTGATGACTGTATTAGTGTGTGTTATCTGTGATTCAGGTAGAAGGACTGCAGACGATCAATTTTTCAAGAAGCTCCTACTTTTGCTACCAAATGCTACTTTCCACGACACCTAGCTGCGGACTTGGCTACTAGATGCCATCGCAGCCAGCACCTAGCGGCAAAGGTTGGAACTAATATAGCGTTATCAAACTAACCAAAAAATTTTAGCTTCCACAAGTGTAGTTAGTGGAAGGTTCTTTTTCATGCCATTAATCTATGACATGGGACCGCCGACTTTACTTCCCCTCCGAAGGAAGGCATACTGAGGAATTTTTTAACGCCCTTAAAAATTCCGACGACTCCTGCCGGGTTTGAATTGAACCCGCGATCTTGGGCATAGAAGCTTAGCATGCTACCAACTACACCGCAGAAGCCCCCAAATATAAAATTCGTAACACTAGAGAAGGATGTGTAAAATATGTTGACTTATTTACATATCTCACAAGCCAATCAACTTGGCTAATTCATTGTTAGTCCTATGTCTATTCATTTCAAAGGATTTGTGAATTCTAGTAAGTTACGGTACCGGTACCATACTTTAAGATGGAACATGTATTTTTAAGCAACTCGGAACAATTATAAAATATAACAGCAACCAGAGCTTCTCTTGTTCACTTTTTGACTTTTAAAGTCGCACATTTTTCCGTATTGACAGAATGTAGGCTAATAATAAACGAATTTTTTATGGTTCCGCCTAGTCAATACTTGTTTTATTAGAGATTTTATCGTGACATAATCACTTGTCTTTACGTATGTCGGGACATGTTTCAGTGTCTAGTAACATTGACACCTTCATCAGCCTACGGTTATTGGCAACACACAATGACATTAAAATAATTATTAAAACAACACACAGATGACTAAAATAACACTTTAAAAAGTTTTTTAAAACACTGTCATAATGAAAGTTCAATTAAAAGTCTTGGTGCACTGTTTTGGTTTCCAATGTCCTGCTTCCGATAATAACCTCCGAAAACCAGCAAGAGGTGACCATACATAAGGTGTAGTTGTGGCAGCGAGAAATCGGGCCGTGCTGAGGCATACGGAGACTGTGCAACCTTATGTATGGTCACCTCTTGCTGGTTTTCGGAGGTTATTATCGGAAGCAGGACATTGGAAACCAAAACAGTGCACCAAGACTTTTAACTGAACTTTCATTATGACAGTGTTTTAAAAAACTTTTTAAAGTGTTATTTTAGTCATCTGTGTGTTGTTTTAATAATTATTTTAATGTCATTGTGTGTTGCCAATAACCGTAGGCTGATGAAGGTGTCAATGTTACTAGACACCGAAACATGTCCCAACATACGTAAAGACAAGTGATTATGTCACGATAAAATCTCTAATAAAACAAGTATTGACTAGGCGGAACCATAAAAACTTCGTTTATTATTCTCTTGTTCAAAACAGGTGCGTAGTCGGGGGAAGATATCTTCCGTCCTGAAGTGGATGGGGTTTTAAGATCAGACTTTGGAGCACAGGTGGCTCTGTGAGTTTGTGTCATATCTTCAAGTCATTCCAGAAGCCGCTGCAACAGCATCCCACCATCTATGACGTGTAAATGTGCACGGCCAGAGCTGCATGCACTTGCCCAGACAGCAGGAGATATAGGTTCGAATCCCAACTGGGGTTGCATTTTCAAGACTAACTCAACGAAAATAGTAAGTCTTACAATTATGAGCTACCTCCAAGCTCATATCTATTACTATGCATCAGGAACAGCAGACACATTCTGTTGTTTACGAGGTTGGCACATCTTGATCATCAGCCCTGCGTACTTGGATTGCATTGTATGATAGCCTGTATTTTTAAGGTGACTGTAACTGCATGTGAGTAATTGTAATTATTAGGAAAATCAAAAATAATTTTTCAGAAGACCAATATGGATTTAGGAAGGGAAGAAGCACACAAGAAGCCATCCAGATCCTGGATATTGACAGATCGGTTCACGGATACAGAGAAAGCCTTTGATAACGTGAACTGGAATGTGCTGTTTGAAATAAGGAAGTTGAAAATAGACTACAGGGACAGAAGAATACTCTACCACCTTCACAAAAACCAGTCAGCTTTAATCATCTTATTATATACTACTCTAAGGTGTATGTTTCACAAAACTCAAGCTCCTAAACCAGAGGGAGTAAGAAGGTGAGGTTTGTACCAAATCTTCCAAATCGTCTCAATAGTACAGGAAAAATCTTGCATTTCTTGAAAAGTCAACGGAAATATAATTATTTGTTTGTAAAGTACTTTAAACAAATAAACAAGACGATAGCCCCAGGCATCGCATACAGCCCACATACCACTAGGGCCGGGCGGGTAGTCTGTACACATGGGGCGTACACAACCCATTATGCGAGAGTTCTCGCACGGGTCTGCTAGTACCGGTATGTATAAAAATGAATGTTATCTGATTGTTTGTTTGTCCCGTGTGCACACTCCAGCAAAGGTTTCTGAATTAGGAAATCCATTTTACAGTTGCAGGCTCCTAAGTATTAAATAACCCTTTGACTTTCAAGGTAACGATCTGTCGTTACGATGTTCATGCCAAAACTGTGCCTTTATTATTGATTATTTAGTTATTTTTTACGCTTGATAGAATCAATTTTCAGGAAATATGAAGAAGACAATTTTAACTACGTTTATATTCTGTGGGAACCTCTGACAATCTGTATTTATATTAATTCTTAGAGTCTGAAACATGTGCTCACAGAGTTTAGTGTCTTGTTTACGTCGTGGTTGGCGGCAAACTTGTGTGTATGTTTCTCAGTTTTCATTGCTAATTTTGGAATCTTGACATTTACCAATCTACCAAATAATATAGAGGTTTTCTTAACATGAATAGTAGACTTGACAAGTAAATTCCATTTCCCAAAATTACTACAAAAATGTCAAATCTGAAATTTGTAATTTTTATTTCCATGTTTTTCTTTTAACAAAGAATTCATATGGCTCAGAGACATCGCTGATTTTTAGTATTAACTTTTTAAGTGATTTATACACTCTATGATTATAATATTTTATTTTAATATCTTTAATGGTCTCTCTTCCATCTCATTTTAAAAGAGGTGTGTGCACAGCTTTGTAAATATGGCTGACAGTTTTCACACATCCATCAGATGAGACCTTGAAAGGGTAAGGGATGATTCAGGTAAGATATAATATCAAACATCTACGGAACCGTTTAAGATATTGTCATTCGGTTTTCAAATTCTTAAATCGTACTACGGGGCTCATACAACACGGTACATTTCGCCCCCAGCACATATGTATTTACCAAGAAACCGGCAGCAACTTTCGTTTTTTAAATGGGACTATACTAATTTCACCGTCTGAAGCAACTAAGAATCAAGTGACAAGTTCAGTGATGTGCTTATTTTGCAAATCCGACGAGTACTTTGTGAGATATTAAAGGTTTCCATATGTGTCGGCATTAGACAGAAAGCGATGCACCAGCCACTGGAATGTGGAGTGCATGATTCTCTTGCGTGACCCACCCTTTGTTGACAAACTCACAAACCGAATTTATTTCATTCATAGCATACTGTAATGTGTACATAATAAAATCCAGTCCCTTATATACGTGTGCCTTTCTCCCTCTGCACTTAGTCCTGAATCCTTGCGGAAATATCTGAAAACACCTCAATGAAGAGGATAAATAAAGTACAGAATTCTTTAGTGCTGGCGGACCAGCGACAATAACTTATGTACATATTAAAATCAGAAATGTAACAAAGCTCGCCCAATTAGTTGATTGCAAACATCCCGTCTAACGTTAATTCTTACGAGTCCGGTTAATCATCAATCATTTTGAAAATGTACACATTACAGTATGCATAGAATGGAATAAATACGGTATTTGTGTTTGTCAACAAGGAGTGGGTCGCGCAAGAGAATCATGCACTCCACATTCCAGCGGCTAGCACATCGCTTTCTGTCTAATGCCGACACATATGGAAACCTTTAATATCTCAAAGAGTCATCATCATCATCATTTCCCCTTATCCAGCTCCTGCCGGGTCGGGGTATTTATGGCACTTCTCCACTTTCCTCTTTCCTTCCACCATTCTTCTTCCACGATCTTGTCCCAGTCCAGATTTCTTTTTCTTACGCCGTTCTTCACTGAATCCATCCACCTTGTTCTAGGTCTTCCTCTTGGTCTCTTACCCTTGCACTTCGCCTCCAGCATCTGTCTTGGTATTCTATTTTCCTCCATCCTCTTTACATGTCCAAACCACCTTAGTTTATTCTTCTCAATTCTCTCATTTAGTTTTCCCATCCCAACTTCCTTCCTAACATCTTCATTCCTCACTCTGTCTTTCCTATCATACTTCTTAGGAATTTCATTTCACTGGCTTGGATTCTACTCTCTTGCCTGCTTGTCAGGGTCCAAGTCTCAGCTGCATAAGTTAATATGGGTACATAATACACTTTATACATTACCTCCTTGCTTTTCCTTGGTACTTCCTTATCCCAAACAAGTTTTCTTACACTTTGATAGAATGCATTGCTCTGCTGTACCCTCCTGCCAATCTCCATGTCCAACCTACCAGTTTGCATCAATTCACTTCCTAGGTATTTGAACATGTCCACAATTTCCAAACTCTGACTTCCAATTTTCACAGTGCCCTTTCCTTGTCTTTCCCCTCTTGTCATCACCATGGTCTTGCTTTTCTCTATACTGATTTTCAGGCCATACTTCTGAATATTTTCGTTCAGTGCATCTAGTTGTTTTTGCACTTCTTCGGTGTTCCTTCCCCAGACCACAATATCATCTGCAAATAACAGTAACTTCATTTCTTTATGTTCATATGCTTCCTTTGTTTCCTTTACTATTTCATCCATCACCATTATGAACAAGAGAGGTGACAGCACACTCCCCGTCTTAGTCCAGTCTTGTTCGTAAACCAATCTGTCTTTCCAACTGGGGTCAGTACCCTGCTAACACAGTTGTTGTACATTGCTTGCACCATTTCCAACATTTCTCTTCCCAGTCTCTTCTTAACCATGGTTTCCCATACCTTCTCTCTGGGGACACTATCATATGCCTTTTCTAGATCTATGAAAGTCATGATCAAATCCTCTCCATACTCCCAGTTCTTTTCCATCACCTGCCTCAAGCTAAAGATTGGGTCCACTGTGGATCTTCCACTCCTGAAGCCATACTCAAAGAGTACTCGTCGGATTAGCAAAATAAGCACATCACTGAACTTGTCACTTGATTCTTAGTTGTTCCAGTGGGTGAAATTAGTATAGTTCCATTTAAAAAACGAAAGCTGCTACCGGTTTCTTGGTAAATACATATGTGCTGGGAGTGAAATGGGCCGTGTTGTATGAGCCCCACAATACGATTTAAGAATTTGAAAAGAGAATGACTATATCTTAAATGGCTCCGTAGATATTTGAGATGGTCATCTTAGCTGAATAACCCTGTATATAAAAATGTCTAAGGTGTGTGTGTCACAGAACTCAAGCTCTTAAATCAGAGGGAGTATAAACCAAATCATCTCAATATTACTGGGAAAAATCCTGCATTTCTTGAAAAGTCAACATAAATATATTTATTTGTCTATAAAGTGCATTTAAACAAATAAACAAGACTATAGCCCCGGCCTGAACTGTGTCGTGTCCAGCTCACATAACAGTATAGCCAGACGGGTGGTCTATACACTTGTGGCGCTAAGAAGTAAGTTAACCGATCATAACAAATGACTATCCAAAGGAATCAGACTCAGCCGCAAGAGTGACGAATTGCACTCAGATTTCTTAAATATCGACAATTTGTTCATAAAGTGCATTGAAAACAAATAAATAAGACGCTGGGCCCTATCAGAACTGTTGCGTTGCGCCCACATACCAATAAAGTTGGGTGTTTACACACATGTGAGTGTTCTCGCACGGGTCCGCTAGTAGGAAATAAAAGAGTAGAAGCAAAAGTTGGAAAAGGTGTAAGACAAGGATGTGGATTAAAACCACTTTTTTTTAACATCTCGCCTACATTGAGGAAACCATTAAAGAATTTTTAGCTACTGGCAATGATGGTATGAAAGTTAATGGCAAGTTGTACAGCACCACACGTTTTGCAGATGATAGGCCTAATGCATTGATAACATACAATGAAAAAGTCATGAAAGAGGCACTAAATTACTAAATGTGAGGTGTGGTATGAGGATAAATAAAATGAAGATCAAGATAATGGCATGCACTCGGGATGGTGACCTAGTTGCTAATGTGCTAATGAATGGAGATCACCTAGCCGTAGTAAGAGAATTCAAATATTTGGGGAGTCTGATCACAAATTATGGAAAATGTACGAGAGAAGTAGCTTACCGGTAAATGATTGAATTGCACAGGCGAAAGAAGCTTTTACAATGAAGAAATCTTTACCAACATCAAAGACCATTAACTTGGAGTTACGAAAACACTTTGTAAATAGTTTTATATGGAGTTTTGTAAGCTACGGCTCTGAAACAGGGACCCTTAAAAGGTAGAAGTGTCGAAACTCAGGGCATTTGAGACATGGTTTGGTAAAAGACTCCTACGGATACCGTAGGCTGATAAGAGTCACAAACAAGAATGTTCTCAGGAGAGCAAATGAGTCACACAACTTGGTTGAATCCTTAAACGATGAAACAGCTTTGTTAGTCACTTGATTAGACTTTCTGACTGGTCCACCACCTTATTCGAAGGAAAATTGGAATGAGCAAAGGAAGACCAAGAGCATTAGAGGCAAGCACACCTAGGATATTGCCACTTGAAGCTATTGGTCAAGGGATGGAGACTATTGGGTGAGATGAAGAAGGGTCTACGATTGGGGTAGGTACCATCCTGGCATTTACCTGAAGGGATTGTAGAAAAAAAAGAACACTAAGGAGAGTCACTGTCACTGAACCATCAATCTCTGAACTCCACCTTGCAGACATGTCAACATAACTGAAAGTGGACAGCTATGCAGCAGGACATCAGAGAATGGATGTTCAAACCTTTGGCCTTCACAAAGGGTTATAAGGAAACTAAGGGATGACACTGTAGTTGATATCTCGAACTTCATTTTTAGGGGCACGATCCATCTTGGTTATTTGCCTCAGGGATCAGCAATTTAACTCCTCAAAGTAACATCCAAAGTGTAGGCTAGGAATACTGGAGCGGGTGCTTAGGTGACGTCATTACTGACATTGTACAGAAAATACAGGTTATAAGAGCTTCCAACTCTCCTCATGGCCTCACGGACGGTCGTTCGAAGCATGACATGAGGACACGGGTTTACACCCTTGCTTAAGTTTCGATATGGTACATTTTTAAAGATCACTAATAAAGTCAATATTAACGGAAGGATCACAAAAACTATCCCGGACGGCAACACCACAGCCAAGGGAGGACGATTTTAGCCTCCGATTAGCTTGAATGTTGTCAGTTCGAATCTTTCATTATTCCAGCCAATTAAACTATTGTTGCTGTTGTACCCTAGTTTCATTAGAAGCTACTGTGCTGTCATAAACAAAATTCGATCACTCATAATATCTATTTCCAATGTTTGTTTCAAGGTTCGAAATTTATACTACTCACTTCTCGATTTCCAAAGCCGCCGCTTTCCGTTTCTCATATAGTTTATCATTTAATGCCCTAACACAGGCTGTGCTTAAAGGTGAATAATCTCTTTCTGACATCATGATCAAATTAACCTATATTTATTTACAAGATAAATCAGCTGACTTTTCGACACTTGCAAACAATGGAATGACTAACCAGCAGGTTGCCATTTACAGGCTGACCAAAATAACAATATTCTAAGTGAACTGCAAATAATTTATGTAATTTTGGGATAAAGCAACATGATTCGTGTAACATTCTTTCAGTATTTTTATGGTAGGGTTTCTATTAACCTTATCTGCCGATCAAAATAGATGGGTGGGATATTTATCGTATTAGTATTGGGGACATTGCTCTCATGATCGTTCTGACAACACCACCTAGAGAGAAGGCCGTGCAATACGGTTTGAATATACGAGTGACGTCACGGCCCAATGGTCGTGAGGCCATGAAGAGAGAGAGGAATAATATTCGTGTTTATGGTTTGAATTTAGTTTCAAACCTCAAATCAGAATTATATTTCCCGTCAGAGCTGGAAATCAAACCTGGACCGTTGGGACAGATATTAATTTCTGTTTTAACTGTTACCGGTACAGATTATTGTAGGGTTTGAAGCCATTTTACAGTGTTGCCTAAGTAAACAAACGTTTGGTGCTTTTCAGTCTGTCAACACGAATGTACCCAAAAAGAGCTGGGTTATGCATTAATCCTAATAAATCTCATTTAATTTAGTTCAGGATTTGGACATAATCCAGCTCCTTTTGAGTAGATTCGTGTTGACAGACTGAAAAGCACCAAACTTTTGTTATAGATTAAGTGGTTATTTGTGTTTGTGTCTTTTCTTCCTGTTGTGTAGTCGACATTTCACGTTAAAATGGGGTGAATGTCATTCAAGTTTTTAATTGAATATTTCTATATATCATATTTATTGCTGAGACAACAGTGTTTTCGGTTAAGTTCAAACCTGCAAGGTTCGAAATGCATACTTATCAAGTCTGATCAAAAACGTCGATTTATTTGTGTAATGTACCAATCGCATCAACTTCTGACAATGTTTTATTTATGGTTACGTTATTTATTTTCGCGTCTGTAGAACGTAATTTTCATAAATAAACACTCAGTCTCGTTTTCTCACAGCTTGTACATAGCTGGGTAACGCGCTCTCTGGTGGCCGGAAGGCTATGACGTCATAAAGCCTATGGCCTTCTTTCTCGGTGGCGTTGGTTCTGATATCGTGAAACATTGGCCACTATTCGCGACCTCAATCGAATGTAGGTGGCAGGTCAGTCGTGACAAAATGGCAGACGTTAGGGTGATAGATTTCATCTATATATTGAATGTTGTTTGCAATTCTAGGCGGGCTCTCGTTGAAGAACAGGCAATTTTAGATGCCACACACATAATTATGTGCGAGAAAGTGGTAGAAAAAGAATATTTTATGAGACTTGAAGTTTTATGCTTACAAACTAGTTATTTGAAAGGAGTACCTCGCCAGATTCAGAATGAAATTTGGGCACGAGTTGCCGAGAAAAAAATAATGTGTTTAGGAATATGTAATAAGCGTGTAGTCGGTACATTGCTTTACATACTTCAGTATGTAGATACATTTAAATTTGGAAGATATAGCCTAATACAGTTGAAGTCAATAAACCAAAGACTGTACAAGTTGACTATAAAGATCTTTTAAAATTTTGATAGGCACATGATTGAAAATTTAGAAGTCCTGGACTTCACAGATTTGAAGCAGCAATGGGGCAAGTTTAAGAAAGACAACCACATGTAGGCCTACGATAAGACGACCCCTAAAAGCTTAGGCCATAAATGCAATAGATGGCTGATGACGTCACATTGTTGAAACCAACATCTCGATCAGCTGACTGAAGGGAACTGATGATAGAATTATCCTATATGAAGCTCCTTTTGTATTCCTCGACGTTGCTTAGCAATCGCAATTAGCAATTACCTTCAGTCAGCTGATCGAGATGTTGGTTTCAGTGTGACAATGCGCACTCTAAGCCTAAAAGTAATATTTGGCACATGGGAAGAACAGCTGCCAAATCGACCCTGCCAAGTCACCTAGTTTGTAGTGCAGGGGAGAATGTAGCGATATTCTAAGAAATTCATTAGATTTATTAATAACTCATTTATAAAATGCCAGCCAGATACGGTCATATACCGGTTCTTCAAAATCGGCTTTGCGACGCGATGTAATCTACTTCATTCCTTCTGAAAAGTTTTCTTTTTGTGGAAGTAATGCACTGATATGGCAATTGTTGAATTTGAAGAGCACAGCGGAACTGAGCAATTATATTACTCATCTTTTAGCCTCAATTATTATGAAAATAACTGAAAAAAATAAGAGAAGAGCTCACCCATCACATGTTATAACATCTGTTTGTTTATGTTTCCATCACCCTTACTCTAGTTCCAGATAACGGCAGCACCGTCGCTTGAGTTCGCGAATTGCTAAAATGTTAAAATTCAATTTAAAGTCGGTCCAACGGATGTTGGAGTATGATGCCATGCGGTCAAAGCCTGAATTAATGCTCAGCGTTTCTGCACACTCTTTCGATGCTTCTGTCACTGAAACCTATTTTACTAAAACAAATTACTTGTTAACGCGACGACGTATTGTTGCAGACTACATAATTGGCATACCGGTACGGTGTTTCCATCAATCAATCTCTGAATTGCAGCAAGCAAAAGAATCGAACTCAAATGCGTTAGTAGTCAACAGAAACCTCTCAAATAGGAATAATAAATTTATTAGAGCACAAAATATGCAATTGATTTAAACATGACTTATCTTTTCCTCGAACATCATCATCATCATCATTAATTACTTATCACTAGTACAAAACTGTGACAGAGATAACTTCCTCTGATCATACTGCATTACATGATATCTGTCACAAGCTTTGCCGCAGAGGGCACACACGCACCAGCAATCCGGCTGATGGTACATTTTGTTTGCACACACCCTGAAGTGAAATCCATGCACCGCGAATCTGGTTATCAAGTGTCTCATCTCATAGAAACCCCTCGTCCAATCCCGCGATGTCATCGCATCCGTGATATAAAAAAATTCCTCTCGGCACGCCGGAAGGCGGAGGTAGATTTCACCGGGCAAACTAGGGGATAGGCTATAATAGGCAAAATATGCAGGTTTTCGTAGGAGGATCAGACCTCATTTATTGCGAGAAAGTATTTTACAATTGGAGGTTAGTTAACATTTTTTCGTCTTTCTATGCATATTTTAACATTTTACTGTCTTATGGGGATGGTAACCTTCTTGTCATTTGGGGTTCATTTTTATTATACTTGTGATCACACTGTCCTAATGCAAGGTTTGGAACTAATGTGTAACTATCTAACAGTCTGTTACTTCTTCACGCAAAATTTTATCTCCCGCAGAGATGTTGGTTGGTTCCTCAGTTTAGGGGCTGCGACAAGGTGGTCATGTAACCCCGTGTACATTGGGTGTGTGTAGAATCTGTCTGATAAACGGTGTTATTTGTGATGACTGTGTTAGTCTGTAATTCAGGTAAGGTCTGCAGACGGTCAATTTTAAGTAGTAGTACCTAATTTTGTACCAAATACTAACGTCAACGACACCTAGCTGTGAACTTGGCTGCTAGATGCCACCGCAACCAGCAACTTGCAACGAACGTTGGAACTTCCCCTCCGAAGGAAAGCATGCTGACGGATTTTTAGCGCTCTTAGAAAACCGGCGACTTTGGCCGGCTTTGAACCAGCGACCTTGGGCATAGAAGTTCAGCATGCTACCAGTTAGCCGCTTCCCTCATAGTCAGATGGAACAAGAAGTTCCGTGACGAACTAAAGAGCCTACTTTTCTTAAAATTAAGATTCATGCCATAGATTAATCTACAGTATATGAACCTATCTAGAATAATGACGAAATTAAGTGGGTAATATCGAAATGTCTTAATTAGTTCGAAATAAGGTATACTAGGCATAATGTAGCCTAATAGAGCAATACAGTTGGCAGCTCTGGTGACTGAATATATTCTTACTTCCATCTCCTAAGGTACAGAATACAAAATGTGGTTGAAGTCCAAAGGACGTTACATGGATTTAGACATTGGATCTATTAGTACACGTAAAAGCATGTTGGCAATAATGTCATGCGAGTGCTGGTCAGAAATAATCTGAAATATTATATCTTTTTGTGCCAATTTTAGATGAAATCCATTTGTTGGTATAGAAGTTACATGTATTTAAAAATTGGTCCTATCAGCAGGCTTAGAATCATGTTGGTAGAACTGACGTATATAAGTTACTCCAAATTAATGTAAAATGTCAGGTAATTTACGTGTGCATAGTTTAAAGCTGTCGGCTTGCATACTTTGATATATTTGGATACAAAATAGAGAGCAATTATTAACAGTTGGCAGCCCTGGTGGCTCTTAAGAATACACTCAGTCATATCTGTTTATGTACGCATATTACATACAAAATTTGGTTGAAATCCAATTGATAGTGTAGAAGATATATGCATTTAAAAATTGGACTTATCATCAGAAGGCTTAAAATTATTTTGGCAACGCTGTCATGTATGGCCACCTGGAAATTAAACTGAAATAGTATTATCTACATGTGTGCCAATTTTAGAATAGCTCCCATGTATACCTTCCAAGATATCCAACATGGAGCTCAAATTTCTAGTGCGTTTTTTTTAGCAGTTGGTAGCACTGGCATCTTTTTCAAATATGGGCCTGAGATATTCCGGTATACATCTTTACTCATACCGTAAAGAAGGGCTACTTGAGCCCGCAGGGGTAACTTGAGCCCAAAGTAAAAAAGTGATTTAGCATGCTCTTAATGTCACTTGGTCTTAGTATAGTACTTAATTTGCAGTTTTCCCGATGGATGGCAGCATTACCTACAGCTTGTGTAAGTATTTAGCTTAAAGAACTCGCCACTAGAGTGCACACCTGCATTTGTAGTTTGTTTCATGAACCGACTTATTTTCGTCCTCTGCAAACTTTCACTTGTTCATCGTATGTTTATAGTCTTCTGAGTTCCGGTAAGTGTTTTTTAAAATTCTTAAGTCCTTCTCACATCATTCCCCACATAATTTTATTATGATGGTAGTGTGTGGTCTTAAAATCATCGATTTTTAAAACTAGTCAACATAACCTAAAAATATGGGTTACTTGACCCCAAAGTAATTTTGAGTTCAAGTTACCCTTAACGAAGGTTTTTGTTCTTATATGCAGTAATAATAAAGGCTCCAGTAAGCCGCATGTAATTTTTCTATCAATTGTTATTGTTATCAGGCACAGAAACCGGAATGCCTTCCAAATACAAAAGAATTCCTGGTAGTCGGATGCTTTTACGAACCGTGTTGGAAGAATTGGAACCAAATTTGTCAAGTAACCTGAAAGCAGGCTTCAAGAAAGCAGGAATTGTTCCTGTTGACAAAGCGGAGATCTTACAGTAAAACGATTGCCTAATCAGGATAAACATATGGATTTGACCATGGTTGGAGAAGCCTTTCTTGAACAACTTGAAGACAAACGGAGTGAGTTTGTGAAACCTCCGATCACTAAGATGAAGAAACTACAAGTTCCTGCTGGTAAAAGCATTTTTGTTACCGATCTCCAAGTTTCTGAAGGTAAAGCTGCTGAACAGCAGAAAATGCCATTAAAATTATCTAACGCTGGGAAAACAAAATGTTCTAGACCCCCAAAGCCAGTGACACAAAAACAGAAGAGAATTCGCCATGATTCAACTTCAGAAGATGAGGACGCATTCCGTTTGCGGTCTGGAGGAGATAGTGGTATCAGCATGTATAACAGTGATGAAGAATTTGTAGGACATTTACCGTGTACGAGTTTTGGAGAAAAGCTTTCAATCCACCAGTCAAAGAATCCCAGGAAAGAATTGCCTAAACTTAATATACAAACGCAGGCCTCTGCCATCAAAGAAACGCTGGAAATAGGAAATTTCATCCTTGTTAAGTGGAATGGTAGTGAATAACCGGGTGTTATTCTGGACATAAAAGAAGATGGTGTTTTTGTAGATTGCATGGAACCTACAAAAAAGGCGTGGATGTGGCCTAAGAAGAAGGACCTGCTGTTGTATAAATGGGAGGATATTGTTCAAAAGATTGGCCCACCCAAAATGATTAAGAGAGGCTGGTTTTCGTTATCTAAGATGTAGGTTCCTCCATTGTTAACCTTTGTAACATTTGTTTGTAAAATAAAATATGTATTATTGAAGAACCCACAAGTCCTAATTGATCCCAATTCATTTAAACATGGAAATATAATAGGAGGAAATGTTTGGGCTCAAGTAATCCAACACGAGGATAACTTGAGCCCAATATTACATATTTTTTAGAAATTATACCGAATATACAAAATCATAAATTTGTTGGCTCTATCAAACTAACACATTCTAAAGTATAAGACTGAAACAAATCCATTTCAAAAAAAATATTTTTTTAAAGCACTTTCGGAAGAACAAGGAAATAAAGAAGATATCTGGGCTCAAGTAACCCTTGTTTACGGTACTAAATTTGGTTTCGATTGCTGCAGCCGTTTAGGAGTTGATAGAGGGGGACACACACACACAGCCATCCAGCCAGACAGACAGAAGGACAGACCGACAGACAAACAGACACATTTTCCCAGATGGATCTCATAAGTCTTCTTTTTCCTCATTTTTGCAAAGTGTGAAAAGTAGGCTAAAAATTAATGTGATCTCGTTAATGGCGTTGTCTTGGCAACCTCTGATAGCTCATCCCTCATCAATTTAGAAGCGTTGTCATGGTAACCTCTGATAGCACTTAGCATTTTCTTATTTCCGAAATCATTTTTCTCATCTCTTGGCGTAATGGTGGGTCATATCAAAAATTCTTTCAGACAAAAGTTTTAGGTAATTATTAGGGGAATATTTTCCATTTTTTACGGTTTTGATATTGTGCCTATTAAGAGAGATATGATTAATGTTTCCCGAAAAAACCACTTTTTTCCACTCCTATCAAAAAACTTATTTGACATAAATTTTTGGCATTTATCCGACGCATATTATGAACTTTGAATGGATTCGATATTTCACGTATTAAGAGAGTTATAGCGAAATTTCACTTTTTCGAAAAAAAAAGCCCCCCATTTTCACCCCCTTCGACCGATTCTGCCCATTAACGAACTCGACCGAGATTTTATAGGGATACATATTATGTAAAAAATTCAAAGTGATTGGTACAAAATTACGGCAGTTATCGTGTCCACAAGAAACTGATATATATATATAGATACATATATACATAAATTATATATAAACTTTTGAACTGACGGTGGTTTTGGGGTCTGGGGGATGTGAAACGCGAAGATATGTCGAAATTTTCCGGAAGTCGAAACATGGTACCCATTGCAATAGTTAGCTTTCTAATGAAATCTACCTAATTCCTGCCATATGCTTCCTTTCTTTAACTTCATTTCCTGTATTATTCTCGCATAACCCGATGTAGATAGCAGGAGCAGCTGTAATCTGAGGTCTTCAACAAAAGGAGGCTCTTTCGAGAGTTCATACACCAACCGAGAAAGAGTGAATTTCGAAAGACCCAGTACCCTTTTCAGGTGGGTAGCTTTCACCTTCTCCAACTCTACGAGGTGCTTATACTTAAGGTGATGCCAAATACTTTCCAAACCATATGCAACTACAGGAATGATCTTCAGCGAGAAAAGTCTCATCGCTGTCTGTAATGACAGTGTTCGGAGATGTCGTATGTCACTCATGGCCTTTATAGCCGCGTTTGTTCTGTCCTTGATGTGAATAGTGAAGACGTTTCCGTGAGTCTGGAACGTCACCCCCAGATACTTGAAGTGCGTTACACATTCCAGCGGTCTATTTTTGTAGAGAATTGTCGCTCCTCTTCCCCCTTTTCTGAAAGTCATTGCAACTGTTTTCCTTTCATTCAGATAGAGTTCATTCTCTTCCGCCCACTCTGCAACTCTGTCAAACGCCTGCTGTAAATCCTTTTCACTGGTTGAAATTAGAGCCATATAGTCTGCGTAAATGTATATTTTTACATTTGGGGGTAATATTTCCACCACATCTGCCGTAGCTAGAGCGAAGAGGATGGGGCTTAAGGGATCCCCCTGCAGTACTCCAATTGTCTGCTGTATTGGCAACTCAAACTAACACTTGGGGCGCTGCGGTCGGTCTGGATAAGTAGGGTTTAAAATACTCAATAACACGCGTTTGATATGGAACACTTTTTATTTTTCGGTTATAATCAGTAAATATGGTCTCTAAAGTAATGACAGTGTTATTTTTAATTGTATATATGTATAACTGTGCGATACACGTGATCAAATTTGTGTGTTCCACTGGATTTTTTGATGTAATTTGCATATTATCAAGCATCAGTTTTTATGGGTGATGTAGATCAGCTGATTCAAATTTACACAGGGCTACACTTCGGACAATATTTTGGTACTATTATGCGCAATATAATGTAAATATCGATCCTGAGTCAACGCCGAGGACATTCAAATAGAGAAATACGGTACATAAACAAATAAATAACACACCGAAGCTGTGCTACTTTTATCATTCCGAGACTAGCATCAACGCAAACCAGACGCCACTGTTCCAAGTTCCGACTTATATCGTGAATTGATGTCAAACTGATGATCCGCCAGCCTTTCCGCCAAGCCTACACCTCGTAATCGCTAAGTTCTTCGATATTCGAGCTATTCCACTACGAGTCATATAGGCCTAATTTGCCTCCCCGTGGGCACTGTAGAATGAGTGATTGATTCCAATACCATTCAAATATTCAACACCAAACCCACCTTTTAACCATCCAAATCAAGCAATTCCTGTCGCCCCCCGAGTTTTAATACAAGTTAACTCATCCCTTCTCCCTACCAAGCAGCCAATAATTAATTATTTAATTAATTATTCAAGTAACTTCAATCTTACCAGCGCGCCCATCGTAGCAGCTGATTTTAAACTGAATAACCTTCGCTGGCTTTAGATCCTTCCCGGGGTGGAAAGGTATTATTATTAGATATTATTAGGTATCATCACATTTTGGCTATTGCTATTTGCATCTTTTGGAAAGTGATGGAAACGTATATCCGCAGCCCTCTTATACATCGACTTTCAGCCGTAAACTGAGCAATACACTTTGCTTTTACTCATTTTTCACTCTATCAACGAGTAAAACTTATTACTTATGTATAAAGACACGAACAATTTACCACGATCTGTTTACCAATACAAGAAACCATATACAAACAGTCACCACGTGACAAATGTACCCTACTTGGTAAGTTTCTCATTTTTACCGCTAGATGTCATATCAGATAGCTGGAGTTGCCAATTTCCTTGGAAATTGTAATGTTGTCCGAAATAACGATGTAGTTTTCGCTCAACTTATAATCAAGACCAACTACAATACTCAGACCTTAATGCAGGTATCGAAAGTGTGAAAATGGCGTATGCGGAAGCCCGAGATATTGTTTGTTTACATTCGTTGCCTCAAGAGCGAGACAGGTTTAGTCCAACGTTAATAATAACGTTATTAGTTTTACGTCCCTTTTAACTACCCTGACTTTTAGAGACACTGGGGAGCTGGAACTTTGCCCTGAAGGGGATCTTTAACGTGCCAGCATAACGAATAGAATAAGGTGCCAGTTTAAGTCCAACGAGGACAGCGCGCCACATAAGAGAGCGCTCCCTGCATGATCTTCGTCTTCGGATAGAGATGTGGAGATCGAGGTCTGCTCCCCTCCCCATCATCTCCACTTAAAGATGGGGACGGGTCGCAAACTGTCAAGCGTAAGTAGAAGACCATCTTCTACTTAAGTCCACTGTTAAAATAGAACTGTAATATCTACTTCCGACATCTCGCTGAGTTACGTCAATGTATATCTTCGTTCACGACTACCATTGTCTGTCTTCAGGAATCCAGCTTTCATCCTGGACGTGAGACAACAATGTTGCAATTCAAACTCTTCTCTAAAGACCGGGTAGATGGAGTAGTAGCCGCCGGTGGCGTCTGCGCTCTTCTACTCTAGCCTCTTGAGTGAAGAGGTGCCGCTGCGTACTCAGCTAGAAGCAGTTGCAGTTCGTACTTCGTTGCCAATAATAGCAACAGCATGTAAGGTGTACCTACCACCATATTCTCAATCAGATTACAACTAGCTGGTAGATCTAGTCACTCAACTTCCCCTTCCTTAATGCCCTTATCTGGGGCTCCAATAACACTAGCGATAGAGGGAAAGATTTTGAGAGACTGATCGGGCGTCTGGACCTATTGAACACAGGGGAACCTACGCACTTTTCTGTTGCATAGGGCACGTTTTTGCAGTTGTGCTCTTGTTTCCCTGCTACAGTGGGGGTGTGCGTGACGACCCTTGGTTTTTTTTATTATTTTATTTTATTTTTTTATTTTTTTGCGTATGGCTTTTAGTGCCGGGAGTGTCTGAGGACATGTTCGGCTCGCCAGTTTTGTAGCTGCTTCGAGACGGACACCCAATGGGTGAGCTACAAGTACCGTTGGGGAGGGAAGAGAGGAAGTTGGAATGTAAGGACGAGGAGTTGGAAGGTAGCGGCTGTGGCCTATAGTTAGGGACCAATCCCGGCATTTGCCTGGAAGGAAGATGGGAAACCACAGAAGACCATCTTCAAGGTCGCCGGCGGGGGGATTCGAACCTCCTCGCCTCCCGGATGTGAGCGACTGCCATCAGTCATGCCGTAACCACCACGGCTAACTCACCCGGTACGACCCTTGTAATAATGACCATTACCCAATTACCCTTACTATTCCGAACCAGAAAGACATCGAATTCACTGCACGTGCGGTTTTTGCCGAAGGTACCTTTGGGAGTGTCGATGATCATACCATTCATATAACGAATGTCATTCTGGCTGTGGTAGAGGAAACAATACCTTCCTCATCCGGCAACTTGTCCCTTGGTGAACGGCCGAGATTGTAACAGCCATTAAAGATCGTCGACTTGCCTTCAAATGCTGTCAGAGGCAAAACACAATGGCCAAACTTATCACCTTCAAAATGTTGTGTTCTAGAACCTAATATCTGATTCGGGAGAGTAAAAAAATAATGTGGGAAATGTATGTTTTATTAAAGAAAGCTTTCCAATCGGTCAACACAAATTGTGCCGAATTACCGGTACATTAGGCGGAAAACAAGTATTTACATGCCCTGACCTGAAATAAACCAGATCTTCTTCTTCATTTCCCGTTTCCAGTGTTCTGGGTCGGGGTGTGAATCAAGGACCTCCATAATTTTCTGTCTCTCCACCACTCTCTTCCTTCTTCTAGTATATCTTCTATTTTTACCCCTCTCTTCTCTATGCTCTCCCTCACTGTATCCATCCACCTCTTCCTAGGCCTTGCCCGTTGCCTCTTTCCTGTTACTTTCTCTGTAAATACTCGCTTTGGGACTCTGTCTTCACCCATTCGCATCATGTGTCCATACCATTTCAGCTTAATGATCTCTATCTTGTCTTGTAGCTTTGGGAATCCAGTTCTTTCCCTAATTTCTGTGTTTCTGATTTTGTCTCTTCGTGTCTTTCCAATTATTCCTCTAAGAAACTTCATCTCGGCTGCCTGGACTCTGCTCTCATCCCGTTTTGTTGTTGTCCATGTGCCTGCTGCATATGTCAATATAGGTGTGTAATATGTTGAGTACATGACTTTCTTACATTTCTCTGGAACATCCTGGTTCCACACCATACCTCTCACACACTGGTAGAACCCATTTGCTTGCTTGATTCTCTTACCAATTTCCTCACTTATCTTTCCATCTTCTGTGATTATACTCCCTAAATATTTAAAACTTTTCACAACTTCTAATGTTTTCCCATTTACTTCAATATTTCCCCTACCATCTCTCTTATTTCTCATCATCACTTCTGTCTTACTCTTCTCCACACTTATTTTCATTCCATACTCTTCTATCTCCTGGTTCCATACATCGACTTGTTCCTGTACTTCTGTTTCATCTTCTCCCCATATTACTATGTCATCAGCAAAAAGCAAGGCCTTGGTCTCTTTACTTCCCATTTTCTGTTTCACTCGCTTATGGATTTCATCCATGACAGTAATGAAAAGTATAGGGGACAATACACTCCCTTGTCGAAGTCCTGTTTCTATATTAAACCAGTTTGTTTGCCCAACCCTGGTCTTCACACTACTTATACACTTCCTATACATAGCTTTTATCATTTCCACTTCTGCTCTGTCTACTTTCTTCTTTATCAATGCATCCCAAACCAGTTGTCTTGGTACACTGTCATATGCCTTCTCAATGTCTATAAATGTCATCACTAAATCCTTCCTGAATTCCCACCTTTTCTCCATCATGTTTCTTATGGTAAAATTTAGATCAAAAGTTGATCTGTCTTTTCTAAATCCATGTTGTTCTTCCTCTATTTCCTTTTCCACTTTCATCCTTTCAAATATCTTTGCTACATGCGGGATGAGGGTGATTCCTCTGTAGTTGTTACATTATTTCTTATCTCCTTTCTTGAATACTGGAATTATTAGCCCTTTACCCCAGTCTCCTGGTACTTCCTTGTTCTTCCATATCACTCGAAATAGTCTGTACAACCACTGCATGCCTACTGGTCCTGCTGCTTTTATCATCTCCACAGCTACCTCATCCACTCCTGTTGCTTTACCACTCTTCATCTTCTTTATGGCTCTAGATATTATTACAAAATAAAGATATGAGACAGGAGGGCGTTACGGAGGATAAAATCAAGGACAGGAATAGTTTGAGAAGGATGGTGAAAAGCTATCAGGGTTTTATGGTGGAGGCGGAACCCAAAAGATGAAGAGGCCCTTTGACAGAGGAGCGGGAGAACAAGCTGATAGATGGGCTCAAGAGATACTGGCAAGATGTCAAAGCCGGCAAACGAACAAGACGCAGACACTGAAATGACAGTGGTTGTTAACACGCAGTCCGTAGAGGCTCAAGTCGACAGTTAAAAAAAAAGCATGCTTTTAAGTACAAATTGGGGTGTGTCGTCTATGATGACACATACTCCTTCATCTCAAGTGTGGACTAAGCTTGACAATACCAGGAGTCTCCATCAACGGAGTCATCATCACGGACCATCTCACCATTGCCAACAGTACCGTATTGGATCGCAATGGGAATTATGATCCAACATTGTGACTCTGATGCGGGAGGTAGACGCTCACCCTTGTCTTTTGCCAGTGCAGCTTCGGAGTTCTACAATGTACCATTCTCAGAATGGGAACTGTGCAGTGCGCTTGCGCTGTGCAGGAATACATCTCCTGGACCGGATAATATCCACAATTAAATGCTGAAACATCTGTGTGATGCCAGTATAAAACAACTATTGCTCTTCTTCAATCAATCATGGATTAATGGGGAGATTCTTCCTCAATGACGAGAGGGGATCGTGATACCGATTCCCAAGGCTGGAAAGGATTCCAAGCTTGTCAGCGGCTATAAGCCCATTTGTCTGTGAAATGGCCTATGTAAGCTATTAACCGTCGGCTGGTATAGTTATTGGAGGAGAGTGGCCTCTTGCCTGAGTACCTGTGTGGTTTCCGCTCTTATAGGTCCACCGCCGACTTTCTGGTGCGACTTGAGAGTACCATAGAGGAGGCTTCTCTCTCCCAAAGGAGCTAGTCACTGTTCTCTTCGATCAAAAATGCCTATGACATCACAGGGCGCTACGGAATCCTTTCCACCCTTCATGATTGGCGACTCCGTGGTAAACTATCGATATTCATAGCGAATTTTATGTCCGTCCGACTCTTCCGAGTAGGGCCTAAGGTCGGTACGGGGCTCCGTTTTGACAGCAAGTCAACGTGGCAGTACCGTATACGGCAACTAAAAGCTGGATCTCTCATGAAACAGAACATGCTCAAGCTGTTTAGTGGCACTATGTGAGGGACTGACCGTGCGGTACTGCTACGGTTTTACCAAGCCCTCGTCCTGTCCTGTTCTGCGGTATACGGTTCAGCAAGGCCAGCAACCTTGAAAATGCTGAACAGTATGCACCTTAGTGGCGTTAGGCTGGCTACCGGCGCACTTGCCTAGTTGGGTATTCCGTCTCTCAATCTGCGTCAAATGCCGCATCATCCGAGCTGTCGAGCTCTCTTCAGTACCCAATACCACCAGAGGTATCGGTACGTCAACCAGCCTCGCGCCACCCAGCCGGTTGGCATTAGACTCGATAGCTCGTGTAATGAATTAGAATAGAATAGAATAGAATAGAATACCCTCTGCTCCAAATCTCGGATAACCAGAGATTGGGACGAGAGTATTATTTATTTCAACCATCATCTGATACAAGTGATTATTACAATCTACTATACATTTGTCAAATACCAATCACTCATTCATCACGAAATCTCAGAAACCACCGAACGGATTGGAATGGAATTTGGTATGCAGCTTCCTCAAGGGCCGTAGGTGCTTGTTAAGAAAGTTTTTCAAAAAATTCACTCGGGATCATGGTCAAACCGCGAAAACAGCGATTTCTACTATATATTTGTCAAATACTACTCACTCATTCATCACGAAATCTCAGAAACCAACGAACGGATTGGAATGACATTTGGTATGCAGCTTCCTCAAGAGCCATAGGTGCTCGCTAAGAAAGGTTATCGAAAAATTCACTCAGGATCATGGTCAACCCGCGATTATATGAACAGCTTCAATAATGCCTAAGTCTATTGTTGCCAGGTAATGCGAGCTGCATCACGTCGCCCCTACCAGTGTTCTGGTGCTTTGCAGGCAGTGGTCTGTGTGCAATGCTCAGCGCGTTCTTTACCGGCATAACGTGCACGTCATTGTTCTCTGCGCTCCCGACCTTGACCCACTCTCTCTGTTCAAACAGTACTTCTCTGTAATTTCTGTTTGTACTTTGTACTTTCACCATCACTTCATAATCATTTTAGCCTTTAGTTGAAGTAACTGTAGAGTTCCTTTGTTTGTTGGATGTTAGGCTAGGTCTATTCCATTTATCAGGTTTTTTAAGTAGAGATTTGTTTTTTCCGTTAGGTGTATTCCATTTCTTTTTATTACTCAAGGGAGGTTCTTATTATTTTTTGTATTTTTGTATTTGCTGTTCATTGATTGTTTTCACGATGGCTGAAGTAGAAATGTTAGAAGTAGATGGCACCCAAGTTCCCCACCAAGTCTATAAAATTCCCAGAGTGGTGCCTGTCTCTTCTCTGCTCTATCTTACGCAATGTATGGCAACATATCACATGCACGTACAGTGCGTGCTGACATTGTCAGACACGCCTCTAACAACTGGGAAAGACTACAGGTGTATTCTATGACACGAGATTGTCAGCCTTACATAAACAAGGCTGAATATGTATCTGTAATGTCTATGCCTTACACATCATGCGAATTGCAAGTAGCGGCAGAGATTTATCCTTTCCAATTCCAGGTCTACTGTAATCGTGTACTCCGAACTAGAAATACATATGGTTCTGCAGCTTCTGTTAAAAGGTTTAGGTTTACGGGAGAGTTCACGCAGGGACATTTTGATGTTTACGAGCCATTCACGCTTACAATTTTAAAATGTGAACACCCACTTCTCATTCAGCCTTCTTCATTAACATCTTCTCCTTCTACCGAAAAAATCATCATCGAGTCAGTGCCTCAAACTAAATCAAATAGAGGTTCAAAACGTAGAAAACGATTTACTAACAACATCCATAAAAAACAAATTAAATAAAGCTGCAAAAAATACGCGAAAGTACATCCTGAAGTAAACCTTAGGGCAGTTAAGAAGTATGTTGACAGCAACAAGAAAGTCAATAGGGATGCAGTGGCCAAATAGCCACCCAGATGTAAATAGAAAAGCTGTTGTTCCACATCATTTTAAAAGAGCTCAAGTCAAGATTCTTCCATGGACAGTTCTAAAAATTTCCGGCTTTCAATATAATCCACAAACTGATTACTCTGCGAACAAAACATTGAATATTGGCTCTCAGGTGGTTTGTACATTTTGCAAAGCCAAGATATGGAAGGATGAATCTCCTGGAATGTGTTGCAATAATGGAAAAATACAGCTTCCTCCGTTCCAACAATATCCTGAACCCTTACACAGCCTCATTAACCATCAGCACCCAGAATCAGAACACTTCCTGCCTAATACACGTAAATATAATAGTTGTTTTCAAATGACATCTTTTGGTGAAAAGGAAGTAAAAGAAGGCAATTTCATGCCAACTTTTAAAGTGCAAGGGCAGGTATACCATCGAATTGGGTGCTTATTACCATCATCTGAACAGCAGCCTCAATTTCTACAAATTTACTTTGTTGGAGATGAAGACATAGAAAAAAACATCCGATGTGGCATCTTCCCTGGCGTTAAACCTCAGATAGTTCTCTGTTACAAAAGCATAACAGATACATTCAGGATTTTATAACAGCAATGGAATCAGTTCCTGATGGCAATCAAGACTTCCGGGTGGATATTAAAGCTGACAAAAGACCTCTTGACGAGCACAAAGGCCGCTATTACGACCCTAGCACTAAGAAAGTGGCGGCTTTAATTGTTGGTCAGGAGTTTGAGAAAAGGGATATTGTACTCCACGGCAGAGATAGCAGGTTGCTTCATATTAGTGAAACACATCGCACGTATGATGCTCTGCAATATCCGCTTTTGTTCTGCCGTGGAGAAGATGGCTACTGCATTAATATCCCTCAACGTCACAACAGCACTCAAGCACCTTTGCAGAAGACCGTGTCTGCCGCTAACTTTTACAGCTTCAGAATATTTGAGCGTAGGGTGATAATTCTTATCTTTTGTTATTTCGCAATCTTCTCAATCAGTTTCTGGTTGATATGTATGCAAAGATTGAGACAGACAGACTACTTTGGATTCGCATCAATCAGAAAATGTTGAGAAGTGAGGAATATGTTCACCTGAAGGATGCAAAAGTAAAGCTGACAGCCGTTTGTCAGATATTGGTAAAATGGTCGTGTTGCCGTCGACTTTCACTGGAGGCTCGCGCTATATGCATGAACGCACCCAGGATGCTATGACTTACTGTACGTGCGCCATTTTGGACGTCCTGATCTTTTTATAACATTCACCTGCAATCCAAAATGGTCTGAAATAGTCGAGCACCTGAAACAAGATCAGGCTTGATTTGGTAGCACGGGTATTCCATTTGAAAGTTAAGCACATGATAAGACTTCTTACTAAGGGTACTTCAAGGTGTCACATATATTCCATTCAATGGCAAAAGCAAGGATTACCTCAAGTTCACTTACTTCTGTGGCTGGAAGAAAAGCTAAGGCCTGAAGACACCGACAAGGTAATCAGTGCTGAGATTCCTGATCCACGGTCCATGTGGAGTTCTCAACAGGAGTTCGTCTGGCATGGTGGAAGGAGTATGCCCCAAGAAGTACCCCAGACCACTCATCAAGGAAACCCAAACCGGGGAAGATGGGTATCCCAAATATCGCAGGCTGCCCACTTCGGAGGGTGGGGATTCTATTATTAAAAAGGGAGTGGAAATTGACAATAGCTGGGTGGTACCCTATAACCCCGTCCTATCTCTCACCTTCTCAGCTCATATCAATGTTGAGTACTGCAACTCTGTAAAGTCATTAAAATACATTTGCAAGTATGTTAACGGAGGTTCCGACCAAGCTACTTTTAGCATCGGAGAGTTTGACGAAGTTGCGAGATATGAATCAGGACGCTACATCAGCAGCTCAGAGGCGGCTTGGTGCATATTCTGCTTCCTCATACATGAACGCTATCCTTAGGTCATGCAACTTGCCGTCCACCTCGAGAACGGCCAGCGGGTTTACTTTAATGAAGACGACGTTCGTGACCAGCTTAACAGCCCTACAAACACAACTCTTCTTGCTTTCTTCGAACTATGCCGATCCGATAAATTTGCTTCGACACTTTTATATTGTGAAGTTCCATCCTATTTCGTTTGGAAAGGTAATAAGTTCTGTAGAAGGAAACAAGGAAAGCCAGTCCCAGGTTATCCTGGTTTGAAAAAAGATCAGATTCTTGGCAGAGTTTACACCGTTCACCCTGGTAATACCGAGTGCTATTACCTCCGCCTCCTTTTACATAAAATCCCTGGCCCTCGATCTTTTACTGAACTCAAAACCGTGGCAGGGGTGTTTCAACCAACATTTCAAACGGCATGTAAAGCACTTGGCTTGCTAGAGGATGATGCGCACTAGGACCGCACACTAGAGGAAGCGTCCTCCACCGACTCTCTCCACAAGATACGCGAGATTTTTGCCATCTTACTGGTGTTTTGTCAAGTGTGTGATCCCATCATGATCTGGAAAAAGCACAAAGACAGCTCGCTGAAGATTTGGTGAGAGAGGTTCAGAGGCAGTGTGCTGATGTCAACCTGATCATGGGCGTTACCTTCTTGAGGATTTAGTACTAAAAATGTCTGGTCAACAACTAGAACGCTTTGTACTTCCGTCGCCTTCTAGAAAACAAGACTCCGTCGTTGTTCACCGCGAATATGTCAGTGAACTATCTTACAACACAATTAAGTTGTCCAAAGTGGTTGCTGATAATGTTCCAAAATTGAACAATGAGCAGAGATTGGCCTATGACGAAATAGTTCGAAGTGTTGTTTCAGAATGTGGTCGGCTCTTTTTTCTAGATGCACCAGGTGGAACTGGCAAATCCTTCCTGATTAATCTCCTGCTCAGTGCATTTAGAAGTCGACAGATCGTTACCATCGCAGTCGCCTCCTCTTGTATTGCAGCAACCCTACTGGATGGTGGAAGAACAGCGCATTCTGCCTTCAAGCTCCCTCTTAACCTCAGTCACGCTGCATCTGCCCTTTGTAACATCTTTAAGCAAAGTGGTGCAGCTTGCGTGCTGAGCTGGACAAAACTCATTGTTTGGGATGAATGCACGATGGCGCACAAAGGAGGAGTCGAGGCATTGGCCAGAACACGTAGGGACATAAGGTGTAACAACCAACTTATGGGTGGAGTCACAGTTCTTCTTGCCGGTAACTTTAGACAGTCCCTCCCTATTATACCCCGTGGAACACGCGCTGACGAAGTAAATGCCCGTCTAAAATCGTCTTACATATGGCCCAAAGTCACATCAATTCCCTTGACTGTCAACATGCGCGTACACCTCCATGGTGATTTTATGGCTGAGGAGTTTTCCCGTCTCCTTCTAAGCATTGGCGATGGAAAGTTGGAGGAAAATGACGGAAAAATAACTATTCCAGTCCAACTGTGCGAAGTTGTTGACAGTTTAGAGAATTTGATCGAAAATATCTATCCCCAAGTGTTTGTAAATTCCAACCATGATAATTCATGGATGGAAGAAAGAGCTATTCTTACCCCCAACAAATGACTCTGCTGATAGTATAAATATCGCCATCCTTAAGAAGTTATCAACAACAAAAATGGTATACGAATCAGTAGACTCAGTTGTAGAGGTTGAGGAAGCAGTTCATTATCCTGTGGAGTTTTTAAACACTCTTAACCCGCCCAGAATACCACCTCATGTCCTGATCCTCAAGGTTGGTGCTCCTGTCATGTTATTGCGCAATCTAAACCCTCCTAAACTCTGCAATGGAACCAGGCTGCAGGTTAAAGCACTGCATAAATTTGTGATTGAAGCCACCATATTTACAGGTGTTGGCCAAGGCGAAACTGTCTTCATACCCCGCATTCCTCTAATCCCATTAGACTACCATTTTCAATTCAAACGTCTGCAGTTACCTTTAAAAGTCTGCTACGCCATGACAATTAACAAGGCTCATTGGCAGTGTTAAAAAATAGCTGGTGTGGATCTGAGAAGTGACTGTTTCGCACATGGTCAACTGTACGTGGCATGCTCCAGAGTCAGTTCTTCTGGTGGCTTAGTCATTCTGCAGCCTGAGAGAAAGACCAGAAATGTAGTTTACCGAGAAGTGCTTAGGCGTTAAAAACACTCTCGATAGACATGGCAGTAGGCTAGGGGACCTGCCTTAAATGAAAGCTCCCCGTCGTATATTGCACCCGATTTTCAATTTCAACGCTCCATGTCGCCCTCATTATCTTCCACTACTGGAAAAATCTATATACTGGTAACTAATATTATAACGGGATTCCAAATGTTATTGCGGGCAAAGCCGCGGGTAACAGCTAGTGTTTATATAAAATTTAAATATAAATAATTAGGAGTGGATAGGTCCCAGTATGATCCGGACACCTAGCGAGGTGCCTTCGTGGCAAGTCCCACGTCCGGAAATTTGGTTATATCTACACCGAGATCCTTAGATGAACACGGATGCCACCGATTTCAGCAGCATAATTCACTAATTTCCGGACGTTGGCATTCTCTACATGAATCCGTACCGCAATAACTAACAAGTGGAGTCACGCAGTTTCTTCACCGAAAGATCTCGAGATCTTTTCATTGTATGGAAACATCAAAACATAAATTTATTTTTTCTTTAAGTGGAGTTGCCGTGGTAATTTGGACCGAACCCTTCGATGTTAGTGAGCCGGTACAATTTTAAGATCTGTTCGACGTTGTTTCCATCTAGCGGTCTCTAGTAATACATCTAAGAGATCGTAATTTCCGCACGTCGGAAAAAGGAATGCGCCCGCGTTGGAGTACTCATCCTTGTCTAAGGAACACGCCTTCGGCGATTGTTATCGCGCCTGAATTGTTATCGCGAGGAGAATTTGATGATCGTTTGCCGTTATAACTGCCACTACCAGCAAATCTATTCTAATGTTCCGAGATGCCCTTTATAATAAGCTTTAAGAAGATATAAATGTTGGGGAGACACTACGCGATTCCCGCTTTGTCTCATAGTGAAGAATTCCGTAAAAATGGAGTTGTTATAATATAAAAGTATTATCAGTGAACTTCCAGAACGTCTCGGAGTATCAGCTAAGTGGAAATGGTCCTTGTAGCTATTCTGTTTTAATGTGTCATGTTTTGAAGAAAACTGATCACGATATATATATATACTACCCAACTTTCAGTGTTAAAAGTTCCGTAATTTAATCTGCTAAGGTAGGGTTAAACTGGAGACCGTTCATGTTTTTCTATGAAGTTATTTGGTGGTTATTTAGTCCCCAGTTTATTTATATACGCACGTAGTGGAGAATCAAATTGCTTGTTTATGGGTTTATTAATTTAAATGGGTGCTTGTTGTTGTTGTTGTTTCTTTTCGTATCTAGTCGAGTTTTATTTTAGTGCGTGTTACTTGCGTTTGTTTTATGTTGTGAAACGCGATTGTATTTATGAGTGATGTTTCTTACCAGTTTCTAACCCCTTGCTAGAGTATGGGATCTTTCAGGGACCTTTAGGGACTGGTATTCTTTAGGTTAGTTCGCGATTTTAATTGTGCCTAGACGTAGGAGGGTGTGTTGTTCATTGCTTTGGATGTAATATCTTTTTGTTGGAACACACACCAGTTTATTTTATGTTTCAAGGGTTTGTTTTTATCATGCTTGTCATTCGTGCACTCCAAGGATGGCCGGTTAGGTTTTATTTTTATCCTTGGAGACTGGGCAAGCATTATCTATGTATGTTTCAGAAATATGTTTCATTTACAATCACGGTTCTAGTCTTGATATTAAGGGTTGGGTTTATGTTGTTTGTTTAAGTGGGAATTTGACTGAAGGTCTAGGGTCATGTTTAGTGTTGTTCTGTTTTGTTGTGACCTTCAGTCAGCAAGCAATGCGTGATCCCATTACGTTATTAAATCAGGTGTATTGGTTACTCTTCCGAGATGATGGAATGTGTGTTCGTTGTACGTGCCCGGGACTGCAATTGACGCTTATTTGGCATCCCGCAAGGTAACTGAACCTTGTGCCTTCGTTCGAAAGAAGTTTTATTCTACCAGTTCATGAAATCGTTTGGTTTTATCTTCTTTTGGGATTTGCTTGTTTTCATTTTAACTGAACTGATCTATGTTTATTTGCTGAGTTTGTATGTCACGGCATGTCATGTGAAGTGTAGCGCCTTGTGAAGTTGTGTAATTATTCTGTGTTTATTGACGGGTCATTTAAGGATCGTTGCTGTTGTTGGTTGTTTCTTTGGGTAGCTTGGCGTGACATACAGTTTAATGTAAGGGTGGTCGGGTAGACAGTTCGTGGGAGATACGATTTCATGTACTTCTAAGAATGATGCTTCTGACTACCTTCTAGTAGTCAGCCTGTGGTGGAACGAAACGCACTATTAACACTATCGTTAATTTCTTCCCCTCTACTGAACGATCTCCAGCGACTTAGGCATTCTCCTCGTAGTCGACATTCTCCTTTTATAGATCTTTATTGTGTGTTTTACGTTTTATTGTTTTACTGTTTTATAATACCATGTACATATTTTATTTCAGGCCCATCATCCCTCATCTTACCATTTCATGCACTCCTCACGTCCCCTTTTGCTATGTCTTGTTTTTGATATTAAATTTTATTTTATTTTACAACCTCTACTCGAAAAGTGTAGTCATTGCCTGGTCGGTGCTCCATCTAGTTCACCGTGTGTTAAAGGCACTCGATAAGGTCTCTAGGTCCGCGTCCTATATCATCTCAGCGCCTCTCAATTGGACTACGTGCGTATATAAACCAACTGGGGACTAAATAACCACCAAATAACTTCATAGAAAAACATGAACGGTCTCCAGTTTAACCCTACCTTAGCAGATTAAATTACGGAACTTTTAACACTGAAAGTTGGGTAGTATATATATATATCGTGATCAGTTTTCTTCAAAACATGACACATTAAAACAGAATAGCTACAAGGACCATTTCCACTTAGCTGATACTCCGAGACGTTCTGGAAGTTCACTGATAATAATTTTATATTATAACAACTCCATTTTTACGGAATTCTTCACTATGAGACAAAGCGGGAATCGCGTAGTGTCTCCCCAACATTTATATCTTCTTAAAGCTTATTATAAAGGGCATCTCGGAACATTAGAATAGATTTGCTGGTAGTGGCAGTTATAACGGCAAACGATCATCAAATTCTCCTCGCGATAACAATTCAGGCGCGATAACAATCGCCGAAGGCGTGTTCCTTAGACAAGGATGAGTACTCCAACGCGGGCGCATTCCTTTTTCCGACGTGCGGAAATTACGATCTCTTAGATGTATTACTAGAGACCGCTAGATGGAAACAACGTCGAACAGATCTTAAAATTGTACCGGCTCAGTTAGATCTACCGGTATATTATTTCCAACAAGAGAAGAAATCTGCGAAAAAGCGCCACTGTCGTCAAACAGTCGATTATTCCAAGACCAACTACAATCCTCAGACGTTAATTTAGAAAAAACATGGCGGCGATGGTTGCCCTACCGCATAATTTTTTTTTCAGCCCGAGCCTAGCCACAGCATGTAATTCCGAGCCTCTTATTGGCTGTTATGTCATGCCATTCTCCTGGTTCCGAATTGAGACGGTAGGTAGTAGCAGGGGTCACATCCGATCAAACATGGAGGAAGGTTATCGAGTGAGATGTTGATAATATTCGATGTTGAATTGCATTATTAGCGTGAAACAGGCATGAAACGTGCTTTAGATCAAGTTTAAAACAACCCACGCAGCAAATGAATGCGTTCCAATCAACATTTAAGGTCCAAGTGAAATCATTCGACATTTAACCACATGTATTAAGACCTATGATAATATGCATCCTTTACGAGCGGAAATGTGCACTAGTGCTAACGTGCGAGGTTGGTAACTTTGTGTCTCGGGTTCAAGACTGCTCGAGGTCAGAAATTTTTATTTCTTTCGAATTATCTTCTTATATCCTCCCTCCTTTTTACTGCATGTTTTATGCCTTGCTTTTTTGAAATTATCTGTATGGGTGATTGAAATAATAAACATTGTTAGGCGGAATTCTTCCATGTTCTCACTTCAATTTATAATCCTCTGCTTACTGTTCAACGCGGCTAGCAGCGTGACTGAGGTTAAGAGGGAGCTTGAAGGCAGAATGCGCTGTTCTTCCACCATCCAGTAGGGTTGCTGCAATACAAGAGGAGGCGACTGCGATGGTAACGTTCTGTCGACTTCTAAATGCACTGAGCAGGAGATTAATCAGGAAGGATTTGCCAGTTCCACCTGGTGCATCTAGTAAAAAGAGCCGACCACATTCTGAAACAACACTTCGAACTATTTCGTCATAGGCCAATCTCTGCTCATTGTTCAATTTTGGAACATTATCAGCAACCACTTTGGACAACTTAATTGTGTTGTAAGATAGTTCACTGACATATTCGCGGTGAACAACGACGGAGTCTTGTTTTCTAGAAGGCGACGGAAGTACAAAGCGTTCTAGTTGTTGACCAGACATTTTTAGTACTAAATCCTCAAGAAGGTAACGCCCATGATCAGGTTGACATCAGCACACTGCCTCTGAACCTCTCTCACCACATCTTCAGCGAGCTGTCTTTGTGCTTTTTCCAGATCATGATGGGATCACTCACTTGACAAAACACCAGTAAGATGGCAAAAATCTCGCGTATCTTGTGGAGAGAGTCGGTGGAGGACGCTTCCTCTAGTGTGCGGTCCTAGTGCGCATCATCCTCTAGCAAGCCAAGTGCTTTACATGCCGCTTGAAATGTTGGTTGAAACACCCCTGCCACGGTTTTGAGTTCATTAAAAGATCGAGGGCCAGGGATTTTATGTAAAAGGAGGCGGAGGTAATAGCACTCGGTATTACCAGGGTGAACGGTGTAAACTCTGCCAAGAATCTGATCTTTTTTCAAACCAGGATAACCTGGGACTGGCTTTCCTTGTTTCCTTCTACAGAACTTATTACCTTTCCAAACGAAATAGGATGGAACTTCACAATATAAAAGTGTCGAAGCAAATTTATCGGATCGGCATAGTTCGAAGAAAGCAAGAAGAGTTGTGTTTGTAGAGCTGTTAAGCTGGTCACGAACGTCGTCTTCATTAAAGTAAACCCGCTGGCCGTTCTCGAGGTGGACGGCAAGTTGCATGACCTAAGGATAGCGTTCATGTATGAGGAAGCAGAATATGCACCAAGCCGCCTCTGAGCTGCTGATGTAGCGTCCTGATTCATATCTCGCAACTTCGTCAAACTCTCCGATGCTAAAAGTAGCTTGGTCGGAACCTCCGTTAACATACTTGCAAATGTATTTTAATGACTTTACAGAGTTGCAGTACTCAACATTGATATGAGCTGAGAAGGTGAGAGATAGGACGGGGTTATAGGGTACCACCCAGCTATTGTCAATTTCCACTCCCTTTTTAATAATAGAATCCCCACCCTCCGAAGTGGGCAGCCTGCGATATTTGGGATACCCATCTTCCCCGGTTTGGGTTTCCTTGATGAGTGGTCTGGGGTACTTCTTGGGGCATACTCCTTCCACCATGCCAGACGAACTCCTGTTGAGAACTCCACATGGACCGTGGATCATGGTTGCCTTTACAATTTCATGGAGAGCAGGGTCATGATTTGGGTCAGGAATCTCAGCACTGATTACCTTGTCGGTGTCTTCAGGCCTTAGCTTTTCTTCCAGCCACAGAAGTAAGTGAACTTGAGGTAATCCTTGCTTTTGCCATTGAATGGAATATATGTGACACCTTGAAGTACCCTTAGTAAGAAGTCTTATCATGTGCTTAACTTTCAAATGGAATACCCGTGCTACCAAATCAAGCCTGATCTTGTTTCAGGTGCTCGACTACTTCAGACCATTTTGGATTGCAGGTGAATGTTATAAAAAGATCAGGACGTCCAAAATGGCGCACGTACAGTAAGTCATAGCAACCTGGGTGCGTTCATGCATATAGCGCGAGCCTCCAGTGAAAGTCGACGGCAACACGACCATTTTACCAATATCTGACAAACGGCTGTCAGCTTTACTCATTGCATCCTTCAGGTGAACATATTCCTCACTTCTCAACATTTTCTGATTGATGCGAATCCAAAGTAGTCTGTCTGTCTCAATCTTTGCATACATATCAACCAGAAACTGATTGAGAAGATTGCGAAATAACAAAAGATAAGAATTATCACCCTACGCTCAAATATTCTGAAGCTGTAAAAGTTAGCGGCAGACACGGTCTTCTGCAAAGGTGCTTGAGTGCTGTTGTGACGTTGAGGGATATTAATGCAGTAGCCATCTTCTCCACGGCAGAACAAAAGCGGATATTGCAGAGCATCATACGTGCGATGTGTTTCACTAATATGAAGCAACCTGCTATCTCTGCCGTGGAGTACAATATCCCTTTTCTCAAACTCCTGACCAACAATTAAAGCCGCCACTTTCTTAGTGCTAGGGTCGTAATAGCGGCCTTTGTGCTCGTCAAGAGGTCTTTTGTCAGCTTTAATATCCACCCGGAAGTCTTGATTGCCATCAGGAACTGATTCCATTGCTGTTATAAAATCCTGAATGTATCTGTTATGCTTTTGTAACAGAGAACTATCTGAGGTTTAACGCCAGGGAAGATGCCACATCGGATGTTTTTTCTATGTCTTCATCTCCAACAAATTAAATTTGTAGAAATTGAGGCTGCTGTTCAGATGATGGTAATAAGCACCCAATTCGATGGTATACCTGCCCTTGCACTTTAAAAGTTGGCATGAAATTGCCTTCTTTTACTTCCTTTTCACCAAAAGATGTCATTTGAAAACAACTATTATATTTACGTGTATTAGGCAGGTAGTGTTCTGATTCTGGGTGCTGATGGTTAATGAGGCTGTGTAAGGGTTCAGGATATTGTTAGAACGGGGGAAGCTGTATTTTTCCATTATTGCAACACATTCCAGGAGATTCATGCTTCCATATCTTGGCTTTGCAAAATGTACAAACCACCTGAGAGCCAATATTCAATGTTTTGTTCGCAGAGTAATCAGTTTGTGGATTATATTGAAAGCCGGAAATTTTTAGAACTGTCCATGGAAGAATCTTGACTTGAGCTCTTTTAAAATGATGTGGAACAACAGCTTTTCTATTTACATCTGGGTGGCTATTTGGCCACTGCATCCCTATTGACTTTCTTGTTGCTGTCAACATACTTCTTAACTGCCCTAAGGTTTACTTCAGGATGTTGTTTCGCGTATTTTTTGCAGCTTTATTTAATTTGTTTTTTATGGATGTTGTTAGTAAATCGTTTTCTACGTTTTGAACCTCTATTTGATTTAGTTTGAGGCACTGACTCGATGATGATTTTTTCGGTAGAAGGAGAAGATGTTAATGAAGAAGGCTGAATGAGAAGTGGGTGTTCACATTTTAAAATTGTAAGCGTGAATGGCTCGTAAACATCAAAATGTCCCTGCGTGAACTCTCCCGTAAACCTAAACCTTTTAACAGAAGCTGTAGAACCATATGTATTTCTAGTTCGGAGTACACGATTACAGTCGACCTGGAATTGGAAAGGATAAATCTCTGCCGCTACTTGCAATTCGCATGATGTGTAAGGCATAGACATTACAGATACATATTCAGCCTTGTTTATGTAAGGCTGACAATCTCGTGTCATAGAATACACCTGTAGTCTTTCCCAGTTGTTAGAGGCGTGTCTGACAATGTCAGCACGCACTGTACGTGCATGTGATATGTTGCCATACATTGCGTAAGATAGAGCAGAGAAGAGACAGGCACCACTCTGGGAATTTTATAGACTTGGTGGGGAACTTGGGTGCCATCTACTTCTAACATTTCTACTTCAGCCATCGTGAAAACAATCAATGAACAGCAAATACAAAAATACAAAAAATAATAAGAACCTCCCTTGAGTAATAAAAAGAAATGGAATACACCTAACGGAAAAAACAAATCTCTACTTAAAAAACCTGATAAATGGAATAGACCTAGCCTAACATCCAACAAACAAAGGAACTCTACAGTTACTTCAACTAAAGGCTAAAATGATTATGAAGTGATGGTGAAAGTACAAAGTACAAACAGAAATTACAGAGAAGTACTGTTTGAACAGAGAGAGTGGGTAAAGGTCGGGAGCGCAGAGAACAATGACGTGCACGTTATGCCGGTAAAGAATGCGCTGAGCATTGCACACAGACCACTGCCTGCAAAGCACCAGAACACTGGTAGGGGCGACGTGATGCAGCTCGCATTACCTGGCAACAATAGACTTAGGCATTATTGAAGCTGTTCATATAATCGCGGGTTGACCATGATCCTGAGTGAATTTTTCGATAACCTTTCTTAGCGAGCACCTATGGCTCTTGAGGAAACTGCATACCAAATGTCATTCCAATCCGTTCGTTGGTTTCTGAGATTTCGTGATGAATGAGTGAGTAGTATTTGACAAATATATAGTAGAAATCGCTGTTTTCGCGGTTTGACCATGATCCCGAGTGAATTTTTTGAAAAACTTTCTTAACAAGCACCTACGGCCCTTGAGGAAGCTGCATACCAAATTCCATTCCAATCCGTTCGGTGGTTTCTGAGATTTCGTGATGAATGAGTGATTGGTATTTGACAAATGTATAGTAGATTGTAATAATCACGTGTATCAGATGATGGTTGAAATAAATAATACTCTCGTCCCAATCTCTGGTTATCCGAGATTTGGAGCAGAGGGTATTCTATTCTATTCTATTCTATTCTAATTCATTACACGAGCTATCGAGTCTAATGCCAACCGGCTGGGTGGCGCGAGGCTGGTTGACGTACCGATACCTCTGGTGGTATTGGGTACTGAAGAGAGCTCGACAGCTCGGATGATGCGGCATTTGACGCAGATTGAGAGACGGAATACCCAACTCGGCAAGTGCGCCGGTAGCCAGCCTAACGCCACTAAGGTGCATACTGTTCAGCATTTTCAAGGTTGCTGGCCTTGCTGAACCGTATACCGCAGAACAGGACAGGACGAGGGCTTGGTAAAACCGTAGCAGTACCGCACGGTCAGTCCCTCACATAGTGCCACTAAACAGCTTGAGCATGTTCTGTTTCATGAGAGATCCAGCTTTTAGTTGCCGTATACGGTACTGCCACGTTGACTTGCTGTCAAAACGGAGCCCCGTACCGACCTTAGGCCCTACTCGGAAGAGTCGGACGGACATAAAATTCGCTATGAATATCGATAGTTTACCACGGAGTCGCCAATCATGAAGGGTGGAAAGGATTCCGTAGCGCCCTGTGATGTCATAGGCATTTTTGATCGAAGAGAACAGTGACTAGCTCCTTTGGGAGAGAGAAGCCTCCTCTATGGTACTCTCAAGTCGCACCAGAAAGTCGGCGGTGGACCTATAAGAGCGGAAACCACACAGGTACTCAGGCAAGAGGCCACTCTCCTCCAATAACTATACCAGCCGACGGTTAATAGCTTACATAGGCCATTTCACAGACAAATGGGCTTATAGCCGCTGACAAGCTTGGAATCCTTTCCAGCCTTGGGAATCGGTATCACGATCCCCTCTCGTCATTGAGGAAGAATCTCCCCATTAATCCATGCTTGATTGAAGAAGAGCAATAGTTGTTTTATACTGGCATCACACAGATGTTTCAGCATTTAATTGTGGATATTATCCGGTCCAGGAGATGTATTCCTGCACAGCGCAAGCGCACTGCGCAGTTCCCATTCTGAGAATGGTACATTGTAGAACTCCGAAGCTGCACTGGCAAAAGACAAGGGTGAGCGTCTACCTCCCGCATCAGAGTCACAATGTTGGATCATAATTCCCATTGCGATCCAATACGGTACTGTTGGCAATGGTGAGATGGTCCGTGATGATGACTCCGTTGATGGAGACTCCTGGTATTGTCAAGCTTAGTCCACACTTGAGATGAAGGAGTATGTGTCATCATAGACGACTCACCCCAATTTGTACTTAAAAGCATGCTTTTTTTTAAACTGTCGACTTGAGCCTCTACGGACTGCGTGTTAACAACCACTGTCATTTCAGTGTCTGCGTCTTGTTCGTTTGCCGGCTTTGACATCTTGCCAGTATCTCTTGAGCCCATCTATCAGCTTGTTCTCCCGCTCCTCTGTCAAAGGGCCTCTTCATCTTTTGGGTTCCGCCTCCACCATAAAACCCTGATAGCTTTTCACCATCCTTCTCAAACTATTCCTGTCCTTGATTTTATCCTCCGTAACGCCCTCCTGTCTCATATCTTTATTTTGTAATAATATCTAGAGCCATAAAGAAGATGAAGAGTGGTAAAGCAACAGGAGTGGATGAGGTAGCTGTGGAGATGATAAAAGCAGCAGGACCAGTAGGCATGCAGTGGTTGTACAGACTATTTCGAGTGATATGGAAGAACAAGGAAGTACCAGGAGACTGGGGTAAAGGGCTAATAATTCCAGTATTCAAGAAAGGAGATAAGAAATAATGTAACAACTACAGAGGAATCACCCTCATCCCGCATGTAGCAAAGATATTTGAAAGGATGAAAGTGGAAAAGGAAATAGAGGAAGAACAACATGGATTTAGAAAAGACAGATCAACTTTTGATCTAAATTTTACCATAAGAAACATGATGGAGAAAAGGTGGGAATTCAGGAAGGATTTAGTGATGACATTTATAGACATTGAGAAGGCATATGACAGTGTACCAAGACAACTGGTTTGGGATGCATTGATAAAGAAGAAAGTAGACAGAGCAGAAGTGGAAATGATAAAAGCTATGTATAGGAAGTGTATAAGTAGTGTGAAGACCAGGGTTGGGCAAACAAACTGGTTTAATATAGAAACAGGACTTCGACAAGGGAGTGTATTGTCCCCTATACTTTTCATTACTGTCATGGATGAAATCCATAAGCGAGTGAAACAGAAAATGGGAAGTAAAGAGACCAAGGCCTTGCTTTTTGCTGATGACATAGTAATATGGGGAGAAGATGAAACAGAAGTACAGGAACAAGTCGATGTATGGAACCAGGAGATAGAAGAGTATGGAATGAAAATAAGTGTGGAGAAGAGTAAGACAGTAGTGATGATGAGAAATAAGAGAGATGGTAGGGGAAATATTGAAGTAAATGGGAAAACATTAGAAGTTGTGAAAAGTTTTAAATATTTAGGGAGTATAATCACAGAAGATGGAAAGATAAGTGAGGAAATTGGTAAGAGAATCAAGCAAGCAAATGGGTTCTACCAGTGTGTGAGAGGTATGGTGTGGAACCAGGATGTTCCAGAGAAATGTAAGAAAGTCATGTACTCAACATATTACACACCTATATTGACATATGCAGCAGGCACATGGACAACAACAAAACGGGATGAGAGCAGAGTCCAGGCAGCCGAGATGAAGTTTCTTAGAGGAATAATTGGAAAGACACGAAGAGACAAAATCAGAAACACAGAAATTAGGGAAAGAACTGGATTCCCAAAGCTACAAGACAAGATAGTGATCATTAAGCTGAAATGGTATGGACACATGATGCGAATGGGTGAAGACAGAGTCCCAAAGCGAGTATTTACAGAGAAAGTAACAGGAAAGAGGCAACGGGCAAGGCCTAGGAAGAGGTGGATGGATACAGTGAGGGAGAGCATAGAGAAGAGAGGGGTAAAAATAGAAGATATACTAGAAGAAGGAAGAGAGTGGTGGAGAGACAGAAAATTATGGAGGTCCTTGATTCACACCCCGACCCAGAACACTGGAAACGGGAAATGAAGAAGAAGATCTGGTTTATTTCAGGTCAGGGCATGTAAATACTTGTTTTCCGCCTAATGTACCGGTAATTCGGCACAATTTGTGTTGACCGATTGGAAAGCTTTCTTTAATAAAACATACATTTCCCACATTATTTTTTTACTCTCCCGAATCAGATATCAGGTTCTAGAACACAACATTTTGAAGGTGATAAGTTTGGCCATTGTGTTTTGCCTCTGACAGCATTTGAAGGCAAGTCGACGATCTTTAATGGCTGTTACAATCTCGGCCGTTCACCAAGGGACAAGTTGCCGGATGAGGAAGGTATTGTTTCCTCTACCACAGCCAGAATGACATTCGTTATATGAATGGTATGATCATCGACACTCCCAAAGGTACCTTCGGCAAAAACCGCACGTGCAGTGAATTCGATGTCTTTCTGGTTCGGAATAGTAAGGGTAATTGGGTAATGGTCATTATTACAAGGGTCGTACCGGGTGAGTTAGCCGTGGTGGTTACGGCATGACTGATGGCAGTCGCTCACATCCGGGAGGCGAGGAGGTTCGAATCCCCCCGCCGGCGACCTTGAAGATGGTCTTCTGTGGTTTCCCATCTTCCTTCCAGGCAAATGCCGGGGTTGGTCCCTAACTATAGGCCACAGCCGCTACCTTCCAACTCCTCGTCCTTACATTCCAACTTCCTCCCTTCCCTCCCCAACGGTACTTGTAGCTCACCCATTGGGTGTCCGTCTCGAAGCAGCTACAAAACTGGCGAGCCGAACATGTCCTCAGACACTCCCGGCACTAAAAGCCATACGCAAAAAAATAAAAAATAAAATAAAATAATAAAAAAAAACCAAGGGTCGTCACGCACACCCCCACTGTAGCAGGGAAACAAGAACACAACTGCAAAAACGTGCCCTATGCAACAGAAAAGTGCGTAGGTTCCCCTGTGTTCAATAGGTCCAGACGCCCGATCAGTCTCTCAAAATCTTTCCCTCTATCGCTAGTGTTATTGGAGCCCCAGATAAGGGCATTAAGGAAGGGGAAGTTGAGTGACTAGATCTACCAGCTAGTTGTAATCTGATTGAGAATATGGTGGGAGGTACACCTTACATGCTGTTGCTATTACTGGCAACGAAGTACGAACTGCAACTGAACTGCTTCTAGCTGAGTACGCAGCGGCACCTCTTCACTCAAGAGGCTAGAGTAGAAGAGCGCAGACGCCACCGGCGGCTACTACTCCATCTACCCGGTCTTTAGAGAAGAGTTTGAATTGCAACATTGTTGTCTCACGTCCAGGATGAAAGCTGGATTCCTGAAGACAGACAATGGTAGTCGTGAACGAAGATATACATTGACGTAACTCAGCGAGATGTCGGAAGTAGATATTACAGTTCTATTTTAACAGTGGACTTAAGTAGAAGATGGTCTTCTACTTACGCTTGACAGTTTGCGACCCGTCCCCATCTTTAAGTGGAGATGATGGGGAGGGGAGCAGACCTCGATCTCCACATCTCTATCCGAAGACGAAGATCATGCAGGGAGCGCTCTCTTATGTGGCGCGCTGTCCTCGTTGGACTTAAACTGGCACCTTATTCTATTCGTTATGCTGGCACGTTAAAGATCCCCTTCAGGGCAAAGTTCCAGCTCCCCAGTGTCTCTAAAAGTCAGGGTAGTTAAAAGGGACGTAAAACTAATAACGTTATTATTAACGTTGGACTAAACCTGTCTCGCTCTTGAGGACCTTCTCCCTGTCCGAAGACTGGGTGTCCATCCCCGACACGTCTCGATAATTTTTCTCCTTCGACTGGCGCTGACGTCTATTCGGGGAAGTAGTTGGTCCCTTCCCCACAGACGCCAGTTCCTTGAAAAACATGGCCGATCCTGCTGGTACCGCTCCACTGATTGTAGTGGGAGCGGGATAGCCCGCAGATGGTTGAGCTGCCTTGACCACATAAGAGCTAGAGAGACGGCGCTGAACCGTTTCTCTCTTCTCCACTGGTGTTTTTGACTTTCTTTTAGGGGAGTTCTTCCACGCTAATGGTTTTGGCTTCTGCTGGATTCGCTCCTTTGCTGGTTGTGGGAGCGGAAGAGCCAGCAGTTACAGGAGCCACCCCATCTGCTGGGGGTGAGAGGAAGACGGCGACGCACCGCCTCTCTCTCTCTCTTCTCCACTATGTTTTCCGTATCGGCGCCGTCGTACCAGTAGCCGAAGAAGTTTGTGGGAGGTTCGTCGGGCTGTACCAGCGAGGGGAGATTTAAACATCGCACTAACACTGCATTTCGAGGGTACTGCGCTTTGAACAGATACGGCAGGGCGTCGCAACGGCTGAAAACGATACCCCAAACTCGGGAGCATTCATATCACGACACGTTTTCCGAGCATCGTGATATGAAAAGCATATCAAGAGTCCTGATCTCCTGGATCTTGGCTTCCTTTGTAAATTCAGGGCACTGTTTGGACCGTGGAGAGTGGCTTCCTTAGCAGTTAGGGTATATCGGAGCGGCGTACACTTCATACCCTCATCACACTCTCTACACACTGCTTTCGTAGTGCACCTGGCGGAAACTTGCCAGAATTTCTGACGTTGATAGCAGCGCATAGGTGGAGGGATGCAATGTCGAACGTCGCAATGAAACGACGTGACCTTCATCTGTTTAGGAACGACATCACCCTCAAAGTGGAGAATGAAAGCACTGGTATTGACACTGTCCTCCCCAATCTTTCGGGTGATGCGCCTAATCTTTGTGACGCCTCTCCTCCCCAGATCCCGCAATAGTTCTGCATCACTGTTCAAAATGAGGACGCGATGAAATATAACACATTGCGGACCTCATTTCAGAGTTTTATGCTTTTTAACCTTAGCGGGAATTTCGCTGAACTGCGTGCATGCCAGCAACGCCTCGGTTTGCTTTCGGTCTAATGCCGGTTTCGGAGTTTAGAAATCTCGTTAAGGTCTCCAAATTTACAACTTGGGATTTGATTTCGCACGACACTCTAGAGACGGCTTTTTAAGGGGGGCACCCTCTGAAGATTTATTAAAACGCCAATTCGTCATCCCTAAATCTTCCTCACTGAATACTGCCTACTCCGAACGAGGGCCATCACTGAGGGCGCCAATCAAGGCAATACCTACCTGGCGATAAGTATTGCCTGGGGTCCTAGTGCCTTGAACAGGCTCATACCCCTTGGCATGCACAGTGATCTATTCGGCGCGAGTATTCGGCCATGTAGGTACCTTCGTTGTAAGGCAGGCTGTTAGGGTACTTGGCGCACCACCTGACGGGATTTGGAATCCCATCTAGGTTTTCTGGCCAGATGACCAAGTTGGTGTCCCTTCTCCTAACGGCATCCATGTGTTATTCTACGGGTAAACCAAAATTGGGACCGGAAATCGAAAAAGACTTTTATAAAGGCCCCCCTATTAGTCGCCTGGCAGGGGATACCGTGGATGAATTCTGCCCTCCCCATCCACAGGGGAGTCTTCCAAATCAAAGTAAGTCATGTCAGTCGGTCTTGTTGGCCTTATTAATCGCCTCCTACGACAGGCAGGGTATACAGTGGGTGTATTCTACTCCGCACCCACACGGGGGTTTCTGAATTCAAAGCCAGTAATAGACTATTATTGACCTGGTTCTTCTGCCCTCCCATGTGTATTTGTGAATCTTCTTATGCTTCGAGAATGAGTTCGCAACAGTTAACCTCATCTAGCACAGAAGTCCAACAAACATTCCATTGGTGTTCGCTTCCCTATCCTAACCCCACTAACCCATTTCTTTCTCAGTTCTATTTCCTATCCTACTATTGGATTCCCCCATCAATATACTACACTTACATTGTAATTGTTAATTATCTTGCTTTATGATTCACCATGTTTATCACCATCCTTGATAATTAGTAGTGGAACCGGAGCCTAAGTTATGAATTTAGTTGATAATATAGTAATAACATACAGTAACTAAGCTTCGAATATGTGATTATGGGATAGTTTTCGTCTGGTAAGGACAAAACGGTATGTAAGTTAATGATACTTTCGCATAGGAATACCTTATGTAGTTTGTCTCTCTTCGTTCACACGTATTTTTCCTATGTACACATATGTATCTAAATTAGCCATTAGTGCTTACTGACAACATTTTTTGAATAATGTTGTAATTATCACGAGTTGTATAGCATTTTAAAGATCATTAAGAGTTGAGTTTAGAAACGGACTTATTTTTTATATTACGAAATATTGTATGGACTAAGGAAGCCCAATGTGTTTAGAATCTAAGCATCTTATTTGACTTAATACTGAGATGATACGTTGCTTCGTTTACTTTGACTTGATGAGGACGAGATAATATGCATGTAAAATAATTTTACAGCAATACACTGAGCTAAGCACAGTAATAAGTATTTTTTCATTATTCACGCCATTTGTGCAGGTTTGCAAAGCATAAGTAGGCTATAAGGTGCGTTCAAAAAGAAACGAGCCGGAGGCTGCAATGCTCAAACCGGTGACTACATCGGCTAATCGTGGCGTGTGTAACGAGGTGTCGTTCCGACCAGAGCGTGGAAGGCCACAGCCCGTCGCTAGAGGGCACGCGTGCACGTCACGTGACGATACAAAGCGAGCAGCAGCATGCATCAAGCGTCCAACGTTGCCAGTCGCATTGCAAACAGTGACATGGAGGTGTCAACCGAAGAGAAAGAGGTGTTGTTCGGTTTCTGACAGCGGAAGGAGTAGGGGAAACGGACATTCATCGCCGAATGTCACAAGTGTACGGCGAACACTGCATGTCCCTTGCAAGGGTCAAGGCGTGGCACAAGCGCTTCAGGGAAGGACGGGTGTCGTTAGCCGATGATGCCCGGTCTGGGGCACCCCCCTGCATTACCGATGACAACGTCCAGCTGGTTGATGCACTCATTATCCAGGACCGCCGGGTGACAGTGAACGCCATAGCCGCCGTGGTCGCTCCACGACAATGCACGACCTCATACGGCCAACACAGTCGCGGCACTCCTGCAGACATTCAAATGAGAAGTTCTCGGCCACCCTCCATTCAGTCCAGACCTCTCTCCCTGTGATTACACCATGTTTGGTCCCCTGAAAAGGGCTCTGCGGGGCCAACGATTCACCTCGGACGCCGACGTCCAGCTGTACGTGCGGAACTGGTTCACATCGCAGCCCAGGGAATTTTATGAGACAGCCATTCACCGCCTCGTGTCACAGTGGGACAAGTGCCTCAACAGCCAGGGCCAATACTTCTAGCATACAGGTACTGGTTTCTGTAATTATGCCTCCGGCTCGTTACTTTTTGAACGCACCTTATATATTTGACTCCACAATGCTGACTTTGTCTCCCAATCATTGGGTAATTTAAATATTATTTCCTATCAGGATGGCAGATGCAACATTTTAATAATAAAATAGACTTATTTAAAACATAACGGTAACTCTGTAAACACTGCTACGTCTTAATTACCCCATTACAACAAAAATAAGTTCTCAAGGAATTGTGCGTAGACATCCCTCTTTACTATTGTAGCATTCTGTGCTACGTTATTGTACTCTACAGCACTTTGAGACTAGGTTTAGTGAGTTAATATTGCACTTGAGTAACATCAGAGGCAAGGGAAACTATGTTCTAAACTCACTAACAGCGAAGTGAATATACCCTGCGAAATATTTTGGCACGTATCTTTCTATAACATAAAGTCATCTCCAGGGTAAAGCCCGGTAGAATAACTAGTATGAGATAAAGTTTTGTTGGAAAATCTGTTGCCTTTTTAATTAAAAAAGACATCAATTAAAATACCTAATTCAGTACTTGTGCGTTTATGGACGTCGGGAAACAAAGCTTAGTTTAGCCAGAACAATGAAGTATTCCACACTAATTGCGAGTAACATTCGCTAATATGAATGAGAAACGCACTTGGAATATCACAAACAAACTATATATTAACAAATGTACTTTTTCTAATTGACAATAATGATTTATTATCAAATAATTCCCTTACTGGAGATACGGTTTGGTTGGAAACCTGTTGACCTTTTAATTAAAGTTCATCAATACTTAAAACAAAGAAGCCGTATAAAACAGTGATTATGTTCGGTCCTCCACAGTCTCGTCAGAAACTCGACAATGATTCACCTCTGTATCTTTTCAGTGTTATTGGCAAAGCCAGTCTTTGCGGTAAGTTCCATCTAAAGGTAACGTAAACGTTTGGCATTACTTGACAATTCCCTAAGTGCCGACCATCGTGTGGGGAGGGGAAAGCAGTAACCTATGTTGTTGTTTCATCCTGGTCACTTAACCCCGTGTTCTTGGGTATGTGTGTGAGTAGGCTATATAAAATTTGGTCTGACAACCTGTGTTATTATGATGGCTGTATTAGTGTGTGTATTTGCAATTCAGGTGAGGATTGAGAAGGAGGTGGCCGTGGCATTAAGTCAGGAACCATCCCTGCATTTGCTGTAGTAGAAATGGAAAACCACTTCTAGAATTGCTGAGATGGGAATCGAACCCACCCCTTCACAGTTTTGCCTCACGAGGCTGAGTGTACATCGTCCCAGCCAACAGACCAGAATTAAATTTCTTGGGAGAGCCGGGAATCGAACCCACCTCTTCTCAGTTTTGCCCCACGAGGCTGAGTGTACCCCGTTCCAGCCCTCAAACCAGAACTACATTTCTTGGCATAGCCGGGAATCGAATCCGAACATCCAAGGTGACAGCCAAGAATGCTAGCCACTACACCACGAGGTAGTCAGATTTTCGAAAATCTATTTGGAATAATATAATACAGTAAAACCTGCCCAAAATGAACCCTTCATATACCGGAAACCTGGACAAACGGGAAACAAAATTCGGGACGGAGGTATTTCCTATGTAAAATGAATTTCTAACCCGGAAAACTGCCTAACGCGGAAACGTAAAGAAATTCCGTAACTGTAGGCGTAAATAACCTGACTAAGACGGATTACCTTATCCATAATTCAAAGCTATGTACTAATTTCTGAACGTGACTGTACTTGCACCAAAGTTCTAGTAAACATTAACTCTAATTTTTCATCAAGGATGCAGCATATGCTACATTTCACATCATCTGTAAGTGAACGGAATCTACCGTTACTTCCTCCAACCCTCTCGTATTACACACAGTTTCCTTCTGAGAAATAAGAGTAGAAGTACCAATAGAAGAAAAGAGTGAATTTGAGTGATCTTTAAAGGTGTACTTTTTACTGTGTGCTACATTTATATACGTACTGTAATTCAGTGACAATGACTTCTGAACATAAAACACTTACACTGGAGGAGAAAATTAAAGTTATTGAAGAACACAAGAAAAACAAAAGTCTGGCTGAACAATTAACTGTGTAGTTTAAAGTGGAAAAACAATATTTCTTTGTAGTGTATTTTGTCTTATTAAAACTCAACCCTTTTAAAACGTAAACCTGTGAAAACGGAAAAATAAATCCGGAACGATTGCGTTCCGTTTTAGGCAGGTTTTACTGTATAATGGTAATAACAATATTAATAAATCATACTTTTATGTAGTCAACAGACTCTAGTACAGATGTGGTTAGCTGGGTGCCCGTTTACCCTGGCCCAGTGCAGCCGGGCAGGTGTGACGACTTATGTCTAGCCGCTGACAAGTGTGGCGCTTTCATTGTTGGAAATCGGCTATATTCGGTCACACTCGTTACAGGTTCCGCCCCGCCCTTCTACACAAACAACGTGGGTTGTGAAAGGAAGTCAGGTGTGGACATGCGCGAGCAACATGACCATAACAATATTGTACTCACCCAAAATACTTATAATGTTGAAGGCTAGCAGATATATTCTCACGATTGAATCCACCGACATTGTTCCGTCACTTCATTTTCATGGAAGAATTCATTATGAGTCAGTCGCTCAAGAAATGAGAACGGTCTCCTTAATACACTAAATTACACATACTATTACGATAAATCACATAGTTTAGCCACTTCATTCTCACGGTAGAGTACACCAACTGCCAGTCACTCAACAAATTATAGCCTAACAGTTTCGTAACGCACTAAATTAAACGTGATAGTAAAAAAAAAACAGCTCCACTTCAGAAACAAAACGGTACCGTACTTATAAAAAAGTAATCTTAACACAAGAATTTACTTTAACATGTAGGCCTAACTGTAAAGTGTCTCGTGATTAGAGATTTACACCAACATTCGATTGAGTTTTAGGAAGTATCAACAACTGTGCTGCAATATTATCCTGTTCATCGTTTGTAGGTCTTGAAAGACTAAAACATTTCTTCTTTTGAACTTTTTTTTATAGAAAAAAGTCTCCTTTGAAGTTCAAATCTAGTGATTTTTGCTGCAGTAGTCTCGGGCGTAGATAGAAATGTTACTTTTGATTTTCGGGCCTGAAGAGTTGGAATAATGGGCTTAATTTGTCTCTGAATTATATCTATGTCTTCTTCGCAGTCGGCTTGATCGAGAATTTCTTTTGAATGCATGTAGAAGTTTTGCTTTACTTTGCTCTATATTTGCACATTTTCTTGTGGCATCTTTAGTTTGTAACTGTCTTAGAATAATATCTTGTTCCTCAATGAGTGGCTGTTCTTGAATAATTAGGCTACTTTCTGAAGACTCGTCTCCTCTCTCTCTGTAGTTGCTGGTGTCATTCTGCAGACAAGTTGAATATGTTTACACATATTGAATTTGATGGATGAATCAAGACAGCCGCAGATGTATTGATGAACACAAGCTTTGCATTCAGTACATTGTAGACTACAGCTGCAGCTTGGTTTGTCTGTCTTCCTCACTTCGTAAATTTCGTTCCTGTTTCGTGATGAAACCCTCCATATTTCTCCATCACAGACGGCACTTTCCTCAGACAGCAGCAGTGAGCATTGGTGTCGTTGTCGAATCGCCGACAACTTGCTGGTAATTTTACCTTTGTGGAGGTGAATCAGTCTATCATACAGTTTATCTCTCACGAAAGTCATAAGCGTATTAATTGCTACATCCAACCTCTTAGGCTTTTTCCCACCCATGTAAATGTGTTTCAATACACCATGCATTCTTTCAAGATGCATATTTGTGTTCAGTCCTGAATGCAGGCGATGACAGTAGGCCCAATTAGAAACACACGGCTTGTACTAATTTTCGAAATACAAACCAAAAACCCTGGTGCTTGGGTCATTATTCAACATGATTACAGCTTGTCCTATCGTTTTAGAAAATGCTACCTCGTCCCTCTCTTCTAGTAAAGTCCGCAGCAGCTTGTAGACTTCAACCTGTTTCTCGCGACCGTTCACTTTTGAAAGATTTTTCCGCCAGGCGTGATCAACATGCCACGTACAATATAGGCGAAATTCTGGAGGTAACATTACCGTAGATCAAGAATTATAATACATTTCTGCCATATCTGACATAAATACTCTCTGTTGTAGGGCTTCTGACAGGGCATTTCTTATAACAGATAAGAACAGTGTCATAACACATGTGTCACTTCTACTTGAAAACATAAAAGCACATGGAAATCCCTGAAAAAGATCATCTAGAACGAGAAGAGTTGTGAGTTCAAATCCGTAATTGCTGAGGCCACGAGTACCATCAAAACTAACAGAATCGTTGCCATACTGCCGAAGCATTTCCCTTTGTGCTTTATTCATCATAATAAGAATGAAGGCATCAGATTGCAACTGAGGATGGGTTTCTAGAAGAATGCCCTGTGTTTTGTGAAACATCACGACATCACCAGCAATCTCCATCTCATTAATCTACGATTCGACAGACGTACAGTCATTTGTGTGTCGAACTGCGGGTGATTTTAAACTGTACTCTTGCTCTACATTAGATAGATCCTTTCTAGTGAGTAGGTGCATACGTTCTAGCCCTGAGCTACCCAAGGAATCTCTAACGTCATCTAGTATTTTATTAAATGGAACTTGCATTGCAATCTTGGCTGCAATGTCAGTTTTTTCGGCTTGTGATAGTCTTACACGACCTAACTCTGATTGATGACCTACGTGAGTTTTACAGTACAAAACTGTTACTTCGCCTGACGAATGAAAGCTTGCATCAATTTTTGCGGGACAATGTCCATTAATCTTGTTGCTCCCTAGCATTTTACAGTGGCGTATATTTTTGCTTTCAGTCTTAAACTCACCATCGCGATGGCATTTAAATGACATTTTTGCACACCCATCTTTCTTACTAACATATTTTGACCGCCATACAACAAACTCACATACTTCTTCTTTTTCAGTTTCACGTTTCCAATTATAGAAGTCCTCTCCATTCGAAAATTTGATTGTTTTATTCACGACAGATACCTCGTGCTCTGATGTGTAGTGCTGTATAATATCATGGTTTGTAGCGCGAGTCTCGTTACAAAGTGGACACTTGACCTTGGTGTTGAGTGTTTCCCTTTCAAATGATGTGTCAAAGAAAATTTCGAGTCCGTTCTAAAATCGCATAAATTGCAGATAAACTGTGTACTCGAACCTGAATGCTTCACCAAAGTTTTATTGTGACTAAAAGTCTTAGCGCAAAGACTGCATGTAACGCGATCCAGGTTTTCATTAAATTTTTTGTTTAAACAGGACATCTATCCTACAATATAAGTACAAGCGGCACATTAACATTCACACAATGCTGTAGCACAAGTAGTAGCAGTATTACTCGAATTAAATCTTCACTCACATAATAGAGGCAAAAACTGAGAAAACCAACTAATCAGCTGTAGGCTACACGTAGCAGAAAACATCTTAACTCACACACGAGAGACCACCGCAGCCGAAACTATCAGCGTGCAGAAGGACGGGACGGAGCCTGTAACGAGTGAGACCGAATATAGCCGATTTCCAACGATGAAAGCACCACACTTATCAGCGGCTAGACATAAGTGGTGTGACGTAAATGCGGGTGGCTAGCCAGCATGCATACGTCACAGTGAGCGGAACGAAGCGAGAGAGCGTGCCCAGTTGTACCTGGTGGTACCTGGCAGGCATTGCGAGTACCGGTAGTGTATCATACCGGGATGCGAATGATATTCAGGGGCGGCAGGTTCAATCTAATGCTGTTTTATTATTGACAATGTATTTACATTACATTACATTCCAAAAATGCAGGCATTCGTGTATGCACGTTATGATGTAGGCTATATCCCTTGAATTGCTGTAAGCGAGGGAATGTCTGGACTACTGGTGTGCAGTCAACGAACGGCCCTCAGATTGTTATCTGTAATTTGTGATCGATGTCTTGATTTGCAAAGCTTTAAAGTAGAGAGAAGTTGTTCACATAAATATGTAGAACCAAACATGCATATTATATCTGCCGCTCAACGTTATATGTTTTAGATATCTCAGAATGTCTACATACTAAACATTTAGCACGTTCTCCAATTGCCACAAAAAGCCACTGCCCTTCCCATTGGGATTCTTGCGGCACGCTATTTGCACTAGAACTTGGTCTCTTCTCAGCTGACTCCATGCTCGTAACACCAGCTGTCACTGCAGTGAGGCCATCTGTTGGTTTACGCTGCCATGACTGAACGCAGCTACTCTGCCCGCTCGCAGCCCGTGAAGGGAGCGGCGGCCCGATTAGAGCAACCCTGCTCTAGTAGAAACTAGACAATATCAGTTTGAATGAGACTGTACATTTTCCTGATACCCAGTTGTGCGTCCAGGCGCGGATTCAAGGGGGGGTGGGGGTGTCACGGGGGTCATGCCCCCCCCCCCCCAAACGGAGACCAAATTATTTGCAAACTCAAAAAACGAAAACACAAATACCAGACAAATAAAACTTAACGAATTTTAACTGAAAAACAGTTTTTTTTTTCATTTTATTCAATACTGAATTATCTTTATTGGAATTATTATGTTCTGTTACAACTGTACATATTTACAACTTCAAACCTCTTGTATAATAACTATTAGTTATACAACAAAATCAACTCGTCTATTTTGTTTAGCAAACCTTGTGATCACCGAATCGATGTTTATAGTGATGTCACGATGAATGTGCAGCAATGCACGGATAGGAAACTGGGACTTTTTTCGCACCAAAAATTTTTGCCGACGTCCAAACCGCAAGCTTGGTTGGCAATTTAAGCTGTGACTTTCTCCCTTTGTCGGTACCAACTCGACTTGCCGAAACTGTAACGTACCTTCATCGTTTTCTCGAAGCTCGATGTAAAAGTTGCAAAGTTGCAAAATACTTTCCACTAATACCCCTAACTATCTTGTTTTACCGTTTTCTTACCTCTCGTCCTATCATGACCACAATACGAGATCTGGCTCCTCTCTTGCCATACCTATAAACCGTACTGCTGTTTACAACCGCTCGTTCATAATCTCTGCGTCCAGGTCATGGAATTTGCTACCTGCGAACATTAGAGACAATCCCTCTCATCGCAAGTTTAAAGTGGCTTGCTGCGAGTATTTGCTGGGTGGAGCCCGCTGACTTCCTGGATAAATGTTGAATGAACGAATGAATGAATGAGATGAATGATCGGATTACTGTAGTTACGTCATTTAAGGGTACCGTACTTTACTTTGTGTATTTTTGAAATCAATGATTCTACCATTATTCATATTATCACTATTCTTATTGCTATTAATATTATTTGTGCTATTGGTATTTGTAATTATAAGTCATGTAGATGTTTACTCTTCTAGTGGTTAAGTGTAAGAGAGGGCCTTGAGCCCTAACTTCGCCACCAATAAAGGCATTATCTATCTATCTATCTATCAAAACACGCCGTTGCAATTTGTACGAATATTTTTGGTGCGCTAAACGCATCAAATTTCTATCCATGTAGCTTGCAAAAAAATTGGTCTGATTTTGTACGTTTGGTTATTTTGTGATTGCGTTTTTAGTGATACAATTTTTCTTAACAATTTCGATTCTCTGACCACCCCCCGCCTGCCCCCCCCCCCCCCCGCAAAACCAAACTCTAGATCGATTCTCTGACCCCCCCCCCCCCAAAACCAAACTCTAGATCCGCGCCTGTGTGCGGCGAACTGCAATTGTTTAATTGCTCCATGTCTTACCTAAAATCCATGGATTTAGTCAGCTGGTTGTACGCATGCAATATTTATTGCAAGTGTATTCAGGCATTCTGCTTTCATGGTTGACTTTAAGTACAATACCGCAGGTCTTTAGATGCCTGGTTGCAGATCTGTAGGTTGTGCAAGATGACAAGATGATGATAGTGGGCAGATGACATCTCTGTTCCGCCCGTTAAACCCACAATAACTAACTAACTAACTAACAAGATGATGATATCTGTTTTGTGAGTGACAGTTCAAAAGCAAGTAGAAACATGCTATTTCATAGAAGTGTCAGATGTATCGTCAATCACGATTGAACAACAATCTGATTTTCTGATACTGTGTGGTATACTATATTCTTGTACGAACTGGCTATAGGTGTATTGCAGCATGAGGAAGCCAGTTGTGATTCGAGTGACCTAGTGAATGGGTTATGTTTTCATTTATTTTCAGACCTCAACAATAAAAGGTAGTATGTAAGATTTAAGTTAAAACTTTAAACATTACCGCCGAGAGGATTTAAGGGACCCAATGCAATGTTTTTCTAGACCCCCCCCCCCCACACACACTTTTCAAATATTTATTATTATCCACTCCATCTTGAGGAAAGAATTCATGATGAAAATTAATAAATGTAACACAAAAGTAGTGGAATGCAGCCGAAATAAATCAGAAACCTCCATGGACATCAAATTGGCAGGTGAAAAGCTAAAGGTAGTAGGAGACTTATGTTACTTAGGAAGCAAAATAACCAGTGATGGACGAAGCAAAGAGGATATAAAAAGTAGGTTAGCTCAGGCAAGGAAAGCATTTCTACAAAAAAGGAATCTGTTGACATCGAATATATATATAGATTTAGGTGTTAGGAAGTAAATTTTAAAAGCCTTTGTCTGGAGCGTGGCACTCTAATGGAAGTGAAACTTGGACTATTGGTGCACCAGAAAAGAGGAGAATTGATGCGTTGGAAATGTGGTGTTACAGGAGAATGATGAAGATCAGATAGGTAGATAGGGTTACAAACGAAGAGGTATTAAGAAAAGTGGGAGAGGAGAGATGTTTCTGGCGACTGCTAATGAAGAGAAGAGATAGGTTGGTAGGACACTTACTTAGACTTCCAGGAATAGCAAGCTTAGTTATGGATGGAAGGGTTGAGGACAAGAACTGTGGGGGTAGACCAAAGTTAGAATATGTTAAACAGATTGCCTCGGATGTAGGGTGTGGTAGCTATGTAGAGATGAAACGATTAGCTCAAGGCAGGGAGGCGTGGAGAGCTGCATCAAACCAGTCAAACGACTGAACACTCAAACAACAACAGCTTTTTTGACACATTTCTTTCGTCCTTAACAGAGGTAGCCTACATGCATGCATACATATGCGATTTGAATTAATTGATTCATATGAGGTACGATTTAATTGCTCCAATGCATTCTCCCACTTATTGAATCTATGGACCAAACATACAATGTTAAGACACGGCACAAACTTAGAAAAATTGCCGAGTTTTAATTCACTAGCCGTGAAAGCCAATATGCCATATTTTTGGAAGCCTTCATAGGGAGGTGAAGACTGCTTGAGCTTTTAGCTCTCGCAGTAAAGAGGCGCAGGTGCGCTTCATAAAGAGGGAGGTAGCGCGCAGTTCGCTACTCCTGTGGGGGGAGGGGGTGGGGGTCCGGGCGCGGACACCAAGAGCCCGCTGATGAGCCAGCTTGGTGTTCCTAGGCGAAATCCCACATAAGACACGGCACAAACCTAGGAAATATTGCTGAGTATTAATTCACTGCCCGTGAAAGCCAATATAACACCTTTTTGGAAGCATTCATAGGAAGGTGAAGGCTGCTTGAGCTTTTAGCTCTCGCAGTAAAGAGACCCAGCATTTTCTTTGAATTGGAAATGGCGGAAACCACGGAAAACGCACCTCAAGGCGGCCGACAGTGAGGTTCGAACCCACGCCTATGTGAGCTTCCTGAATAGGATTGACATTTCGTCAGAAATTTCACGTCAGTCATCACCCCTCTGCCTCTTGACCAATCCATAATACTCTGCGTTGAAATATTACAGCCCACGTGCTTCAGTACCTGGTCAGCTGTATCTCTGGCTTGTACAGTTTGGCAATCTCGTTCTCAGACCACATGGCGAGACAAGAACTGTCAATCCTATTCTGGCAGCTCCCAGAGTATAGGCCTACCTGGAGTTGAAGTGGGAAAGCACGGAAAACCACGTCCAGAATGGTTGAGGTGGGAATCTCAGGTTTGCCTGACGAGGCTGAGTGCACCCCGTTGTTGTTGGCAGAGAATGCTAGCGGCTACACCACGAGGTGGTCTTGTTTCTTAGCCCACATTGTGACCGCTTAGTTATTGGATTTATTGTTGTGGGGGAAATTGCGTGTCTCTGGCATCACGTTTTAAGTTTCTAAGATTTTTAGGTCTATTTTGAGTCATGTCTACCTGTAAAATACGAGGGTGCTCAAATGAAAAGTTACGAAACGATACTGAGGGTACAATTTATTCGTTATTCAAAAATAATCACCACAGGCCTGTGCACAGGTGTCCCATTGCTTCAATAGCCGCAGGATTCCCTGTTCCCAGAAGTATTGTGGTTGTGACAGGAGCCAATCCTGTACGGTGTCCTTTAGTTCGTCGTCCGATTTGAAACCACGGACGAACCATTAGCAGTGACGTATATTGTGCGACACTCCGTATCCTACGCGAGTCAATCAAGAACCAACGGACTGGACTGCTCACGAAGGGAGTGATTCTGTTTCATGATATCCCTCACCCACACGTCTCTAACGTCACACATGGTGTATTGGCCACGTTCAAGTGGGAGCAATTTGAGCATCCGCCCTACAGCCCAGACTTGTCACCCTGTGACCCATCTGTTAGGTCCGTTAAAAAACACATCTCAAGAGATCCCTCAGGGAGTTTTGGAAATTTTAGAATCTTATATGGTACCAAGTTTTAGACAGCCTGGAAGGTCCTCATTAATTGATGTGTCATTTTATAATCCCTTCACTACCAGCGTTATTCGTTAAGTTTGTCTGTCTGTTAGGTAGTCAGCCCGAAGGCTGGTTGGATCCTCAAAAAGTACCGCCGTTAGGTTATGTGGGTAGATACCCACAAAAACCCAAGGCAGCGCTATATTGAGGCGTACTAGCAAGATGAGGAGTGAGGCAGTTTGCCATTGCTTTCCTCACTGAGTCAGAACACCAGTAGACCTACTAACCCTATGAGTAGAACCTTTCACAGCATCCACAGGCACTGACTGTGTCCTGAATGTCATTACTAAGCACCGCCCATACCTCAGTAGCTTCCATATAATCACAGCCAGGAATGAGACTGAGACATAGGTGAAAAGCCACATTTTAGCCTTACCTCGTAACAAATATGTCGAAAATGTCACGTCACTTTCTCGGAGAATGATGTAAAATTTCAATTTGGAAATTCAGAAAAAATTTAAGCACGTTAAAACTGTAGGTCATCGCTTAGGAGAATAACTTACTGACTGGTTGAAATAAACCTTACGTTTGCGTCCTTTGCACTTTTTCTTCTGAGCTCTACTTTCAAACCTCCTTTAGTTCGAGTCTCTTGGGGGTGTTTTGGGAATTTTTGATATTTCTAGGGGTCCTGGTTGTATCAGTTTCTTTGGTACCATGTTATAAGCTCATTGGATATCTGGTATAACTGCCTCAGAACTAATTGGCCCCAGTGAAAATCTAGTGGGAAGCTCAAGAGAGCGTCGGCTTACCTCAGCCTGCTGTATGGTGTCCGCTACGTCACCCGCCAGCCGTCAGAAGTACACTCTGTTCCCGCAGCAACTGTCACTCACTCACTCACTCACTCGATAACAACCATTATTTATTTCGCTTGTTATAAACTAGTGATTAGAATAATTAAATGACACTAATACGTGTAATGGAACAATATAGTAAAGAAAATATTATGACTATATAGTTCATCAATGTACTATTAATAATCAACCATTATTAGAGGGCGTGGTGGCGCAGTTGTCAAGCTGTTGGCCTCTCCAAGGTGAACCGGATTCGATTCCCGGTAAATGCATGTGAGAGTTTCGAAGTGGAATGCCATGTCCTATAGTTCGGATTCCACGTAAAAATGAGGTCCCGTGGCTCATGATCGCAAGATTAATGGTCACGAAAAACTAAAAGCTTCCTTCCTATGAACCTTTATTAACTTAATTATAATTATTAATTATTATAATAATTCTATTAGAATTAATTAACCAAGCAAACGGCGATGCATTTTCAATCTTCACCTTCAAAGCAATCATCGGGTAGTCATTAATCATCTAATGGTTCAATTCCAGACATTTCACTATCACTATCACTTTCATCAGATTCAGTTTCACTGCCATTGTCACTGCTGCTGTCATTGTTTGCAATAGTTATTACGAGCGATTCTAATATCTCCTCTATTATTCCCTCTCGTTCATAATACTTATTTTCAATTTTCTCTACGTGATCACAAACGCTAATCCAATAACTTTCCCGAAACTCTGAAAACCTCTGTTCGCAAAGGCGTTTGACATCATTAATGTTAATGGTGACATTATGTGCACCAACCCACTGTTTTACATCAGACCAGACGAGTTCTATGGGATTTAGATCTCAGCCATTATTTCATCTATTAGCCTATGTAGGTTTTGTGTCGCGGCTTATAGACTTTAATAAGTTCATTAAGGTGAACTTAGAGCATTGAATCGTTAAAAGGGATTTTATTAACCCGCAACCAGTGTTTCATTGTATCCTTATTAGAATTTGAAGTTGGGGCCTTGTCTTTCTGTGTGTTGTGGTATGAAGCGTTGTCAATAACAAGCACTGAGTTGTGTTCCAAATGAGGGATCAACTTCTCTTTTAACCAACGAATATAATATTCACTGTTCATGGCTTTGTGGGGGCTGCGTGGCGCAGTCGGTAGAGGCGCTGAGCTTCTAACTGAAAGGGAGTGGGTTCGATCCCCACCCAGGTAGTGGATTTTAGAAACAAAACTACCACTTTCGGAAACGCAAATGGCCCTGGGGTTCACTCAGCCTACACCAGAAATGAGTACCAGGGTAATCCCTGGGAGCAAAGGCGGCCGGGCATGGAGCTGACAACTCCATCCCATCTAGTGCCGATGTCACAAAAAGTGGAAGCCTCTACCTTCCACTACTCCCAGGGCCTCCATGGCCTGTACGGAGTTGGCTTGGCATGGCTTTGTGGCAGTCCTCACTTCTTTTATGAGACTGGTAAATAAGTAACGCGTTGGGAACAAAACCTCTCCGACCACCGGCATGGAGTATAATCAGTCGTTCTCCTCTCGAGACGGGATAGAACACTCCCGAAGTGCTATCGTCAGTCCAGGCTTTAGGCGTAGAATGGCTACTATGTATATAAGTTTCGTCTTCATATATGAAGGGAGGACCTCCTTCTATATATTCTTCTTATGGCTGTCAGGTAAGATACTCGCATGTTTCTTTGTCATGTTTCTCTATCAAAATCTGACTATTATTCCTAGTCTTTTTCCACTTGAAGCCTAACTCTTTTACAATGCCTCTCAAACTGGTGCAGCCTCATTGGGAGCCAATCTTCTCTCGTAACACAGGCAGCCATTTGGATATTGCTGGAGAAGTTTTCTGATGAATGTAGAATTCATGGATTGTACGTCGAATAATACACTTATCGAAATCGTCAATGACCGTCACACGTTTCTTCCCTTTCTGTGTTTTTCCTGGCGTAGGCCTACCAAATGAAGTCCCTTCAGTCTCATGTTGCCTCTGTTCTACTAAAATTCTCTTGATCGTCTTTAACGCTACTTGTGTAGCCTCTGATACTTTTTTTGTACTTTCAAAAACTTTCTTCTGTACTCTTCTTGTGTCTTATTCTTACACTCATCCGCTTCCTTCTTCATAAACCTATAAACATTGAAAACAATCTCTCGCGTTTGCACTCTTTTTGTCGTAAACTTCAGTTTAGAATTCACAGGCGGTATCACTTCCTTTGCGAATACAAAAATACGAACGACAGAAACATGCACTGACAACGAGCCGAACCATACTGACCGTACCTCTCAGTTATAAATCTGCCACGAGAAGCACCCGTCCTTCCTTCACCCCCTCTTGACCCTTCCCAACCCTCTTCTGCATTGCAAGTGTCAATGAACTTGAGGTAGGCCCAGTGGCCAGCTTCACTTCCTCACTCAAGGGCCAATTTGTTCCGAGGGACTTATAGTGCCTTATCCTATCTTCATGTTAAGCCTATGAAATACAGGCTTATGAGATCACTAATATCTGTGTTTGTATGTCCGTAGTAAACAACCAGACTTGCAATGAACGACAACTTTCCACACAGGCAGACGCCCCTTCATCAATTCATATCAACATGATATTCCATCAGTTCATATCCCCGCCACACGGTAGTTGCGAAAGTTTTTTCCTTATTGTGCTGTGCCCGTCTGTTCACCTTGAATGAACAGGCGGCCACATAGCGAGTTGACATGAAGACAGTGCTAGCACAAAATCTCATCTCAGGGCGTGCTGGGTTATGCCATCATATAGGCCTATACTCAACAGTCAACACTGCCTCCATGTCCCACGTAAGGATTTAGAGTAAATATTGTCAACACTCAGAAATGAGAAGTATTGAAAGAAAATAGGTTTCACATACTGAATTTATTCATAAAATGGACAAAAATATAATTAAACACTCACATATCGCGAGCGAAAACGAAATTATTGAAGGCAAGTAAAAGAAGTAACTTATGTCAAAATTGTAATTAGTGCACCTTTACGAAAGAAAAAATAATAAACATAGTATTTTCTTGTTCAGAGTCCTATGCAATGTTGGGTAACATTAAACAATCTGAGTATTGAACCCAATAAAAAAGAGTGTGCACACGAATAAATAAATAATTTAATAAAAGCGGCCGCAGTCGGCGGTCCTGCTTGACGATGTTTTACATCAATCAGCAATGTTAAACCATCCTTGATGAAATTCATATTTGTTGTAATAATCAATATTCCTATTTACATTTATGATGCCGTAATCCATTGTTCATATTTACATTCATTCGGTTGGCATATTCATCGTTCATGCTTACTCTGCTTTAAGATTCACTGTTCGTATTTATTCTGCATGAGATTCACTGTCCATGTTTCACGAGTTTTATTTCTCTGGCAACAGGCAACAAGTCATAAAAATATGCTTCGTGAGGAAGTAAATATATTAATTCGAAGGAAAAAATGGGGATAATCCATAAATCCTGCCTGTAATCTACAATCTCCCCTATTTGACGAGACATTCTCAGTAATTATTATCCCTATTCAGAAAACATACTCTGGCACGGAATAATAATTTCTCAACGTGAGACGCCCACAAAAGATAATTATCCTCAAATATAGTTATAAACAATTATAATTGTTAACACAATTAAAATATATGTATTGGATTTCTATAACTCAATAAATAAATTGGATTCAAACAAAACTTAAATTGATCAAGTCACGGCGTGTACTTGCCGTCATGCTTAACAATAACATATTATTTCTGACAAGTGATTAAAACAACAGTTTACATAACGTGGAAGCCTGGTAATGGATCAATATTGAAAACTTTCATAATTTTCGACAGAGTTGCCACATATGCGACCTGTCCTAACTGTCCTAATCAATGTACTGTGACCGTTTGACCGAAGTCCCACGACCACATGAGCATGAATTTCAAAATCCGCCGAGCACAAGATTCAAAAGTCGTCTCGGGTTCTATCTGGACGTATCATCAAAGCAAAAACAAAAAGCCAACTTGATGGATATCGAAATCCAGACTCCTTCAAGGATAGAAGGAAAATCAAAAATTTGTGAATGACACCAGTTTCTTAAAATATCTCAGTTTAATTTGTCTGTCAAGACACCCTACACCAAAATATAATATGTTTCCACAGGAAAAAAAATATAACACCAGTCCTGAAAATAAAAACAGCCTACGTTTCCCCTTGGACTCTCATCTAACTATGTGAGCCACATCAATTAATTAAATAAACAGCATTTCGACTACAACTAAAAATTAACTATTCACCTGGGAACTTATTAGTCCAACCCAGTATCATCCTAGCGTATATTTCAAAACTGTACACATTATCCTAGATGTGCAGAAAATACTCCGTTTGTTCTGACATCAGGATCATTATTTACAAGATTTATCACCGCTTAACACCATATTTCCGAAACTGCTTCGATGATTTAAGCTTGTCCATATTGACAAATATTTCAAAGTCACTTATGTGGAATCTTTATATTACCAAAGAAATGCGAAATCAATAACTAAACTCCATTAATTTATCATCCAATACTATTCACAAGTCTGAACTTGCTCATAATATTATTTCAACTGTTCAGTCCAAAAGTATTGTTATCAAAGTTGAGCATTAATCAAATTATTTAAAAGATCACCAAAACTATCCAATCAAATATCGGATCATGTAGTCTCATGGTTATTTTAACTTATTTTATTCCTGGCGAAAGTAATATTTTATTATTATCAAAGTAGGATGTTTAAAGATTTACTGGATCAGAAATTATTTAATTAATCATCGGAATAGGATTTCTAGGATTCTCAAACATCTAGATTTCTGGAAAATAAATGCATCTCATCATTGAATTATTTCAATCAGGACAAGGCAAGGTTTTCAGCAAAGTTATTATTCTCGGCCATGAAATACCAACTCACTCTTGAAGTGGTTACTCAAATGTCGGTAATTGTACTGCAATATCAGAGTATAGAATTCTGCTGTGATAGGCATAACTAGTTTTATATGTGAGTGACTTCACCGTTCTCACCCTTCTTTACCTGAGTATGGGGCAATAATCCAACCCTCAAAACTCGGATTTAAACATTTTTACCATTTCATTTAATCACATTATTAATCAATTATTATTTCAATAATGACCACTCAGCTACACAGGCTGGACTTAAAGGCTTATTACAATACTACCATATGGGACTGTCACACGCATGCGACCCCATCTAAATACCTTTATATCATCTAACCAGGCCCATCACATAGGTGTAATTCAAATAAGTGTCTTCTCTGTTACACTCCGGCCTCATGCAGTATTACCTCAACACACATGGTTCCCCAACGTTATAAAAATTCGATTTTATGAACAACCTTCCGTTCCCGAAATTATTATTCTTCATGACAATCATGCTTCTAGCATTTCATTATATTCAAAAGTTCCGACGTTCTGAATTAAAATCCGTTATTAAACATACTGTTTTCAATTAATTATCACCAGGAATTATTATTATTGTGGCCTCCGTGGCTTATACGACAGCACGCCGGCTTCTTACCGCTGGGTCCATGTGAACCGGTCACTCCATGTGAGATTTGTGCTGGACAAAACGGAGGCAGACAGGTTTTTCTCCGGGTACTCCGGTGTTCCCTGTCACAATTTCATTCTAGCAGCACTCTCCACTATCATTTCGTTTGTCATTCAATTAATCATTGCATCAGAGGAGTGCGACAGGCTTCGGCAGCCGGCACAGTTCATATCCTCGCCGCTAGATGGGGGCTTCATTCATTCCATTCCCTGACCAGGTCGGTCGACTGGAAGCAGGCTGTGGATTTTCATTTCAATTATTATTATTACGGTATCTGAACAATTTCCAACCATATCGTCATTGATAATTAGTTAATTAATCCGGCTATCAGTCGTAATGCATTCGCGAATCAAATTATTATGTTACATTTTCCAATGGTATATTACAATGTCTGTTTCATATCCAATCATATGTATTTACATTAAGATCGTAAATCACAGAAAATCGCTTTCCTGTCAACTGATTATATGTTAATCAAACTTAGAATGGATGTTCGACTTCATCCTCAACAAACCTAACTGAACATGAAAATCACAAACTGTCATGTCGAAATAATGACATCTACATTTAATCTAAACCATTTACACTCAATATTTAAATGTCTCCAGCATTCAGATAATTATTAGGCATAGAATGGCTCAATACCATCTACATGTCTGTTCAATATCATGACTGTGCTTGTCCGGTTGAATTCCAAACGAAGTTTTCCTATCAGAAGGCTCCGAAAATGACTTGCCTCAGCAAAATCCAGAAATGTGCCTTTGGCTTCCTAAAATAAATTAAATCCGTAGTATCCTAACTGGTTGACAGTATAGTCGAAATTGCGAATCAAATACACTAGCTACTACAGTAAAGATGACGCTTACATTTTGATGATCTTGTAGCGAGGCTCCTTCTTCCGTAGAACTCCAGCTATCGCATGTGCACAAGCGTACATGCCTGCGATCACATGTTCTTGCTGCACCGCACCTGCTTGGCCCTCATCACCGTAGAAACGTTTCCAAACATCTTCAGACATCTCACCTCCGTTGCGTTTAACAACACATAATGACGGTTCGATTCATTGTGTTATTACTATTATAATGCTGATCTGGCACCATAATGTTATCGTTCGAGTTCCAATTAACACTTGTAGCTTTTGCTACTGCAAAATCACCTATTTCGACTATGCACTGTCCGTGTTCTAATTGCATTCACTCCGTGATTTGAGAATAACATTTGAATGCCTCGGCCGTTGGTACAAATTTTGCCGTAACTTGTTTAAGACTTTCATAATCTGTAGCGGTACACTAACAATCTTTAGAGCGGTTTTCCAATGTACTTCAGTACAACTGCTATTCACTATGCTATGCAAAGTTTCCACGTTGCCTACGTGAGATTGGAATATTCTTCCCCACAAACTTGCACACACAAAGTTTGGGCCCACCTACGACGCCAGATCGTGCGCGGACGAGATCCGGAATAATTGTGTCAGCTCCACACCTGCTGCTCGTCACTTCCCTGTCCAGGTGTTGGAAAATCGTCCGTGCGCATTGCTATTCGCGCATCTGCTAATATCTTCGGACCCAATTAACGGATTTTCTTGATCTCTTCGACATAATTCCTAGAAATATTTTCTGCATATTCCCACGATGTTTCGGTGGTTCTATCTCTTCATTTTTTACATATTGCTATTCCTTCCCTCTTCCGCCATTGCGACACTCGCTCTCTCTGTTGTCACCTGGACGAAATATCCCAAGCTCTGACCAGCGCGCTTTTCAAATCTCGTAGCTCATAAAAACAACATGTGCCCTTCATCAATATGGGTACAGTACCAATATATGTAAATTACTAATACTTCGAAAGTGATAAATAGAACAGGTTCCACAATGTTTTGAAGAAAACATGCTTGTACAGGAAAGCTAGCAGAACGTTGATGAGCCTGTTCCGTAACTTCCCCCGTCAACTTCAGTGATTTATAAAATCATGGTTCTTACATCAGATAACAAAACAATATCAGTTCAACCAGTGGCGAAGCTACATTCATGCAACTGGGTATTCATAAGTTCATACCTCTTTTTTTTTTTGGTAGATAAACTCCAATCGTCGTGTTTTTCGCAGTATTCTGAACTGTCCCAGAAGATGATAACGTTGGGTAGATTTTAGGCTAAGGAATAACCCACCCACCAAGGGAAGATGATTAAGAGAAGGAAGTAGATTTGGGATTGGAAAAGAAGGATAGAAAAATAGGAGGAGAGTCCCACAAAATTAATAAGTTTAGCTTTAAACACACTTAAAGGTGGTTGCCACCGAAAATCCGCTTTCGGATACCTAAAATGAGCAAGGACTTGGTCTAAGCTTACGAGAAACACAGATAGAACTTGGGCGGTTTGCAACAGAGTGACTTTCGTATAATCCCTCTCAAGCATATATAAAACTACTATAGGGAAGAGTGATGGTCTGGCAAGACTGAGAGGAACAAATTTGTTGCAAGGCTTTTCAAAGGAATTCGTTTTGCGAAATAATTCGAAGAATGCCAATAATTTAAATCAAGTTTGGTATTTCCAATTTTCGAAATTATAGAGTTCCTGAGAAAAGCGACCCCGTGCTTCCAGGAAGGATAGCGATGAAAAATTATAACCTGGGGAGTAATTTTGTTGAATATGCCAATGGTTGCATTTAGAAATGGCTAAGCTTTTACTCGGCGAGAAGCCGGCTAAAAGTTTAGACAAAAAGAAACACTTATCCTTTTGAAAACTGACCATAAGTTTTCGGAGAGGATCTCCTCAAGCAGGTAGCTGGCGTAGCGAGCTTTACTTGCCTTACTGGCCAATTAGAATTAGCTATTAAAGCTAAAAGAATCTTTAGTGAGGTTACTGCTAAGAGTTCTTGCTCAAATGCAACGAGTGGTGAAAGCCCTATTAATGGTTTTAATAGCATCAAGTAGGGAGAGCCAAGGAGGACAGGATCTTGCTTACCCGTTGTATTAGAAAAATGAAAAAGCAAAAAAGAAACTCTTAATTTATTTAACAAATTAGAGGAAGTTGATATCTTTAACAATTAAATATGTTTCAATCTTATTAACAATTTGGGGTCGCAGACCTCCGACAACATGTAGAAATTGCTCCAGGCAAATAATAATTTTTAAGGTTTTAAACCTGGTACTAAAATCTTGGTAAGATTTTTAAAAAGGCAATGAAATGATTAAAGTTTAAACATTAAATTGAGTACAAGGAGTGTACTATAGGAAATTTCTGAACGAATATTCTAGAGAGAATAACAACTTCGAAAATAACAATAAGGAAAACATAAAGAATAAAATAGAAGTTCCTACAACTTCTTATATTTAAACAGAATTACTTTATGAGAATTATACAAAAGAGGGCAGGTCACTTACTGTGAAACCTGAAGCGATAATCAAAAGGAAGGTTCTCGACCTCCTATATTTTAGATAGGAATCACGAGCCAAATAGGGCAGTTTCCATTTAGTGAGACCTAAAAAATAACTCACACAAGAGTTGAAAGAATTGTTTTCCCTGATTTGAAGGGAGAAACAATGTAAGTTTGAAACGTGTATAAAACACGTAATTATACAGCAATTACTTAATGATAAACAAGCAAAATGGAAGGGCACTTCACAGAGTGACACCTTATTGAAACAGACCTGAATTTAAAGTTTATTACAGATTGTTAGTAAGAGGTTTAGGAAAGAGAAATAGGGATGGAGGAAAAATGTTCATGGCCGTATTTAATATAACCGGACGATCGTGACGCGGTAGAAACGTGGAGCAAGCACTGATTATCACTGTAGTCTATAAAGATGGATGCAAAGTTCACTATAGAAACACTGAAGTTTATGAGAAAGAAAGTTATTGCAATTATGGAAATAACTGATTGCACTATATAGGTGAGAGTCTATTTCTTGAAAAAGTTGTGATTTACAATTAAATGCGCCATAGAATGTTCCAACGGGGGAAGAAAGTTCGCTATTGCAGTAATTTAAGGAAGATTCCTCATTTTTACTAGTATTTTCACAAGTGCGTGGACAATACTTGACGGCAAGACTCGCAGATAGAGTACAAGATCTCGAAGGTTCCAGAACGACCTTAGCAGAAAATGGGGTTGAGAAAATCCAACGGAGGAACTAGCTTTATAATTATAGACAGCGGGTATTAGATAATATCCCACGTAGCGAGAGGATTTCTCATTAGAATAGCTTAAGAAAAGCTCTTTTTTAGTAAGGTTGGCTTATACAAGCAAAAGCTCAACATGGCAAATCCCGCGAAGAATGATTGCCGCCCCACAAGTAATCTCACGCTGTCTATAAAATAATCAATAAAAGCATGTAGATAAAATTGATGAAGATGAGGTTAAAACCTTTAAAATGGTACTTATCTTGATTTCATGTTGAAGGCGAAGTTCCGTACTACTTTGCCAACATGGCGTAGAAGAGAGTATGCCTCTTGGTTTGAGGAGGCTAGCTCGAGTGGAGCTTTAACTGATCGAGTCAACTGCCGACTGAGAAGTGAGAGCTGCTCAACGGAGCACGGAGAGACCAAGGAAGGGGAGAAAAGTGGGGGGTAGGAGACAAAAGGAGAACATATAAGCATTGCCAACTTTAAAACAAAAAATAGATCTCTTGCTGAGCCGGTCTTCAAAGAGTTGACAACAGATGATACTAGCGCAGCATGGTGAGTAAAGAAGTAGACGTAGTCCTCTTGCTCCAGGAGAAAATAGCTGGCGATGGTAACAGGATCTGGTGGCCAAATGGATAAGTAAGTCCTCTAGCACCAGGAAGAATTGAGGAGCTTCTGAGATTCGCTGCGAGATGACGCTAGGTGGGTCACAGAAGTTATATATCTAGAACAGACTTACGAAGACATAAGAGATTTGCTTAGCAAGGAGAAAACAAAAGATCACTGTTGGTGTTTGACAAAGAAAAAGGAAGAAATGAACATGCAAGGAGCAATAAAAATTATATCACAGGTACCGTGTATTCAAAGAATACACCAAACGTCCCCAATTAAGAATATATTTCTTAGAAATTTGATTGTTTCGTGCTCTACGATGAAAATTTTTAATACACGCGATCCCAGTTTCACTCCATTCTTTACTGTCGCCACCAAACATAATACAAACATAACAATGCATCGAGCCCGTCGTTACATTTGCTGTTAACCATTCATACTACTCATACCACTGAGACCGGAATATACATGACTGATGTTTATCACTCTGTACAATATTTAGATGAGGTCTTGGTCTTCTCTCTTTCATTGCACATTTCTTGATGGTCTTGATTTTAAATACACGATTAAATCACTACACTGATCCACGTTTTAAAACTCACAAACGAACATGCATGCGCTGAAATACCGCCCGCCTCACGAATGCGCTGCTTGGAGCCTAGGCTCTCTGCTGACGCATTCAGATATCGACCTTCCACTTGGCGCATGCACAATTGCCTTCTCTGCCCACAGAGACTTGAGCCTGTTTCAACGGAGACTCACTGGCTGCTCACTCCCACACTGAGAAACTGGCGTCAATTCCACCGTGGTTATAGAGAATAATATCAAAAACTAGAGATTTAATTTGCCTATGCCAGTGCAAAATAGTGAAATTTAAATATGCATATTCCTTGAGAATGAAATAGGTATTCTAAGGCTCAAAGATTCCCCTCCAGTTTCGCCACAGGATCCAATCCTTGTTAGATATTCCATAGCAATTAAAAGTGAAGGAGAATGATGACGGGAACAGGACAGAGGTAGAGAGGGTGGTAAATAAACTGCAACGTAACTAAGCGGCAGGGGTAGATGAAATTCAGCCAGAATTGGTAGTGGGAAAACAGAGCTGAAATGGTTGCATAGGATAATCGAATCGGCAAGGGTTTTAGGAAAGGTACCTTCTGACTGAACAAAAACAGTAATCGCCCCAATTTATAAGCACAGTAATGTAACGTGTTTTTCGAGGGGATTTTACGCCACTGGCATAAGTCAGTAGAAAGCCATTCTATATTTATTTACGCGGCAAATTGTTCAGCCAAGAGACGCTTTCATGTTAATTTATTATTATTATTAACTTATTATTATTATTATTATTATTATTATTATTAAGGTATTTTTTGGAGCATTTTTATAAAATTATAAGCATAGAGGATAGGTTTTCTATGTCATAGAAAACACTATCAAGCAAATTATTACGAACAACATTATCATAGAAAATTACATGATTACGGAATTTTACGGAGTTTTGTCAGTTAGGGTATTATGAGAGAGATGACTCACTGGGAATTCAGATACAGGCTTATTCTTGTCAAGAAGCATGTCGCAAGCCTGGGTTGCAGCGTCAAGAAAAGGCGAAATAGTCTGGAACGGCAAACGACATCATCCGCGCGCCGTGTGTATTGAGCCTAAGGAGGGGAGTAGCGGGGTGGCACAGCCAATCAGTGAGGACCACGTTAGGTGGAAGTCGGCACCGGAGTGGGGAGCCGACGAGTGCATATATCGTTTGGCGCGCCGTGGAGTAGAGGACTATCTTTGTAAAACTTAACCGGTGTGGTTGTACGAGTGTTTGGCTCCGATGTTTGGACCATAAAGTTATCAAATCTACCAAGATATCTTCAACTAACGAAGAAGATGACGACGTCCAGGAGACAGTGGGAAGCTCTCTTCATCATCCAGTACGAGGGAAATGCTTCGGCAATTTCCAGTGGTAAGCGCGAATGACGCAGAACTACGCAATCTCTCGTTTCTCTTTGTTTTATATTCAGTATTCAGTAACTTCATAGCTTGGGAATAAGAGTAAAATCAGTAATTTATCCGAATCTGTTTTCACGTAATTGTCTAGCGGTAAAATTCAAATCGCAAAGCTCCAATTTAAATTTTAAACTTATTCTTATTATTAATTTTGCAATACTTGTTTTATATAATAAATTCATTTCTTTTAACCATGCAATCTTTGCTTTCAGTAGGTAGCATTAGACATAGACCAATTCCTTCTCCTGATACAATTGTTTGTTGGGTTAATGATCAAATCATACCACGATCTGAGTGAATAGATTCTTGAAGGTGTTTTACCAGAGCTAGGTGTTGTTAAATACAAATTTAGATTTCAACATTGCGTTGAGGTATTGGCGCCCATTAAAACAACATATCTTAGGCAGAGTAAATATTTCAAAGTACAAGTAAGGGACAGTCAAACCGTTTCATTTGTACGCTCGACGTGGAGCAAAGTAAGCCCGTTTCATTTGTCGCCGACAACTTGGGGCTGAAAACCTAATAACATTTGTGGAAGGAGAAGGGTATATATTTTTGTGCCTGTATATTGGGGGGTTTTCATTTATCTGTGTATATCATTATGGGGGATGAGAAAGAAAAACAGATGAGGTTACGTAGTGGTCATCAACTGGAGAGAGATGATACGAGCAGTATGTCGAGTGATGGTAGTATCGGGGTAGCGGAGGTAAATCCCGATACTGAAACAGGGAGTGTAGGCGGCCAACCAGAATTAAAAACTTTACTTCTCGAGTTCATGTTTCAGAACAAAGTTAGTAGTGATGCCTTAAATGCAAAATTAGAACAAAACAGTAGGGAAAATAAAGAAAGTACAGATGCCTTAAACGCCAAATTAGAACAAAACAGTAGGGAAAATAAAGAAAGTACAGATGCCTTAAACGCCAGATTAGAACAAAACAGTAGGGAAAATAGAGAGAGTACTGAAACTTTAAATGCTAAATTAGAACAAAACAGTAAACAAATGAGCAATAAATTAAATGAGAAATTTGAAGAGAACAATCTAAATCTAGATATGAAATTAGAGCAGATTAGAGGAGAAATCAGAGGGGTGATGGAAGAGAAGGCTAAAGAGATTATTGCAGATGTAGACAGAAAATTAGGAAAAGTACAGGAGGAGTTAGAAATTAGAATCAGTACACAGGCTGAACATTTAAAAGAACTAGTGCAACTGGAAACGCAGCAGGTCAAAAAACAATTAGGGGGAGAAATTGACAAAATTCAGGTAGCTACTAAAGAGGTTAAGGAACAGCTGGGGGGTAGAATTGAGAAAGTCCACTCGCAAATAGTTGCAGAAGTAAATGATTTAAGAGAGAGTAATAGAGAGAGCATTAGCAAGATTGAGGAGAAACAAGCAAAGCTATATGATAAAGTAGAAGAATCAGAAGGAAACATTAAATTAACAGTAAACAATATTGAGAAGAAGGCTGAGGAGAAAATCGCAGAATTAGAATTAAAATTAAAAGCTAGGATCAGGCAAGAAAATAGTCAGAATAGGCCAGTTTTTGTGAATAGCACACACAGAGAGGTAGAACTGGGTAAGTTCAGCAATCGACAGGGGTGCCCAATGGAGTTCATGAATACTATAGAAAATAAATTCGGGGAGAGGTTGGAAAATGGTAGTATTGAGTGGTGCCAGGTAGTTGAAATTTTAGAACAAGTGTTTGTGGGGGAAACGAGGAATCGGTTTGCTGTCTACAGAGACAAGTTTACTGATATTAATGATTTTAAAATGAAATTCTGTGAAAAGTTCTGGAATGAGGTTATTCAGTCGCAGCGTCGTGAGGGAGCAGTGTGTGGTAAATATAACCCTAAAGGAAGCTCCACCATGACCGAATACTTTTTAGGGCAGGTATTAGTGTGTAAATATCTTGATGGCTTGAAGGAGGAAAGTGATGTGGTGAGGTTGCTACTTAGGCACTTTCCCTATAGGATCAAGGAGGCTGCTTGTATCCAGAATGTAAAGACAATATCACAAGTAGAAAATTTGTTAAGCACATTTGATGCACTAGGGAGAGGGGGTTATGAGGACAATTTCAATAGGAATCAGGGTAATAATAATAATAGGCCTAATGAAGCCAGGCATCAGGAAGTTCACGGGAACGGTGGCGAAGGGGCCAACGCTCAAAATAGAAATAATAATAATAATCAGCTAAATCAGAACAGAGGAAAAGGCTATGGTAATCAGTATCAAGGGAGGAACAATGATTTCAGGGGAAATCAAGGGAGAAATTATAATGACAATAATTACAACCAGAATAGGGGTCAAGGAAGAGGACAGCCTAGTGGTAGTAATATACAGCCAAATAATGCCAACACAGCCCAGAACAACCAGACCAGTGCAGTAGTTAGTAGTACTACAGCCAGCTGTAGCGGTTCTTTAAACGCGAACCAGGCTGCGAAGTAAGGTCAGAATCTCAGTCTGTAGCATGCCCTGTCCATACAATTATACAGGAACACTATGACCTAAATGTAAGAAATGAATTATTACATGAACTAAATGATGAAGGTATTGTTCAGGAAGTAGTTAGTAAGAGCCCCATAGTTAAATTTAACGTGTCCGAGGCGTACACAGATGTTTTAATTGATAGTGGTTGTATAAAGAGTTGCATAAGTAGTGCATTTCATTATAAAATGAAAGGAACTGATAAATTTTGAGGAGATGCCAATTGAAAGCACTTTTGTTATCACAGCTGTTGGGAAAAGGTCTAAAGTAATTTCTAAGCAAGTTTTAGTAGACATTAAAATTAATAATCATGTAGAGAAGCAGATTTGCCTTGTAATTCCAAATTTAGTATTCAGTGTTATCTTGGGTTCAGAGTGGCTAAGTAGAGTGTCTGGTAACTTATGTTATGATGTAGGGAGTTTGAAATTTAAATGGGGAGATTCTGAAGTAGAAGTAGCGTTCAATGACCATATTCAGAGGAGTAGTGTTGTAGGTGTGATTTGTACTTTAAATGAGATATCGCCAGCCGTAGAGCGGGGTTCTCCATGTTTTGTGGGCAGTGTGATTACGAACGGTAGTCTAGAGAACTCGTTACGTGATGCTGCATTTCAGGGAAATATAGAGGATGAACAGTGTGTTCGGCTCTATGATGTGTTATTGTGTAATAGGAGAGTTTTTGAGGATCGCATTGGTATGGCCAATTGCTATACACATTCATTGAACGTTATTGATAGGTCTGTATTCACAGGACATAGATATCCTGTATCTTTCGCTTATCAGAGTGCAGTTGAGGCACAAATTAACCAGATGCTTGAAGATGGGATTATTGAGCACTCTAACAGTCCATATGTTAATTCTTTGATCACGGTACCCAAGGCCGACGGCACAGTTCGTATTTGTATAGACGCTCGTTTGGTTAACAGTAGAATTAGTTCAGATCAGCTGAAATCTATGTCAATAGAGGAATTAATGCAAACATTTGAGGGGAAGAAGTATTTCACTTGTGTAGATTTGAGTTCCAGTTTTTGGCAAGTGCCACTTATGTACGAGGATAGACCATTTACAGCTTTTAGTCATAAATATAATCTTTATCAATTTTGCAGGGTACCTTATGGGTTAAAGAGTAGTTCAGCAGCTTTAATTAGGGCTTTAAACATCGCATTAGGGGATGATACAGGAGAGTTTGTAACCATTTACATTGATAATATAGTAATTAGTTCACGCAGTTTTGAGGAGCATCTACGTCATTTAGATATAGTTTTTCAGAAGTTAGATAAGGCAGGGTTCACTTTGAAGCTGTCTAAATCGTCATTCTGTCTGTCAGAAGTGACATTTTTAGGTCATAGAGTGTCGAGTAGAGGTGTGACACCAGAGGAAAGTAGGGTTAGCATATGTGGACAGAAGCAACAGGGCATCGTTACAGACACTGAGAAATATATTAGTGCAGCAACGTGATGACGTTGATTTAAGGGAGCCACATGCAAGGTTGGAAGCAGGTGACACAGAAACATTTATAGTTTCCAAACGTATTGGCAAAACAGCATATGTGCTGGAGGATAGTAAGGGAAACAGATAATACGGGACATATAATATACATAGTCTACGAAAGTATGTGTCATAAAGTAAGTGTGTTTAGCTGGCGAGCCAGCCTATCAAATGAGTAAGTGTGGTATTTGGTGCGTGGAAGATATGGTCTTCCAGGCAGGCGTATCAGAAGTCACACAGGGGGGTTATGTAAGTAAATGAGAGTTTTTAAGGTACAGGGAAATATGACGGGATTGTCGGATGCTCTTGAGCACTAAAATGTCTCGATACACCAAGGCCAGAATTTGGTAGCGCTGGTGAATTCCCATTTGTCTCCAAGAGACGGGTGAGCGCTTGGACAGGGTATTTTTGCTTAAGGCGTCCACGAGACAAAAGATGGGCCATCAGAAGTCGAGACAGTCCTTCATGAAACTCATACATAACAGCACACGTGATTTCTGTTTACGGCCTCGCCATGTAAGATTTGTAAGTATGTAATTTAGGGTAATTTGTACAATGGTATTATTTGTGTGAGGAGAACTGGTCTGTGTTGAGAACTAGTAGTAAGTAGAATATGGTCTACGGGAACCTAAGAAGACAGGGCGATTACGGCACAGAAATATTTGGTGTTATATGTAATGCGCATTTACTGTTTTTTTTTTCAGAAGTCAATATTAATTTCGTCTGTTATAAAGAGAGATTAAGTATTATGGTCACGATGCGCTGCCACAATAGTGTGATCGTGTGCTCAGTGATAAGTGAGATTAAATTTCACCATAAGGAAGGAACCTCCAGTGAAATTAGGAAGTTCTATGGTGATATACATATATCAGAACACTTTGAAGCGTGTGATGTGACATCTTATATACATAGTGCTCACACATTATTTATGTCTATTTTCCCAACATAGAGAAATTTGAGAGGCGGAAACATCCGTGGAACATTGTTCTATATGAAAAACATTGGACTGGTTGCAAAGTGCAATCCATAGTGACAACAAACTTTGACGCAAAGTGCGTAAAGAAAAATTATGAGTATATATATATCTGTAATTTAGGGTGATTTCATTTATGTAATATGTATTTTGGATGGGGATTATTAACGTGTCTGGGATAATCGGATAATGGACCGTCGTCACGGTAAATCATCCGATGATCCGAGGCGAATATGTAACGTGTTTTTCGAGGGGATTTTACGCCACTGGCATAAGTCAGTAGAAAGCCATTCTATATTTATTTACGCGGCAAATTGTTCAGCCAAGAGAAGCTTTCATGTTAATGTATTATTATTATTAACTTATTATTATTATTATTAAGGTATTTTTTGGAGCATTTTTATAAAATTATAAGCATACAAATAGGTTTTCTATGGCATAGAAAACACTATCAAGCAAATTATTACGAACAACATTATCATAGAAAATTATATGATTACGGAAGTTTACGGAGTTTTGTCAGTTAGGGTATTATGAGAGAGATGACTCACTGGGAATTCAGATACAGGCTTATTCTTGTCAAGAAGCATGTCGCAAGCCTGGGTTGCAGCGTCAAGAAAAGGCGAAATAGTCTGGAACGGCAAACGACATCATCCGCGCGCCGAGTGTATTGAGCCTAAGGAGGGGAGTAGCGGGGTGGCACAGCCAATCAGTGAGGACCACGTTAGGTGGAAGTCGGCACCGGAGTGGGGAGCCGACGAGTGCATATATCGTTTGGCGCGCCGTGGAGTAGAGGGCTATCTTTGTAAAACTTAACCGGTGTGGTTGTACGAGTGTTTGGCTCCGATATTTGGACCATAAAGTTATCAAATCTACCAGGATATCTTCAACTAACGGAGAAGATGACGACGTCCAGGAGACAGTGGGAAGCTCTCTTCATCATCCAGTACGAGGGAAATGCTTCGGCAATTTCCAGTGGTAAGCGCGAATGACGCAGAACTACGAAATCTCTCGTTTCTCTTTGTTTTATATTCAGTATTCAGTAACTTCATAGCTTGGGAATAAGAGTAAAATCAGTAATTTATCCGAATCCGTTTTCACGTAATTTTCTAGCGGTAAAATTCAAATCGCAAAGCTCCAATTTAAATTTTAAACTTATTCTTATTATTAATTTTGCAATACTTGTTTTATATAATAAATTCATTTCTTTTAACCATGCAATCTTTGCTTTCAGTAGGTAGCTTTAGATATAGACCAATTCCTTCTCCTGATACAATTGTTTGTTGGGTTAATGATCAAATCATACCACGATCTGAGTGAATAGATTCTTGAAGGTGTTTTACCAGAGCTAGGTGTTGTTAAATACAAATTTAGATTTCAACATTGCGTTGAGGTCTTGGCGCCCATGAAAACAACATATCTTAGGCAGAGTAAATATTTCAAAGTGCAGTAAGGGCCAGTCAAACCGTTTCAGTAACAGAAAAGACTGCGATAATTATAGAGGCATTTCTTTGTTTAAGTATACTCAGTTATCGTGAAAGGAGAATTTGATCTTTGGCTGAGAGTACTATGGATGAAATTTCCGGCACCTTTTTATCTTCAAAAGAGGGACATATTATTATGTCATTATGCATTTTCCCAAGTCACATTTTACACAATCACCAACTTAGATCCACCAAAATAATATTAAAGTTGGTACATAAGGTAGACGTATTCTACCGAAAGGCCACGTATATTCAAAATAACCAATAATATAACGTATAAAAATATCGATGTCATTGGCGTGAAGTGTGGAGTGGCAAGCTTAGTTTTACTGAAAGCAACATGGGGGGCTTGCTCGTGCTTTGTTGTGGCACTTCCTAGTCACACAGCACTCCGGACTATAAGCATGATCAAGGCTGTGGAGAGCAAAGGCTCTTCCATCTTTGTTCGTCTCTTGACATCCTGAAAGTATCAATTGTATTGACTTACGGTAGTAGTTTTTCGTTACGGTATCTATTAAACTTTGCCAAGAAGGATCACCTTGGGTAGACATCGTTATTTTCCTGTCTCTTCAAATTAAAGTGAGTGAATTTGTCAACTCCGGATTCTTCTACCTCCCTCTAGTCAGGCCTGAGCAAGATGTATATATATGACGCTAACATTACCACTCGAGTCCCCTAAATACACTGTATGTGAATAAAATAAAAGATTAAAATAAACCCATGAATTTTTAAAGGACAGGGGAATATGGAAAGCATTTCAAAATGTAGTAGGAATATGAAAAGGCGACTAGATGCACGAGGCGAGTAAATATGCGAGGATTCTACAGTAGATACGGTATTGCTGAAATTAATAACGGGGACGCTTATGAGCCACCGTCCTCACTGTCAGTGCTGTCAACTTGACGACACCATATTACCCTAGTGTCGCCAACTTGTCAAATGCTAAATCGCACATCCCATTCCCTTTCTTTTCTCTCTCCACTTAATCGCGCAAGAACCCTTCTCCAAACTTAATATACCAATGGTGCCCCTTACCAAATTGAGCACCACCCTTGATGATGTCAACCAGCGTTACACCATTCAGACATTTCTAAAATAAAAACAAGGAAACAAAAATGGAAGACATATCCATAAAGTTCATAAGCTAGTGGAAGCAGTGGCAGCAGTGTACTAATCATGAAGAGATAAAGGCTAAGTTAGAAATACTGTAAACACGTTAGATGAGGCTGTTCGTATGAGCCGCCATGTGATGCGAATGGGGGAGGAGAGATTACCTGCGTGGTTAATAAATCCGGCGAATGAGGATAAGACAAGCAGAGGCTATGGTTAGATTCATAGTTCAACTTTTTCAAGAAGAGTAGTGTAGAAGCAGAGGAGACCTAACTAACAATAGGGTCCTCACACAGAGGCTTATATACTAGACTGCAGCGGCTTCGGTGGCGTAGTTGGTAGCATGCTGAGCTTCTATGCCCAAGGTCACGTGCTCAAACCCGGCCGAAGTCGTCGGATTTTTTAAGAACGTTTAAAAACCCTCAGTATTTCTTCCTTCGGAGGGGAAGTAAAGACGGCGGTCCCTTGTTATAGTTTTATGGCATGATAAATAACCTTCCACTAATTACACTTGTGTGAAGCTAAATTATAGGTTATATTTGACTAATGCTCTTAGGTTCCAACGTTCGTCGCCAGGAGCCGACTGCGGTGGCATCTAGTAAGAAAGATCAGAACTAGTTAGTCATTGACGGTGGCGTTTGGTAGCAAAAATTGGAACTACTTGAAATCGAATGTCTGCATTCCTTACTTAAATTAAAAACAGATAACACACACTAATACAGCCATCACAATTAGCACCGGTTATCAGACAGATTCTACACACACCCAAAGTACACGGGGCTACATGGCCGCGTTGTCGCAGCCAATCAGACTAGACTGGACGCTAAAATATATTTCGATGAATAGGCAATGTGTTTTTCAACGAACATTTTACACCTAGGTATGTGAGATAAAAAGTTATTTCTTTGGAGTTTCGGGCATTGCCAAACATGCTTCCAATGCTAGTTCTGGGGAGAGTGTTCAAAACTCTTTGAATTGTTCCAGGATGTGCCATTCCACTCAACTGGACTCAGCTACGACTACCGCCTTGTTCCTAGCCGTAAGTGTTACTATAGCTATAGTTATCATATACACGGTAACATATAGTGAAGCCTCTCCTAAAGTCTAATGGCTTGCCTCCAACCGAGCCAGACCCAGTTAATGCATTGATACTGTACCTGTTTCCCAGACGTCACGTCGGCCCGGAAATCAAACGTGACTTCCAAGAAAGGATACATGGTTGTTACGATTAAATTTAGGAGTCCCTGAAATATATAACCGGAAAAACTGAACAAAAACCAACTGCAAGCACATGCAGGCAAGGGATCTAGTATCTCGGGTCGATTAACGGGATAGGTGAGAAAGGTTGCCTCCGATACGGTATATATTTCCAAATAAAATAAGATTAGTATCTTTCAATCAGGTAGAAGCTCCAATCAGCAGGAATAAATTAAGATTGCTAAGATAAAATTGTCTCTTTTATTCAAGAGCAGACGAATACACAAATAAATAAATAAATTAACACTCCTATAATCAAATCGGTTTATGCTTATATTGGGATCAAGGATCCAAAAGTCATATCCTTCCGATTTGACTATCCTATTTGACTTTCCTTTTGGGTTGATGTGAATAAAATTAAAGTTCCAATGTTCGTTGGTTCAGCTGAATTTAAAAAAAATAATTATTTCGTTGCACTTCACTTTCACTTTTTCAGCTCTTTGAGTAATAAATGAATTGAATTAACATTTCACATCTTCCATCTCCCCATAATCAAATCTATCTAAACACTGAAAATTCACACATGTAGAAAAATATTAAAGTTAGGATTCATTATCATGGATAAATCACGATTAGTAAATTATATCGAATATATAAGTTACACAATTATTTACAATTATCTGACATTGTGGTAGAGTAATATTCAGAACATAATGAGATAATCACATATCAAATGTTCATCAGTAATATAATTCTTCTTCTTCTTATTATTATTATTATTCCAATCCTAGATCATGTTGCGTCAATCTTTTCATCATAGTAAACTTCCATGATCTCATTCCAAATTAAATGTTATAAATGAATAATTATAATTTTCTTCCATAAACTTCATCATTATTTGCATGGTTTATTATTAAGTTAATTGCTTGATGTGGCAAGGTTAATTAACAATTTAATTGGTTATATATTATCCATTATTTAAATATATATATATCTTTGAAGAAGTTATAAGATTAAGCTGACTCCTAGAAATTATTATTATCGTTCCTCGAAATTAGTATCAATAGTATTCGTTATACAGCATTAATATAGCATTATTATTATTATCATCGTCGTAACCATTAAACATGCACATCATAAATTACCTAATTGGGATTGTGTTAACACAGACACATCCAAATCACAAATATTAGTTGTGAATTAATCATTATCACATACTATCAATTATTAAACATCCATTTCATTATTCTTAAATGGGCCACCTGACTCGCATTCTAATGTTGCCACTATAAGACCACTTTCACCAAAGTGTCTACAACATAATTATTATAACATGCTTCCTTAATATGTGCTGTTTAAAATATATCATAATCCATACTGCTCCATACTATTCGATAATCTATCAGATTAATAATTCTAAATCCTTAAATTACTAGCTCATTAATGGATAACCAATAAATTATTATTAACTTTTCTATTATTTCAATCATGTATTGTATGAATGTCATAAATTGATATACAGAATGAAATTATGATCGATGAACATCATTAATCAATAATTAATAGCAATTAATTATGCTTAAAATAATTTAGTTATTATTATTATAACCATCCATAGTTAATTAATCATATCAAATAATTCCATTAGTCAAATAAATTAACTAACGTTGCTCTTCTATGCTTGAAAATCAGGCATAATATCACAGTCATCTGGAAAATAATAAAGTCAATCATTATATCATGGTAATGTTTACCAAGATGCGTAATAGGTGTTGAATGGAGTCACTGCCCTCAAATATGGTGTTATGTCCCAAGATGTCATGATGTTTGAAGTTGCCTGGATTTTCTAGATCGACGACGTAAAAATGTATTAAACTCCATCATCAACGTGATGACTGTACGATGTAATTGTGTCTTCAGATCCTGGTATGCATCCATGTTCATAGGTTTTTCCTTAATTAATTTAAGCCATCATCATCTTGACTGTATAAATGTTCATAGTGTGTGAAGTTAGCATGATGAAAAATTCAAGTTCTCAATATTTCATTTGACTGTCCGCCACACCTCTATTAATGGTCCACATTTTATGAATCTTGATGTTCTGTTTTATATTAACAGTAATGTTCAATAAATTGTGTTCTGTTCATAAATGTTGAGTAGAATAATACACTTCTGAATCTTGTAGTGCAATATCAGGTATAATGAAGCTGTGACTTAGCATGGAAAAACTGTGCTAATATGTAAAGTTGTACTGTACGTAATGGCAGTCTTCATGACGTTGTAGAATTCCAATGTGGTGTGGAAAAATGTTATATAAGTACTCGCATAATCCTCCGTCCAAGTACACGCTTCACTGAGTTTAACAATCTGCATAAAACACGTTTCCATCTGTGCGTTATAATTCGAACTCACGTTCACTTAAGAACTTACTTCCCGTGCGCGATTTGAAACATCACAACCTCCATAGAGATAGGTTTGAGTTTCAGTAGTGTATAAGCTCCGAATGACCTACTGAGAATCACCTGCTGTTCGCCGCTACAAGATATCTGACAACTACACGAACTACACTGACACGAACGGGATGGTAGGAGAGTGTGCGTCCCTAACTTCAAAGGACTACGCAGTTATCATCGATGGAGCAAACGACGTCTATAGAAACGAGAGTAAAAAGGTAATCAAAGATTTAAAGGGTACATTGCCATCCATGCAAGAAAAAAATGTCATTATTGTAAACATTCCGCAGAGATACGATTTAATTCCCAAATCATGTGTAAATGTAGAAATGGAGGCTACAAATGGAAAAATTCATAAAATTTGTAAGAGTTTTCCAAATGTCCAAATTATAGATGTAAGTAAATTAGACAGGAAGTTCCACACTCGGCATGGCCTACACTTAAATACTGTAGGTTAGGAAAAGAGTACCTTAGAGATGAAATCTGCAAAATGGTAAATTCAAATGGTAAGAATAGTTCAAAAGTAATATCTTTAGAGTGAGAGCAGGGAAACTGGTAAAAGAAGCCAAACGTGAGGTTTGGCATTCAGATGAGTATCTTTTGATGTCAAATTTAACTGAGTCCAACAATGGTATTTCGGATTTGTCTAGCAACAATAAAAATAGCAATTATGATAATAATAATGTAAATAAATCACCAACACAAGCTAGAAAAAGTAACAAATTTAAAATTTACCACCATAATGTTCAGTTTCTCTATAATAAAATTGATTACATAAATCTAATGCTTAAAATGACATCTCAGAACTATGTATTTCAGAACATTGGCTGAAAGAGGAACAACTCGAATTAATTCAATTCCCAGGGTTTATACTAGCTATTAAATTCTCTAGATCCAATATTAACCATGGTGGTACTTGTATCTTCTTAAGAAATAATTTAGATCATGAACAGTTAACAGCTTATGATTTTCTAATTATGGAACAGGATTTTGAATTCTCTGCCGTAAAAATACAGCAGTTTAAGTTAATAATTGTATGCATATACCGTTCCCCGTCAGGAAAGTTTCGTTTATTTTTAGATAAATTAGAATTGTTACTCAATAACATAAGCAACGTAAATTTCGATATAATAATTTGTGGGGATGTAAATGTGGATTTCTTAAAATGTGATAGAAATTGTGAATTATTAACACTGTTACTAATTTCCTATGGACTGAAACCTACAGTAAATAAACCAACAAGAATAACAAAATTTAGTAAAACCACTCCTGATCAAATTTTTATAAATACAGATAAATATCACCATCAATAGAAGTCTATTTCCCGGGTTTTAGTGACCACCATGGACAAATACTGAGTTTTGAAGTACCCGAACCAATCAATAATAATGATAAAGGAATAAAATCGAAGTGCAGGTCATTCACTGAAACAAATGCTACATATTTCAATGACTTATTAAATACGGACACATGGTCAGAAATTTATAAACTAAAAAATGTAAATGATAAATATAATGCATTAACAGTACCCTAAAACACTATTTTGAAACGGCATTCCCCCTTAAACAAAGAACTATTCAAAATAACAAAACTAGCAATTGGATAACAACAGGTATTATAAATTCATGTCAAAGAAAGAAATTTCTACACAAATTATATAAACAATACCACACAACACCTGAATTCAATTTATACCACAAAAAATACACTAGCAAATTAAATAAGGTAATAAGACTAGCAAAGAAAATGCATAATGATAATTTTATTTCCCAAACATCTAATAAAAACAGGGCTATGTGGTCCGTGATAAGGAAAGAAACTAGAAAATCTGCTAAAATACAAAAGGACATTACACTGACCATCATGAATAATAAAGTGATTAATAATCCAGAAGAAATAGCAAACACTTTTAATGACTATTTTCTGGAAATTCCACAAAAATTATTAAATAAATCACAGGTAACTACACTAAATTCTAATAATAAAATAAATATATGCAGTGATTCTTTATTTAAAATCATGTCACAAGTGAAGAGGTAAGAATAGTTATAAAAGAGCTAAAAAATAAATTCTGAGCTGGCAGTGATGGCATCCCTGATGCAATTTAAAGGAATGTACAGAAAATATAATAAATCCACTTACGCACTTAATAAACAGTTCAATTCTCTCAGGAACTTACCCGGATATTTTGAAGTTATCAAAAGTAATTCCAGTGCACAAAAACGGTTCAAATTATGAATTAGATAACTATCGTCCTATTACCTTACCAACTGGTATTGCAAAAATTGTGAAAAAATCATCTATAAGACACTGATAAGTTAAAAAAAATACTATCAAACTCACAACATGGATTCAGAACGGAAAAATCTACACAGACATCAATTTATAAATGTAGTAATAGTATACTGAAATTAATTGACAATAAGGAACATGTAACTGGCCTATTCTTGGATTTATCGAAAGCATTTGATGTTGTTGACCATGAAATCCTCCTTACAAAACTAAATCAATATGGTATTAGAAGTCTAGCTAATAAATGGATAGAGTCTTAATTAACAATGCGTTAACAAATAGTAAGCTTGAGACTCAAGGATGATGGAACCAAATTACTTAATGAAACATTGTCCATTGAGGGAATTATTAAATTTGGAGTACCCCAGGGATCGGTTTTGGGCCCACTACTCTTTCTTCTGTATATCAATGATATAACACACAACGTTCATTCACACAAGGAAATTTTGTCTGCGGACGATACAACACTCGTAATAAAAGGTGAAACTAAACAGGTCTTACAGCAGTCTGCTGACTCCGTTACAGAAGAGTTAACCAAATGATCACAAGATAATCGCCTCATAATAAACTATAAAAAACCGTATCTCTAAATTTCCACACTATACAGAATAGGAATCCTGCGAAGCCCAATATAACATTAAATGGTCATCAAATAGAAAATAAATCAGAAACAAAGTTTTTAGGACTATGGATACAACATGACTTCAAATGGAATAAACCTATACAATATCTGAATACTAAACTGAACTGGATGTGCTTTGCTTTACGTATTTTGAAAACTTGCACTAGCATGCACACATTAAGGCATACTTATTTTGCTTATTTCCATTCATACTTAAGATATGGGGTCATATTTTGGGGTATGTCACCAGATGTACTAAGCACGTTTAGGATACAAAAGAGGGCGATTAAAATTATGGCAAATGTAAACACAAGAGAATCATGTAGACCTCTGTTTAAACATTCTTCCACTGCCCTGCATATATATCTTTCAAAGTATTATGTTTTTTTAATAATTTAATGAATAAGAATGTTTTTCTTAAAACAAACAATGATGTTCATGGGCATAACACAAGACAAAATCAAAACATTCATATTTCACACACACACAAGCATATATCAAAAAGGAACTTTTCACACAGGAGTTAAATTATACAATAAACGACCCCAGTATATAAAACTTGTCCCAAATATAAAAAAAATGATAGAATGTTGAAAGCTTATCTGCAATGCCATTGTTTTTACTCTGTAGTTGAATATCTTAGCGTATAGGAGCGATGAAATCTATAATTATATTTTACTTTTCTATTTTAATTGTAATACCTAGCTGTAAGTTGTTGTATTTATAGAATTAAGTTTTCATATTATGATAATAGAGTAAGGTGTAAATAGTTGTCCAATAAGATTGTATCTCTTAAGATCTGTTATTATAATAAATTATAAATAGTTATAGTATTAGTAACATATAAATGTTAGTTCTTTTATTTTATAGATGTAATTTCTGACGTGTCCTATATCAAAGATGTATTGTTTACATGAAATTGATCAGATGGATTTAATAAAAATCTAATCTAATCTTATCTATCACGTGGGGTAGAGAAGGAGTGAGCTCAGATACTCCTTCTGTCTGACGTCACATAATGCGAAGCTTGACATATGTAAATTTATGCTAAATACTCGGCTCTCTGCCACAAAAATAACTGATAATCGATTGATATTTTCTGTCATCTTAATTCGACAATATTCCGACACAGATATACAATAAATATGTATAAATTAATAATGCTAATTCATATGTAACCAAAATGGATTCCAATGCCGTTGGTGCCAAATAAATTGTCGCTAGGATTGGAGACTCGCTCTCAAGTTCATATATGGGTCGGCCTCGGAGTCTATGCTTCCTCTCCATTCACAGCTGTAGTTAGCGTACCGTATCTCAAGGCTAGATTTCGGTCACAATACGTGATTAAAATCGCGCCTCCGTTGCGTGTATCATGAACTAACAATGGCAGCTCCTTGGTCCCAAGGAGTAATATTACTCCTTGCCTTGTCCACACACTCATATTGGCTTCACTGTCTTAAACAGACTAGACTGAAATTGCCCTGCAGTTTTTTGAACACCCAACTTCTTTTAGAAGCCCAGCCACGAAGCTTGAATTGCCATCTGCTAAATTCATTTAATCTGTGAAATAAATGTTAACAGTTCTTCCATTGGTTTCTATCTGTCCTTTTATTTTCTTGTGCCAATAATTTGAATTGAATTCCTCCTGGTTATTACTGGCCAGAATAACAGCTGATTGGTAGACATTTCTGTAATCACTAATCAGATTCGCAACTCGTTACTACGACGAATTGTGATTGGTGGGCCCTTTATTTCTTGTCTCTAGGTAACCCCGTTCATTACCCTTATTATGATTGTGAATACGCATTGTGTACGTAGGTACGCCATTTTATTTATGTAATTGACCATCGTGAGTAATTTATTTTTACCCTATTTTCATATATGAAAAAAAAAAAGGCTTATGAGAACACCTTAGTCCGTGTGTGTGTGCGTGTCCCTCTAATGACATAAACGACTGGAGCGATTACAATGAAACTCAGTAAGGCCATAGTACTAATTTGGCCGACCCCGACCGTACCCTTCACATTTTAGTATGTCTCAACAATCCAACATGGCGGCTGTGCGAAATATTTCACCGGCATTCTATATCTTCGAAACTATTACTGATATCATCCTAAAATTCCTACGGTGATCAAGGGCACTACTACAAGTTCTGCTATGTGACTTTCAGAAACCTGTAAGTACAAAACGAACATGGCGGCCAAGCGAAGTTGAAACATTTATATATGCTTTTCTCGTCATTTAACCATCCTAGCGCAGTGAAACATGGCACAGTAAATGTTTATACACATTGTAATGCACTGACATATAATTTAGTTCAATTGTTTACATAACCTCAAGATGGTGGATGTGCGAAATTTTAAATTTAAGTTTTCATTTCTTGTGTCCTAATCATGCGACCGAAGTCAACGTTTAAATAATGAATCCACGCAATAATCGTCATTTAATAGTACATAACTATATGGTGTACATATATAACAATCCAACATGGCGATCATCCGATATATGTAGACGGTTCTCAATTTATTTATTTAGCGTATGGCAACTGAAGAGCAACTAATAGACATAGTTTAAAAATACTAAAAATCTACAAGTTAATGTCTAAGTTTTTAATCCATTGACCGGCTGAAATTTTCTGGACTTCCAGAATAAGCTCGTCTGCTGCAGCATGTTACAATGTGTTTGATGGTGTGCAGGCCCGACGAGAGGGGGGGGGGGGGGGGGTCAGCCAGGGCTGGTGCCCCGGGGCCCGGCCCTCCCAGGGGGCCCGGCGTCCTAGGAGGATGGGCCCGATCGGGCATTGATTTATTATTGCCTTTATGTGACTTGAATTTGCTAATGGCAATCATTTAGTGAATGCAATGAACAGTCTGTGAACAATGTTACAAGGATTGAGAAACTTATTATGTCAAGTGGACAATATATTCCCCTACAAAGCGCTTGTGTGAAGAACAACTGTCTCAAAGTGGTCAACTTAGGCGATGGGGCTTCGCTATGTATTGTTCTCAGAATATACCTGAAGACAGAGAGAGCATTCCATTATTCTATATTTACCTTATTCGGCTTATACACCAATCTTTCAAATAATTTTCTCATCCCTCCACTTATTTTGCCAAGGCCACGAGAGCCTGGGCTGCCGTGGTGTGGTTGGTCAGCTAGCTCAAGAGTTTCAAGTTTGGTGTGTCACATCGTGCTTAGATATTTACAGGTGATAGTTTCTGAAATGAATTATTGTCTAACTAGACGTATTGTATGCGGTTCAGGCAGGTACGTCAAATACATTTTAAAGTAGCGTCCATACAGTAATTCACTTTATAGTTGATTTAAGTGGAAGAACAGCGAGGTCATCGTTCCCTAGTAATTCACTTTCGCACTATGTGAAAAATTATCATTGCTGGCTAAATATCTTGCAAAAGGGTGGGATGATTCTGTTGTCAAACGTAGATAGAAAATATGCATGCAAAATTGTTCATATTCTCGTAAACTGCATTGAGAAAACAATGCTAACATTTGTATAATCTGTATGTTTAGGTGCAGTATAATTATTATTATAACTGGTTCATTCAATCTGATCAACATTCGCAGGTACTTGGGTTCGTGCGCAAATCATTTATGATCAAGAGATTTATTGAAAACCTATATTACTAGTGGTACTAGAGTTGGGAAATGTATCCAAAGGCTGAAACTAAGGTAACATTGCAGTATTTTTCTGGACTGAGTGTTTAATTAACAAGGAGAAAAATGACAATTGTGCTAGGACACTGAACCACTCAACTTTGTTTTCCAATTCCTCTCATGGGACGTCAGTGGTAAGGTCAGATGACCTACCATAGCTGTTCCGCCCCTTAAAACAACAATAAGTAACGTCAGTGGTGTGCATGGCGATGGAGAAACTAATATATTGCATGTAGGCAACCACGCAGACTTTTCTATACCAAATATTGAACTCTGCTTAATTTAGAAGAATATTAAGATGAAGTGTTGTCGAATATTAATATAAATACAATTTTGTTTTGAGCTGGTGCAGTGACTGTTATTATTGGACATTTCTACACCGTTTATTCCAAAGAGCAGCACCGATCTGCAAAGCATTTATTTTTCAGGACACGAAGAGATGGTTTAGAAAACCAAGAAACGTGCGAATTGTGTAGGCTGAAGGGGAGGCTAGTGGTTTGTTGTAACCACTTGGAGATTAGAAACGTAGACCCTCTTAAAACCACCCACTACTGGACGAAAAGCGGGGTATTCACTGTGCTGTGCTATGGCCTCTGTGACATGATCAATCGCATGCATTATTCTTAGTTGCCGACTGGGAAAATTAGGAATGCGTTGCCAGTCGCGACTATTACTATAATTATTAGGGTTAAGAGTAGGGTAGGTGTCCCTGGACTTGAAATAAGGTAATATCCCGGCATTTGTCTGGAGGGAGTGTGAAAACCCACACTCAGGATAGCCGCTGTCAGCATCGGGATTCGAACTCTGATCTGCAGACTTGCTGTAGACTCCCATCACGGTCATTGGGGAGCTACACCGCGGGGTCTTTCTTGAAGGTGCGAGAGCTTTCACTTCAATAACGGAGAATCTTTTCTATAGCCACTAAATGTCAATAGTCACCAAACTTTTACTGCAAAATATCACAAAAATAATCAACCAAATGGCCTATAACTCAATAATTTAGACCTAATGTTTGAAAAATTTTCCGAAAGAGGACTCCCCACTATGAGCTTGGTGATATTCCATACCCCCAGAACCCCGGTGTGTCCACTCCCCCATATTCTTGGCTTAAATCCGCCCCCGATGGTCACCAGGCATAGTTAGGATTGGGGAGTTTTAGGAGAACCTGGCTCTAGGTTTACTTACTGCAAATCAATATTAAATTATAAGAATGCCACTGACTGCAAATTACAAAATATAGTTCAAGTTCACATTTTCTTCTTTTGTGAAAACAATCACTGATCAGCTGAAATCTACTGATAGCACATAATAAATAACTTGACTTACGTATGAGCATACCTGTGGTTAATTATGAAAATATATTTTGCTTTGTTTAATGTACAATGATGTGTGATCGCCGTTCAACCAAAGCAATTATATCAGTGTTTAGGCTTAGACCCAAGGGTGTGACTCTTCAAGGACAGCAAGTTTTAAGAATGTCAACATTAAAAACTCTATATGTAAAACGTATTTTAAAATACGTCTTGACTTTGTGTAAAATTCATATTTTCATTATGAAAAGAGATTACGTCTTATGTCACAGAGGCCGTAGTACTGCACAGTGTACAGTATACCCCTTCCACCTCTCTTAACATGCAGTTCAGTGAACTGAACTTCTTGTTGATTAATTTTTGGGTGTTGGGGGCCCGGGAGATTCCAGCCCCAGGGCCCGTCGCCGCTCTCCACGGCCCTGATGGTGTGATGTTCACTCCCACAGTCACATTGGGAAGATGCCGCCAAACCCCATCGGTGGAGATTCTTTGCACAAATGCCATGACCTGTACGGAGCCTGTTAAGTGTCTTCCAAACACGTCGCGGTAGTTCCATGCCAACTGGCTGTGTACCTAGTCTAACGAGAGCCTGGTAGTCCTCATGTGCAGCACTAGTCCACATTCCCGACCATTTCCTGTTCATGTTGAAATTCATTGCTTGCAACGATTCTGCCAGTATGATGGATTTTAATCGTTTTTTAAGTACCGTACAGGTACGAGTACATCAGAGAGGATTGGAAGCTGAGGATTGATAGTTATTTTTAATATTCATTTAGGAGGTCGTTGTGTCTCCGCAGATTTGGTGGCGCTATGAGACTTAGAGGCGGTAGCCAGTGAAGAGGAGTAGACTTTATGCACCCTGTTATTGTTCTCATTGCCACATTTAGCTCGACATCGATTTTACCCACATGTGGGCTGTTTGGCCATACTGGAGCACAGTATTCAGCAGCAGAGTAGATGAGTCCTAAGGAAGAACATCGTAGTGTTGTAGCTGTTGCACTCAATGATGTTCTGCACAACTTCTGTATGATGTTATTTCGCGATCTCAGCTTTGCTGCGGTGTTTTCTATATGCCTTCTGTATGATAGAGTTCTATCCAGAGACACGTCCAAATATTTCGGAAAAACTTGATGATGAAGAGCCTGGCCATTATAGTTGACATTTAACTTTGCATCAGCCATTCTATTATTAAGTAGAAAGCAGCTAACTTCAGTCTTCGTTGGGTTTGGTGTTAATCTCCACTTTTTTAAAGCATTCATGCATTGTTGTTAAATCAGCAGAAAGTACCGCTTCTCCAGCTTCAAGACTTTTATGTTGAGTGACCAAAGCCAGATCATCTTCATAAATGAACTTCCTTGCTACTGTTACAGGGAGGTCAGAAGTATACCGGTATAAGTTAAACAGCGCTGGAGCCAAAACAGAACATTGAGGAGGGCCATTATTAAGTTTCTTGTGCCTGCTTAAATGATTACCGAAGACCACTCGAAAGTATCTCTCAGACAGCATGCTATTTGTAAGTCTAATCATGGTTAGGCAAGGTATAATATTTACTAATTTGTATAGGACTCCCTCTTTCCACACCGTATCATAGGCAGCTGTAAGATCAACAAAGGCCGCGAAAGTTTTAAGGCGTTGTTTGAACCCAGCTTCTATATGCGTAGTTGACTAAGAACTTGATCTGTGCAGCTTCTATTAGGCCTAAATCCTGCTTGTTCAATGGGAGTGACTTCATGGATCTTTGGACCAGTTCTGTTAAGGATAAGTATTTCTAAAAGCTTGTAACAGCAGCTCAGGAGTGCAATTGGACGGTAACTAGTAGCTCTGTTCGCTGGTTTACCTGGTTTCAGCATAGCTATGATTTTTGTTTTTTGAAGGCCTTTGGTAGATTGCCCGATAGCATGATATTTGTAAAGAAGTTTGTAAGCCATTTACGAGTCTTAATTCCGCAGTTGATCAAAAATTCTGGGTGTATTCCATCAAATCCTGGGGCTTTACCTGTCTTAATATCTTTGATGGCTGCATTAACCTCATCCAGGGTGAATTCTGATCTCCTTGGTGCCTTCTTTTTAAGAATGTTAAGTTCTTTCATGACCATTCTAGTATGTGATTTAAATGAGGGTGCTCTATATAGGGAAGTTATTCTGTTTGCAATTTGATCTGGTGTTACTTCAGGACTTTTGCGGATAGGTGGTCGACTCCCTCCTAATTTTCTTAAGAGACTCCATGCCTCTCTGCTTGTCCTCTTAAAATCTAAACCCTCCGTTTTTCGTTCCCAGCATTCTTTGTGAGCTTCATCAAGACGTTTTAACAATTCCTTAGCAGTTGCACAGTCACTGGTGGTTAATTAGGACTTATATAGTTCTTCATAATCATTACTTCAGCCTGGAATGTATTCCTTCCGGGATCCTCTGGGCATGCTTTTTTTTTTTTTTTGCAGTCGCAAGAACTGCTCCAACGAATCTGTCATAATTTTCACTTAATGGAGCAATCCATCTAATCACTTTATCCAGATCTTCGGAGAATTTAGACCAGTCAGCTTTCATGAAATGCCATGTAGGTCTGTACTGGCGATGGATCTAATTATAGGTACCGTATTTGAATTCCAACATCAAGAATTACTGGTCGATGTTGGCTGTTTGGAAAGCCTTTAAGGACTGTCCTTACTGTATTGAGAGGTTGTCCCTGGGAATTTTGTGTTACAAAACATAGATCAGGATTTGTCATTTGCATCAAATATTAGGCTCAGGTTGTTGCTTTCGGCCCAATTTACAAGATTTTCACCATTTTCGTAATTATTATTATTATATTTCCAAATAGTGTGATGACTGTTGGAATCGCCAATATATATGCAATGATGTGAGAAAATAGGAAGAACCTGAGCTGGCCAGTTATCTGATGGAGGTTTATAGACATTTGTCATAGTGATGTCCTCAACTTTAACTGTGATAATCTCAATGTTTTATACAACGTCGGCAGATATCAAATGCGCATTTTCAATGTTAGGGCATATATAAGTTGCATAGCCATAGGATTGATGATATGTAGCTCCCAAGACTTCATATCCAGTTATGCGTCCTCTTGACTTCAAGTTCTCCTCATCACCTACATGTGTTTCCTGGATCACTGCTACATCCACACGATTATCAAGTAACAAACGAGAAAGGTGTTGGGATTTAGTTCGGCTTAGTTCTTCAACGTTGAGTTGTAAAATACGAATGCTATGACTCAGATGTCTGATTGGTTGACCCTGAGAAGGACTTTTGTGATATAGTTGCGTGTTCATGTTTAAGCTAGGAGATCTGCAATAGATAAGTCTGGCTGGCTCAATATCTACTAATCTATGACAGCAATCAAACTGTTTTTTTAATGTTGATAGAAGCTATACACATAAGTTTAACCTATGTGATTGTATTGTTATGAGTATTTGTAAACCCACTAATGTAGCCGAGCGGGCTCTATTCTGTGTTTCCAAAGAAAGAACCTGACGGATTTGGCGGGAGTGATATAAAATGGCATCCGGTGGGCTCCTATTGGCTGGAGTTTCGTAACTAGCGCACCAAGTTGCCAGCACGAACTAATGGTCATGATGTCATCAGATTGCTTTCACATCACTGCCACTTTCGTACAATAGAATTAATGTAAGTTACCTCAAGTTAAAGGGTACGTTGAGAGAACCAAGCTTTCACTTTGACTGAGGTAGAGGATCCAGCTAGAGAGGGTTTCGCCGAGGTTTGACCTGTAGACTGGACACGTCCATTGAAGGAAAGATGGAAGATGTCGACCTCTTGACAAGTGACAATATTTATTCATATATTGATTTATTGGTGACAGTTTGCTAGCGACAATGCATCGCAACAAGCGTATGTTTGAAACTCCAGTCTATTGTTTTGCATCCTAGTGTTAAAGCATTACCGCCTCCCATACAGCACAACTCCACAAAGATAAAACACGACAATAATATCGCCACAAAGTAGTTTAAGGCTAATTGTCCCGACACATTGATAAGAAAATATTTCAACAGATGGCAGCACAAGCAAAGCTGTTTTTTTTTTAATCGAAGGGGAGCTCCGATCTGCGACATGAAAACTGCTATGTACTCTGTCTAGTAGCAGAATTGATATTAATTCATTGCTTACTTTTCAATTTCAAAAACAGAAAAGTTGCTGTTTGTTTTTCAAATATATGATTAAAATTCGAAAAAAAAAAGCGGGTAATACGAAAGTTGAGTTTTACTCACTGATTCCAAAGCCGTATCGGAAACCTAAATCAGTTGAATAGAATCGTCGGGATCACTTTGGGAAGTTTGTGAATAAAAGTATTACCGCATTTGCAACAAAAGACGCGGCAGTAGAACAAGATCATGAAGAGCGGGTTGGGGGAGGGGAGGGGAGCGGAGCTCGATTGATATTAGAGAGCGTGATAACTTTACCTGACGGTATGGAATTCCCGAGCATCTAGTCCAATGTTGCGATTGACTGTGCTGGTTAGTTCTGAATTATTGTCAAGGTCTGGATATTTCTGAGTGATCTTTTGATATTTTACCAGTTCCTAGTTACGACTTCTTGTTTTTAGTCCATCGATCTCTTTAATTACCTTTTGTTTAATTTATTATACCTGCAACAGTATTATATTTTAATGCCCGTTAGGTGTTCTATTTTCAGCACTTTATTTTTAGGACAGTATATCTGGTAGAATAGATACATGTACATATAGGTAGGCCACGACTGGTGGAGAGTATTATGGCCATTACGTGGAGTTATTTTTACGTTTCTGTTGAAAAAATGGAGCCACCACCAAAACCGATTCAAGGACGTTCCACGAAATCCCGGGGGGAGATTGCGACTAAGTACCAAGGAAAGGAAGCCAGGCCCTAAAAAAATAAATAAAAAACACCTCTTACACACATGTAAGTTTTTTTCCCTAGTTTATATTTGAAATTATATATTTCTTTACGCTTGCATTAGGGAACCTGTAATGCACTGAGCAGTTATGATTTCACTTATATTTTACATGTAGCCTACAAGTAGGATGACTAAACGTCATCCCGCAATCTGCAGGCAACATGGCTGAACAGCGCAGCGGTTGCTTGGCTTACCAAACCTACCTCTAGGCCCTTCATGTGCTGTCACTCGACGGGTTTAGTTTGTTTTTTACTTCTAATACATAAGTGTAGGAGTACAAGATCTCGAACTACCCAGTGTCAACTTTTTTTTTTCAGAGAAGCAAGTTCGACTTCAAATGAAAACAACACGTTGAAACTACAAAGAATTTTTTTGGAAGAGTTACATTTAATACACCTCGGCATTGTGAAAACGAAACAGTTAGCAAGACGACATGTCTACTGACCGCAATTAGACAAATATATTGAGAAGCTTATCAAATCGTGTGAAGAATGCGCGCAGACTCGTTTAAATCCACCAAAAGCTCCAATACACCCCTGGGACGAACCAGAAGAAAATTGGGAACGCATACACATTGACTATGCGGGACCATTTGATAACTACCATTTCTTGATGTGTGTTGACGCGAAATCCAAGTGGGTCGAAGTCTGAATAGTGAAAGACGCTCCATCCACTGCAACTACTATCAGTCTGTTTGACTAGGCACTTGTACATGCAACTCGCCGAACTATAATGCTGTATTTGTGACAAGAGGAAGACAACTCCTTCCTGTCGTCAAATCGTCCCCTTCTCCCTCCGCCCTGTCAGCATGTTTATCATTTTCCTTGCGCAAGAGATCTTGTGAAGCCTCGCGGCTACCCCTACCACTCTTTTCAAAACAATTCCCAAACTAATGCTGACGATTCCATTCACCCGATTTTAATTCTGAAAAAATGCATTGGAATCAGGAAATAAATCTCCGTTTTCGTATTATCAGGTTTTTTCATATTTTAAAGAAAAATAAAAACTGTTAGCAACTTTTTTGTTTTTCACATTTTGGAAAATGCATTGAATTAATATCAATTCAATTGCACTCTAGTTACATAGTGGTTTTCAGATCGCAAATACGGGCTTTCGTTCAAGAGAAAACTGAAAAAAGAAATTGTCTCATTTTGGTGCTGCTACGTGGTGTCAGAATTACAAACTAAAAAACGGGACATTTAGCCTTAAGTATTCAGTGCTAAATATTCTTTTACGGTAGCATAGATTGTGCATTGTCACGAACTACATGAATAATAATTTATGGTCAAGTGTCGCGATACCGTCGCAATACAGTGAGTGCTTGGCGCCAAAATGACACGTTGCAGTCTGTGATAGGTATAAAATGGAGGTCCTAATGATGGGATTGTTAGTGGTCTGCAAGCTATTGAGAGAGGTAGTTGCTTCTTATAGAGAGAGAGTTTTATGCATTATGGCTAACCTATCAACCTCACTCAGTGAAAAATGAGGAGCCACTTTCACTCGAGAATGAAGTAGGAAAGGACACATGCATTCATGCGGAACCTTTTATCAGTGTAAAAATTGCTAGGAACATTTTTCAAACTCATACAACGGACAACGCCACGAGGAGTCTTGTGGTTACGAATCACCTAACAAGGGTAGAAGGTGCGAGCCTACAAAGAATGTTCTTCTGTCGACAGTTCCTGATGATGAGGAAGTTGTGGTCTATGAATCGGCATTTACCAACCGAATGGGTTATAAATTTATTCGATGTGAAACGTGTGATGACGCGGAAGCATATCTCGAGGAAGCGAAGGAGCGAGTAATTAAGCTTATAAAAAAGAACTCATTTTCCATAATTCAATAAAGATGAATTTTATGCTCGAATGTTTGTTTATCAACGTGCACGAGGAGGTATGTGATCGAACTTTTAAAACGTAGAATGAGGCTCTTTTTAAGGGAACGGATCTAAATGAATTTGTTAAGTCCGTACAAAAGAACATAGTTTATTAGCATTGCTCGCTTGCCACAAAAAACGCAAGTCCCTATGATAGAACACAGAGTAGTAACATTGCTCGCTTGCCCCAAAAACGCAAGTCCCTATTATAGAACACAGAGTAGTAACATTGCTCGCTTGCAACAAAAAACGCAAGTCCCTATGATAGAACACAGAGTAGTAACATTGCTCGCTTGCCCCAAAAACGCAAGTCCCTATTATAGAACACAGAGTAGTAACATTGCTCGCTTGCAACAAAAAACGCAAGTCCCTATGATAGAACACAGAGTAGTAACATTACTCACTTGCCCCAAAAACGCAAGTCTCTATGATAATAAAGAACCCTAGCTTTACATTTCTTCTTGGGCCTAGACCTACCAAGCTTCCCAGCTGCAGTTTTCGTGACTGGGGTACTGCCTCACCAAGCAGCCGGGACCTCTGAACTGAGTTGCACAGTAGCCAATCAGCAAAGTAAAATGTTAACTTGCCCCCAAAAAGTACAAAACACCAGCCTTCACGCTAAAATCGCTTACAGAGCCAGGAATCGAACCCAGACCTCTGAACCAAGCGGCACAGCCGCTATCTGCAAAATAAAATGCTATCTTGCCCCCCCCCCTCCCCCAAATGTACAAGACACCCCGTTCCATCCCTCACGCTAACGGAACCTGGGACCTTGCCCCAGTCACAGCTGCACACTAAAAAAATGCATTTTAAGAACCATACTGTATAACGCTCATAGTGTAGAAGGACCCAGTAAAATAGCCCCAGAAAACGTCATTTACCCACTTTTTGCAACGTAGCCCTGCGCCAGAAGTAATATTTTTGTACTACTTATCAACACTCATCGAGTAGTAAGTGAGATGAAATTACTCATGATTATTCTTCAAGTTTGAAAGCGGTCTGGGTGGTCGATCACAGTTCAGTTAACAAACAGTTCAAGAAAATAATCTCAGAATTACATGAATCTGAAGTGAAAGGCAGTGGGTTGTCTCTGTTGGGTGTAGATGGTTTGCGGGTTAGAATAAACAAGTATAACCTTCTGAGAGGAAGTACATACCTGTACGACTCCCTGAAAAATATAGCGCTAGGAAGGCATGTATAAACGTTAAAAACAATGATGACAGGTGTTTCTTCTATGCAATGCTGCCAAAATGTGTTAAAAAAAAGGACGCTGATCGCGTTAACAGTTACAGAGGTTTGGAGGATAAATATGACTTTTCGGATATCACATTCCCCATTGCTATTTATTCTATTAAAAAGTTTGATGAAGTTATGCAGTTGAAGGTTGTTGATGACGTGTTAGCAGACCATACCAATCTGTTGTACATTAACAACAATAAAGACGTAGGACACTATGTTAACATAAAAAAACTTTATCCGCTTAGTCCGAAGTCAACTAACGAAACACCATACCATAATGCCTCGGTTATATGCATATGCTGCTTTTCTCATGTAGACAACCAGCACGGGCGAGGTGCTGTCGAGAAACTAGAAGAACATTTAATATTCCCTATGGCAGTTTCAAATTGTGTTTTAGAGACTTACACCATAAGTTCAAAGTTCCTTTCGTAGCTTATGCTCACTTTGAATGCCTCTTGAAACCTGATCAATCTTGTCAGCCTAGCGACGAAGCGAGTTGGAATATCTCCTATCAGGTACATGAACCCACGAGCTTTAGTGTATAATTATTTAAAAGCAGATTCCTCAATCGAAGCCAAACAATTCGGTTTACCTAGAGAGCCGAAACTATACCGTGGACCTGATGCAGTCAAAAAGTTTATTAATTGTTTAAGAAGCTGGGCTCGCACATTAGGTTTTGTCTATTGAAAAAATTGCCCTTGAACTTGACAGCAGAACAAGAACGTGAATTCCAAGCGGCTAAGGCTTGTTAAATGTGTGGAAAATAATTTTGTCATGAAAATAATTACTAAGTGAGGGATCATTGTCATAAAACCGGGGAATACCGTGGCTGTGCACATAACAATTGCAATTTGAAATGTAAAATGTCACATTATTACCCGTGTTTATACATAATTTGCATAATTATGATGTGCATTTTATTGTAAAATGAACTAGATTCAATACCGGAGAGAGTGACAGTTATTCCAAACACTAGTGAAAAGTAAATTTCTGTCACGAAATATAACCAAGGTGAATCTGTGCGTATTAAATTTATAGACTTGTTTCGGTTCTTGAATAGCAGTCTGGAAAACCTAGTCGAGAACTTAGAATACTTCCCTGAAACTATCAAACACTTTGGAGAAGACAATGCTGCTTTAATGAGGAGAAAGGGCGTCTTTCCCTATGAATACATCGACTCGTGAGGTAAATATGAAGAAACGAGTCTGCCTTCATAGGAAAAGTTCTTTAACAAATTAAAAAGGGAAAATATTAGCGATGAGGATTATGAACATAAGAAGAAAGCGTGGAATCACTTTGGTGTTAAAACCTTGGGGGAATACTGCGATATGCACTTGAAACATGATGATGATGTTAATTGTTGTTTTAAGGGGCCTAACATCTAGGTTATCGGCCCCTGACACTTGAAACAAGACGTGCTTCTCCTTGCAGACGTTGTCGAAACATTTCACATGGCAACTATGCAAACCCACAAACTCGATCCAGCTCATTTTTTTTTCTTCCTTCCATTACCTGGGAGGCTATGCTGCTTTATACAGGCATTCAGCTCGATTACCTAACTGAATTGGACCAACTGCGTTTTGTACAGCGTGGCATACGAGGCGGTATAGTTCAAGTTTCACATCGCTAAGGAGTGGCAAATAATAAGTACATGCCTGAATATGACCACGAAAAACCATCACATGTATGTAGATGCTAACAATCTGTATGGTTGGGCCATGTCCTTACCACTTGCTTACGGTAGATTTTTCTGGGTCTCTCCAGACACTGTCAATATTGAGGAACTCAGTCAAAATGATCCACATGGCTACTTTTTCGAGATGGTTATCGACTACCCGACAGAACTCCACGACCTGCATAACGATATGCCGTTTCTTGCTAAAAGAAGAAAACCACTTAAGTCGTGTGATGTCGAGAAACTGGTATTACATCTCGGAAGCCGGGAATGCTATGTTGTACATAACATGGCATTAAAACAGGAAATAAAACATGGTCTGGTGGTAAAGAAGGTGTATCGTTTGTTAAGATTTGTTCTATGTCGTTGACTAAACAGTTACGTGGACTACAACACTGAACTCAGAAAACGAGCTAAGAACGACTTTGAAAAAGACTTGTACAGCTTTTTAATAATGCTATGTTTGGAAAGACCATGGAAAACGTTCGAAATCGCATAGACATTCGTCTCGTGACAACAACGAAACAGCTTGAGAAACTGGTGTCAAAACTTAACTTTGACAGAAAAATCTTCGGACCTAATATTGTGGCTGTTCATTTAGCAGAAAGTTCACAATATTTAGACAAACCAGTGTACATCGGTATGCCTGTTCTGGATTTATCCAAAATGCTGATGTACCAGTATCACTATGACGTTTTGCTTCCGATCTATGGCAACGAAAAGTTGAAATTAATGTACTAAGGCACTGCCTCCTTTATACATTTGTTAACGACTGATGTTTACCAGGACATGACAAGCGCTCACTTGAATGAGTGTTTGGACACACGCGACTACCCACCCGATCACCCTCTGTATTCAATCAAGAACAATAAGGTGCTGGGTAAATTTAAAGACGAAGCTTGTGGACAGCCCGTTCGGAAATTGATAGGACCTCGGCCGAAGATGTATGCTTTGAACATAACTAACAAATAAATGGTTTAAAAAAATTGAGGGAGTTCCACGAAGCGTTGTTGAAAAACACATTGGTCTCCGGGACTTTGAATGATGTCTCTTTGAAGGTTCCATGTTAAGAGTGTCTATGAATGTGTTCAGGTCCAGGTCGCACCGTGTAACTACCGACCGCTTGCATAATATTGCTTTGTGTCAAGATGATCATATGAGAGTGATCAAGACTGACAATGTAAGCACGTTTGCTCTGGGGCATTATGAATCTACTCATTTGTCAGAGCTAGGAGGTATAAAAGAACGTGCAGCAGAACTATCTTCACCAGTCTGATAGTACCAATAATAATAATAATAATAATAATAATAATAATAATAATAATAATAATATCGTATGGCCTCGGGTGCTGGGTGCAAGATTTGTTAATTGACACCCAGAGGGCAACTTGCATGTCGAATTTCGTCGTTCCTTTGAACGCTATGAAAGTCAAGGAGGTTAGCTCTTTGACACTAAGCTCCTTGACACTACAGCGCTTTCTAGTAGAGAATGGAGGAACTTTGAGTTGGCGGAATATCCCGAGATTAATTTCGCCATTGAACACGGCCTACTGAATTCAAATGGGTTCTTTAACATGCCAACAACGTATGACTTCCATGTCGTGATTTTTGTCGCTTTTCAAAAATCACTTACAACGGCCAGGGGCGAACCTGCAAGTTTGGGGTTGGTAATCCGACACGTTAACCATTCACCCACCGTGGCAAGCATAGTACCAATGAACACGTACATCCAAGCTGAATACTTCAACCCAAGGGATCCTAGAATTCTTAAATGTGAGCTGTGCAAAGAACGAGTCTTGGACACTCAACACCATTGCATTTGTTTCAGCCCGCAATTGAGAAGACAACAGGTTGAAGCGATACTTCATTCCGACATGGAGGTTATATTTACTTGTTGAATAACAGGATATCGCTTTTTTAAATCAACCGTTCGCGATTGTAAAGCTCCAGACGACCTGTTTCTTAATCCAGACAATTATTTAGAAAACAAGCCACATTCTGCCCCAAGACATATTTTAACATGGGTGTTGTAACATGTTAAACAAGTAGTTCCGTGAAGAACCATACAGCCTATTTTCATATTTCCTACTCATGTTAATTGCCTCTATCAACATACAAAATGCCAGTTTGAATGTTATGATAGATTCGTAGATATTGAAAAGCGTCTAAATATTTCAGATGACCGCCAGGATGGATTTTTATTTATGTACTATTACATGAAGATTATTGTGTGCGTGTGGTAATCAAACTTCAATCGCATGATTCGGACGCAAGAAGTAAAAACGAGATTTTAAAATTTCGCATAGCTGCCATCCTGTGGTTATGAAAACAATTGAAATAAATTAGATGCCAGTGGATTAACATTTGTATAAGCATTTAACGTGCAAAGTTTCGCACTCGGATGGTTAAATCACGAGAAACGTCCATTTAAATATTTATAATTCGTATCGCCGCCATGCTGGATTTGTGCTCACCAGGTTACTGAAAGATCTATAGGTGAACTTATGTCCATAGCCTCTATGAACATAAAAAAAAATCTGTTTGATTGCTGTAAAAGATTCCTAGATATTGAGAACCGTCAAAATATTTCGGATGCTCGCCATTTTGGATTGTTATATGTATAGGTCATTGAGTTATGTACCTTTAAAGGGAAATTATTGCGTAGCTTCATTATTCAAACTTTCACTACGATCACATGATTACCACACAAGAAATAAAAAATAATTTTAAATTTCTCACAGCCACCATCTTGAGGTTATGTAAACAATTGAAATAAATCAGATGCCATTGAATTACAATATGTATAATCATTGATTTTACCACATTTCACTGCGCTCAAATGGTTAAATCAAGAAAAAAGGTCTGTTAATATGTTTCAAATTCGCTTGTCCGCCATGTTCGTTTTGTACTTTACAGGTTTTTGAAAGTTACATAGATAAACTTGTAGCAGTACCCTTTATCACCGTACAAAATTTCAGGGTAATATCTGTAATGGTTTCGGAGATATAGAATGCCAGTAAAATATTTCGCACAGCCGCCATTTTGAGGTTATGTAAACAATTGAACTAAATTAGACGCCAGTGCATTACAATGTATATAAAAATTTGCTGTACCAAGTTTCATTACGTTTGAATGGTTAAATCGCAAGAAAAGTCTATTTAAAAGTCTCAAATTAGCTTGGCCGCCATGTTGGTCTTGTATTCACCAGGTTTTTGAACGTCTCATAGGTAAACTTCCAGTAGTGTCCTTTATCACCGTACAAAATTTCAGGGTGATATCGGTAACAGTTTCGGAGATACTGAATGCTGGTGAAATATTTCGCACAACCGCTATGTTGGATTGGTGCGACAGAATAAAATTTGAAGGGCACGGTCGGGTCGGCTAGAATGGTGCTATGATCTTACTGAGTTTCATTGAAATCGCTCCAGCCGTGTGTACACACGAATCACACACACACGCACAGACAGACACACGGACGAAAGGTGATCTCATAAGCCTATTTTTGCATAAAATGAAAATAGGCTAAAAATAACGTTTAAGTTTGATCCTCGTGGTGTGTTCTCATATGAGGCTAAATGACTGGATAAATACATACATACTATACTGAACCCATATTCAATTGATCATAGAATAATTGCTCATGTATTATTTTATATAGTGCATGATGTCCGCATCAGTTATAAGTTGGGAGCACAGTAGTGTTGCAAGAAGTTAGCCGTGTTGATACGCAAGTTATATTTGGATAATTCTTGGAAGAGGGTCACTGAACGTCAAGGCCAAGCGTACCTACCTACGCGCCAGAAACCTTTGTCCACAGGACAAGAGAGTGAGTGAGTTGAGCGGGCTTGTGAGAAGAAGATATATCTGATGACGTTGAGAAAATAGGAGCTAGGTGATCGCCGCAACGAATTCTCGTATGAACCCACAAATCATGCGGACCCAAGCTCATTTTGGCGCGAAAGTTGATCGCCGTGAGAAAGCGCGGCAAGACCATATCTGATCAATCCACGATGCGATTTTGATCCGCGGACCAGTGTTGGAACCTGCATGAAAAATGATGAAGTTTTATACCACTCGCAAGATTGTACGACGACTCCTTCGATTTATTGACAATTTACAGTCCCCACCATAGTGCCACGATCCAGTTTTGTATAAATTGAGAGTCTGTGCTAACGAACTTGTTTTTATTTTGAGGTAGCCGAGTGCTATCATACGTTCTTACTTTGAGGTAGCCGAGTGCTATCATACGTCTTACTTTGAGGTGGCTGAGGCCTACTTCACGTTACTACACGTCGTGATTTTTGATAGCCCATTATGGACTTGGTGATATTTTCGATACTTCATGCTCTTATTTTTCAGAGCCGAGAGCTCTTATACATTCGTTAAAGTACTTTGAACACGATCTCAAGTGAGATGATTAACATTTTAAAATAACATTTTCAGTGAATAGTAATTATGATTTTGCGTGTGAAACTAGCATGTGCTTATTTAGGGAAAGTGACTTCGAATTAATTGCCTAGGACTTTAGAGTGATTGAGTAGCTCTATCTGCGATTATAGTAGAAATAGATTTATTAATTTGAACTTTGTATTTTTCATCTTATAAGAAGTCAGCAAGATGATGAACTATGGGTCGACCGATGGGATGGTGATCACGCCCTCTTCGAAGACGATCATCATGGTTGTGTAAATACCACGGTGGACTATGGAAAGTGATGTCCGCTGACGTGACGAGCCGATATGTGTTGAGTACAAATATTGATTTATTCTATATATATTTATTTTGGCATGGGAACCTTGTATATAATTTTTCTTGTGATTTTTCTTGTTTCATTTATTTTGATAGTAACGTAGTGTCCCGACACTCAAATTTATAAATGCGTGAGGACGCGTGACCCTATGTTGATTTGTATATTTTTGTGTTAATTTTGTAATCCATGTAATCGTACATGTGGAGATTTGATTTGGCGTACACATGAAACGGCCAGGGAGATAAGTGGTGCTGTGTTAGATTAACGATAAAGATGGCAAGGGGGGAAAACAAGTGTTCGTGTTTGCCATATTTTGAATGAACAAGTAATTAGTTTTGAGTTGCCTTGTTGCGACATGAAGTTGGAAAGAGCCGTCTGTTCTTTCATTTCATTTTATTTGCATTTGATAATTAGATTGTTTTTCTTCGGTCAGAATACTGAGACCAGGCGCGCGCTGTGTGTGGATAATATTTGTGTATTTTATTTCAGGTGATAGTCGAAGCCCAACGTGTGATATTAGTGTTGGTGATGATGATAATTGTTGTTTTAAGGGACCTAACATCTAGGTTATCGGCCTCAGATATTAGTGTGTATGTGTGTCTAATGTGTGGTATGTGTGAATTATATGCGCGAGAGGATGGCTTGGGCCAAACCTCTGTCGGCTGCAATGTATTACGGATGGTGAGTGAAGCTCCGAGGAGACCTCAGCCAGTCCAATTTGGTCTTGCAATTCCAAGGGGAATTGATGAGATAATTATTTGGTGACACTAGTGACACACATACATTTTGAGCTGAGTTGACAGCTGTTCTTCGTGATCTTGGGAGCCAAGCTTTATGCGGGCCTGAGATGTGACACACACGTGGGTGATTTGACACATGATAGCGACGGTCCACACGAGCGCAGGTCTTGGGTATTTCTAGACAGTAATTAGTGAGGGGGAACGGCCTTGGCTGACCCAGTTGTTAAATATTACTGACTTGTTCTTTTAAAGTGATATGATATTAAGGGATGAGTTCGCCACGCCCGCGCGGTTTCTCATGTGTCACGTTCAAGTGAAATGTTGTCTTGTAGTATAATTGTATGCTGTTGAGCATCTGCGTTTCATTTAGATCATATGAATTCTTGTTGGCGCCTTGTTGCGTATTTCACATAAAAATGACATGCGGTCATTTGTATTGTTGTTGTGTATTTTCTTGGTCACGTTTACTTATTCTTGTGTTGATTTGGAAGTCTTGTGATGAGGCATTTGTGGTGCTGTGTGCACATTGGTCTAGATTTCAGCGGAAATCATTGTGTTTTAAATATTTAAGTTTAGCGAGTGTCGGTAATAATATTTGCAATAATTGTAGTTGTTCAGTTCCCATCGCTAGAATATCTCAGATGCGGATTTGTTGTCTGAAGGCATTCGCGGGATGGCAACAAATCACGTATCGAGTACTCACACATATTTGCATGCTTCGTCACATCACGTCCACACATGTATTGCAGCTAAACAGGCCATATTTCGGGTCATGTTATTTTGTTTGACAATCTCTGGTGAGATTATTTTTGTTTAGTATGGTAACTTTTGGGTGTAATGTTAAGAGGGTGTTCCCTCGAGTTTGTGTTTTATTTGTTATTTTCGTTCTGAAAATAAATTTGTTATTGTTTATTTTGGCCTTCTCCTGTTCATTTCTGCCATATATTTGGGCTATGTTACCTTGCACCTTGATAGAAGCGTATTACAACAACTTCGATATGGACCGTACACTCCCCGAAAAAGAGTCTCATAGAAAAAGCTTCTCGCACGGGTTCAATACATTGAACAGCACTGCATAGATCTAAAGCTCTCTCCTCACAAGAAAAGTGAGGTGACTTTTTTTGAAGACTCAAGACATATAAATATTGTTAATAATACTGTTTGGAGTTGCATGTTTCTTTGTTATACATGCTTTCTTCTTCGAATTGTACCATGGATATTCCGTTCTGAGTGCCTAGATGTTTTAAAATGAGGCCTCGGCTATTTACTGATTCTGTAGTTGCTGGTGATAGCGAGGCAAAACGTGCAGGAAGGAAAAAGGAAAATTCATCACACCGACAGATAATGCGGGAACCATACTTTGTTTCAATTCTAGGCAGCTCTAAAATTGGAAATGGACGTTTTAGAGGTAGGTTCCGAAGTCGTCACAATTTGAGGCCAGAAGCCTGCCCTAGTTTGTTCAGCTTATTTAAATCATCCATCATGTGCAAATATTTTAGTGTCTCTATGTAAGGTGATTTTTAGTCAATATTGTTGTGAAGAAGATTGCTTATATGCTCTAAACTCTGTATAATTGTTGTTGATAAATCCATAATTTCATTATTAATAGCCCCTATATTTCTGAGCATGGCACAAGTTTTGAATAACTCTTTGAATGCATATTCTCCGAATTCCTTATCTTTGTTGTTCATCGATGATGTTTTCAATGCTTATTATTATTATTATTATTATTATTATTATTATTATTATTATTATTATTATTATTATCTATTATTATTATTATTATTATTTATTTATTGAATATCCTAATAGTGTAAACCCTATTGTACAAAATTATATTAGGGTTATCGTTCTGATCTTTTAATTATTGGTCCATTAACACAAAATTATGGAACTAGATTATTGTAGATGTGGAGAATGAACTTAAGGAACTGTTTGTAACAGCAGGATTTCTTAAAAAAGGTGGAATAATGGCATTGAAAGTTCCATAACAATTGTTCAGGTGACACTCAAGATCGAATCTTGTCCTGCTAAACATGGCACAGTCGAACAGTAAATGGCCCACTGTTTGAGAAGAGCCACAAAAGCACAAGTAATCGCCAGCAATATTATTTTAAAACGTTCGAAGTAGTACTTAAACTTTCCATGACCAGAGAGAAACTGCGTCAGGATGAATTCGGGCACTAATGTATTGCACTGGAGTCGGCTATAAATGTCGGGGAAAATAATTATTTTGTGACAGACCCTTTTGTACTGGATGTGTTTTGATTTGGGCTTTGGCATAACTTAGTGGTGGTTTATTGTATGTGATTTCTATGTTAGATTAGGAGGCCGTTTTTGCGAGGATGCCTGCTTTTTCTTTTCCAGGAGAACCAGTGTGTCCTCGGATTGAGGAAAGACAGACATGGGGGAACAGCTTATTATAGCATTCTCATAATCTTTAGCCTTAAGTAATTCAAATAATTTGCCGTCCATTTCTTTGTCTCGTTTACAATGTCTCTAAATAAGCTAAACTAACATAGGGGTGTATTTTTGCTGTGTTCACAATCACAAGCACTACAGACTAGATCCTTTTCGTCGATCCAGGAATTGAATGCCGAGGTAAAACCCAACCAACGTACATAGACTGTTTTGCCTTTCTTACGTAAAACTTTCTCTACTAGAGTAGGCTAGTTTGTTAGTTTCAGTTCTTCGAGATAAAATCTGCCTTTTATGGGCAGTCACTAAGGTCTTCCAGCAAATAAGCAACAGTCTTGCCTAGTTTCAGTTCTTTAATGTGAAAAAGCTAAGTGCTCCAATTGGGCGTACATCTATTTGTCGAAAACGGACTTGTGTTTACTGATGCGAACATGGTCACCTATTTGAAGGCGGTGACGTTTAGGATCGACTGTTTTGATGGGATTAAAGAGCCTGTCCAGCCGTGGAATATTCTTTGGTACGAGTCGAGGCTTTGTGCCAATGGTCCTGTGTTTGGTATCGTTGTAATGTGTCACCAGTTCTGCTATTAAGTCAACCCAGCAATAGGACGCCCGTGCTGTAAACTCTCACCACATGTGTGTTCTTAACGTTCGATTGAAACGCTCTAGCACACTTGCTTTTACATTGCTGTACGTGGTGTAATGCTTAATGACCAAAGACTGTACTTAGGTAGAGAAATCCTTGTTAAAAACCTCTTTACCCTGGTCTGTTTGCATAAGTTTTGGTTAACGCCCTGAGCTCTGAATGATGCGTTTAAACGCCTCGGTCACTCTTTTCCCGGTTCTACAATTGGAGTAAACATTGATGACAGCATGTTCTTGACACCGTTGTTGGTTTTAGCATAGGGGATCATTTCAACGAGGACGGCTTGCGGGAGTTCGTCCACACCACGTGAAATAACTTTGAGTCGTTCATAGTTACGTCTGGCAGGACTGTGCATCTCGCGAGCTATTTCCGCCTTGATGGTGAGGGCTTAAACAATGATTTGGGCATGGCGAAGCTGCTCTTCTATCTCCAGGATCTCAGCTTCGTGCCCCGTGTGCCCACCCTCGAGATGACTTTAAGAGCTCCAAGCGATCGACTAGTTTATTGGGGTTATTCCAATAAGAGACGTCGACGTGTGCCTTTAATGCTTTTAATGCAATGCCTGAAGCCGAAGCCGAGCGTGCACTGCTTGGAAATCATTTTGCTATAACGTTTCTTTACTTAAAGCTCTTATTTGCATTCACTGGCTCCGATTGCTTATATTTCCGGCGATGTGCATAGTACAGATCAAAATATTTTTGTATTTAATCAAGTCATCTTTGGTGTAATCATCTGTGTCTGGCGCTCTAGCGAACAAGATCTTTAGAAGCCCAGGCGTGGACTTGTAATTAACTTCTTTTACTGTAATCGTTTCATTGATTAGCCTTATTTTTGAGTCAGCAATGCGAAAACCCATGTTTTCGTAAAGAACACCATAGGTTGTGTCGGATTTATTTGTAAAACGCTGTTCAAGAAAGGGGGATGTTTTGTTGCCATGTGTATTTTAATGCAACGCCCTAAACTCCAGGTGCCATATTTTCCCAATTTCAAATAGTTCCAGAGCACTTACTGTATCTACCCCAGTCCTAATCCTAAGTTACAAACACCCACACCCACACCCACAGTAACACATGTTATCAGACAAATTGCACATGGTATTCTTAAAAAGTACCGTATTCATAAAGATGGTATATTGGCTTTCACGGCCCGTGAATTAATACCCAGCAATTTTTCTAGTTTTATGCCGTGTCTTCGCCTAGGAACACCAAGTTGGCTCATCAGTGGGCTCTTGGTGTCCGCGCCCGGACCCCCACAGTAGTAGCGAACTGTGCACTACCTCCCCTCTTATGAAGCACACGTGGGCCTCTTAACTGCGAGAGCTAAAAAAATAAGCAGACTTTATAGGGAGGTGAAAGGCTGCTTGAGCTTTTAGCTCTCGCAGTTAAGAGGCGCATGCGCGCTTCATAAGAGGGGAGGTAGTGCACAATTCGCAACTCCTGTGGGGGTCCAGGCACGGACACCAAGTGCCCGCTGATGAGCCAGCTTGGTGTTCTTAGGCGAATCCCCTCACAATACACGGCATAAACCTAGTTACTGAGGTTTAGTATTTATAAATTTATTTTCTGGCGTAATTAATGAAAGTACAAATCAAAATTTATTTTATGTTCCACATTATGTAACATATTTTTTTAAACTGACGTACGGCAAACTATTGATTTTACGTATTAGTACTAAAATATTAATTTACTATCATCCTTTTGTTGTAAAAATTGAAAATTCATCTCGAGTGATGATTTTGTAAATGGATTCAGCCCCCTCCCCCCTACGAAAATCCTGGATATGCCCCTGCCCGAATGTCATTAACCAGCACCACACAAATATGAGTCGTTTCCATGTAATTACAAATAGCCTGGGACATCGGTTCTAGCCTGTGCCAACACATGCATTTCACTAAGTATTGCACACAGCTCGGAACACAGACTGAGGAAACTCATAACGATATGAGCATTCATTAGAAGCGCCAGGACACAGGGCGTTCAGCAAATCTATTAATTCAACATTTTATAACTTACCCAAACTGACATTAGTAACGAAAGTTAGCGAAGTTCCACTTTCTTCCGTCAGGCGGTACCCAACGCTTCAGTCATGAAATGGCTGGCTAAGTCTTTATTCCAGCCAACTACTCATAAATAAACCTAAGGATGTATAATTTTAACAACAGAACAGCAATTACGGACAGATTTCAAATGCTGGAGTCATATCTGTATCTGAAACTTATACACACTATGAAGTTTATGTCAAAGCAGCTTCGGTGGGGTACTTGGTAACAATGCTGAGCTTCTATGCCCAAGATCACGGGTTCAAACCCGGCCAAAGTCGTCAGATTTTTTAAGAGCGTTAATAATCCCTCTGTATGCCTTCCTTCGGAGGGGAAGTAAAGCCGGCGGGCCCATGTCATACAGTTATGACATATAAAAGAACCTTCCTCTAACTACAATTGTGTGAAGATAAATTTGTAATTTTGTAGGTTAGATTTGATTAATGCTCTATTAAGTTCCAACGTTCTCCGCCAGTTGCGGTGGCATCTAGTAGCCAAGTTCACAGCTATGTGTCGTTGGCGGTAGCATTTGGTAGCAAAAGTAGGAACTACTTGAAATTGATCGTTGACGGTAGCATTTGGTAGCAAAAGTAGGAACTACTTGAAATTGATCGTCTGCAGTCCTTACCTGAATTACAGATACCATACACTAATACAGCCATCACAATTAACACAGGTTATCAGACAGATTCTACACACACCCAAAGTACACGGGGCTACATGACGCGTTGTCGTAGCCCATAATAATAATAATAATAATAATAATAATAATTATTATTATTATTATTATTATTATTTGTCGTAGCCCATAAAACTGAGGAACCAACCAACCGAAGTTATGTTACATAGGTCATATTTAAACTTGTAATGGTGGTCTAATGGGGGATAGCATGCTTGACATTTGGTAAATTTAGCAATTTTAGGCGGTTCGAACTTCACTTCAGCAGATATTATTTTTTTGCCTGCCAATTTCTGTTTCACTTCTAAGCTTGGTGTTTCATTAGCTCCCATTTAGTTAGTTAGTTAGTTAGTTAGTTAGTTAATTATTGTTGTTTTAAGGGGTGGAACGACGAGGTCATCTTCCCCTAGATCCCATTTAATCTCCCTACATAAAAATGAATGTCCGTGATTGTTTGTATGTTTGTCCCGTATGCGTTCATGTACCATTCATCCGATTGCGATCAAACTATGACGAGTTGTTGTGCACACTCCCGCGAATGTTTCTGAATTAGTAAATCCATATTACAATAGGTGGCGCACGAGTACTTTCAACAAATGAGTGTTGGCACACTAACAGTTTCAATAAATGACCTTTGGTGAGTTGTTTTGCGTTGTTCATAAATGGCGCAATACTCAGAGGGAAGTACCGTATATTATCTTCGTGGCAAATTGTAGAGGGTTGCTGTCTGTGAACTTGTGTGCCCTCTACCAGCACACTTTCACTATTATTGGTCACGGCCATATCGTCGTCGCTGCTTTGTTGTGACTGAAGACTATACTCTGATTTACAAAAGATGCTCGGTGAAAGCTGTCAGTTGCTTGAAGGGTGAGGTGAGGAGTAGAGACGAGCGGGGTAACGGTCTCCATAGCAACAGCCAGCAATGTTGCAATGTATGCCGCCAGCGGTGAGCACATGGTTTGACTCAGTGTTCTACCTTGTCTCGACTCGTCACGGTCATTAGACCGCCTGGCATGGGGGCTTACTTCCCCAGTATTGTGTCTTCCTGCAAGCCTCTTGGAATGTTGTGAGTCATGATCTGCCTCAGTGGCAACGCAGCATTTCCCCACGTGCTAGCTTTGACAGCTGTCAGCAATCATTATTGGTGATTCAGAGCATAGGAAATACGCATAGCCCCTCTGTCACCTCATCCCGCAGAAAAGCAAGGGATGAGATTTAAGAGTCAGAAAGAGGAAGGATGTGACAACACTGTGTTGGCTGGATTTTACAATCATGCGTCCTGCACTATGTTGTCACGTGGGGAGGGAGAGGGAATATCAGATGCTGACAGAATCATGAACGAGGCGATTGACAGCGGACTGCGCAAGCAAGACATGCGGAAATACTACAGCAGGAAGAACTACGGTATGTAAGGACATTATTATTATTATTATTATTATTATTACGGTATTATTATTATCTGTCCTAAAGGGTGCTAATTCTTTAACTTGTTTTCGATTGAAACTAGGCTGAGCTCTGTGGTTTCATTTTTGTATTTCCATGACTTCACATAAAACTGTGAACTAACCCTGTTCGCTTGCTGACTTTCTTCATAACCAGCCATGCGAAGTGACATTTCCAACGAGGGATATCGTAGTGAATTACACTGTCTCACTCATCGCAGAACGAATGCGCTCTCTTAAGGGCGTCCCTATACCCTCATCTGGCGAACATGGATACCATGAAGATATACGCTAACACGACCTCATCGGGATAGCGCAAGAAGAGGCCAAATTAACTTTAATGATACAATTTAGGTCCGTTTTCACAAACTCTTTACTAACGCTTAGTTAGTTAATTTGTATTTAACTTAAATACGAGAGTTAATGCGTGATTATCTTTGATGCATTTCACGAGGACATTCGGGTTCGCAATTACTTAAATAAGATCACTGCCGGCTGGATCGCAACACTCCTGGACTGCTCCTGGTTGATTTAAACTGGCTGCCCATTCGACGATTACAGCATTGGTTTGAGCGTACAACCTCGTTTCCAAATAAAGGCGCGAGGAAGCAGCACCAAGGCACTGTGGCAGACATAAGTTTTGTATTGATGTTAATGGAGCAGTTGTGTTTGCAATGTATTCTGAATGATTTTATAATGCTGTACTGCTGCGTGTCCTTTTGTAAATCAGAACAGGGCAAGTTAGAATACCGGGGAATCTCATTTCATGAGATACCATCGGACAATTCACTGCGTGGGATGTGGTTACGTGCAATTTCCAGAGAAGGTGACGCAGGGGAAGCAAATAAACAAATAAATAAATACATACCGGTACATGAATGAATGATTGAGTAAATACGTGAGACAATAAATATGTAAGTAAATAAATATGTAAGTAGGTAAATATGTAAGTAAGTAAATAAATAATTTAAGAAACATGTAAGTAAATAAATAAGTGAATAAATAAGAAATAAATAAGTAAACAAATAAATAAGAAAATAAATAAATGTGTAAATAAATAAGTAAATAAATATGTAAATAAATAAGTGAATAAATAAGCAAATAAATAAGTAAATAAATAATTAAACAAATAAATAAGAAAATAAATAATTAAATAAATAAATGTGTAAGTAAATAAGTAAATAAATATGTAAGTAAATAAACAAACAATTAAATAAATAAGTAAATAAATAAGCAAATAAATAAGTAAATAAATAATTAAATAGATAAATACGTAAGTAAATAAAGAAGTAAATAAAAAAATAAGTAAATAAATAATTAAATAAATACATATGTAAGTAAATGAGTAAATAAATATAAACGTGAATAAATAAGTAAACAACTAAATAAGAAAATAAATAATTAAATACATAAATATGTAAGTAAATAAACAAATAAGTAAGTAAATAAATAAGCAAATAAATAAGAAAGTACATAATTAAATAAATAAACATGTAAGTAAATAAACAAACAAATAAGTAAATAAATACGTAAATAAATACATAAATAAATAAGCAAATAAATAAGTAGATAAATAAATAAATAAATTTGTAAGTAAATAAATAAGTATAAAAATAAACAATCTGTCCAAAAAATCTGTAAAAATGTATAATACAGCCATCACAATAAGACGGGTGTTCAGACAAATTCACCTCACACCCAAGTACATGGGGCTACATGACCACGATGTCACAAATCCCCTAAATAAATCATCATCCCATTTTTCGGGGACCGGAGGCATTTCTTTTCCCTGTCTTTTATTGACCTTTTTCTTTTCTTTTCATCTCGCCAAGTATGTAAGTTAGATTTAAGTCAGTTAGGAGTAGTTATATTTTTATTATCGTCGGCATAATTACGGGAAAATGCGGTAGACATTTCGCCCCTTAAAAACAATCGCCTCCACCACATGTATTTTTGCTTTCCTTTATACTGAAAATTTGCCCGTAAGTATGTGTCTGAATACTTTTAGATGTTAGAATAACAAAGGAACTAACTTAATGTAATGTTTTCACGTCCGTCAATCTCGATATTAAGCCTCCAAAGATAACAATACTTCGTTTCAGGTATCTTCCCCTTTTAAAAGCCGCGGCAATCTCAATGCCTTGGTGCTGCACCTAGCGGTGAATTAATGCATATATCTTGTACGCCTGTGAGTGTCGAATGGGCAGGCAGTTTAAAGCAACCAGGAGTGTTGCGATCCAGCCGGCAGTGAATAAGATTTACGGCTCTCGCTCATGCGTAGACTGGATTTCATCTTGGACAGCATGGCGGACAGAATTAGAAGCGTCTAACACTGATCGTTGTTTGCGATGCTTCCTTGAGACTTTCTGGAACATAATTATAAAGGAAGGGAAATACAGAAGACCTTATTCGTGGCAAAAGCCTAAAATGATATGAACAAAGTATTTAGGAGAACTGGCAGTTGTGTGAATAGATAGCGTAATAGGACGCACGTGCTCAGTTGTCTTCGTAGCGTAAGCGGTAGAGGTGCAGACTCTAAAGTAGTTACGCAGCGCTGGAAGCGGTTCGAATCTCACCACTACCGACTCTATGGGCAGTGTCCTGGAGCTTGGAACATCTGGTCGTGATGGATACAACTGGGGAGGTGTGATCAGCACTTCGCCCAGGCGGCCTCACCTGCAAAGCGGTTCGAATCTTCATTCGGATATTTTTTTTTTCTATTTCCATATTCGTCTTTCTTGGTATTATTTATTATTTTATTTTATTTAGTCAATTTACCCTCTAGGTTGGTGGTTCCCACGGACTCAGCGAGGGAACTCACCACTACCGACTCTATGGGCAGTGTCCTGGAGCTTGGAACATCTGGTCGTGATGGATACAACTGGGGAGGTGTGATCAGCACTTCGCCCAGGCGGCCTCACCTGCAAAGCGAACAGGGGCCTCATGAGGGATGGGAAGGGATGGAAGATTGGGATGGATAGGCTAGGAAGAGGGAAGGAGGCGGCCGTGGCCTTAAAGTAGGTACCATCCCGGCATTTGCCCGAAGACGAAGTGGGAAACCACGGAAAACCACTTCGAGGATGGCTGAGGTGGGAATCGAACCCCCTCTACTAATTTGGACCACCCGAGGCTGAGTAGACCCCGTTCCAGTCCTCATACCACTTTTCAAATTTCGTGGCAGAGCCGGGAATCGAACCCAGGACCTCCGGGGCGGCAGCTAACCGTGCTGACTGCTACGCTACGGAGGCGACTTTCTTGGTATTAAAACGTAGTAATGTGTGTCATCTTTTACAATTTTTTTTTTTTTTTTTTTTTAGTCGTTTACCCTCCAGGTTGGTGGAACCCACGGACTCAGCGAGGGATCGCACCACTACCGCCTCTACGGGCAGTGTCCTAGAGCTGGGAACATCGAATCGGAAGGGATACAACTGGTGAGGTGGGATTGGCACCTCGCCCAGGCGGGCTCACCTGCAAAGCGAACAGGGGCCTCATGAGGGAAGGTAAGGGATGGTGAGGCGGCCGTGGCCTTGAAGAAGGTACCATCCCGGCATTTTCCCGAAGACGAAGTGGGAAACCACGGAAAACCACTTCGAGGATGGCTGAGGGGGAATCGAACCCCCTCTACTCATATGGGCCACCCGAGGCTGAGTAGACCCCGTTCCAGTCCTCGTACCACTTTTCAAATTTCGTGGCAGAGCCGGGAATCGAACCCAGGACCTTCGGGGCGGCAGCTAACCATGCTGACCGCTACGCTACGGAAGCGACCTTTTACAATTTCATTGTCATAAACATATTTTATATTCATATGAATGAAAGTAGCCTACGTGTGAAACTCGGAAACAAACCGCCATTGTGCAATGCGCAAGGCACAGTTCAGCTGATTCCCGCCACTTTAAAGATGCTTTAGAGAGTTGAGTGGCCACATTTGTTTATAGGCTACCGTATAACAAAGATACGCTTAACGATGGCCTTCAATCATGACGAATAGTTTTGTTACTAACATTAAATTTCGTTTCATGCCATTAATATCATGATTTTGGAGAGCGCTATAGATTTGAATTCATTGTAAAAGAAGAGTTTGTATTCAGAACGTTAAATTGGCATACTTAATCCTTAATTGGGAGTTTTAACTGTTGGTTATTAATTCATTAAAAGGATTGGGACATCTTGGTCTGAGACGCAGCCTGTAGAATGCACTACACTACTTTTCTTGGACCAGCACTCCGAAATCATTATTTTCTTTTGAATAGTTAAATTACCGGTAACTATCGTTATTCTTGCACCAGTCCACAATCCTATTCTATTGGTGCTAATTTCTTTTTTTCTTTCTTTCTTTCTTTCTTTCTTTCTTTCTTTCTTTCTTTCTTCTTCTTCTTCGCCATCTTATTATTATTATTATTATTATTATTATTATTATTATTATTATTATTAATGGTCCCGCAAAGCCCTACATGGAAGGCATCATGTCGACATTAATCCCGGCACTGACCACGGCTATCCTTAGTGTGGTTTTCCCCGGGATTTTCCACACTCCCTCCAGGTAAAATTCCGAGATAGTATCTTACCTCAAGTCCCGGGGCATCTACCTCATCCCTGTCCCTCATACAGTTACACACACTACACCCAGTCATCATATAAATACAGGATGTCAGACAAGTTTAACACACACCCAACTACTGTGTTAATGACCACGACATCCCAAGCTCCTAAAATGAATCAACAACTACAAATGAATAAGCCAGGGTTGGGTTATCGCAACCAAAAACTATAGGAAATAATTTCAAGGAGTGAGGATCAGACGATCTGTGCAGAAAGTGTAATGAGAAACCAGGAACGATCCAGCGCATTACAGTAGGATGCAAGATTCCAGCTCCAACAGACTACCACGAAAGGCATGGCCTAATGGCTAAAATTATTCAACTGAAATTAGTTCTGCAGAAACAGTTAATTCTGAACTCGTCTCCATACTACGAGGAGCGTTCGGAACTTAAGTTGCGCCATTTTGTTTCACAGTAAAGTTGTGATTCGAAGCCAGAAAACACATCGCCATAACAAAGGGCAATCACCCCCAGAGATATAGCAGAAGAACACTGGCGCATGCGCTAAGTGCCAAAGCAGGGATATAAGCAAAATATCGGCGTTCCATAGTTCATTCGAGTGCAAACCAGTATGGCATAAAGAAAGATGTGTGCTGGAAACGTAGTGACGAAAGGAAGGGCGCTATGAAAGGGCGCGCGGAACTAGTGTTACAGATATTCATCACAGCCAACAAAGCGCCACGTCTCGTCAAGTGGTTGGGCGCTGGTGTTAAGTGAAGGAAGGCAAAGAGTGGTGTGACTGTACCAAATCACAATTGCGACCAAACCCGCAATTCCCCTACCTGTTTTTGTACATATCTTTCTAGGGTGGATTTTTATGTATTGTATGATCAGTTCATCTTCTGACACATTGTTTATATCGTATCATCATTTCATTTAATTAATTGTTTGCATGGATTAGCATCAGGAGTAGGTCATTATATTTTAATCTTATATATTCTGTTCATGGCCGGAAATTACTTTGAGCACAGAAACTCTCCTAAGTTGCTCAATTATGTTGATATCCTGCCACAGTACAGAACCAGGGATATACGTGGCTATTCTTGGCTTAGACCTTTGTCAAGGGCAGGGTAGAGTGGTTGACACTACGTGGCACCACTGTAATGACTCGCCCAGGCTGCATGTGATGCGGATGATGGGGATACCACTTTAACCCCTAGACCAAGGCCGCCTCAATGACATGGAAATATTCTAGCTCGCCTGTTCAGGTTCATCACAGCGGATGAGACATAGGTGCATCACGTTACCCCCGAGATCAAGACCACCTCAATGACATGGAATCATTCCAGCTCACCTGTTCAGGATTATGCCATTGGATGTAGGTGCATCACTTTACTCCAGAGATGAAGGCCGCCTCAATGACATGGAAACACTCCAGCTCACCCGTGAAGAACTTCCTCAAATCGCTGGGCACCGAATTTTACCAGGAGCGTTTCTTGAAATTGATTTCATGGCATGACAATTCACAGAGCCCACAATTGCGATGGTAAATATGCTAGGATATGCAATATTTTATTAGCAAGCCGAGAGATGATTTTATTGATTACTGGACTGGCAGCTGCTTTGCGTGCTTATGTGTGACAGGAAAGGGGGGGGGGGGGAGCAAAATAGTTTCTTGTTGTTGTCAATACGAAGGGTTCAAGGAGACCGGAGACCTAATAAAAGAAAAAGGCAAACAAATCACTGCTGGGTGGTCAGGCGAGTCAAAAAAATTAAATAGCATGAATTCGATTAAAGATACAATTAATATTGACGCGTCCAAGAATGTTTTAGAAGAGCGTGCCATACCATGTGACCTTTGACAGTCAATCACTGATTGTCAGGTTGCCGCTAATTATGATTACTCGTGTAATTACTTTTGGAAGTAGAAAAGAAGAAAGTTATAGCGCATTCAGTAGAGAAAATTCAGATATCAAATTCAGCCTGAGTTACGATAGATTTTTTATTTTTTTATTTTTTTATTTTATTTTTTAGCATATGGCTTTTAGTGCCATTTTCGGCTCGCCAGTTTGTAGCTGCTTCTAGGCGGACACCCAATGGATGAGCTACAAGTACCGTCACGTGTGGAGTGTTGTCTGGGGAGGAAAGTTTGAATGTACGGACGAGGAGTTGGAAGGTAGCGGCTGTGGCCTATAGTTAGGGACCAAACCCGGCATTTGCCTGCAAGGTCGATGGGAAACCACAGAAGACCATCTTCAAGGTTGCCGGCGGGGGCATTAGAACCTCCTCGCCTCCCGGATGTGAGCGACTGCAAGCAGCCATGCCGTAACGACCTTGGCTAACTCACCCGGTGATAGAATTAATGAAAACAGCCAACGCGGGAAACGTCCCACCAAAATTTTCGAAAAGGACGCTACCAAATACGCTTGGGAGAGCAGTGGGAAGCGAAGTAGAAGTTACACTGTTTTTAGTTCACGGGAGTAAGTTCGCGACACTTTACCTCAGAAAATGAGACGGGAGTGCGATATATGAGTTGACGAACGTTGATCAGGGCACGTCCGCGATCGATAATTGAAAGAGCGATAAAATCCAAGTGCCATAATTTGAAGACTTAGAACTTTTTTATAGTCATACGAGTGCGGGAACAGAAAATGTTAATACGGACATTTAATTAAAATTTGCGACCATATGGACTTATGATACTGTATTTACAGAGAAGAATACCATTATTTAACGCATTATAAGAGAGCGTAATATTGAACTCGAATTATTTGCAAACATTTTCTCACGAGTTATTTAAGTGATTGAAAACGCATTCAATCTTATGAAAATTCCATATAGCTGCACAATACAACGAGGAACGTGCGGAGTATATATGATACAATTGAACATTGCCAAAATAGAATGATACGTGAGTTATTAAAAAAAACCAGAAGGAGAATATTATTAGTAGAAAATTATCGACATTCTACAGTATTTGAACATTATTAGCCTACTTTTCACGTTTTGCAAAAATGAGGAAAAAGTAGTCTTATGAGATCGATCCGGGAAAATGTGAGTCTGTCTGTCTGTGTGTCCCCCTCTATCAACTCCTAAACGGCTGCAGCAATCGAAACCAAATTTGGTATGAGTTAAGATCTATACCTGAATATCTCAACGCCAAATTTGATAATGATGTCAGTGCTACCAACTGCTGAAAAACCGCAATTGAAATTAGAGCTCCATGTTGGATATCTTGGAAGGTATGCATGGGAGCTATTCCAAAATTGGTGTACATATAGATAGTGATGTAAAATACCCAGGTATTTATAAACCGGGGTAAATACCCAGGGTAAATACCCAATTTGGGTAAATACACGGGTATTATAGATTTTTCATTAAAAATCCTTTGTCGTGGTAAGTTGAACCTTAAAAAAGGGTACCGGTATGCAAACTATTCTGCATTAACTTTTTGGAAATGTAACAACATTAGATAGTTAATAAAATTAAATTTAATTAGAATTGGAACTTAAAAACAGAATTAGAATTGGGAATTAGATCAGGAGATAAAATTCAATAGTTATAACCTGAAAAACTCAGGGTTAGAATTGAACTAGGCTTTTTTGCAAACATTGAGATAAAAGTTGTGGGAAATTTATTCAGAGCATTGGCCAAGTTCTACGAAAGGTGTAATATACAGGTTTTCAGAACAGTTTGTAATATCATCTCTACTTAGTATAAAACAATGTCCCCGATTCTTGGATGTCACGGGTAATCTCGAGAACCTCTGGATAAATTTTGATGCGGTTTTCACAATTCTCTAAAGGATATCTCGAGGATGATTTCTGTAGAAAATAATTTATTTATGATCAAAGGAAGCAGAGCAGTAACGATTTCAATGAAAAAATAAAAATAAAAACCTGGCGTCCGAGTGTTTTGTAAGTTTATTTTGGGCAAACCGTTAAACATATCTAAATACTATGAGTGTAAGAATTGTTCAGCATGAAAAGTTCTACATAAAATCCAGGAGGGCATATCTCTATCTTCAATACATCGCCCACTCTAAGTAGTTTTACGTTTTCATTTCTTCCAACCATGTCCATTCTAATATTGAGGCGACAGTTTACGAGCTAGCTAAGGGCGAGTCTTATCACCCCTGTTACAGCCTAACTAGCGGGCGAACCTATTACCCCAGATACAGCCAGCAGCAAACCGTCGAGTCGTGTTGAGTTAAGACGTCAGAGAAGGCTAGTTGTGTTTGGAGTTTCCTGGAAGTTCAACTCGGCTTTTCTTCATTTCGCCTGTGAACTTTCCGTTCCGCAAAATACACAGTCAAGTTAAGATTGGACGGAAGAGGGATTTGTGTTTCATGCAACTCGCCATTTCCTGGAAGTGCAACTCGGCTTATCTTCATTTTGTCTGTGAACTTTCCGTTCCGCAAAATGCACAGTCAATTTAATATTGGACGGAAGGGGGATTTGTGTTTCGTGCACCTCGCCATTCTTAAATTACGTCTGACAAGAATTCGTTATAATTAATAGTCCAGTCAGTGATGTTAAGCCATCATGCCAAGATGTAAAACGGATATAGGTTCATTGGCATCGCAAAAAAAAAGTGCTTATCACTTAACAATGAAACAGAGCTACAAATAATTTCTAGATTGCCGTAAGAGAAAGAAAGACTTCGTGCTCGGCACCTTCAAACCGTTGCTCAAGTATAACACCGTCTGAACCACGATCAGAAACAAGCTTATAGCACTAAGAAGGAAGGTAAGATATTTTTTCACGATGCCCCTGTAGGCAAAGGCAAAACGTTCTTGATTAATGTGTTGCTCGCCAAAGTGAGGTCTGGTGGTAATATTGCTCTTGCCGTCGCATCATCTGGAATTGTAGCCACTCTTTTGGAAGGAGGAAGAACAGCACATGCAACATTTAAACTTCCTTTGAAAGTCAGCAGTAATGATGGAAATGTATGTAATATTTCAAAACAAAGTAACACTGCTAGTTTAATCCAAAATTGTTCTTTAGTTGTATGGGATGAGGCTACAATGTCGCACAAAACTTCCGTTGAAACTGTAGACAGGACCTTGCATGATCTAAGGAATCGGAACACACCTATGGGTGGCTGCACAGTTTTGTTCGCCGGAGATTTTCGTCAAATCTTACCAGTTGTTACCAGAGGAACGAGAGCCGACGAAGTGAACGCTTCATTAAAAATATCTTACATCTGGCCAGATATAAAAAATTGGCACTCAAAACTAACATGAGAGTAGGCTACTCTTACCTTCAGGAGATAATAGTTTGTTGGCTAATTTGTTACTTAGAGTCGGAAATGGAGATTTACCGGTCATTGACGGGAAAAATTCCCTCAGTGACGATTTCTGTGTTTTAGTAAGCAGTATTCAAGAATTGATTGATAGCTTTTATCCGCAAATCCATGGCCTATCTAACAAGTCTCATTCATGGTTTAAAAAAGAGCAATAATATCGCCGACAAACGAACAAGTTGTGAAAACTAATGACGTGGTGTTCTCCAAATTCACCGCCCAGGCTCTAGTATATTACTCAGTAGGCTAGACGCAGTAGTCGATAGTGAAGAAGCTGTTCATTAACCTACAGAATTCCTAAATTCTTTATTTCCTTCTGGCTTGCCACCACACAAGCTTATTTTAAAAGTATGAGTGCCTATTATATTGCTACGTAATTTACAACCACCAAAGTTATGCAATGGGACACGATTGGTAGTGAAAACTTTGAAAAACTGTTTCATTGAATCAACTATCTTAACTAGCTGAGGTACAAGAGAAACGGTCTTAGTACCCAGAATCCCTATGATTCCTTCAGATTTGCCTTATCGTTTCAAACGAGTACAATTTCCAGTAGAGTCTGCTTTTGCATGTCTATAAACAAAGCACAGGATCAGACACTTAGTGCGACTGGAGTTGATCTTAATGGAGAATGTTTTTCTCATGGACAGCTTTACGTGGCTCTATCGCTTGTTACATCAAACCGAAATCTTTTCGTGTTCACTGCTGGAGGGAAAACGACTAATGTCGTATACAAGGATATCTTATCCTTGCATTCATAACTGTTCCCGGGCGAAGCCGGGGTGGGTTGCTAATTCATATATAAAATAAATAATCAAATAACCAAAAAGGCTAGTAAATAGAAAATCAAACAAAGAATAGAAAATGGGAGGGAAGTACAGTGTCAGTTTGAATTCTGGGTAGGATGAGCTAAGCAGTGTTGCCAACCCATATGCTTGCTGGCATACAGTACATCTTCACCCATTATAGAGCCCACATACTACAAAACCTTCCTGACATGCATTTGTATTATTTAGAGTATGATTTAAAAAATAATATTTCTTTAATATTTAAAATTGAATGAAAAATAACTTAAAAGCACTTTTACTAAGCATTTTTTTTCAAATGTCCTTTCTATTGAATATATTTTATTACCTTTTGAGTTTTGGCATACACTTTCAATTAATATGCAAATAGCCTACTCTTATTACTACAAAAGTAGCTTTTCCCTCCCACATCTTTGTTGCTTATTTCCAGTATCGTAATAAAACTCGATCTTCTCAATATCTTGGTATTTATTAAAAATTTAAAACACAAAACAACCAAAAGGTTTTATTCAATATTTTACTTTAGTTTAAGGGAAAAAAAGACAATGCTACAGTGTCAAAACATAACATATAAATACCCAACAATACCTGAACATCCATTTTCCTTTTTTTTTTTTTGTTTTTTTTTGTTTTTTTGTTTTGAAGGATCAATATTGTTCCTGATTTCAATTTAAGACATCAAATACCTGTGTTTCAGTCCTTCTTTGTCCAACACTTCATCAACACATCAAGAAGTGTTGTACAAAGCTCAAAAACTGAAAATACCCTCATTTTGGGTATTTAAAAGACCACTGGGTAAATACCCAATTTATATTCACCTTCACACTGGGTATTTACCCGTCCCACATCACTACATTTAGATAATAATATTTCAGTTTAATTTCCAGGAGGCCATATATGGCAATGTTGCCAAAATAATTCTAAGCCTGATGATAGGTCCAATATTCAAACGCATATAACTTCTACACTAACAATTGGATTTCAACTAAATTTCGTATGTACTATGTGTACGTAAACAGATATGACTGAGGGTATCGTTAATCGCCAGCAGGGCTGCCAACTGTTAATAAATGCTCTCTCTATTGTTTCATCACAATAGCAATATATAAGAAAGTATGCAATGCGAAGGCTTTAAACTATGCACACGTATAGTACCTGCCATTCTAGATTAATCTGGTGGAACATATATACGTCAGTGCTACCAACATGATTCTAGGCCTGCTGATAGGACCAACTTTTAAATGCATGTAACTTCGATACTATCAATTGGATTTCAACCAAATTTCGTATGTGCAATGTGTACCATAACATATATGTCTATGCGCATTCTTAAGAGCAACCAGGGCTGCCAACTGTTAATAAATGCAGTCTCTATTTGTTTTCCGTAATATCAATATATCAGAAAGTATGCAATCCAACAGCCCTAAACTTTGTACACGTATAGTACCTGACATTATAGATTAATGTGGAGTAACTTATATACGTCATTGCTGCCACCATGATTCTAAGCCTGCTGATAGGTCCAATTGTAAAATACATGTAACTTCTATACTAGCAAATGGATTTCATCCAAACTTGGCACAACAATAGATCATAATATTTCAGATTATTTCTGACCACCACATGCACGACATTGTTGCCAACATGATTTTACGCGTGCTCATAGATACAATGTCTCACTGCATGTAACGTCCATGATATCCATTGGACTTCGACAAAATGTTGTATCCTATACCTAGAGATTGGAATTTTTCGGTGATTTCAGAGTGAAGAAAGCGGTATTTTAAAGAGTCAAATTCAGTGGTTTCAAGTGCACTTTTCGGTACTTTCAAAATCATGAATTTTAGGCGGGATTTTTTAAATATCATGGATAACATAACACATTACGTTTCAAAGTATACTTCAGTGAAGAGATCCAAATTGCCTTGTGACTAACGGTGACGCATATCACTTAACGTGCTAGCGTAAGCTGAAAAACAAAAGTTCACAGCGTTTGAACAGGGGATCCAAATGGTTTTCAACACAGATTCTGAGAACTTTGGAAATACAAATGTCATTCCTTGCAAAACTCCAACAATGTCTGCCTTGGTCCTGTCATGCATCTGCTTCGTGATTAAAGTTTGCAGTTCTTTGTATCCTCTTAACACCTCACTTTCTTCCAGTTTTCCACAGACCGGCAACTTCTTAATTTTCTTTGCAAGGTCCTCATTGATGTTCATTGGCACTATTTCTGCTGGATCAAATGCACACATTTGTAAATCCTGTTCCCAGGGTCAACGGATCTCAAGCTGATTAATTTTCCAAGAGCATGCGACCCAGCATTCACTAAAACTGAATGTATTTTCCCTCTTTTTAACACATTTCCACAACCTTCCAACTGCTCCTTAATGTTGGTAATGTTCTTTCCAGAAACAGCAAGTTTAAGGGCTTGCTGAATTCTCCGTAGATGTCCATCTAGAAGGTGAACAGTCTGATAAGACTGGCCTTCTAATAAAGGGATGAGTTCAGTGATGTCTGTGCCAAATTCTTTGAATCTCAAGTATTTCGTCATGTGAAACATTGTTGAGAAAATCATTACCAGAGTTATGTCCCTACTACTTCACTCATAAATTGCAAAATATCTTTCAAGTACTCTGACAGACTCACTACAGAATGAAACCAAGAAGACCACCTGGTTAATACTGGTTCCGGAAACAGTGGCACATTTTGATCTGGATACTTGCCATCTAGATATTCATGCCTGAAAGGCGCACTATATGACGTCACGTGGCGAGTAGTTACTAGGATGAAGGGGCAGATGACCTCGCTGTTCTGGCCCTTAATACCTCAATAACTAAGTAACTTACCAGGATGACCACCCAGATTGATAAAGAAAGCGAGGCAGACTATCTACCGTTAAGTGACCGATCTTTCCGTGTTTGTTGGATGCTCTCCATGCAGTCAAGTCATGGGAGAAGATTACCGGTACTGCACTCGCACAAAAACAAGTGTTTGTCGGCTTCTGTGACGATATTTTAAACGGGCAAGGTGGTTTCACTACGATGACATTAGGGTAAAACCTAGATGAATATCAAGACAGAAGAAAGTGACATTCAGTAGTTAGACTTCGATAAAGACAATCATGGTTTCAGACATGAAAGCGATGAGGATATTGTACGGAATGTGACTGTCGGTGAGGTAAACTGAGATCCAGTACATTTATCGAGTGAAGGAGTGATGCAACGGAAATCACGAAAGTTCCCACAGTCAAGCTAGTGTGTCTATAGTCTCACTTATCTCTTATACAGAAAATCAAGATGAATTTTCGTTCTCATATATTGTTTTCTTCAGAATTGTACAATCTTAAATTAGAAAAAATAAACCACCTAAGAAACAAAAAGTGATGACAGTCATTTTTCTTAGTTTTTAATATTGGTAAAGCCCACATAGTGTGTCTTACAATACTATGTTATAAAGTATTATATTTAGTTTTTGCGTGTTCATAAAATACATTTCAATATTTTTAACCAATATTTTTCTCTTTGCTAGGCTTAAAAACATTACTGTGGATAATTCGCGGAGATTCGTGCATTGATTGCCGCGAATTATCAGAAGTGCACTGTAAAGAAAAAATACGAAAAAAGCTAAAATTCGCGGTTTCGTGCGAAATTCATGCATAATTCGCGAAATTCGCGTCTTCATGCGAAATTCGCGAAATTTCGCGACTTCAAAACCCATTTTTTTCGCCATTTTTAGGATTATTAAAACACATTACCATCTGTGTATTACTTCATTTAATAATTCGCGAAATTCGCGATCGCGAATTTTTCCTATCCCTACCTTAAAAGATGGAACTAAGAATATATATGCTGTCACCAGGACTGCCAACTGTAGTGCTCTATTAGGCTACATTATGACAGGTACTGTATATTTCGAATTAATTAGAAATGTCGATATTACCAACTTAATTTCGTCATTATTCTAGATAGGTCCATATAGATTAATCATTGGCATGAATCATAAATTTTAAGAAATGTAGGCTCTTTAGTTCGTCACGGAACTTCTTGTTAAACAATACTACGGCACTTCTATGAACTTTTTCGAATTACAGATTACGTGCAATTACGATATGGTCAACACATTTGAGTTGAGGGGAATGTGTTGCAATCTGAACGCTATGAAGAGTGAGATGCAATTCTAAATTAATGAATAGGGGAACAGATTAGTAATGCATAGGATTCGTTCACGAGAGATTTGAGTTAAAACTCAAATATGCGAGTGACTGATGTGGTGCAGAATTCAGCTAACACCAAGAAGATGTGCACGGCTAACGGAGAATTCGACTTTAGATGTTCCAATACGATCTGAAAGAAGATGATGGCACGACTACGAGGAACGTGTGGAGACGACATCGATCCGTGGGGGACTTCGATGAAGGAGAGATTCGGTCAATGACATCACAAGGGAATAGGAGGATGGTGATCCGGTGGAACATTAAGGAACCAGGATCGAGACCAGGAGAAAAGACGTTGAACTTCGACCAAGGTATAAGGACCTATTGTAGTTAGTTACAATAGTACACGATTGGCCATTATTTACCCATTTATCTCTTTATTAATTTGAATAATTTACGCTTGAAATAGATCTACAATATCATACTGCGTTAAATCCCTCAGTATGCCCGCCTTCAGGGGGGGAGTAAAGCCGGCGGGCCCATGTCATAGAGTTATGGCATGAATTAATTAGATATTACCAACTTAATTTCGTCATTATTCTAGATAGGTCCATATAGATTAATCATTGGCATGAATTGGGACGTTCGCATTGTGTTACTACTGTCACTGTTGGGCTTTCCAAAGCATTCCTATGCATTACTAATCTGTTCCCCTATTCATTAATTTAGAATTGCATCTCACTCTTCGTAGCGTTCAGATCGCAACACATTCCCCTCAACTCAAATGTGTTGACCATATCGTAATTGCACGTAATCTGTAATTCGAAAAAGTTCATAGAAGTGCCGTAATATTGTTTAACAAGAAGTTCCACTAACTACACTTGTGGAAGCTAAAATTTGAAGGTTGGTTTGATAACTCTATATTAGTTCCAGCGTTCGCCGACAGGTGCTGTCTGCGATGGCACCTAGTAGCCAAGTCCGCAGATAGGTTTTGTAGACTTTTGGTAGCAAAAGTAGGAACTACCGTACTTGAAAAATTGATCGTCAGCAGTCCTTCTACCTGAATAGCAGATAACACACACTAATACAGCCGTCACAATTAACACCGGTTATCAGACAAATTCTACACACACCCAAAGTACACGGGGCTACATGACCGCGTTGTCACAGCCCTTAAACTGCGGAACCAACCAACCATACTGCGTTCAATACTACTATTTATTAATCTTGTTGAGTTATGAATAGACAGCGGATTTTAGGCAAATGCCTATTTTTTCCTTAACATATACATGACTCACCTTTTAAATGTACATGTTTCATGAACGTTTAGGTCTATAACTCTATATAAAGCAGTTTTACAGAGCCTATAAATGCAAATATTGACGTTAGCGCCTATTTTCCTTTCTAAGTGTATTTTTAGTGCCAATTTTCCAGTTTGACGAGTTTTTCCCTTGTTAGATTTGAATCTCTGTTTTATACTGCACCATTGTTTTTAAAGAGCCTGTAACTTAAGGTAAACTATGATTCTTTTGAGCCTGTGCCGTTAAACACTGCAAGGACAGATAGCAACCCCTTCCTCCTACCTAGCTTTGGAAAGCCCAACAGTGACAGTAGTAACACAATGCGAACGTCCCAATTTCTTTTCCTTTATAAGTATTACCTTGTCAAATCTCGGAATTTCATCTTTCACTAGAACAACAGCTGCACATCCGGTACGTGTGTACTGTCGGTCTTTAGAGATTTACGTGTTTACTTGAAGAAAACGTAATGCCGAAAATAAAATGTGCTTGTTATTTATTGTGAAGCAAACTACGGACATGATGTTTAACTTCACTCTGTAATTTTATTGTGAGTTATATGTGCCGATTGTGAAATGTATTTGGTTTCTTTTAATACCGGTATTGCACATTGTATTGAATTAAGGTAGTTTACGTCACTGTTTTAATGTTTCTTCGATATCTGCTCAGTTATATATATCTGCCTATTATTCATTTTAGTTCCTAAGTATAGCAGTTAAGGAGCCCATTTTAGGTGCCTAAAACATTACCTTTTTGAGCCTGAACTTCCGCTGTATAGTTATGAAAATTTAATATTGAAATTTAGTTTTAGCATTATAAGAATTTTTTAGGCTTCGATATTATTCTGTGATGTCGGAATTATTAGAAGTCATGAATAATGCGTTAATGCCGAAGTGAAGGAAGGTTTATAATATTTTCTATGATCAGTAGAGAAAATTACGGCAAGGTTTATGGTAGTCAAAACATTGTGAATGATGTATAACAAAATACAGAGCAATTTAAGATTGGTAAAATGACATGGAAACGTATTCAAACATAGAATTAATAAGCAGTTCCGTGAAGAACTAAAGCCTATTTTCATATATCCTACTTATGTTAATTGCCATTATCAGCATACAAAATTTCAGTTTGATTGCTGTAATAGATTCGTAGATATTGAGAACAGACTAAATATTTCGGATGGTTGCCATGTTGTTTTTTTATATAGTTATGTAGGTCTTAGAGTTATTATTGTGTACGTGTAGTATTCAAACTTCACTCGCATGAAGTAATAAACGAGATTTTAAAATTTCGCACAGCTGCCATGTTGTGGTTATGGAAACAATTGAAATAAATTAGATGCCAGTGGATTAACATTTGTATAAGGATTTACTGTACCAAGTTTCACTGCACTCGGATGGTTAAATGGCGAGAAACGTCCATGTGAATATTTATATTTCGCGTCGCCACCATGTTGGATTTATGATCACCAAGTTATTGAAAGTCCTATAGGTGAACTTATGTTCATAGCCACCTATGAACATATAACAAATCAGCTTGACTGCTGTAATAGATTCGTAGATATTGAGAACCGTCTAAATATTTCGGTTGGTCGCCATGTTGGATTATTATATGTATAGGTCATAGAGTCATGTACCATTAAACGAAAATTATTGCGTAGGTTCATTATTCAAACTTTCACTTCGATCGCATGATTACGACACAAGAAATAAAAACTTAATTTTAAAATTCGGACAGCCGCCATCTTGAGGTTCTGTAAACAATTGAACTAAATTAGATACGAGTGCATTACAATGATTACATTAGATTAGATTAGATTTGTATTAATCCATTTGATCAATTACATGTATACAATACATTTTTGATATAGGACACGTCAGAAATTACATCTATAAAATAAAAGAACTTACTGGTATATATTACTAATACTATAACTATTAATATTATAACTTATTATAATAACAGATCTTAAGAGATACAATCTTATTGGTCAACTATTTTCACCTTACTCTATTATCACAATATGAAAACTTTATTCTATACATACACAACTTACAGCTAGGTATTACAATTAAAATAGAAAAGTAAAATAGATTTCATCGCTCCTATACACTAAGATATTCAGCTACAGAGTAAAAACGATGGCACTGCAGATAAGCTTTCAACATTCTTTCAAAGGTTTTTGTATTTGGGGCAAATTTTATATACTGGGGTAGATTATTGTATAATTTAACTCCTGTGTGAAAAGTTCCTTTTTGATATATGCTTGTGTGTGTGTGAAATATGAATGTTTTGATTTTGTCTTGTGTTATGCCTATGAACATCATTGTTTGTTTTAAGAAAAAAAATTCTTATTCATTAAATTATTAAAAAAAACATACTAATTTCAAAGATATGAATGCAGGGCAATGGGAGAATGTTGAAATCTTTAAACCGAGGTCTATATGATTCTCTAGTGTTTACATTAGCCATAATTATTCTAACCGCCCTCTTTTGTATCCTAAACGTGCTTAGTACATCTGGTGACATACCCCAATATATGACCAGATATCTTAAGTATGAATGGAAATAAGCAAAATTAGTATTTCATAATGTGTGCATGCTAGTGCAAGTTTTCAAAATACGTAAAGCAAAGCACATCGAGTTAAGTTCAGCATTGAGATATTGTATATGTTTATTCCATTTCAAGTACTGTTGTATCTATAGTCCTAAAAACTTTGTTTCTGATTTATTTTCAATTTTATGACCATTTAAGGTTATATTGGGCGTCTCAGGATTCCTATTCTGTATAGTGTGGAAATTTAGACATACTGTTATTTTTATAGTGTATTATGAGGCAATTATCTTGAGACCATTTGGTTAACTCTTCAGTAACACAGTCAGCAGACTGCTGTAAGACCTGTTTAGTCTCACCTTTTATTAAGACTGTTGTATCGTCCGCAAACAAAATTTCCTTATGAGAATAAACGTTCAGTGTTATATCATTGATATACGGTATAGAAGAAAGAGTAGTGGGCCCAAAACCGATCCCTAAGGATTTCCAAATTTAATAATATCCTCATTGGACAATGTTTCATTAAGTAATCTGGTTCCATCATCCTTGTGTCTCAAGCTTACTATTTGTTTACGCCTTGTTAAGGAAGACTCTATCCATTTATCAGCTATACCTCTAATACCAAATTGATTTAGTTTTGTGAGGAGGATATTATGGTCAACAACATCAAATGCTTTCGATATATCCAAGAGTAGGCCAGTTACATGTTCCTTATTGTCAATTAATTTCAGTATATTATTAATACATTCATAAATTGCTGTATGTGTAGATTTTTTCCGTTCTGAATCCATGTTGTGAGTTTGATAGTATTTTATTTTTTACTATAATACTTATCAGTCTCTTATACATGATTTTTTCCCACAATTTTTGCAATACCAGTTGGTAAGGTAATAGGACGATAGTTATCTAATTCATCTTTTGAACCGATTTTGTGCACTGGAATTACTTCTGATAACTTCAAAACATCCGGGTAAGTTCCTGAGAGCATTGAACTGTTTATTAAGTGCGTAATTGAATTTATTATATTTTCTGCACATTTCTTTAAAATTGCATCAGGGATGCCATCTATACCAGCACAGATTTTTTTTTAGCTCTCTTATAACTATTCTTACCTCTTCACTTGTGACATGATTTATAAATAAAGAATAACTGCATATATCAATTTTATTATTAGAAATTGGTGTATTTACCTGTGATTTATTTAATAATTTTTTTGGAATTTCCAGAAAATAGTCATTTAAAGTGTTTACTATTTCCTCTGGGGAGTGCGTCAGGCCTCGGCAGCCGGCACAGTTCATATCCTCGCCGCTCGATGGGGGCTTCATTCATTCCATTCCTGACCCGGTCGGAGACTGGAAGCAGGCTGTGGATTTTCACTATTTCCTCTGGATTATTAATCACTTTATTATTGCAGGTCAGTGTAGTGTTCCTTTGTATTTTAGCAGATTTCCCAGTTTTTTTCTTTATCTCGGACCACATAGCCCTGTTTTTATTAGATGATTGGGATATAAAATTATCATTATGCATTTTCTTTGCTAGTCTTATTACCTTACTTAATATGCTAGTGTATTTTTTGTATTATAAATTGAATTCAGGTGTTGTGAGGTATTGTTTATATAATTTGTGAGAAATTTATTTCTTTGAAATGACTGTATAATCCCTGTTGTTATCCAATTGCTAGCTTTGTTATTTTTAATAGTTCATTGTTTAAAGGGGAATGCTGTTTCAAAATAGTTTTTTTTAGGGTACTGTTAAATGCATTACGTTTATCATTTACATTTTCTAGTTTATACATTTCTGACCATGTTTCTTTATTTAGTAAGTCATTGAAATATGTAACATTTGTTTCAGTGAATGACCTGCACTTTGATTTTATTCCATATTCATTATTATTTATTTTTTCGAGTACTTCAAAACTCAGTATTTGTCCACGGTGGTCACTAAAACCCGGGAAATAGACTTCTATTGATGGTGATATTTATCTGTATTTATAAAAATTTGATCAGGAGTGGTTTTACTAAATTTTGTTATTATTGTTGGAGTATTTATTGTAGGTTTCATTCCATAGGAAATTAGTAACTGTGTTAATAATTTACAATTTCTATCACATTTTAAGAAATCCATATTTACATCCCCACAAATTATTATATCGAAATTTACTTTGCTCATGTTATTGAGTAACAATTCTAATTTATCTAGAAATAAACGAAAATTTCCTGACGGAGAATGGTATACGCATACAATTATTAACTTAAACTGCTGTATTTTTACGGCAGAGAATTCAAAATCCTGTTCCATAATTAGATAGTCATAAGCTGTTAACTGTTCATGATCTAAATTATTTCTTAAGAAGATACAAGTACCACCATGGCTAATACTGTATTAGATCTAGAGTATTTACTAGCTAGTATAAACCCTGGGAATTGAATTAATTCGAGTTGTTCATTTTCCAGCCTATGTTTTGAAATGCATAGTGCTGAGATGTCTTTAAGTTCATTTTTAGCCTACTTTTCACATTTTGCAAAAATGAGGAAAAAGTAGACTTATGAGATCGATCCGGGAAAATGTGTGTCGGTCTGTCTGTCTGTCCTTCTGTCTGTCTGTCTGGCTGTGTGTGTGTGTCCCCCTATCAACTCCTAAACGGCAATCAAAACCAAATTTAGTATGAGTAAAGATGTGCACCGGAATATCTCACGTCCATATTTGAAAATGATGTCAGTGCTACCAACTGCTGAAAAAACGCACTAGAAATTTGAGCTCCATGTTGGATATCTTGCAAGGTATGCATGGGAGCTATTCCAAAATTGGCACACATGTAGATGATACTATTTCAGTTTAATTTCCAGGAGGCCAATCATGACAGTGTTGCCAAAATAATTTTAAGCCTTCTGATAGGACCAATGTTTAAATGCATATAACTTCTACACTATCAATTGGATTTCAACCAAATTTTGTATGTAATATCTGTACATAAACAGATATGACTGAGCGTATTCTTAAGAGCCACCAGGGCTGCCAACTGTTAATAATTGCTCTCTCTATTTTTTTTTATCCAAATACCAATATATCAGAAAGTATGCAAGCCAACAGCTTTAAACTATGCACACGTATATTCTGACATTTTAGATTAATTTGGAGTAACTTATATACGTCAGTTCTACCAACATGATTATAAGCCTGCTGATAGTACCAATTTTTAAATACATGTAACTTATATACTATCAGTTGGATTTCAACCAAATTTCGTATGTGCTATTTGTACCATAACAGATATGACCATAAGTATTGTTAAGAGCAATCAGGGCTGCCAACTGTTAATAAATGCTGTCTATATTTTTTTACCCTAATATCAATATATCAGAAAGTATGCAAGCCAACAGCTCTATACTTTGCACACATATAGCAGCTGACATTCTAGATTAATTTGGAGTAATTAATACAAAGCAGTGCTGCCAACATGATTCTATGCCTGCTGATATGTCAAATTTTAAAATGCATGTTACTTCTATACTAACAAATGGATTTCATCCAAAATTGGCACAACAAGATATCATAATATGTCAGATTATTTCTGACCAACACACGCATGGTATTGTTGGCAACATGCTTTTACGTGTGCTGATAGATCCAGTGTCTAACTGCATGTAACGTTAATTGGACTTCAACCAAATTTTGTATTCTGTACCTTAAGAGATGGAACTAAGAATATATTCAGTCACCAGGGCTGCCAACTGTAGTGCTCTATTAGGCTACATTATACCAGGTATATTTTGAACTAATAAGATATTTCGATATTACCAACTTAATTTCGTCATTATCTAGATAGGTTCATATACTCTAGAATAATCATTGGCATGAAAAGTAGGCTGTATAGTTCTCCACGGAACTTCTTGTTAAACATTAGATTTATGTAATCAATTTATTATAGAGAGACTGAATATTCTGGTGGTAAATTTTAAATTCGTTACTTTTGCAAGCTTGTGTTGGTGATTTATTTACATTATTATTATTGTTGCTAGACAAATCCAAAATACCATTGTTTACCTTTTTACTCTCGTTTCTGTAGACGCCGTTTGCTCTAGCGATAATAACTGCATAATCCTTTGAAGTTAGCGACGTACAATCTTTTACCATCCTGTCCGTGACCGCTGCAATTGACGACTTTACTTGTGGCGTGGCTTTGAGGTTCCTGAAGTGTTTCACAGAGTGCGCAGGTGGTCTTGTGGGCGAGAGACGAATGGAGGCACGTTGTCTTGTGCCAGAATATTATTTAACGAGTTGAAGTGTCAACGATTTGCGTTTGGTAATACGTATATATTACCGTAATTCGTATTAAAATATACCTCCAATACAGGCGTAATGATGAGGGTTGTAAAATGTAGTGCATGAAATTACCAGAACCGGTTTATGTTCTTATAGTTACGGCACCGTGTTCGTAGATAAGTTATGACAGTTTCATTGTGCGAAATGAAACTTTATTTCTAAAGCAGCTGACATGGACCAAGTCGTTAGAGAACCTCAAAACGTTTAGTTTGAACTGTGCTACAAAATACGTACCGGTAGGTAGGTGATGATGGTTCTCAATGACTAATAAACGAAGGCTATAATCTGTGCATACATGAATTGAAGATGTTTGGTGTGCCTATCACGGTTATCTTATGACTTTTAAGGCTGTCTGTTTTACTCGACAGAGGGAAATATCCTCCAAGAATACTTTATTCGTGGTGTGACGGCTAGCTTTGTTAGCTGTCACCCAGGAGGTCTGGGTTCGATTCCCGACTCTGTCAAGACATTTAATTCTGGTCTGAGGGCTGGAATAGAGTAGGCTACACTAAGCCCCGCGAGGCAAAACTGAGAAGCGGTGGGTTCGATTTCCACCTCAGTCATCCTGGAAATGGTTTTCCGTGGTTTCTCACTTATACTCCAGTCAAATACCGGATGGTTCCTAACTAAAAGGCAACGGCCGTTTCCTTCCCTATCTCACCTGAATTATAAATACACACACTACTACGAATACCACAATAACAAAGGTTATCAAACAATCATCCCACACTCGTTCAAGTACATGGGGCCATATGATCACGATGTCCAAGGCCCTCAAATGAAACAACAACAACAAAAGCTACTTTATTTTCAAGGATATGACGAGAATGTCGTGTTCAGCGTTCTTAGGTCGTACTGTTCGTGCAGAGCTGGGTGATTTTTTTCGTGAATATTTCCAATTTAATAGGAATTGGCTGTCTGGGAAGATATTAACCCATATTTTTTTAGCTAAGGAAGTGCATTCATCTAATGGGATTGTTTTACCTCATCTTTGCTGTACTGGAGCCACTGAAATTCTTGCTAAAATATCCTGCACATCTGTTGAGCAGCAATGGTAAAGATAGATAGATAGATAGATAGATAGATAGATTTTTATTAATTCCATTTGATCAAATACATGCATTCAATACATTTTTGATATAGGACACGTCAGAATTTACATCTGTAAAAAAAAAGAACTAACAGGTATATATTACTAATATTATAACTATTTAACTTTTTATAATAGCAAATTTTAATAGATACAATCTTATTGCACAACTATTTACACCTCACTCTATTATCATAATATGAAAACTTAATTCTATAAATACAACAACATACAGCTAGGTATTACAATTAAATTAAAAAAGTAAAATATAATTATAGATTTCATCGCTCCTATACGCTAAGATATTCAACTACGGAGTAAAAACAATGGCACTGCAGATAAGCTTTCAACATTCTATCAAAGGTTTTTATTTTTGGGGCCAGGTTTATATAATGGGGTAGTTTATTGTATAATTTAACTCCAGTGTGAAAAGTTCCTTTTTGATATATGCTTGTGTGTGTGAAATATGAATGTTTTGATTTTGTCTTGTGTTATGCCTATGAACATCATTGTTTGTTTTAAGAAAAACATCTTTATTCATTAAATTCTTTTTAAAAAACATAATACTTTCAAAGATAATATGCAGGGCAGTCTGAGAATGTTTAAATCTTTAAACAGAGGTCTACATGATTCTCTAGAGTTTGCATTAGCCATAATTATTCTAACCGCCCTCTTTTGTATCCTAAGCGTGCTTAGTACATCTGGCGACATACCCCAAAATATGATCCCATATCTTAAGTATGAATGGAAATAAGCAAAATAAGTATTTCTTAATGTGTGCATGCTAGTGCAGGTTTTCAAAATACGTAACGCAAAGCACATCGAGTTCAGTTTAGTATTCAGATATTGTATATGTTTATTCCATTTCAAGTCTTGTTGTATCCATAGTCCTAAAAACTTTGTTTCTGATTTATTTTCTATTTGATGACCATTTAATGTTATATTGGGTTTCGCAGGATTCCTATTCTGTATAGTGTGGAAATTTAGACATACTGTTTATTTATAGTTTATTATGAGGCAATTATCTTGTGACCATTTGGTTAACTCTCCTGTAACGGAGTCAGCAGACTGCTGTATGGCCTGTTTAGGTTCACCTTTTATTACGAGTGTTGTATCGTCCGCAAACAAAATTTCCTTATGTGAATGAACGTTCTGTGTTATATCATTGATATATAGAAGAAAGATTAGTGGGCCCAAAACCGATCCCTGGGGTACTCCAAATTCAATAATTCCCTCATTGGACAATGTTTCATTAAGTAATTTGGTTCCATCATCCTTGTGTCTCAAGCTTACTATTTGTTTACGCCTTGTTAAGTAAGACTGTATCCATTTATTAGCTAGACCTCTAATACCATATTGATTTAGTTTGGTAAGGAGGATTTTATGGTCAACATCAAATGCTTTCGATAAATCCAAGAATAGGCCAGTTACATGTTCCTTATTGTCAGTTAATTTCAGTATACAATTACTGCATTCGTAAATTGCTGTATGTGTAGATTTTTCCATTCTGAATCCATGTTGTGAGTTTGATAATATTTTATTTTTTTCTATGAAACTTATCAGTCTCTTATACATAATTTTTTCCACAATTTTTGCAATACCAGTTGGTAAGGTAATAGGACGACAGTTATCTAATTCATCTTTTGAACCGTTTTTGTGCACTGGAATTACTTTTGATAACTTCAAAATATCCGGGTAAGTTCCTGAGAGAATTGAACTGTTTATTAAGTGCGTAAGTGGATTTATTATATTTTCTGCACATTTCTTTAAAATTGCATCAGAGATGCCATCAATGCCAGCACAGAATTTATTTTTTAGCTCTTTTATAACTATTCTTACCTCTTCACTTGTGACATGATTTATAAATAAAGAATCACTGCATATAATTATTTTATTATTAGAATTTAGTGTATTTACCTGTGATTTATTTAATAATTTTTGTGGAATTTCCAGAAAATAGTCATTGAAAGTGTTTGCTATTTCCTCTGGATTATTAATCACTTTATTATTTCTGGTCAGTGTAATGTTCCTTTGTATTTTAGCAGATTTTCCAGTTTCTTTCTTTATCACGGACCACATAGCCCTGTTTTTATTAGATGATTGGGAAATAAAATTATCATTATGCATTTTCTTTGCTAATCTTATTACCTTATTTAATATGCTAGTGTATTTTTTGTAGTATAAATTGAATTAATGTGGTGTGTGGCATTGTTTATATAATTTGTGTAGAAATGTCTTTCTTTGACATGAATTTATAATCCCTGTTGTTATCCAATTGCTAGTTTTGTTATTTTGAACAGTTCTTCGTTTAAAGGGGAATGCTATTTCAAAATAGTGTTTTAGGGTACTGTTAAATGCATTAAATTTATCATTTACATTTTCTAGTTCATAAATTTCTGACCATGTTTCCTTATTTAATAAGCCATTGAAATATGTAACATTTGGTTCAGTGAATGACCTGCACTTTGATTTTACTCCATTAGTATTTGTCCATGGTGGTCACTAAAACCCGGACAATAGACTTCTATTGAATGGTGATATTTATCTGTATTTATAAAAATTTGATCAGGAGTGGTTTTACTAAATTTTGTTATTCTTGTTGGGGTATTTACTGTAGGTTTCAGTCCATAGGAAATTAGTAACTGTGTTAATAATTCACAATTTCTATCAAATTTTAAGAAATCCACATTTACATCCCCACAAATTATTATATCGAAATTTACTCTGCTAATATTATTGAGTATGTATGTATGTATGTCTACCCCTTATTATTCCCGTTTTCCAACGGTGTCGGGGATGAGATGCGATGGAAGTCTTAGTGGCGATAGTTTTACGGCCGGAACTCATATTATTGAGTAACAATTCTAATTTATCTATAAATAAAGGAAACTTTCCTGTCGGAGAACGGTATACGCATACAATTATTAACTTAAACTGCTGTATTTTTACGGCAGAGAATTCAAAACCCTGTTCCATAATTAGATAATCATAAGCTGTTATCTGTTCATGATCTAAATTATTTCTTAAGAAGATGCAAGTACCACCATGGCTAATATTAGATCTAGAGTATTTACTAGCTTGTATAAACCCTGGGAATTGAATTAATTCGAGTTGTTCCTCTTTCAGCCAATGTTCTGAAATACATAGTGCTGAGATGTCTTTAAGTTCATTTTTTAGCATTAGATTTATGTAATCAATTTTATTAAAAAGAGACTGGACATTCTGGTGGTAAATTTTAAATTTGTTACTTTTGCAAGCTTGTGTTGGTGATTTATTTACATTGTTATTATCATAATTATTATTATTTTTGCGAGACAAATCCGAAATACCATTGTTGCACTCCGTTAAATTTGACTTCAAAAGATCTGAATGCCAAACCTCACGTTTGGCTTCTTCTACCAGTTTCCCTGCTTCCACTCTAATGATATTACTGTTGAATTATTCTTACCATTTGAATTTACAATTTTGCAGATTTCATCACTAAGATACTCTTTTCTTAATCTATTTAAGTGTTGGCCTTGCCGAGTGTGGAACTTCCTGTCTAATTTACTTATATCTACAATTTGGACATTTGGAAAACTCTTACAAATTTTATGAATTTTTCCATTTGTAGCCTCTATTTCTACATTTACACATGATTTGGGAATTAAATCGTATCTCTGCGGAATGTTTACAATAATGACATTTGGTTTTTGCATGGATGGCAATGTACCCTTTAAATCTTTGATTACCTTTTTACTCTCATTTCTATAGACGTCGTTTGCTCCAGCGATGATCACTGCGTAGTCCTTTGCAGTAAGGGACGCACACTCTCCTATCATTCCGTTCGTGACCTCTGCAATTTTAGCTCCTGGCTTTACTGTCGAAGTGACCTCCATTTCTCTGCTTCTCTCCAATACGCTTGCTGCTACATCTCGCCCGTGGCTATCCGCAAATATCCGCATCGTCCTGGGTTTTCTCTTTAACACTTTCTTCTTTTCTTCTTGAGGAAAGTCATCATTTTCTTCGACAAGCACTCCAAATGAATTTGAGACGGGAATTTCAGTTACATGTACTCTATTTAAAGGCCTAGGCTTATTCAATCTTACCTTACCAGCAATCACTGTCGACCAAGTTTCCTTGCATTCCTCTCTGTTTCCTTTTAATTTATTCATCTCTTCCATTAACTTAGCAATATCTTCCTTTAGCAGCTTTATAATTTCGTCTTTTGAGGACAGTTCGTTTCTCAGGTTATGACATTCGCATGACGGTAGCGGTAGGCCTACACTACTGTTCTAAAGTATTGCACGCCCTTGATTTTAATTATGTTCTTTCGTTAGTTACACGTCTTCACGCAGATATGCATATATTACTTACACCTATGTACTGTATTTGTATTTATTTATCTTTGGGGTGTGCCTTGCGACAATGCCTAGCAACAATGTGATCTCATACTGCCGATTATTGCCTCAGAAAGTGTTCTGTGTTAACTGAGGTATGGCGCGTTCGCTAGCTCTGGTCTGAAGGTATTGCTGGATTTTTAATTTTCTTCCTACTGTGCGTGTGTGCATTTGCCGTCATGGTGAAAACATAAAAAAAAAACCTAGAAAGAAAACGTGCATCGAGGTATTACACAACGAAGGCCTAAACAACACTGAAATTGGGAAGAGATTAAACTGTTCAAGGTCAGCCGTGAGTCGAAATCTGCAGAAGCTGATGGCCAAAGGAAACATGGAGAATTTACCGCGAAGTGCGTGCCCACGCATGTTTTCGCCCCGGGAGGACAGAATATTTCGTCGACTAAGCCGGAAAAACAGGAGTTCTACTTCAGTTGAACTGGCAAAAGCATGGCAAAAGTCCATGGGAGTTGATTCCAGCTCATCAGTTGTTAGGAAAAGTCTCTGTGTAATTGGAATGGAGGCTAGAGTTGCCAATAAGAAGCCATTTCTAACTGCTGCAATGAGGAAAAAGAGGCTGGCATGGGCCACACTGCACGTAAACTGAACAGGAGAGCAGTGGGGCATAGTGTTTTTTTTTTTTCAGATGAAAGCCGATTTTCCATGAAGAGTTGTAGACCACAGCTCGTCAGGTATGAACACAATGAAGGGATGGATACTGACTGCCTTGTGCGAACCATGAAACATGCTCCATCGGAAATGGTGTGGGGAGCAATGACATGCCAAGGTGTTGGAAGGCTGTACTTTGTTCAGGGAACAATGAACAGTGATCATTACGAAGTTATGACTCTGCGTCCTCTGATGAACACTGCACGTGGTGCTTTCCCGTATGCGCAGTGGATTTTCATTTTCATCAGGCTCCATGTCACACATAAAAAAGGTGTTTTGGTTATTTTATCTTTGAAATACCATTTCCAAGGTTACTGCTGTTACGTATCGTCCAAATCTATCATTTCAGACTTTTACTGTCATGACTGAATTGGGTATCAGAGAACTTCCGTGGCCGGGAAACTCGCCGGACCTTAATCCAATTGAGAATTTGTGGCGACTGGATGGAAAAGGGGTTCAGAAGAGGCCTGCAACAAAACAAGTGCTGTTGGATGTGATTGTGAATGTGTGGATCTATGAAATTGAAATTGACATCAGTATCATTAGAAAATTTATCGACTCCATGCCTGACAGAGTGAATGCTGTTATAAGGGCCAAGGGGTGGTCCAAGAAAATACTAAGATCATTTAAAGTATGACTACTGAATAATGCACTAATGATACACAATATGTTCCACTATGACCAAATTAAATACAAATTTCATCAAAATATTCAATATTTAACTTCGATATCATCAGTGACATGGCATGTCATTGTACATATGCACGTACTGTTGACACATTTCCGTGAATTAAAGCATTAGAAACAATCTTATCGCTTATTACAATGTTCCTTTTCACTTGTAGACTATCCTTCTTTAATAAATATTCTAAATTTCAAAGACGAATGGGTTTTTAGATGTTCTGTACCAAAATTCTCAAAATTCTATAGGGCGTGCAATACTTTAGAACAGTAGTGTACATTACGACAATCGGTTTCACTTTTCTCCTCATTCAATTTTACCTGAGATCTTGTGATGATTTTATTTGCATTTTTTACTTTTATTTTGCACGACGAGCATAAATCCGTTACGGTTACACTACCTGACGAGACACTAACACTGTTTACTGTCGTCATACTAGAGATCTAAGTTAGCCTAGATGTTTACACCAAATTGCACTAAATTTATTTTAATTATACTACCTAATAGAATTAATCTAATTACCTACCAATAAAGAAGAATGTGAAATACGTATATCTTCCAATCGGGTGAAGTCTCGTAAAAGCACCACTGCTCTACTTGGTTCAAACAGTGATTGAAGAAGTTACCGAATCTTTGGATACACGTTCCCACAACTTAGTTTAAGTTTATTAAATTATCAATAAGAATTTCTAAATACTATCAATATTCCGTATTACACTTGATCTGAGGAAAGTAAATTTATAGATTTTAAACCTCTGTTATAATATTTTACCACAGGAAGAGGACCATTCTCAATTCCGTCAATTTTCCAAATTCCACAGATATACAAGTAGGATTCTTAAAATAAAGCTGTACATTTTAATTTATGTCTGAAGTTACTGCTGCTAGTTAGTTATTGTTATTTTAAGGGGCGAAACGCAAGGTTATCTGCCCCAATTTACTGCAGTAGAGGATAATAGCAACCTAGGCCAAATTCCATGTGATGTCTTTTTACAAGCAAATAAGAGTGTAGAACTGTACAGAATTCTTTTGTGAGTTGCCTTATAAATCATACTGGTATTTACAGTAGGCCTAGGTCTACACGTAGATATACTTCATCCTCAGTTTTTGACTGACGACCTGGATTTAAGGCCACATAGCTCTTGGGCCTATACACCAATCGTCCTCTTTTCATTATTTTTAGCCTGTTAATTGCCAAGTTCATAAAACCTTTGTAGGCTACTGCCAGTACAGTACCGGTATGTCTAATTTAAAAACTGATATTAAAGCAACTCAACCGGTATATCTTTTTTAAATAAAAACGACTTGTATCGGAAATCTTTACCGTATTTTGAAAGAAAGGTTACCTTAAGCCAGTTAATTTAAAAAACGCCAACTTAAGATAACGCCCAAGGTAATCCTCCAGAACTGCCGTAGGACTGGTATGTGAAAGTAACTAAGCTCATAATCCTCACCTAAAATATCGGTATTTTTCCTTAGAGTTTTCAATATGTTAGAATAACTAAAAATATTATCTTAGGCTATGCCTACAGCTGCGAATTGCACTTATTTTACTCTGAATTATGGCTTGTAGGCACTGCACTGACACAGTATTCATCAATAGGAAGATAATTAGTTAAAAATCAGAAATTAATATCTTTAATTTATTTCTATACTAGCCTATTATTTTAACATATCATACCAAGCGTTTAACAAAGACAGTGTGAATAATACCGTCTTATATCTAGGCGTAGGCCTAATTTATATGCCAGCTTAGGACGTGGTGGCTTCAATTTTATTGGAGAAGAAAGCGGGAAATACATTTGGCACACCATCATCACTTAAAAAATTCCTTCTAGGCAATACTGGCTTCGTGGCTTGTAATTTAAAGGTAAGAAATGGGCTAAACATACTTTCATGTGGGCTGATATGTGTGATTTCCTTTCAGCACGAAGAATTTTGAAAACCCACTATTTCCTCAAATTACGACCAATGCCAAGGAAGTAAACATTACTTTGTAATTGCAACATCTGCTTTTGCACTGGGGAACTGCACAATACTGCACCATTATTCTATAATGCATATAACAACGAATATTTAAGCGTAATTCGTAACTACAACTCACACAAGATAGTCATGGCTGCCTACAAGATCGGTTTGAAAACAAAGTCACGTGATAGCGTGACGTCAGAGGACGGTACTGTTCTAGTCGTCCATTGGAGCGCCTGGTTTTACTGTCAAAGTGACCTCCATTTTTCCGCTTCTCTCCAGAACGTTTGCTGCTATATCTCGCCCGAGACTATCCGCAAATATCCGCATCTTCCTGGATTTTCTCCTTATCACATTCGTCTTTTAATCTTGAAGAAAGTCATCATTTTCTTCGACGAGCACTCCAAATGAATTTGAGACGGTAATTTCAATTACTCCATTTTTAGGCCTAGGCTTATTTGATCTTACACTACCAGCAACCACTGTTGACCAAGTTTCCTTGCTATCTTCTCTGTTTCCTTTTAATTTATTTACTCTTCCATTAACTTAGCGATATCTTCCCCTAGCAGCTTTATAATTTCATCTTTTGAGGACAGTTCGTTTCTCAGGTTATGACATTCGCATGACGGTACCGGTGCATTACGACAATCGGTTTCACTTTACTCCTCATTCAATTTTGCTGAGATCTTGTGATGATTTTATTTGCATTTTTAACTTTTATTTTGCACGACGAGCATAAATCCGTAACGGTTACACTACCTGACGAGACACTAACACTGTTTACTGACGCCATACTAGAGATAGTTAGTTAGTTAGTTATTGTTGTTTTAAGGGCCGGAACTAAGAGATAGTTAGCATAGATGTTAACACCAAATTACACTAAATTTATTTTTATTTATTACTACCTAAATGAATTAATCTAATTACCTACCGATAAAGAAGAATGTGAAATACGTATATCTTCCAATCGGGTGAAATCTCGTAAAAGCACCACTGCTCTACTTGGTTCAAACAGTGATTGAAGAAGTCACCGAATCTTTGGATACACGTTCTCACAACTAAGTTTGAGTTTATTAAATTATCGATAAGAATTTCTAAATATTTTCAATATTCCGAATTTCACTTGACCTAAGGAATTTAAACATCTGTTATAATATTTTACCACTTTTTCAAATATTTACACTAGCTGCTATTTCACTACACTTTCACTGTGACGCCATCTTGCCGTACATTTGCTGTACCAAGTTTCATTGCGTTTGGATCATTAAATCGCGATAAACGTCTATTTAAAACTTTCAACTTCGCTTGGTCGCCATGTTCGTTTTGTAGTTAACCGGTTTCTGAAAGTCTCATAGATGAACTTCCAGTAGTGCCCTGTATCTCCGAACAAAATTTCAGGGTGATACCGGTAGTATACTGTAATAGTTTCAGAGATATAGCATGCCGGTGAAATATATGACACAGCCGTCATCTTGAGGTTATGTAAACAATTGAACGAAGTTAGATGTCGCTGCATTAAAATGTTTATAAACATATACTTACCAAGTTTGATTGCGTTTTGTTAGTTAAATCGCGAGAAACGTTTATTTAAAAGTTGCAAATTCGCTTTGCCGCCATGTTGGTTTTGTAGTTACCAGGATTTCAAAAGTAAAATCGATGAACTTTTAGTAGTTCCCTTTATCACTGTACAAAATTCCAGGGTGATGTCGGTAATAGTTTCGGAGATATTGAATGCTGGTGAAATATTTCGCACAGCCGCTGGTAGGTTTTAGCTTAGGGTTAACACTATCTAAGGGACGATGATAGGAGAGGAAAGGAGATTGGTTTTGGAGTGGAAAAAAGTATTGGTAAACAGGATTAGAATCCAACACTAAGTTTAAGCAAGTTAAGGAAGAATTAAGCAGTGCCAAGTCTAGGAGGAACCTAACTCCAGCGGGGGCCTGTCTCGGGCAGGCGGAGAACGCAGCGTGAATTAAGGCTACCTGCAAGCGCTCGGTGAATGCATTTTCCCTCTCGAGCCGGTATTCCGGTACTATGAGGACGGGTGACACTCTGGCAAGGCAAAGTGAGCCGAGAAAAAAGAAAGTACTAACTTTCCTTTTAGAGTGATTAGGATTTATAATGTATTCAAGAATGCTGGAAGGATTTGAATGTGGGGTAATAATTTTATTTCTGGGCACTGTTGGATCCCCGGCAAACGACCGAGTGTTCCCAGAGAGGGAAGCGATCAAGCAGTTTTAATGCTGTTTGTAATAATTTTACTAGTTTTCTTGACAATTTTAAAAGAATACCAATTGTTGCACTTAAGGAAGGCTAAGCTTTTACCCAGCAAGATGCCGACTAAAAGTTTAGAAAAGAGGAGGACCTCAACCGTACTCGAACAAAACTAGAATTTTTGGAAACAAACCATAAGTAAGAGGAAAATCTCAACAAGTAGGAAGCTTGCAGAGCTAGCTTTACTTGCCTTAATGGCTTGCTAGAATTGGCTAAGAAAACCAAGAGAAACTTTGAAAACGTTATTACTGGAAGTTTTAGTTCAAATGCAACAAGTAGTAAAACCTTTATTATTTGAATGATTATTAGTTTTAGTAAAGAGGGCTTAAGCCTGTAGGAAGAGTCAGGGAAGTAAAGGTCCTGCCTAATCGTTATTCTAACGCTAAAGATAAATAACAAAGAGAAACAAGTATTTATTTAAACTATAAATATAAACTTTGGAAACTTAACATTTGGCAGATTCAAAATATTATCTTTGAAAGTTAGAAGAATCTTTTCTTTGGCTAGTTCTACAAATCCAAAGGTCTCAGACCCAACAAGGTAGAAGTTTACTATGAATAATAGTGTACACGTTTCGAACTTGTGAAAGCACCAAAATCTTTCAAAGATTTTAAATGTTATGCTTTGAATAAGAAATGGAGAGATAATTATAAACTAAGCATAATTTTGATGGTTTGATTATGTGCAATTCAAGCACTTTTAGAATGCCACTATGGCAATCTGAAAGGCTGTAAACAAATATTTGGTTCCTGATAATTACAGGAAAGAAGAAAAAATTACAAGCGGAAATTACCGCTATTTTACACAGAAATTACTATGTTAAACATACAACCTGGTCGTAATGACGAATCCTGAAGAAAAGAGATTGAGTACAAAAGATTAATGATAAGAAAGTTAACAATTCCTGTACTAGCAGAAAAAAAAAGAAAGAGGAAAGGATAAAAAGAAGTTTCTACAACTTCTTGTCTTTACGCAGAGTTAATAAATTTTACATGGAGAAAAATGGGAGGGCGCCAAACTTAGGGCGAGCCCTCAAAGAGAAATAACTGGTACATAAGTTAATTTGAATATTGTGACTAGGGGGTTTTTGGAAAAGGAGAATGGGTATCTAATGTTCTGGCCAATTTTATTTTCTCTCAACCGAACGCGGCGCGGAAGATAATTTTCACACGCAGATTCGAAGCACTGATAGTTTTTTGACAAGTTGAAAAACTTAGCTATTGCAATGTATGTGAGTTCGTAAAGTAGGAAAATGTTATTGCCTTTCTGTAGCACACTTGGTTTAAGTTGAGCTTGACTGAATTTATTGAGTTAATAAGTTTATGAGTTGAGGTAATGTTCCCTCGGTGGCAAGCAAATTAGGTGTTGACCAGCAGTTTATGTAACGTAAATTCCTCAGTGAGGACAAGTATCCCCAAATTTAGAGTGGAAAATACTACTAGATTGCTTGAATAGTAGGAAGATTGGTTGCCATAAAAAGTTCCAGAGAGTGATGACTGTTAAATGGGGTAATAGAAATCCCTCGGAGGAAAGCTAAGTTTTATAGACAGTGCGTAATTTGAATGAAATCCCTCGAAGTGAGAAAGTATTCTCAGTTATTTGGTAAGCGAAGCACTAAATTTCATTTTAGAAAGTCAGCTTTGATAGACATAGCCTGACAAAGAAAGATCCCTCAAAGACGGTTATTGCATAACATTTCGCAATTCCACACACTGTCTATAAAATTGGATTAAAAGCTATTTAAAACCATTAAAATCCTTTTAAAACATTGAAGTTTGGTACTTGGCTTTTTGTGCATGTAGAGCTGGCGATGGTTCCTGTTGACGGTTGGTCTAAAATACAGACATGGCGTCTGATTTAAAATGTCTCGTTAAGACAGAAGACAAGCCCGTGAGGGGACTTCAAACTGTATGTTCAAAGGCTAAAGCAGAACTGAGAACGAGCGAACATGCACACGGCAGAGGAAGGTAAACGAGGGGAAGGGGAGACGGAAGCAAAAGGAATGGGGTTATTAGACAAGAAAGTGTACATCATAATAACCAACATTTCAAAAATAAAAGACTCTTCATAGATGCGAACTTTCTTCAGGAATCAGTCTTCATGGAAATGTTAGCTGGCGACAATGACGACGCCTAGTAGATTAGTGAGGAAGTCTTCTTGAGCTTAGAGATGTTGAGGAATGTCAATGGTTAGCTGCAAGATGTCGATATGTTGTTCATGGAAGATATATATCTAGAACAGACTCAAGGGAAACATAAATACCTGTACAAGAGAAAAGAAATACAAATAGATCACTGTTGGTGTCTGTAAGGAAGGAAATTAAATAAAAGGTTTAAGCAAGGAGCAGCGAAAGCTAACTCTGCCTGACCATGTATTCCAAAGAATACACCAGCCGCCATGTTGGATTGGTAGATAGATAGATAGATAGATAGATAGATAGATAGATAGATAGATTTTTATTAATTCCATTTGATCAAATACATGTATTCAACACATTTTTGATATAGGACACGTCAGAATTTACATCTATAAAATAAAAGAACTAACAGGTATATATTACTAATATTATAACTATTTATAACTTATTATAAAAACAGATCTTAATAGATACAATCTTATTGCACAACTATTTACACCTTACTCTATTATCATAATATGAAAACTTAATTATATAAATACAAGAACATACAGCTAGGTATTACAATGAAAATAGAAAAGTACAATATAATTATACATTTCATCGCTCCTATACGCTAAGATATTCAACTACAGATTAAAAACAATGGCACTGCAGATAAGCTTTCAACATTCTATCAAAGGTTTTTATTTTGGGGGCCAGTTTTATATACTGGGGTAGTTTATTGTATAATTTAACTCCAGTGTGAAAAGTTCCTTTTTGATATATGCTTGTGTGTGTGTGTGTGTGAAATATGAATGTTTTAATTTTGTCTTGTGTTATGCCTATGAACATCATTGTTTGTTTTAAGAAAACATATTTATTCACTAAATTCTTAAAAAAAATATAATACTTTCAAAGATATATATGCAGGGCAGTGGGAGAATGTTTACATCTTTAAACAGAGGTTTACATGATTCTCTAGTGTTTACATTTACCATAATTCTAATCGCCCTCTTTTGTATCCTAAACGTGCTTAGTACATCTGGCTTTACAGTAATATCTTTAGAGTGGAAGCAGAGAAACTGGTAAAAGAAGCCAAACGTGAGGTTTGGCATTCAGATCTTTTGAAGTCAAATTTAACGGAGTGCAACAATGGTATTTCGGATTTGTCTAGCAAACAATAATAATAACAATTATTATAATAATAATGTAAATAAATCACCAATACAAGCTTGCAAAAGTAACAAATTTAAAATTTACCACCAGAATGTTCAGTCTCTTTATAATAAAATTGATTACTTAAATCTAATGCTTAAAAATGGACATAAAGACATCTCAGCACTATGTATTTCAGAACATTGGCTGAAAGAGGAACAACTCGAATTAATTCAATTCCCAGGGTTTATACTAGCTAGTAAATACTCTAGATTTAATATTAGCCATGGTGGTACTTGTATCTTCTTAAGAAATAATTTAGATAATGAACAGAAAACAGCTTATGATTATATAATTATGGAACAGGATTTTGAATTCTCTGCCGTAAAAATACAGCAGTTTAAGTTAATAATTGTATGGGTATACCATTTTCCGTCAGGAAATTTTCGTTTATTTCTAGATAAATTAGAATTGTTACTCAATAACATGAGCAAAGTAAAATTCGATATAATAATTTGTGGGGATGTAAATGTGGATTTCTTAAAATTTGATAGAAATTGTGAATTATTAACACAGTTACTAATTTCCTATCGACTGAAATCTACAGTAAATACCCCTACAAGAATAACAACATTTAGTAAAACCACTCCTGATCAATTTTTTATAAATACAGATAAATATCACCATTCAATAGAAGTCTGTTGTCCGGGTTTTAGTGACCCCCGTGGACAAATAGTGAGTTTTGAAGTACCCGAAACAATCAATATTAATGATAATGGAGTAAAATCAAACTGCATGTCATTCACTGAAACAAATGTTACATATTTGAATGACTTATTAAATAAGGAAACATAGTCAGAAATGTATAAACTAGAAAATGTAAATGATAAATTTAATGCATTTAACAGTGCCCTAAAACACTATTTTGAAACAAGGAACTGTTCAAAATAACAACAAGGATTATAAATTCATGTCAAAGAAAGAAATTTCTACACAAATTATATAAACAATACCACACAACACCTGAATTCAATTTATACTACAAAGAATACACTAGCATATTAAATAAGGTAATAAGACTAGCAAAGTAAATGCATAATGATAATTTTATTTCCCAATCATCTAATAAAAACAGGGCTATGTGGTCCGTGATAAAGAAAGAAACTGGAAAATCTGCTAAAATACAAAGGAACATTACACTGACCAGAAATAATAAAGTGATTAATAATCCAGAGGAAATAGCAAACACTTTTAATGACTATTTTCTGGAAATTCCACAGAAATTATTAAATAAATCACAGGTAAATACACAGAATTCTAATAATAAAATACATATATGCAGTGATTCTTTATTTATAAATCATGTTACAAGTGAAGAGGTAAGAATAGTTATAAAAGAGCTAAAAATAAATTCTGTGCTGGCATTGCTGACTCCCTGATGCAATTTAAAGAAATGTACAGAAAATATAATAAATCCACTTACGCACTTAATAAACAGTTCAATTCTCTCAGGAACTTACCCGGTTATTTTGAAGTTATCAGAAGTAATTCCAGTGCACAAAATCGGTTCAAATTATGAATTAGATAACTATCGTCCTATTACCTTACCAACTGGTATTGCAAAAATTGTGGAAAAAATCATGTATGAGAGACTGATAAGTTTTATAGAAAAGAATAAAATATTTTCAAACTCACAACATGTATTCAGAACGGAAATATCTACACAGACAGCAATTTACGAATGTAGTAATAGTATACTGAAATTAATTGACAATAAGGAACATGTAACTGGCATATTCTTGGATTTATCGAAAGCATTTGATGTTGTTGACCATAATATCCTCCTCACAAAACTAAATCTATATGGTATTAGAGGTCTAGCTAATAAATGGATAGAGTCTTACTTAACAAGGCGTAAACAAATTGTAAGCTTGAGACACTAGGATGATGGAACCAAATTACTTAATGAAACATTGTCCAATGAGGGAATTATTAAATTTGGAGTACCCCAGGGATCGGTTTTGGGCCCACTACTCTTTCTTCTATATATCAATGATATAACACAGTACGTTCATTCACCAACGAAATTTTGTTTGCGGACGATACAACACTCGTAATAAAAGGTGAATAAAAGGTGAAACTAAACAGGTCATACAGCAGTCTGCCGACTCCGTTACAGGAGAGATAACCAAATGGTCACAAGATAATCGCCTCATAATAAACTATTAAAAAAACAGTATGTCTAAATTTCCACACTATACACTATACAGAATAGGAATCCTGCGAAGCCCAATATAACATTAAACGGTCATCAAATAGAAAATAAAATCAGAAAAATGAATATTGCATCCTTTAATTGGTAATTTGGATCCGACGATAAATTTCGAGTTCAGTTCAGTTCGATGTGCTTTGCGTTACGTATTTTGAAAATCTGCACTAACATGCACGCATCAAGATATACTTATTTTGCTTATTTCCATTCATACTTAAGATCTATCAAGTTTCCAGGTTCAAATGTCAAAAACTTCCTATTGCGTAGGTAGTACCACCAACTTCTGGATGGGCCGCTTGAGTGTGCCTCCCTTGGTCTATCTCCAGCTATCTGTAGAGGGCAAGTCTAATTCGAACCAAACTAAATACGGGTGAGCTAACTACACAAAACAAATCCAATGTTTATAAAGATATCAGAAACATCCATTCTCATTTATTATCTAATGACAACATAAAATGTTACCCTGAAGTTAAAGCCCACTTCTCGAAGGCCGCTCTAGGAGTCTCGAAATTCATAAGATCTAGGCTGGTTTACAAACTTGCGAGGGAACCATTTTAATGGAAGACCTGAGATGAAAATTACTGGACGATAGGGTGAAGAAACGACAGAAGATATGGACTGACCTTTATGCCACGGAGGCAATGGTGAACAGATCACGGACAGACACAGGACAAGAACTACGCCATTTCGTTAATTCCATGGCAGCACATGGCTACCACATGTCTACCACTACAAAGTGTGCAAAGTAAAATCTCACCATGACCCAGGCCCCGAATGTCTTTGTGAACCCTGTGACAATTACTGTGATCGTTACCACGTATTCAGATATTGTATATGTTTATTCCATTTCAAGTCGTCTTGTATCCATAGTCCTAAGAACTTTGTTTATTGAGTAAATTTATGTTATGGCTAATTGAATTTGATGAAAACTCACCTTTCCAACAATCCCATTATGCCCTTGAGATGTATAATAATAAATATTTATTGCAGCCAAGTGGGCCATTTAAATCAGATGACTTGTTAAGAAGAATATCAGTTTGTACAGTAATCTAGTGTAGATTTTTCACGATGTGCAGTGTTTTATAGACTGGTCATTGCATAGGCCTATTGTCAATATCCATCTCTTCGGGGACGACGGGTACATCACGTTGTATGTCCAGAAAGTATAGTAAGTTCCGTTTGGTATTCAAATCAAAACGAGCACAGATACAGACAAACTATGTATTGCAAAACAAACTACAAATCTAGGGACGGATGACCTCGCTGTTCCACCCCTTAAAACTCCAATAACTAACTGACTAACTACTATAAATCGTGTACTGTCTTTTAAAAGCACTTGCCATTGCGGGACACAAAGTTTTGTATGCCTTCTTCATAAAACTTAGGCGCCTGTGTCACGAAAGTTGCGGAATGTCCGTAGAAAGATCAGATAGTGTAAACCATTATGTGCTCTTCAACTGCATGAACCTGTGTTAGGTAGTTAGCTCGAAGGATGGTTGGATCCTAAAATAGTACCGCCGTTAGGTTATGTGGGTAGATACCCACATTTGCCATTGCTTTCCTCAGTGAGTCAATACAGCAGTACTAATCCTATGAATAGAACCTTTCACAGCATCCACAAACACTGACTGTGCCTTGAATGTCATTAGTGCCATTACTAAGCACCACACATACCTCAGTAGCTTCCATATAATCACAGCCATGAGTGAGACTGAGACATCGATGAAAAGCCTGTGCCAACTGCATGAACCAAGACGTCGTTAACCAAAGGAGGACGCCCATCGTGCACTTGATCACGTCCCTCATTGAACTTTCGGATCCAGCTCCTTACCATTGTATTACTCATCGCATTTTCTTCGTACACCTCGCAGATCTGTCGATGAATGTCGACTGGTTTAGTGTTCTTCGCATACAGAAGACGAATGCAAGATCTAATCCGACTAGCGGCGGGATTTTCAATCAACTTCGCCATTTCAACCAAGCACTATAAGGCGCAAACAACAGAAAGTGACTTTAAAATGGCGTCATGTCCTTGACTCAGACCAACTACCACGCATGCGCCGAATTGCGATTGCAACGATGCTGGGGCAACGCATAAAAACGGAACTTACTTTCTGGGCGTGCCTAGTATCAATGTCAGTGTTGACTACAGTATATATAAATATATCCAAAGGTTTGCCTTTTGTTATGAAAATGCGTATTCTTACTTTCCTCGTGAAATAAAGTAACGGAACCTTCGTATGAGTACACGCGTATTGGAGAACCAAATTATATTGGAGATTACTTTTAACATACCAAATAGAAACTTACAATAGATCCGATTTCTCACTAACAGATAAAACTTTCTTGTAGATGTGGCTGTTCCTAACACCCACAACCTGATGTATACAAGGACCGTTGATATTGCAACATTGAAAAATGGCTTCTATTTCTCTATACTAGGACCAAGAACATTTCCAAGTACAGACACCTGATAAAAGGGCTTAAAGCAGAACTCAGTACAAATCATTCCAATGATCATATCGGCCACAGGAGTGATTCCGAAATAAAATAAATCCAGAAAATGGGGTGGGCATAAGCCTTCATATTTTCTTACGGCTCGAATTTTCTTTAGAACCTACAATAAAATGTTAAATACGGGAGATATGGAACTGCGCCCATAATCAGTGGTATTTCCAGATCCTTTTAATTAGGCCGATTGAACTGCGCCCATAGTCAAGTCGGCTGTTAGCCCAAGGTCGGTTTAAGGGGAAGTGACGGACTGTCTCCCACCACTAGCTTCTGCACTGCTGAGAATAAGGGGTAGTCCCCCGTCCCGATAAGCAGCTGTACTACGGGCCTCCGGGAGTGGCAGCTAATCACACTAACCACTACACCACAGAGGCGAATAATAATAATGATAATAATAATAATGAAAATCCACAGCCTTTTTCCAGTCATTGGACCGGGTCAGGGTTGGAATGAATGAAGCCCCCATCCAGCGGCGAGGATAGGCATTGTGCCGGCTTCCGAAGCCCGTCGCACTCGTCTGGGACAGTGATTAATGAATGACAGACGAAATTAAATGATATTGGAGAGTGTTTCTGGAATGAAAGATGACAGGGAAAACCGGAGTACCCGGAGAAAAATCTGTCCCGCCTCCGCTTTGCCCAGCACAAATCTCACATGGAGTGACAAGGATTTGAAGCACGGAACCCAGCGGTGAGAGGCCAGCGCGCTGCTGCATAAGCCACGGAGGCTACACTAATAATAATAATAATAATAATAATAATAATAATAATAATAATAATAATAATAATAATAATAATAATAATAGTAATACAACTCTCTTTAATCCACCATAAATAACTACCCCTCTAGTTTTGTTATACTATAAAAAAATATAATAATCTTCTAAATGGTAAGATTACCTCAAACTAGATTATTAAACATTTGCAATAACAAAACTATTTTTAATATATGGTTAGGTTGTTGAAGTTAAGTTAATGCTAATATTGCTAGAACAAAAATAAAATATTAGTCTGTTTTGAAAACTGTACCTGTTTTATGTATCCCAGGCCAACACTAATCTCTTGTCCGCAATCTGGACAGGGTATATTTAGTTGTTCGCAATCTGGACCGTTTTTGACTTGTTCGCAATCAAGACACAACCGATTTGAAATGAGTCACTTCAAAATTCACACCACTCGACACAACATAATTCGGCAGAGGGGTGGAGGGAGGGAACCTACCTGACCGCTCTCAATGGGCGCAGTTCCACTGCCACTTTTGAAAGGTTTATGCTAATGACCAGGGTCATTAGTGAAGCTTGGGCGCAGTTCCATACAGCCCTTAAATACAGTAAATGTGTTGACAAAGCATGCACTAACAATCTCTGCAGGCCAGTCATCATTTCCGTGTCTGCACTGCTTGGAGGAGCTGAAATAACAGGGTAGCAATTAGGATTGAGACGTGGTGGGGATTTTCCAAGAACAGTAGGTGCCTCAGTACTGGGGTACAACCAGGTGATGATGACAAAAGTCTACCAAGAAATTAGGAGATTGCCAATTAGCAAGAGACCTCTCTGGATGGGGTCAGTAAGCTTGTCACCTTACACTCTATTGCCAGCTTTTAATTTCCATTTCCTGGACCCCAGGACAGGAAGAAGGAACGTGGGTAGACAGAGGACCCGCTGGAAAAACTCAATCGTAAGGAAGAAAGGACGAGGATAGCAGGGGGAGACAAGAATGGAGATGTATGGAACTATAAGAAGGGAGGAGAAGGAGATCTTTAACAACGAAAAATACTGGTAGACAGCACAACCTGTAACAAGCCAAACAACGCACAAGATAACCGACAACAAATAAGCACATACAATGACACGACAACTGCCCCCCTCTCTTCTAGAGAAAAAGATGTAAAGCGAAGTGATATGTAGTGTAGTGAATTGAAACAGTGAAGTGTAGCAAGTGGAGTGAAAACTTGTACACAACTCCTTAGGACTTGCTCGCCTAACGAGTTTAAACCAGAGCACGTCCTGCTCGCAGGAGGCTCGTGCCCTTATGGGATTATCAAGGCTATATTTATTATTTATTATCCTGGATATGGCAGTGTTAAAATATCCCAGGCTACAATACATGCGCAGCGTGGTTGATAGTCGCCACTGTCGGGATTTATGGTGGTTATGTGTCTGTGCGAGAGGAGAGATACAGATTGTAAGTGGTAGTATTGGGGAAGAGTCAAGAGTTGTTTGAGAGTTGCTCTTTTCTTTCTTATTTTTGTCACTTTAGCGAGTGTTTAGAAGATCGACCGCTTTGTCATAAAGAAGCCAAAACTGGATACATCTTCGGTGAGTTATGAAAAGTTTTTACTGTAGGCGTAGAAAATTGAGGCCTTTTCAAATAATTTTCTCTGCACGAGAAAGTCACATTGCTCACTGATAGAATGTAAAGTTTTTCGATTTTTTTAAAAGGTTCGTATTTATTTATTACCGGTAGTCTATTATTTAAGGGTGTTACAGTTTCTTCTTCTGAATAATAATAATAATAATAATAATAATAATAATAATAATAATAAAAATAATAATAATAAACAAGAATGAGGTCCACGGCGACTCTAACAGTCTACCGTAACAGCACTGTATAAATTAGTCTAACAATAATAGACTTAAATGTTTTGCATCGTACCTTCTTTGTTTGATGCCTTTATGAATGTCCCTTCTTCCTGTTATATACTCCTGATGGGTTGTTTTTGGACATAAGCATTCAATTGACTGAAAACATTTCTGGTAAATAAACTATTATAAAACACCAAGACATAGTTCGGTATTAATGTAAAGAACATTCTGAACTGAAATGTGTGAATATGTCACAATAGTAGTATTCTGACAACTGATAATTGAAAATCTGAGCGACAGAGACAAATATAGACACTGACACAGCTGTGAGCTGCCTAAAAACAAAGTAACGAATGCGGAATTCAGACAGACATGAACAGACTGAAGAGTTTTGTCCTAACTAAAAGTGGACCCTAAAGTACTTACAATCAGAACAAGTAGTTCCGTGAAGAACTATATAGCCTATTTTCATATATCCTATTGGTCTTCTTTATAAAAAAATCCCGCCTATGGAAAGGTACAAACTGTTGGAATGTTCTGTATGTAGGCCATAGATTTACGCACCATTAGATGAAGATTATTGCGTAGGTTCATTACTCAAACAACCGACAGTGGTAGCTACGCTCGCTAAAGTGCATCGTTAGGCCATGGAGCCAAGCTCTCTGCTGACTCGGTAGACGCGTGGGTTCGAACCCCACCTGCGACCGTCTTTGAAATGGTTTTCCGTGGATTCCCATTTTCAACACCAGGCAAATGCTGGGACGGTACCTTCTGACAGGCCTCGACCATTTCTTTCCACATCCTTACCCAGTTTCATTCTTCTTCATCTATTCCATCTCTCATCCCGATGCGCAGGTCGTCCACGGGTTTCGACTAGAAATACCTGCACTCAGCCTCTCAGGTGGCCACACACACAAAATATATATATTCAAACGTTCACTTCCATCGCTTGATTAGGACACAAGAAATAAAAACTTAATTTTATAATTTCGCACGACCGCCATCTTGGGGTTATGCCATCAATTGAATTTATTTAGATTTACCGTACCAAGTTTCACTGCGCTCGGATAATTACATCGCGAGTCAATTCCATTTAAATGTTTTAACTTCGCTTGGCCGCCATGTTGGTATTGTGCTCACCAGGTTAATGAAAGTCCAATAGGTGAACTTATGCCTCTATCAGCATACAAAATTTCAGCTTGATTCCTGAAATAGATTCGTAGATATTGGGAACCATCTAAATATTTCGGATGGTCGCCATGTTGGATTGCTATATGTAGGCCATACAGTTATGTACTGCTCCCGAAAATTGAATTATACTGGGACAAAATGAGAGTATTTTCCGTCCCCATGATAAAATTTAACCAGCAAATATAAATTCTGGAAGTGTGACACAGGAGGGTAGTGTTAGAAGCTCGAGGCCGTGAGAGAGCACGATCACCTGATATATTGCACAATAGACGCTTCTAGAAGGCTAAAATTGACATAGCAACAGCGAGTTTGGAAATTAATATTATAAATATTGTTATAAATTATGCTATTGGATCCCAGCCCAGAGCCAATGAGAAGAGGTCTTATTGAAGACGGGATCAACTTCAACTATATAATTTGGTGAAATTATGCATTTAGGCCCTTAGAAGAAGATTTTCTTCTTTGGTAATGAAGAGAATATTAAAAGAAATTATGTCTGATACTTTAAAAACCACAGATCGGTTAATCTACGCAGTAATAAGCATTAGTAATCTACGCGCTAAAATTATGGTGGGAGATTGATATGGCCGCCAAAATTTCGACTTGGAGGGGGAGAAGTTCTTATTCCAGCAGTCTTTGAAGAGTGAGGAAGTGTTTTTACTGGGTTAACGGAGATCCCAAAGCTTTGTCCGAGTGCGACGACTGTCGACTTGTGGAGACGTGAGGATAGCTAGGTAGAACGTAGGAGATTACCGCACTTCCATTTTATGAGAAGTTGTGAGGAACATTGAAATTAGTATATCTCTTATATAATTGAGATTTTATTTCAACTAAGTGAATGTATATAAAGAACAGGTCGAATACTACATTCTGTTGAAAGTCGAGCGTTCTAAAATTTACCGTTTCGACAATATAAGCCTGTTAAGACAGATTTTCAAATGTGTTGGAAATAAAGCTGAATATCATTTTAGATTGCAACGTGAAATTGGCGAACGCAGTTCAAGTGAACAGTAGCGGAGATCGTTTAGCATTGGCGCAGCAAATAAACATTATCATAATGACTATCATTATTCTTCAAATGGTTTCATTCAACATAATTAACATTGTTGATATGACGAACTAAATAGGCATGCGCCAGAGACATATTCGATAACAGAAGTTAAGATACAACGATGGAACTTCGTTAGACGACGTATTATTGAATACAGACGTAGTGTACGGTCCATCTTGTACATTTTCGTCAGTCTACGAACACTAATGTAACATCAATTAGCAATATAAATATTTCATTCACCATTTATATGAATATTTCTATAAATTATATTCCAATGATGAGGCTGATACATATTTGCGACGGAGAATGAAGATTCTACAGAAGAGATTTGTCAAGATGCTAGGGGTAGCCCAGCAACCACAGAAGAATTTGTCAGAAGGATGTCGTTCGAGCCCAGGCGAATGATGGTGAATTCCAGAGAGGGACGTTTCCTATCTCTGAGGTCGCAGATCCGAGGTTCGAATGCAGATCCATCTCAATATCTTGAACTGAGGAAACATCTAAAGTATTGTGTGAATACTTACATTGATCTTCAAGTTTTCGTCCAAATAAGGTAGCAGTGTCCCTTATTTTTAGTATAGAGCTTGATTAGTGACATCCTGAGCCAACGATCTTACTCCATATTTTCACATTTCATGTATTTCAGTGTTTTCATGTATTTTACACTTCAGATGTGTGCTAAGATTTTTATGCTTCAAGATTATTTAGGAGATTTCATCTATTTTTCAATTTTATTCTACGGATCAATTGTGGAACTGACATTAACAATTTTGTTTGAGGAATCATATTGCCTCATAGGAGACTAGTCGTTTCGACTCTCGAATTTTAATAATTTTATTTAAACCAAGTATTCTGACATTATGTCTGACACCACACTTCCCCTCAAAAAAGATAGATTGGAAGGACCACCTATGAATTAATACCCCAGAGGATGCTACCATCTGAACCAATTGAGACCCCTAAGTTTAGAAAGGAAAACACTGTATACGTTTCACACATATGATCTATTAAACATATAGTACATTAGAAAACATTAACAAGCATGTATATTATATCGAAGGTGTAGATTTCACAGGAAGTAAGCACTTACTTTTCGATATGTAGTACTAAAACATATAACCTCCATGGAAGCCTGTGACATTCCTTATTATACGATATCTCTTGAAAACTGTAGCTCATAACCTGATTATCAGTTGCTTGATTAATAGGGGCTGCTAACTTGAAGTACGTAGCCTAGGCCAACTCCTTAAAATGTAGAATCGTCGATCTGATTACCAAATCCGAATATCATATCTAATATTCTTCCACAATGTAATTCAATATCTCACTAATGTAGGATAATGTCGTATTCGACAAAGAATTCATCGTTTCCAGAAACCAGGTATCAAATAAGACTTAACTTCTTGACCAACGTAAAATATTAACTTCTCCCTGACATGGCTGCCGTCGTCCTTCTTCTTTTCTCAACAGCTGACTATTGGAGCTTAAGCAACAACAACAAGTTTCAATACTCATGACAAATGCCTAGCGTTTAGTAGCCGACTACTTCTCTTGACATTTCCATTCTAAATAATTATATAGCAGACCATAACGGTATTCTACCAGTGAACAGGATTAAGAAAGTTACAAATAAAATATTAGTTTAAACTCCCTATCCACTGTTCCAAGATGCGGTGCCAACTTCACACAAGAAATCATGGGCTGAGCACATAAAATAACCTAGCAGATTTAGAACGACATATGCACCAAAATAAAGATCACTTACATTACCTTTCTCTTAGAATCGGAACGATACTTACAAGTACCTCAGTAGTGAAATATAAGGCATGACCTACACAAAACGATGGCCTTTCGAAGATTTCCAAAACTGGCATGTCACCAATAAATAATTACTATTATTAAATAGGAACTCCAAAACAGCACAAATACTTCATATCAGCCCTCCACATGAATCTCCGATCACTAGTCATCTATCAATTGGTACACACGAAGTACTAAACATTACTGCTTTGCCTTGCACATAAAATATTAATTTTAAAACAACTATTCCAATGCGTTAACGTAGTAGGCCATATGTCTTCATATTTCAAGTGAGTGGAGACCGCCCGATAGCTCGAGGCTATTGGTTTATAGCCTAGAACACTAGCTGCTACATTTTTACGTCTCTCTTTGCCTCGTGAAAATCTAACACTCCCTGTTATTGATAATAATCAACGTAGGGGAAATGTGCCTAAAATGACATACCATTTTTATTTTTTGCTTGTTCTCTTAAACTTTTATTAAGAATTTGTTTTTCACATATGTTTTAGAAATATTGACAGAATATCTTCTCAAAAACGGCCAACAATCATTAAATATAATACTATACTATTCACAAGAAAATAAATTTAAAAATGTACCAACGTGTCATTTTATCCCTACTGTTTGGGTAAAATGACATACGTTTCACCATGTACATACAAAAAGTGAAGACACTAAACAAAATCCTCAACAAGGTCTTATTATGCCTTTACAATTGTTTCTATGGCTTACAAAGATCACACACAAAATGTTTAACCCTTGCAGGAACACCAGCACACTCACTGTGAGCCCACATCTTGCATCTATCACACTTAATCCATGATTCTCCTGGCCTAGAATGTGAGAAAATATCATTGCAGTAAATGCAAACACAGTCGTCATCATCTTCATCTGCACAGGAGTCTGAGTTATAGGCCTCTGCACTACTGAACTCGATTCTTTTCCGAGCTCTTCTAGTTTATCGGCGTTCCTCAGCTAATTTCTTCTGGTGTTCTTTATCTTCTAGAAGTTTTATATTAGGACTGCTGTTTAGGAGGCCTGAAGAACCCTGGGTAGTTTTACGTTTCTTTGGGAAACATAACCCTGCTGTAGGAACTGGGGAAAGTTAATGAACTGATATTTTGAGTCTATTGTCTGATTTGGGAGTCCGAAGGCTGGTCGTGGGAGCAGATTTCTCTTCAGGTGTTAAAGAAGCATGCAATTCATGAGAACATCCCGGAATACTTTCCTCTTGACATTCATTATTCAATAAGCCTACAGTGGGGGATGGAATTTGGTCAGTTTCTACAAATGTAGGTCTATCAGTTGTCTGAGCCGGGGCAAACAAATGTTCTTCAATAACGTCTGGATTTAATGGCCAAAGTCCTGACTTAGCAAATCCGCTCTTAGCATTAGCCACACTTGCTGCTTTCCCATATGCATTGGCAAAGAGCTCACTGATTTTATATTGAGTGACTATTCGACCAGGGTCGGTTTTCAGCCACTTTAAAACTTCTTGATTATAATAGGTCTTCATGGGACCAAAAATGACACGTCTAATGGCTGAAGTCGGTGAGTGCAGTGTGGTGGTAGGCAAAGAAGAAACACTCCATTTTCTTTAGCATATTTCAGCACCTCAACATGTTTGTGGCTCGAGTGACCATCAACAATGAGCAACACTTTATCTTCTTTGTTTGCCTTAACAAAATTAATAAAATACTGTAGCCACTTGAGGAAAACTTCCCCAGTCATCCATCCACTTTGATGCACGATGCCTAGAGTTCCCATAGGTGCTCCATCGATCAATTCCTGTTTCCAGTTTTTCCTGGGGAAGATTAAAGCCGGAGGGACAAAGTTTCCTGCAGGGTTCATACACGCAACCATTGTAACATGCATCCCCGTCTCAGCGCTCGTAAGTGCCCCCATTTGCTTTTTCCCAGTCGTTGCAAAAATCTTCTGAGGATTATGTACAGTTGAGAGACCAGACTCATCAACATTATAGATTCTTTCAGGCGATATTCCTTCTTTATTTAGCATATCTTCACAAACCTTGTAAAATTTATCGTTTTGAGGTTTATTGAACCCCATCGCACGAGCTGCAGAAGTAGCTTCTGGCTTCCTTAGAGATAAGTCTGGATTGCGACTCCGAAAACCTTTCAGCCAGTCCCAGCCAGCCATTTTCTTCTCCTTATTAAATCTGTGGGGTATACCATTTTTTTCTGCAACCTGGTATGCTAGTTTCCTTACTTCTGTGCATGTCATGCCAAACAGACGAGATTCTAGCAGCTTTAAGTGACTGACTATTTCCTGCTCTAATTCTTTTTCAAATGTCGACTGGAACCTGCCTAATCCTTTGCCTACACCCATAATTTGTTTGTTTCGATTTCTGGCACGCCTTCTTAAATTTGCCTGCGGTACACCAAATTGTTTGGCAACTCTAAACCAGCCCATTTCCTCATTATTCACAGCATCGATGGCCCTTTGCATGGCTTGTTCATCCCATGACTGGCGTGTAGTCTTTCTGCAAAAGAAACAGTACATATAATGAGAATTGGATGCCTGCTTATGTTGAAAATACATTCTAAGAATGCTACTTTAATATTACTAAACATGGAAGAAGAAAGGCACTTAATCTTCTTAGGCCAATATAGGCCTATGAGGGTAAAATGACATAGTATGCCATTTTATCCTTACTAATGGTATGTCGTTTTACCCTAGAGTGCACCTTGTAACAAAGTGAGAGGTTATACAAAGAATAACAAAGCGATGAGACTAACGTCAATACCAATAGAAGCGTTGAACAACCTATAATACTAATTGTATATACTTATAACAAAAGGAACTTACCGCTAACAGCAAAGTCGCATCTAAAATGGAACACATAAAAATTCTAGTAACCTTCTTTTATCTCTTTGTTCACTGACTTTCAACACGTTTGATATTCAAGCCCGCCATTTGTAGAATACAGTTTAGCCAACTTCTGCATATGATAGAGCATTCAAAATAAACGACACGTTCATGGCTTTTGTAGACTTAGAAAAGGCTTTTGATAACGTTGATTGGACTAAATTGTTTGACATTTTGAAATCGATTGGAATAAAGTACAGGGATAGGAGGGTGATATACAATCTATACAGAAACCAGACAGCAGTCATTCGAGTTGAAGGACATGAGAGAGAAGCTGGTATTCAGAAAGGTGTAAGGCAAGGCTGCAACTTATCACCCATACTTTTCAATCTTTACATTGAACAAGCAATGAAGGAAATTAGAGAAAAATTTAAAGTGGGAGTGAAGATTCAAGGAGAAATAATTTCAACTCTGAGATTTGCTGATGACATCGTCATCTTGGCCAACAAGCCTGAGGATTTGAATGAGTTTTTGAATGGTATGGACTCCGTATTACGGAAAGAATTCATGATGAAAATTAATAAATGTAAAACAAAAATACTGGAATGCAGCCGAAATAAATCACAAACCTCTATGGAGATCAAATTGGCAGGTGAAAAGCTGAAGGAAGTAGGAGATTTCTGTTACTTAGGAAGCAGAATAACCAGTGATGGACGAAGCAAAGAGGATATAAAAAGTAGGTTGGCTCAGGCAAGAAAAGCATTTCTACAAAAAAGGAATCTGCTGACATCGAATATAGATTTAGGTATTAGGAAGTCATTTTTGAAAGCCTTTGTCTGGAGCGTGGCGCTCTATGGAAGTGAAACTTGGACTATTGGTGCAGCAGAAAAGAGGAGAATTGAAGCATTTGAAATGTGGTGTTACAGGAGAATGATGAAGATCAGATGGGTAGATAGGGTTACAAACAAAGAGGTATTAAGACGAGTGGGAGAGGAGAGATGTTTCTGGCGACTGCTAATGAAGAGAAGAGATAGGTTGGTAGGACACATACTAAGACACCCAGGAATAGCAAGCTTAGTTATGGAAGGAAGGGTCGAGGACAAGAACTGTAGGGGTAGACCAAGGTTAGAATATGTTAAACAGATTGCCTCGGATGTAGGGTGTGGTAGCTATGTAGAGATGAAACGATTAGCTCAGGACAGGGAGGCATGGAGAGCTGCATCAAACCATTCAAAAGACTGAAGACTCAAACAACAGCGCCATTTACGAGAAAAAGCCACTATGTCGTTTTACCTGAGTACGTCATTTTAGGCACTTTTCCCCTACTTCTTTTTTATCTTTTTCCCAATTACCGCAGACAAGGTTAAACAGGTACCAAAATGTCACACAAGAAACATCAAGTTCTCAAGTCCACACCAGATAGTGCAGACCACGAAGGACTGTCGGCGAATCCCAGCATCTCCTGACATCTAGCGCCTCAACTAGGTACTAAGATCTCTGTGCTTGTATACTAGCTGATTCTTCCTTGGGACAAGGAAATAGGGTACTTACTAGCTGATTCTTCCTTGGGACAAGGAAATAGGGTACTTACTAGCTGATTCTTCCTTGGGACAAGGAAAGAGGGTACTTACTGATGTGGCGGATAGTTACGTCACAATGTCATAGCCTCAAATTAAATTCTTTTTAAATTTAATTTGAGCACTTTAATGTAACAACATTAAACTTCAAGAACAGAAGAAACACCGAATGGTATTGTTATATCATTATTGTACATAAACTGTTGACGATCTAGGAAATACTAGTCGTTTGATAAGACCGAAGTCTTAACCCCTATAAACATTATTTGTGTAGAGTGGAAAAACATTACGACGTTGACAAACCTTTTTATTAGCCTATTTGTAAAGCTGAGAGCTTTGTTCATTTAATAGGTTAGAGGAAATACCTTTTGATAGAAGATTATTCAAATCTTTGGCTAGGAATTCAAAGCTAGTTTATCCCGGTCAAGATTGAATTATATTTGACACTATAAATAACATGTGTGTTATTTTACACTATTTGTGTAACATCACGTCATTTTGTAGACCTGATATTACAACGATAAACAATTTAAAGCTTGATCAGTGATATTACAACGATAAACAATTTAAAGCTTGATCAGTGAAGTGAGACAGGAGTATTATTTTTATTACATGTATTTGCGACATACGAGTTAACAGTTAATTATCTTTTTGTGGAGTAAACTTCAGGAGGTCAATCACGACAGTCTAATATCGTTCATTACAATTGAAAGTTTAGTTTGAAGAACTTAATTATGTATAATTGTAGATCAGTAATCATGTGAAATGAGACTGAGGTTCATGCCTTTATTTGAGAAAAGTTCCTACAGAAGAAATGTTAATAACAATTAATCCGTTTTGGTTATTGTTTAACATAGTGGATGATAATTGTTTATGCCATATATATTGTTATATGAGGATTTGTAGAGGTATAAAATGCTCATGCGAAGGAAGTTTCGCATTTTAAGGGAAGTCGAAGTATTGTTGTTCTTTGATAAGAAGGCATGGATCATGATAAGAGTCATTGTATACAAGTAGTCCAGTTCAGGTGAAGTAACGTTTTAGCTGTGTTGACAGAAGGGTTTTAGCGGAAATACAACTAGAGAATCATTGTCTACTCATGTCAATGATACAATTATTATATTTTATTAAACCCCAAGTTATGTACAGTTAACCTGTATCAGTCGATTGTATTAGACCGAAAATGTAATGAAACCTATATAAGACGATGTGTAAGCAGTATATCAAAACTACGGAGTGTTAGAGAATGTTTATGTGGAAAAACAGTGTATATAATTAATTGAGAGTTGTATTGTAACCGAGAAACTAGAATCTCGAAAGTAACGTGTTAGCAACACTAGTGTACATTATTATGAACAAATTACATGTAGATATTTTTTGGAAATGATTTTATTAGTCAAATAATTTTGGTAGAATTTATTAATCGATTGTTTTGGAATAGCGTGTGTTTTGTGAGCAGATGTTTTGTATGAATGATTGTCCACTGTTAAGAGTAATTGTTGAACCGGATTGGTCTAGAACAATTCGGGGTGCGAATGAAAGATTGTATAAAATTTTCAGAATGATTGTTAAAGAAACATAGAAGTTATGAGCAATTTTGTAAGATCTGAATGTTAATTTGACGTGTATTTTAAACGCACACAAAGCAGTCTCAATGTAGGCTAGCCAGAATGATTCACCGTTAGGATTGGAGAGCGGTGTGGCATAATATGAACAGGTGAAGATTCACAGCCTTCTATAAAATGTAAAAGTTCTGAATGCAGCGTGGTGCTAACGTTTCATTGATGAAACAGGCCAGTGCACGTGCGTTTTCCAGACGCGGGCTAGTGAATGTAACCAGTTCTCAGGAATGCCATGAATGTAAGAGCCTTCCTTAAACGTTTTTGTTACGTAGTGAAGGCCTATATTTACCAAGGCTTTCACGCTGATATTTTTACACGGCATTGTAGTAAGATGTGTGGTAGAAAGGAAGTGTGTATGATTGTGTGGTTTTATTTTTCTTTTGTTATTAGATTAGTTTATTGTTATTTTGTTTCTCTGGGTTAGTTTACCATTGTTAATAAATTTATTCAGTTCGTTATCTGTTGTTGTTGGCGTGTGATTCATTTTAAATATAAGGAGTAGAGTATTGTGGATGTATTGTAGGCGAAGCTGAATTCCCAGTCCCCGAGAACGTAAGTAAAGGTAGGTGTGTCCCGTGTAGTTTGTTGTTGATCCACAATATTCTTGTAACTGCTGTATGTAAATCCCTAAAGGCCATGTTTGGAGCGATTTCTAATGTTGTAATTGGCCGGTGCTGTTAGAAATAGGCGATCCAGCTGGGGCAATGGATATTCCAACAGGCTACTTTCCGGATTTACGGGTACAGTTCCATTAGATGAAAATTATTGCTTAGGTTCATTATTCAAACTTTTACTTCGATCGCATGATTAGGACACAAGAAATAAAACGTAATCCTAAAATTTTGCATTGCAGCCATCTTGAAGTTATGTAAACAATTGAACTAAATTAGATGTCAGTAGATTAGAGTTTGTATAAATATTTACCGTTTGAAGTTTCACTTTGCTTGGATGGTTAAATCACGTGAAATATCCATTAAAATGTTTCAAATTCGCTTGGCCGCCATGTTCGGTATGTACTTAACAGATTTTATAAATTCGCATAGGTAAACTTGTATTTGTACTAATTATCACTGTACACACTTTCAGGGTGATATCTGTTATCGTTGCGGAGATATACTGTAGAATGCCAGTGAATTATTTCGCGTGGCCCGCATGTTGAATTGGTGAAATGTATCAAAATTTGAAAGGCACGGTCGAGGTTGGACGAGGTACTAGTATGTGTTTACTGAGTTTCATTGAAATCGCTCCGGTCCTTAAGATTTTATTAAGAGTAGTGGAGAGTGGGGGGAAGAGGGCAAAGAAACGCACGCACACACATAATAATAATATCGTATGGCCTCGGGTGCCTGGTGCAAGCTTTGTTAATTGACACCCAGAGGGTAGCTTGCATGTCGAATTTCGTCGTTCCTTTGAACGCTATGAAAGTCAAGGAGGTTAGATACCTAAACTCCTTGACACTACAGCGCTTTCAAGTAGAGAATGGAGGAACTTTGTGTTGGCGGAAAATCCCGAGATTAATTTTGCCATTGAACACGGCCTACTGAATTCAAATGGGTTCTTTAACATGCCAACAACGTATGACATGAGTATCGTGATTTTTGTCGCTTTCAAAAATCACTTACCATGGCCAGGGGCGAACCTGCAATCTTGGGGTTGGTGGTCCGACACTATAACCACTCACCCACCGTGGCAAGCACGCACACACATGAAAATAGGCTAAAGTATATGAACTCCTGCACTAATAGATATGGACCTAATGGGCCCCCTCCAAAATAAAATCCTGGCTACGCTACTGGATCTGGGGACATAATCGACCGGACTGACTGCGTGGCTCAGCGGTAACGTTCTCGCTTGCTGGGCCCTAGGTTGCAGGTTTGTATCCTGGCGCAGTCAGCTGGCATTTGAGGGTAGCAAATTCGAGGGAGCCGTATCAGTAGATTTACTGGCACGTTAAAGATCCCCTTCGGGGCAAAATTCTGCCACCCCGGCGTCTCTAAAACCCACAGTAGTTAAAAGGGACGTAAAACCAATAACACTATTATTATTATTATTACATCATCGACCGAACGTGGGCAACATCCACGGTCGAGGTTGGACGAGGTACTAGTATGTGCTTGAAAATGAAAATCCACAGCCTGCTTCCAGTCTCCGACCGGGTCAGGAATGGAATGAATGAAGCCCCCATCTAGCGGCGAGGATATGAACTGTGCCGGCTGCCGAGGCCTGACGCACTCCTCTGGGGCAATGATTAAATGAATGACAGATGAAATGAAATGATAGTGGAGAGTGTTGCTGGAATGAAATTTTGACAGGGAAAACCGGAGTACCCGGAGAAAAACCTGTCTGCCTCCGTTTTGTCCAGCACAGATCTCACATGGAGTGACCGGGATTTGAACCACGGACCCAGCGGTGAGAGGCCGGCGTGCTGCCGCCTAAGCCACGGAGGCTACCTAGTATGTGCTTATCGAGTTTCATTGAAATCGCTCCGGCCGTTTAGATTTTATTAGGGAGGGAGGCAAACACACGCACACACACACATGGACAAAAGTGATCCCATAAGCTTATTTTTTTTTTGTCATTTTCTTTTGTCGTGTGACCTCCTGAGAGGCCGAGTGCAGGTCTTTCTAGTCGACGCCCGTGGGCGACCTGCACATCGGGATGAGAGATGGAATGGATGAAGATGAATGAATGAAACTGGGCAAGGTTGTGGAAGGAAGCGGCCGTGGGCTGTCAGAAGGCACCGTCCCAGCATTTGCTTGGTGTTGAAAATGGGGAAACCACGGAAAACCATTTCAAGGACGGCCGAAGGTGGGGCTCGAACCCTTGCATCTACCGAGTCAGCAGAGGGCTTGGCCCCATGGCCTAACGCTGCGCTTTAGCCAGCGTAGCCACTACTGTCGGTATTATTTGTCATAAATGAAAATAGTCTAAAATATTATATATGAACTCCTGCAGTGATGATGATGATGATGATGACCTAATGGGCCCGCTCCAAAATAAAATCCTGGCTTCGCTTCTGATCACGGTAATGATAATAATAATAATAATAATAATAATAATAATAATAATAATAATAATAATAATTTATCATTATTAGCGTATGGCTTTTAGTGCCAGGAGTGTCTGAGGACATGTTCGGCTCTCCAGTTTATAGCTGCTCCAAGGCGGACACCCATGGGGTGAGCTACAAGTACCGTTGTGTGTGTGTGTGTGTGTGTGTGTGTGTGTGTGTGTGTGTGTGTGTGTGTGTGTGTGGAGTGTTGTCTAGGGAGGAAAGTTTGAATGTAAGGACGAGGAATCGGAAGGTAGCGGCTGTGGCCTATAGTTAGGGACCAACCCCGGCATTTGCCTGGAAGCTAGATGGGAAACCACAGAAGACCATCTTCAAGGTTGCCGGCGGGGGATTCGAATCACCTCGCCTTCCGGATTTTAGCGACTGCCTGCAGCCACGCCGTAACGACCACGGCTAACTCACCCGGTATAATAATAATAATAATACGTGACTGACAGTAAGGTTGTTCTTGGTAATCAGGTGTGAAAGAGACAAATAAATTCAACTGTCATTTACGGCCTATAAACCCACAAGCACGTCCCTTTCACCCTCACCCTGGACCAGCTTGCTTTCTTAGAACATCTTACATCTCGGGCTCTTTCCTTGCAGAGACCTCAGGGATTGGTGAACCCGGAATGGAGGATGACTACATCCAATCCGCAGGGAACGATGGCTATAGTGAATACGGAGAGATGGCGGAAGATTACGTACAGTTTCGCAAAGTGGTAAGTTCAGCATCCTGTGATAATTTAACCCACCTCAGGCAGCTAATTGAACTTCACATCAACATTACCTTGGATGAACCCATTCACCAGCAGATCTCTCAGACTTAGCGAGTCAGAACTACATGTGGGAGAAATTAAAACTTCAAGGCGAATAAAGTAAGAAAGCTTGTAGTTTTACGTCATCATTAATCTCGCGATCATGAGCCACGGGATCTCCATTTTTACGTGAAATCCGAACCACAGGACGTGATATTTCACTTCGAAAATCACACATACATTGACCGGGAATTGAACCCGGTCCACCTAGGTGAGAGGCAAGCAGCTTGACCACTGCACCACCACACCTGCTACACTTCATGGTGGATTTAATGCTAAAATGCATTTACGCCTTCCCCCCAGCAACAATAACAGCAACAATATAAGTCGCACTGAATCTCACGCCTCCGTTAAATGGATTCTAGCTATGTTCTTGAGTGTTAGTCACATGGAGCTAGTGACACTGGTATTTAAAATGAGAAGACTTTGTAATCTTACCTCACCTCGCCCTTCTTTCCATTTTACCCAGTGTAGCGTCCGCAAGGTATTTGACCTTCCCAATAATACTGAAGTTCACTGCATAAGAACAACAAAACAGATATAAACACATGCTTGTCAACGTGTTCTTCAAAGCATATCTTGTTTAGACTTAGCCTATATGTGTTTAATGAGAATACTGAAATTGTGTGTAATTAAAGTACTACGATGTAATTACCAGGGAACTGATTTCTATGTAAATACATACCGTATCTATTTAGGGAGGTAAACTTAATTATATTTATTCCCGAAAAAAAAATACATGAGATTAATAAATACACTTGGATGACCAGTTTCGAACGTCAAGCGATCATCATCAGATCCATTACACTTAGACAATAAAATCTATGTCTGTAAGTATGGGTGAAAATATTTACAATATACACACTTATTTAGTTGAAGAATTAGTTAAGATAGTGCAACTCGTCAATATTTGTTAGTAGTTGTAGTCTATGTGATGTTTTGTTAAAATACTGGAAGTGATGATTGACCTCCGCAAATTGCTTGTTTGGAGTGAATATGTGGATGTTGTAAATGGTCAATTCAGATTGAGTGCAGACAGTGACCTCGTTAACTGCTCTCACCAGGACCGCGCAAAACTCAACCAGATAAGTAGCCTGTACAATACAATCTGAATTGACCATTTAACAACAATCACATATTCACTCCAAACAAGCAAATTCCGGAGGTCAATCACCACTTCCAGTATCTTAAAACCTCACATAGACTACAACTAACAAATATTGACGTGTTGCATTATCTTAACTAATACTGCAACTAAATAAGTGTGTATATTGTAAATATTTTCACCCATACCGGTACTTTCACACATAGATTGTATAGCCTAAGTGTAATGGTTCTGATGATGATCGCTTGGCGATCGAAACTGGTCATCCAAGTGTATTTATTAATCTCATGTAATTTTTTCAGGATTAGGGAATAACCCATCTCATTTGGGTACAATCGTGTTGACCGACTAAAAAGCAGCAAACTTTTGTTTACTAAGGCAACACTGAAAATGGCTTCAAAAACTATAATGTTAATTATATTTTGTTTTATCTTTACGAATCATGACATGTGGAGTTGAAAAGTGGAGTATTTATTTTCCATATTTTTCCATATTTGGAAGTTTAGCACATAGGCCTATAGGTCAATATTCTTAGTCATTAAATTCAATACAGTCCATATTTCGGCTAGAAAGTGTTAAATTCTAGTAAATTAGCACTCATGTCAATACAGGCAGGCAGGATAAACAAGTTAGAGATCGTATTTAAAAATAATAATTGTGTACCGTACAGCTAAAGTTGCAGATGTGGAAAAGATGAAGATGGACACTGTACTTTCAAAGAACCCTGGATTTGAAGCAATGGGAAAGGTTGCTGTAATTCTGTGTGGAGATTTAAGTGTAAAGTTAATGTTGGATTTATTTGTGAAGTTCAAACATGCCCCTATTACCTCTTCTGATGTTGAACGCAGTTTCAGTCAATATAAATCTGTCCTTAAGAGACCATAGGAAAACAATCACTTTTCAGCACTTAAAAGAACATTTTGTGATCCATTGTTTTGGTAACAGAGAATAAAAGTTTGAGTATTCTTCTAAGATCATATTGATACTAAAATGAGAAGTGCAAAGCTATGTTTCAAGTAGATCTACTCTGTTTAGCTTCTTTGAATTTTGATATTTAAGTATAAACTAGGAGACCCGTGCTGCTCCGCAGCATGCACTTCAACAATCCTACAGCACTTCCTTCCATATGGCATTTGCATGTCTTCATGCTAGTGACCTGAACAGTCATTTACGGTACCGTCGCTTTTGGGTAAATGATGAAGTAGACTTGTGAGATCAAATGTGTAGGTGTCTGTCTGTCCTCTGTGTGTGTGTCCCACTATTTACACAGCGTAATCTTAAAAGACGCACGGACGTCAAGTCCCTGACGCAATTCTGAAAAGCCGAGGTGAACAGCTAACTCCAAACACATAAGCCATACTCTTCTATGAAGTATTAACTCGACACGACTCGACAGTTTGACGCTGGCTGAAGCTAGGGTGATAGGTCGCTCGCAAACTCGTAAACTCACTCTGAAGCTAGTAATTTAAATTTCCACTGAATGGAGACTGCTTGAAGGAATGAAAACGTAAACACACTTACAGTGGTCGATGTGGGAGCTCTCGCGGACTTTCTTGCAGAACTTTTCATGCTGAACAATTCTCAGAGTATATCGATATTCTTAAAGGTTTACCCAGCGTGAGCTTAAAAGGCACATGGACGTTAGGTTTTTCTTCAACTCAATTCACTGAAATCATAACTGCTCGGCTTCTTTTGTTCATAAGTAAATGTCTTTCTACCTAATCCTTCGCTGAGAAATCCTTTACAGAATGGTGAAAACCGCATCAAAATCCATCAAGTTGCTCTCGAGATTACCCGTGGCATCCAAGAATTGGGAACTTTGTTTTATACTAAGTAGATAGAGATATCCACACAATTTAAGGCTACAGCGGTACTATTTGGTGTTCTGTCTACTTATGATACCGTACCAATGGTATAAATTTAAAATAAAAGATTGTAACGGTGTTACTAGTGTCCCCACTGTTGGGTGACAAGTGTAACGGTTCTCTACGTTGGGATGACAAGTGTAACGTTTACTCTGACTAAGATACGTTGTACTAATGGGCGCCAAGACCTCAACGCTATGTTGAAATCTAAATTTATATTTAACAACACCTAGCTCAGGCAGAACACCTTTAAGAATCTTCACACTCAGATCGTGGTATGATTTGATCATTAACCCAACTAACAATTGTATCAGGAGAAGGAATTTGGTCTATATCTAATGCTACCTACTGAAAGCAAAGATTGCATAGTATAAGAAATGAATTTATTATATAAAAAACAAGTAGTGGCAATTTTAATAATAATAATAATAATAATAAATTTAAATTGGAGCGTAACGATTCGAATTTATCACTAGAGAATTATGTGAAAACGGAGTCGGATGAATTACTGATTTTACTATTATTCCCAAGCTAAGAAGTTTCTGAAATACTGAATATGAAACAAAGAAACGAGAGATTATGTAGTACTGAGTCATTCGCGCTTACCATTGGAAATTGCCGTGGCATTTCCCTCGTACTTGATGCTGAAGAGAGCTTCCCACAGCCTTCTGGACGTCGCCATCTTCTTCGTCAGTTGTGGAGATTGTTGTAGAAATGTAAAGTTATGGTCCGATCACACCGGAACCAACCAAACGAGCAACCACAACGGTCAAGTTTTACAATGATAATCGACCTCCCTCCTCGGCGCGCAAACAATATATGCACTCGCCGAACCCCCTCTCCGGAGCCGTCTTCTACTCGCCCGCTCTCTTATGATTGGCTGAGACACCACGCGATACCCCGGTATAAGGGTCAATACACTCGGCGCGACGATGTCGATTACCGGACCAGGCCATTTCGGCTTTTCTTGATGCAGCCAGCTGGAAGTGCCCCACGGCTTGTGTCACGCTTCTCGACAAGAATATACCTGTAGCTGAATTCCCAGTGACTCATCTCTCTCACAATAAACTCTAACTGACAAAAATCCGTAAAATTCCGTAATCATATAATTTTCCGCGAAAATGTTGTTCGTAATAATTCACTTGATAGTGTTTTCTATAACATCGAAAACCTAACTGTATACTTATAATCTTATTAAAAAACGCTCCAAAAATACCTTAATAATAATAAGTTACATGAAATTTGTCTTGGCAGAACAATATGCCGCGTAAATAAACATTGAATGGCTTCCTACTGACTTATGTCAGTGGCGTAAAATACCCTCGAAAAACACGTTACATATTCGCCTCGGATCATCGGATGATTTGCCGTGATGACGGTACATCATGCGATTATCCCAGACACGTTAATAAAATCCCCATCCAAAATACATTTTACACCAATTAAATCACCTTAATTACATATATATACACTCATAATTTTCTTTACGCACTTTGCGTCAAAGTCTGTTGTTATACTGGATTGCCCTGTGCAATCAGTCCAATGTTTTTCATTTTGATTAATGTTCCACGGATATTTCCGCCTCTCAAATATCTCTATGTTGGGAAAGATATACATAAATAATGTGTGAGCACTGTGTATATATGATGTCACATCACACGCATCAAATGTGTTCTGATATATATATATCACCACAGAACTTCCTAATATCACTGGAGGTCGTTTCCTTCTGGTGAAACTCAATCTCACTGATCTCACTGAGCACACGATCACACTATTGTGGCTGCGCATCGTGACCATAATACGTAATCTCTCTGTGTATTAGATAAAATTAATATTGATTTCTAAAAAAAAACAGTAAGTGCGCATTACATATAACACCAAATATTTCTGTGCCGTAATCGCCCTGTCTTCTTAAGTTCCCGTAGACCAAATTCTACTGAATACTAGTTCGCAACCCAGACCAGTTCACCTCACTCAAATAATACCTTTGTACTAATTACCTTAAATTACACACCTACAGCTCTTACATGGCGAGGCCGTAAACAGAAATCACGTGTGCTGATATGTATGAGTTTCATGAAGGACTGTCTCGCCTTCTGGTGGCCCATCTTTTGTCTCGTGGACGCCTTAAGCAAAAATACCCTGTACAAGCGCTCACCCATCTCTAGGAGACAAATGGGAATTCACCAGCTTGCCACGGTGGGTGAGTGGTTATAGTGTCGGACTACCAACCCCAAGATTGCAGGTTCGCCCCTGGCCATGGTAAATGATTTTTTGAAGGCGACAAAAATCACGACACTCATGCCATACGTTGTTGGCATGTTAAAGAACCCATTTGAATTCAGTAGGCCGTGTTCAATGGCAAAATTAATCTCGGGATTTTCCGCCTACACAAAGTTCCTCCATTCACTACTTGAAAGCGCTGTTGTGTCAAGGAGTTTAGATATCTAACCTCCTTGACTTTCATAGCGTTCAAAGGAACGACGAAATTCGACATGCAAGCTACCCTCTGGGTGTCAATTAACAAAGCTTGCAGCAGGCACCCGAGGCCATACGATATTATTATTATTTTACCAGCGCTACCAAATTCTGGCCTTGGTGTATCGAGACAATTTAGTGCTCAAGAGCATTCGACAATCCCGTCATATTTCCCTGTACCTTAAAAACTCTCAATTACATATATACTACCCCCCCCCCCCTTTGTGACTTCTGATACGCCTGCCTGGAAGACCAGATCTCCCCCGCACCAAATACCACACTTACTCATTTGATAGGCTGGCTCTCCAGCTAAACACACTCACTTTATGACACATACTTAATGTCATCTCGTTGCTCCACTAGCATATTTCTCAGTGTCTGTAACGATGCCCCGTTGCCTAACTGTCCACACCTGCTAACCCTACTTTCCTCTGGTGTTACACCTCTACTCGACACTCTGTGAACTAAAAATGTCACTTCTGACTGTCAGAATGACGACTTAGACAGCTTCAAAGTGAACCCTGCCTGATCTAACTTCTGAAAAACTATATCTAAATGACGTAGATGCTCCTCAAAACTGCGTGAACTAATTACCATATCATCGATGTAAATGGTTACAAACTCTCCTGTGTCATCCCCCAATGCGATGTTTAAAGCCCTAATTAAAGCTGCTGAACTGCTCTTTAACCCATAAGGTGTTCTAGAAAATTGATAAAGGTTATATTTATGACTAAAAGCTGTATATGGTCTATCTTCGTACATAAGTGGCACTTGCCAAAAACTGGAACTCAAATCTACACAAGTGAAATACTTCTTCCCCTCAAATGTTTGCATTAATTCCTCTATTGACATGGATTTCAGCTGATATGAACAAATTCTACTGTTAACCAAACGAGCGTCTAAACAAATACGAACTGTGGCGTCGGCCTTGGGTACCGTGATCAAAGAATTAACATATGGACTGTTAGAGTGCTCAATAATCCCATCTTCAAGCATCTAGTTAATTTGTGCCTCAACTGCACTCTGATAAGCGAAAGGTACAGGATATCTATGTCCTGTGAATACTGACCTATCAATAACGTTCAATGAATGTGTATAGCAATTGGCCATACCAATGCGATCCTCAAAAACTCTCCTATTACACAATAGCACGTCATAGAGCCGAACACACTGTTCCTCTTCTATATTTCCCAGAAATGCAGCATCACGTAACGAGTCCTCTAGACTACCGTTCTTAATCACACTGCCCACAAAACATGGTGAATCCCGCTCTACGGCTGGCGATATCTCATTTAAAGTACAAATCACACCTACAACACTACTTCTCTGAATATGGTCATTGAACGCTACTTCTACTTCAGAATCCCCCCATTTAAATTTCAAACTCCCTACATCATAACATAAGTTACCAGACACTCTACTTAGCCACTCTGAACCCAAGATAACACTGAATACTTAATTTGGAATTACAAGACAAATCTGCTTTTCTATATGATTATTAATTTTAATGTCTACTATAACTTGCTTAGAAATTACTTTAGACCTCTTCCCAACAGCTGTGATAACAAAAGTGCTTTCAATTGGCATCTCCTCAAAATTTATCAGTTCCTTTCATTTTATAATGAAATGCACTACTTATGCAACTCTTCATACAACCACTATCAATTAAAACATCTGTGTACGCCTCGGACACGTTAAATTTAACTATGGGGCTCTTACTAGCCACCTCCTGAATAATACCTTCATCATTTAGTTCACGTAATAATTCATTTCTTACATTTAGGTCATAGGGTTCCTGTATAAATGTATGGACAGGGCATGTTACAGACTGAGATTCTGACCTTACATCGCAGCCTGGTTCGTGTTTAAAGTACCGCTACCGCTTGGTGTAGTACTATTCACTACTGCACTGGTCTGGTTGTTCGGGGCTGTGTTAACGGTATTTCCCTGTCCGTTATTACCTCCTTGACCCCTGTTCTGGTTGTAATTATTATTGTTATTATTCCTCCCTTGGTAACCCCTAAAATCATTATTTCGGCCTTGATTTCCCCTGAAGTCATTATTTCTACCTTGGTACTGCGTACCATACCCGTTACCTCTGTAATGATTTTGCTGATTATTATTATTATTATTATTATTCTGGTTCCCCCTATTTTGGACGTTGGCCCCTTCGCCACTGTTCCCTTGAACTTCCTGATTCCTATTCTCATTAGGCCTGTTATTATGGTTACCCTGGTTCCTACAGAAATTCTCCTCGTAACCACCTCTTCCCAGAGCATCGAATGTACTTAATAAATTTTCCATTTGTGAAATAGATTTAACATTTTGGATACAGACAGCTTCTTTGATTCTATATGGAAAATGTCTTAGTAATAGCCTGACTACATCACTTTCCTCCATCAAACCATCTAGATATTTACACGTCAATACCTGTCCTAAAAAGTACTAGGTCATAGTGTAATTTCTTCTCGGGTTATATTTCCCACACACAATTCCCTCACGATGCTGAGACTGAATTACCTCATTCCAAAATTTCTCACAAAATTTAACTTTAAAATCTGAAATATTCTCGAAATTGTCTCTGTAGACCGCAAACCAGTTTCTTGTCTCCCCTACAAACGCTTGCTCTAAATCTCAAATACCTGGCACCACTCAATACTACCATCTTCCAACCTCTCCCTGAATTTATTTACTATTGCATTCATGAACTCCATTGGACAACCCTGCCGATTACTGAATTTGCCCAGTTCTATTTCCCTGTGTGTGCTATTCACATAAACTGGCCTACTCTGACTATTTTCCTGCCTAATTCTAGCTTTCAACTTCTGTTCTAATTCAGCAATTTTCTCCTCAGCTTATCCTTCAATATTAGTTACAGTTAACCTAATGCTCCCTTCCGATGCTTCAACTTTACCACTTAACTTAGCTTGTTTCTCATTAATCTCATTAATGCTTTCCTTATTCCTCTCCCTTAAATCATTAACTTCAGTGATTATTTCTGCATGAACTTTATCAATTCTTCCCCCCAGCTGTTATTTAACCTCTTTAGTTGCTACCTGAATTTTGTCAATTTCTCCCCCCAATTGCTTTTTGACCTGCTGTGTTTCAAGTTGCACTAGTTCTTTTAAATTTTCAGCCTGTGTACTGATTCTAATTTCTAACTCCTTCTGTACTTTACCTAATTTTCTGTCTACATCTGCAATAATCCCTTTAGCCTTCTCTTCCATCACCCCTCTGATTTCACCTCTAATCAGCTCAAATTTATCACTAACTTACCTACTGTTTTGTTCAAGTTTAGCATTATTTTGTTCGAGTTTAGCATTTAAAGTTTCAGTACTCTCTTTATTTTCCCTACTGTCTTGTTCGAGTTTAGCGTTTAAAGCATCTGTGCTAATTTTATTTTGTTGCATAAACTGGAGAAGCAAACTCTCTAACCCTGCTTGACTGTTTTGATTACCCCCCTCAGTATCGGGATTTACCTCCGACATCCCTGTACTGCTTTCATTTTCAAGACTAGCCATACTGATCGTATCTTCACTATCCAACTGTTGACCAATACGCAACTTCATCTCTTCCTCAACACTACCCATGCTGATACACACCGATAAATGAAAAACCCCCAAAATACAGGCACAGAAATATATACCCTTCTCCTTCCACAAATGTTATTAGGCTTTCGGCCTCACGTTGCTAGCGACAAATGTAACGGTTTTACTAGTGTCCCCACTGTTGGGTGACACGTGTAACGGTTCTCTACGTTGGGATGACAAGTGTAATGTTTACTCTGACTAAGATACGTTGTATTAATGGGCGCCAAGACCTCAACGCTATGTTGAAATCTAAATTTATATTTAACAACACCTAGCTCAAGCAGAACACCTTTAAGAATCTTCACACTCAGATCGTGGTATGATTTGATCATTAACCCAACTAACAATTGTATCAGGAGAAGGAATTTGGTCTATACCTAATGCTACCTACTGAAAGCAAAGATTGCATAGTATAAGAAATGAATTTATTATATAAAAAACAAGTAGTGGCAATTTTAATAATAATAATAATAATACTAATAAATTTAAATTGGAGCGTAACGATTCGAATTTACCACTAGAGAATTATGTGAAAACGGAGTCGGATGAATTACTGATTTTACTATTATTACCAAGCTAAGAAGTTACTGAAATACTGAATATGAAACAAAGAAACGAGAGATTATGTAGTACTGAGTCATTCGCGCTTACCATTGGAAATTGCCGTGGCATTTCCCTCGTACTTGATGCTGAAGAGAGCTTCCCACAGCCTTCTGGACGTCACCATCTTCTTCGTCAGTTGTGGAGATTGTTGTAGAAATGTAAAGTTATGGTCCGATCACACCGGAACCAACCAAACGAGCAACCACAACGGTCAAGTTTTACAATGATAATCGACCTCCATCCTCGGCGCGCAATCAATATATGCACTCGCCGAACCCCCTCTCCGGAGCCGTCTTCTACTCGCCCGCTCTCCTATGATTGGCTGAGACACCACGCGATACTCCCGGTATTAGGGTCAATACACTCGGCGTGACGATGTCGATTACCGGACCAGGCCATTTCGCCTTTTCTTGATGCAGCCAGCTGGAAGTTCCCCACGGCTTGTGTCACGCTTCTCGACAAGAATATACCTGTAGCTGAATTCCCAGTGACTCATCTCTCTCACAATAAACTCTAACTTACAAAAATCCGTAAAATTCCGTAATCATATAATTTTCCGCGATAATGTTGTTCGTAATAATTCACTTGATGGTGTTTTCTATAACATCGAAAACCTAACTGTATACTTATAATCTTATAAAAAACGCTCCAAAAATACCTTAATAATAATAATAAGTTACATGAAATTTGTCTTGGCAGAACAATTTGCCGCGTAAATAAACATTGAATGGCTTCCTACTGACTTATGTCAGTGGCGTAAAATACCCTCGTAAGACACGTTACAAGATGGGTATCTTATATTTGAATTTAGAGATGTATTCATAATGTCGATTATTCAGGTCCGTATTGACGTAACTATAACTTTGAAAGAATAATAGATTTTCCGCCTTCAATACTGTTTATTTCTATTACTTACAGGGACTAGTTTCGGGGGTAAATACTCCCCCTTCCTCAGCCTGTCCAACAAAACTTCACAATGGAAAAACTTTCCATGTACAAGGTCATACAAAACACATGAAGAATAAAGAATAAAGAAATAATATTATTTACAATCCCGCTCGACGCTCCAAAGAAGATACTTTTGTTGGAACACTAAGGCCTAGGCGCATCAGAACTCCTGAATTGGGCCGGTGCTGCGGTCCGCTGTCCCCATTGCGTCATCGTGGGACCACTCTAGTCCCCTTGTTGCTCTTGGCAAACGTCAAGGCGAGAAAATTTGTGGCCGCGTCACGCGCCGCCAAGAACTGCAGTGCGCAGGGCGTGAACAAATACAAACCGGAATTCACCTTGTGAAGTCTCTTACAGCTGATTGTTAGTGACGTGCTTGGGAAGAAGTGGTGGTTGGGGTTGTGGGAGATGGGAGGCTAAGGAGATGAGAATGAGTGAGGTTTGTTGACGCGCCGTGTGTCGCTGTTATAGAGATTGATTATTGCGTAGAATGAGAGGTGTCAATCTTTAGTATGTTATGAAAAATGATGGGTATGAATAGTGGAATATAGCGGGAATTTTATCTATTACAATATAATTCGTCTATTAATGTTCTGTATAAAATGCTGGTTTCAAATATTATTTCATTAAGATTGTGTGAAGGGTTGAATCTCTGTGCTTTATCAATTTCTATTTGTTCCAAAATATTCATGAGCGTGCCTTTATTTTCTTGATGTAAAATTTCTAAGTCATTGTCTATGGTTGTGAATTTATGCCCAGTTTCTGCCATGTGGTTGGCCATCGCTGAAAATTTATTATGTTTGATGGCATTGACATGTTCCAAAAATCTGGTGTTGAACTCTCTCCCCGTTTGTCCCACGTAATCGGCATTACACTCGTTACATTTGATCTTGTAGAAACTGGGCATACTATTCATACCCATCATTTTTCATAACATACTAAAGATTGACACCTCTCATTCTACGCATTAATCAATCTCTATAACAGCGACACACGGCGCGTCAACAAACCTCACTCATTCTCATCTCCTTAGCCTCCCATCTCCCACAACCCCAACCGCCACCTCTTCCCAAGCACGTCACTAACAATCAGCTGTAAGAGACTTCACAAGGTGAATTCCGGTTTTGTTTTTGTTCACGCCCTGCGCACTCCAGTTCTTGGCGGCGCGTGACGCGGCCACAAATTTTCTCGCCTTGACGTTTGCCAAGAGCAACAAGGGGACTAGAGTGGTCCCACGATGACGCAATGGGGACAGCGGACCGCAGCACCGGCCCAATTCAGGAGTTCTGATGCGCCTAGGTCTTAGTGTTCCAATAAAAGTATCTTCTTTGGAGCGTCGAGCGGGATTGTAAATAATATTATTTCTTTATTCTTTTTCTTCATGTGTTTTGTATGACCTTGTACATGGAAAGTTTTTCCATTGTGAAGTTTTGTTGGACAAGCTGAGGAAGGGGGAGTATTTACCCCCGAAACTAGTCCCTGTAAGTAATAGAAATAAACAGTATTGAAGGCGGAAAATCTATTATTCTTTCAACGTTTTAGAGATGTAACTCTTCGGTAACATATAGAGGTGTGAAAATTAATAGAATCAAATAAAATAATTTTAATTAGCCTTTTTTTTCAAAATCATTTTATTGACCAACTTCTTTTGTTGTTCTACTTAGTAGTGTTTCCTCTCTCGTGGAATTACAGCCTTTCCCATAAGGAATTGAGTCTGGAAACTTTCAGATTATTGGATTCCGAGGGATATCTGAGCTGGGTCCGTTTTCAATTTTTCATTGACTTTAGAATTTAAGTCAGGTGATTTCAATGCATAGTTCATGAATCTTTGAATAGTTCAATAGCGTTCATCAGTAAAAGAGGCCCCAAACCCCTCTGCTCTAAATTCACTCGTAAAGTAGAGTGAAGTAATAAAAACGAAACGTATGGCATTTTGTATTTTGCAAGGCTCCTCTGTTAGTGGAAATTCTAACAAATCATTTTAATTTCAGTTTCTTAAATGAAAATATAATTAGGAATCTTGGTGAAACATTTGCAGTAATTTCATCGCCTTGTAAACATACTTAGTGCATTAAACCGTGAAACGTAAAAATGCAATTTTGGAAAACTGACATCGAATCTAATAATTTGCACACCTCTGTAAAGACAGCTATCGCCTCCACCACTACAGATAGAATAGTAAGTAAAGGCGATTGATGAGAAATGAAAAGATAACTCACACAGAAGGAATTAATATTTATTACGGTGTAAATTTGATTGAGTATATCTTAGTTATAGAACTGAGGGAATGAAATAACAGGATGTAGGATAGTAATCACCGATGTAGGACAATAGCACTATTTTTTTACCATTACCACAGGACAGTTATCGTATTAGGGATGCGGACGTCCTCGTATAATTGTTATTTAATCTGTGCCCCGTTTGCTGAGGTCTGTGCTCCTCCGCAACTTTCGTTTCAACATTCTAATAGTACTTCCTTCTATATGACATTTGCTGTTCGCTTGCATTTTGGTTTTATTTGAACTTTGACGTCATGAAAGGATTTTGCTCGCGATAGTGGCTAAACACCGGTTGAGGTAAATAAATGCCTACTTGATCTAGTGTTTGACCTTGAGCTTTATTAATAGTTATACAAAAAGCCAAACGTACTGGAAACTGCCTCCTTTTGAAGGAAAATGGCATAGAAATATCTGATGGCGTAAGGTCAAGGTGAGGAAGTAGGACATTGTTTCCAACATTTACGCCAGTAAAAATTTCCAGGTGTAAGCAATTGTCATGGATCTTGCGAACCAACAGTCTAGTACCGTTCAACAGACCTTGGGTAACATTAATATTTCTCAACAAAATCACAATTAAGCCTTCTTTTAGTCGAAGGATATGAGGTGGCAATCCACTTATGTCTATGCTGTCTAAAAATTCTGTTGGGAATTTTAGAAGTTCACTCTCAGCTTCAGTAATCAAATTATTCACACTGATGCAAGTTCTCGATGACCCTGGGATTAGCTCTAAAACTTTGTCATTGATTTCTTTACAGTGTTCAATTTTAGGTGCTAAAATCGCTATTTTTGAAAAGCGTGAAATATCTTTCAGCGTGGAAACTTCGTTTCCATATATTTCAGTGATGATATCAGTTTTAGCAATGTTGGAGGGTGGTATGTCGACTAATTCTGAATTTTCTCCATCGACGTGAGGGTATTCACCGTTACCAATTTGTATCAAGAAGTTTGCAAAGTCGCGTTGATCTGTATCCGCTCGCATATTTTTTTGAGTTTAGAAACTTTGAATACTGGCCACAAAGGAGAGAACCTTACTGACATTTGGACTGAAGCTGCTCTAGACGCGTGAGGCTCAACAGGCAATACCTGCCTAAAATCTCCACCTAAGATGATAATTTTCTCCCCGAAAGGCACGTCGTTATTTATGATGGCCTTGAGCAGCCGATTTACACACATCAACGCGTGCTTATTAGCCATAGGGGCTTCATACCAGATGATAAGTTTTGCTGTACGAATATAAAAAGCTTCCTTGCTGTTAACTTTTATTCCTGATACAGAACTTTCATGTACATGGAGAGGTAACTTGATCTGGCTGTGTACTGTGCGCCCCTGAGGTAGTAACATTGCTGCAATAGCAGTCCATGCAACAGAAACTACATTTAATCCCAAATTTGTGCAAATGTGAATCAAGCATTGGTAAAGAAATGTTTTCCCGGTGCCCCCTGGACCGTCAATGAAATATGCATTACTCATCCTTTCATTGATGTTTTGACGTTTTGTACTAACCCCAAAATGTCTGTAATTATAGCCGTTTGGTTTTCATTTGCTTGGTTTATCATCCGACTTAATTGATCCTCATTAAGTTTTGGATAATTCATTGGTAAATTTGTCTGAGGGAAATTATCAATAATAGCTGGCAATTCGAGAGAAGTAATGGGAAGACCATGGAGCTTTAATGTATTGGAAATACATAAAAGTGAACTGATATGCAATGTTAGGTTCGTGAAACTGCAGATAATCTTCTGATAATGAATTCTTGAAAATGTCCCATAACTGTCTTACATTTGAAGGGGTCTGAAAAATACATATGTAAGAAAACAGTTGTCGTAACTGAGAAGGCATCTGAAATTGTGACGCTTCTGCCAAACAACGCTGTCATTCAGAATTATCAATCAGCAAACCTCGTTCCTTAGCTGTTCCTTTAAAAGTAGAACGGCTTTGGATGTTCGTAGATCGTGGAAGCTGGTAGCACCTATGACGTGAAGCAATAACAGGCCTATATAATACATTTCTGTTTCTGTAGGCGAAACATTATACATTCTGCCTATAGTTTTTGAAACATTTTTTCTTTTTTGCCACTGCCAGTTGCTCTTATTCCAGACGTACGGTAATGTACTGGTGTTTGAGGATATATATACGGACTTCTGGCTTGCGAATCTTGATTTGACTTGAACCACGCTTGTAATTCCGTGTTGCGCAACTGTGCTTGAAGTAAAATATCAGGAGCGTTATAATTTTTAAAATAGATATTTTGCAAGTTTGGCAAGTGAACTGGTAATCGCACGATAGAATGTGACTGTTCATGCATGTGAAATGAAAATATTCTGTATGCGGCTTCTGTTGGACCAACATAGATAGCATTTAGGGAAGAAGTAATGTCATCGTAGTTCACCGTTTCGCCTTCAGGTCATATTTTAACATTGCAACAGTCATGACCTTTATACACATACTTGTGGATGTATTTAACACTCCGAACACTTGAGCATATTTCAACATTAATATGAGTTTGAAAGTAAAGTAAAAGAAATGGATTTCAATGTCAATGCCTCGAATTGTTTTTATAATAATCCGTCCATTATTTCTTCTTCTATACGATGGATAATCATTGGCATTATCTTTGGTCTCTTCCTGAAACTGTTTAAGGAAATCTTTCTTACATACGCCATCTTTCATACAGACTGAAGAAGGATTCAAAGATCCGTAAGGACCATGTACCATATGACGCCTTACCAATTCGTATTTCGGCTGACACTACATTGTCAATGTCAGAAATTTCTCGAAACTTACAATCTTCCGTTAATGTTAATAGTAAATGGATGTGCGGGAGACCTCGTTTTTGAAAATCCACTGTATATAGCTATGCTTTTACTTTACCGAAAATTTCCTTAACATTAATCAATCGTAGCAATTCCTTTACTTTGCAATGGAAAACTCTCACTACAATATCAGGCCCATTATTAGCCGTTTCCCAAGGATGAATGCTGTTAAGTATTTCTGGCCAGTCCTCATTACAGGTGAAAGTAATGAATAAATCTGGCTTTACAAACTTCCTCACTATCGCCATCGCATCCTGGTAATTTTGCATCATATTCCTTGGGCTACCTGTAAAAGAAGGTGGCAAAACTACAGTACGACTGACTCTGAGATTTTCATTTTCTGCTCGTACATGCAAGGCGTTTGCTAAACCGGCATATGTATCAACTCACAACTTCGTTTGTTGATGACGTATATATTTTAACCGGTCACCTTCCATACGACTGTAGTAATCCACGAATAGCTGTTGAGTCAATTTACCAGCGTTAATAACGGGATTGAAATCGAACTCAGCTCCTCGACCTCGAATGGCAATTCTGTACAGAATATACTCACGCATTGTTACAGTATGACGTATTTTAGTTTGTCTCACCCCAGCAGTTGGCATTGAAATGTGCCAACCAGACTCTCCGCAAGGCCAAATCACGGTATAACACATAGGATCACAGTGCATACTATCATAATCAACATTACTCAAACCACCTTCTCTCTCATATACTGCAATATGTCGATGAGATGCTGGAGCTCCATCAACAGTTACAAATACAGCAGCAATTTCTGATCATGTGGGGTCATTATAACGTCTTGGATCTGACGACGATTTTCTTTTCGAACTGATTTTTTCTCTTCACTTACTTTCTGGTGCATTGTTTTATAAGAGTGCACGTAAGGACTGTGCCGATCTAGTAAACGATTTAAAAGACTGAGGGTATCTTCTCTCAGTTCGTGATTAGCATCATTCAGTAGCCTTAAGTCATTTGCCTCTGAAAATTCTAAGATGTATAATTGGCCATATGAACTGTTTTCCTTTTTTCTGGCATATAAAGGGGACATTCTATGATGAATGACACCATTGATTTTGAAACAGTAAGGCCCATGGCTCGGTAGTAGCTCAGCAGTAGCACCATGACATAGCATTATTATACTGCCGAACATTTATCCTAAACTTTTTACTGATTTCTTCACAATTCGTAAACAACTGCTTAATTTCTGGAAGTATTGTGTATGGTAGGCGTTTCACTTTGCCATCTCTACAACAAAGAGAATAGTGACCACTTGTATGGTTCTCTTTTGAAAAGTATACAGCTGAGCAGTACTGACAAATGTTACACAGACTGCCAATTGAGGATGGTTCTAAGTAGGGAGTAGTTTCTTAAACAGCACATCGATAAGTGGCTGAGAACGGTTTTGTGACAATCTGTTTCTGATATCGATTTGAGTCGCGTATTGCTAGTTTCTGTTTCTTGGTATTCACGTTTTCGACCATACTAGACTCTGAGTTAGCACTGATATCTAGAACGTTATAGTGACCGTTCCGGCCATCTCAAGAAGGAAATTATTCTATTTGGTGGCATATTACAGTATGCGTTTTATTATTAGTAACTATGTTAATCTTCATTTTGTAAACTTGAGCAGCGGCAACTAACTCAACATGACCTCCATGAATACCATTCAGAGACATATGAATTTTGTAATCATCGCTCGTATTGATAGCAGTTTCGTACATATCGCTGTTGCCAACAATAAAGGAAGAATAACTATTCCAATTGTCTATAACATGTTTAAGAATTCGTTTTCTAACCTGTGTAAATAAACTCTGATTGTTGTACACACAATACGCCAATGACCTGAACAAACAATTCCCGTCACCTTTAATTCTTATCACATTTTGTCTCTGACTAACTGGTTCTGAGGTTTACTTCCGACACGATCCTGGTGTTTTACTGCACGCAAACCCACTCTTTAAAACTGTAAATCAGCCTTTGAATCGAGTGACTTGGCATCCACGTTCTTAACTGAGTTAGCACTGATACCGGTATTCAGGACGTCATAATGACCGTTCCACCTATTCCCAGAGTATGGCAAAGAAATTATTCTATGTGATGGCGTATTTTCTGCTTTTACACTATGCGTTTTATTATTAGTGATTATGTCAATATCCATTTTGTAAACTTGAGCAGCGGCAACTAACTCAACATGACCTCCATGAATACCATTCATAGACATATAGCCTACAATTTGTAATCATCGCTCGTATTGGTAGCAGATTCGTACATATCGCTGTTGCCAACAATAAAGGGAGAATAATTATTCCAATTGTCTGTAACATGTATTACAATTCGCTTTCTAACCTGTGTAAATAAACTCTGATTGTTGTACTCACAATATGCCAATGTCCTGAACAGACAATTACCGTCACCTTTAATCTTTATAACATTTGTAATTCACTGTCGCCTCTCATTCATCATATGATTCATTGTTTGGATTGAACACACAACCTATAAGGACGAATGATGAAACGAAAAGAAGACAGTTTGTAGCTGGTGAGACCAAAGACTATATAACAGAAAGATCGGATATACAATAAAAAAAAGGCGGTTCCAACATTCGACTGTAGCGGCAACTTCGAGAAATTAGTTGTCTTTCGTGTACAGTATTTGTTGTCATTCAAAGAGATGTTGACATGACAGTGCCATTAGCAAAATGGCTGCTGATTGCGCATGAGCATTTCAGTCTCAAAGTAATCCATTCTTTGAGAAGTTTAAATTAAATTATGTGCACAGAATCCCATTCTGCTTATTGAATAGATACATGCGATATTAGCGCCCGAGTGGTGCAGGTAGAAGTTAACGATATCATGACGTAATTAGGGAACTGATCGCCCTATACCAGTGGATGTATTGAAACACCAAACGAACGAAATAAAACAAAAAATGGCATGAAGAAATATTCTGTTTTGGCGTGATTCAAAACGCATAGAAGATTTTTTAAGTGATTGGGTTATGTCCCCCAAGGAGATTTGATCTCTGTAAATACTGTATGAAGATGTTTACGTAGATTCACATTACTACCATGGAAGCCACGATGAAGATGTGCACTCTACTTTACCGGACTATCATGATTCAGAGTAACTCGTTGTTGCCTAGTGACAGTCCATCAAGTTAGATTTATTATTCGGGCGGCGTTGAATATCATGATACAGTGTTAGTCGTTGTCGCCTAGCGACAATATGTAAGTCAAGTCATTATTTATATTTTTGTTTGACCTTGAAGGAAGTAATATTCGCAATTATTTTAATACACAGATGATATAATCAAGTTGGGTGGGTATCAATCGATAATGCGTGACGGGCATTACATTTTAAGACAACAAACGTCGTCGTAGCGCAAATACTTCCCGAGATATTTCAGTTTTAGTAAAGGATGACTTTTTTGGAAAACTATTTTAATTAAGATTATAGTTTTGTTGTTGACATTTTAAGTCCATATAGCCTATAATTTCATATTTCTATAAAAATAACTAAATATATATGTGCATATTTCATTAATTATTAGCACATATAGCATACCATTACACACGCAACGAAGCCTACTTCATGCGTATTTATTTTAGCCTGTCGACCCGAGGGCCTTTAGAGCTCTAACAGAGGGGATTCGACCTACTGCAATTGGATGAGGGGCGAGGGGGTGATTGGGTGATTACCTTGTGTCTAATTGGTCAGAATGTGACCTCGTAATTTGAAACACAGGAAATACAGAAATTAGAAAGAGATAGTAGAAGTACCGGTAGAGGTTTCTTGGAAAAGAAAGTCAGGAATGTAGAAGAGAGTCTAAGAATAAAATTTCGAGAATGGAAGTAAAAGGTGCGCTATAGAAGCGGCATGTTGAGGGAAATTATTCAATAATAATGCGGGGGCGCTTATGGCGGCTCCCTCTAGCTTGGTAATGACCCTATCTGTTTATAAGAGGGTTTGTACTGAGAGTAGCTGTGCGGTAGAGTCTAACTGCCTGTTTGTGTATCCTCTGACGGATGGTCGAGAGTTTTTCATCTGAGTGCAACTGGGCGTTGCGCACGTACCAAGGGGCGCCTGATATCGTGCGCGGTGCCCGGTTTTGGACAACCTGTAGTTTATTAATGGTAGAGGGAGCTGCATAACCCCAGACAGGGCTGGCATATTCCATAACAGGACGCACAATTGTGCCGTACGTGAGGAGCTTGCTAAATGAATCTAGTGCGCTCTGGGACTTGAATAAAGGCCAGAGCTGGTGTCAATTGCTTTCGCTTGATTAGCGCGCAGTGTGACCTGCTGAGCGAAAGTAAGGCCTCGATCAAGCGTGATTCCCAGATACTTTGTAGCTGGCTGCCATCTGATTACTTCGCCAAAGAAGGTAAGATCCTGGACTTCGACGTGTTTGCGTTTTTTATTAAACAGCGTGGCAGATCATTTATTTACATTAATCTTAATTCTCCATTCTCTTAGCCAGGGTTTTAAGGTGTCTAAAGGCAACTTGGAGGTTGGATTCAACACTGTGTCCTCTCCAGGAGTTAGTGAAGATGGCAGTATCATCTCTATATAAAAATGAAAGTTTGTCTGATTTTTTTCTCAATTTCCACGGAGATTTGCGATATTTGCGCGTTTCAGACTGTTTTATGACGGATGAGCGCAATTTTTTTTGTCTGTCTGTCTGTGGACAATTTTTGTGTCCTTATAACTCGAGAACGGCTGGGTGGATCAACGTAAAATTTGATACAGATATCCATCAGAGGCACGACACTAATCATTGATGTAACTCTTCTCCGTACCTCTCATAAAAGGGGGCCAACCCCCTAAAATACATGCTGAAATAGGCGTAGAAGGGTGAGATAAAGCTCATTTCAGCCCCTTAATGTGAGAAACGAAGGCCCTAAAACCAACAGTTTTTGAGATATTCCCAGAAAACTAATTTCACTTATTAAATTAATGAAAGAATGCAAGCCGGTAACAATGGCAACAGAAACTCAGAGGTCCATCTATTTCTGTAAGACGCAATGCAATTCCATTTATTACATTACTGTGAAGGTTTGCAAACGGCTATAAGGTTTTAACGGATCCAAATTAAGCTGAAATATTCATCAAAACATATAATGCACTTAAGGGGTCAAGGGGTACTCTAGATTTTTTTCACGCGATTTACACGTGCGGGTATGGTACTGTACCCTTATTTCTGGATGATCCACCAATATCCGACGCTGGAAAATAATGGATTGTAGCATCTTGAAGTCCCGATTAAAAAACAACACAGTGCTACTTGGCGAATACACTCAGAATAAGAACCAGGGATTTTTCAAACTGGATGTGCTATAGTATCAAACTACAGAAAAATAGGGTTCTCAAACTACTCAGGTAAGACGAGAATCCATGAAAATCTCGGGCGTAAGGATGCGGATAAAGTCCCTTGGAAAACTTCCACCCTATAGCACATTCCACTACCATTTAACTACAACGACAATGCCAGATTTCTATAAATAATCAGGGAATCGTAAAAACGTGTCTGTCATATTTACTGACATTAAAATACACGACTCCTATCACTTGCATTTATTATATGCATAACTAACGTTAAACTAAGTCAAAACTGACCAAATGTCATTACTCTGTTACATTATACACTTATTTGTTTCTTCTAGAAACCAATAAAAATATTTAAAGTGGCTTTCATAAGCCCAAATAAAAATTACAAATTAAATCGTGGCAAACGACTGCTGTTCCCTAGGTAACGGGAGTTTCATAACAAAATAAAATGTTATAAAGTTAAGAAAATATATATCCCCAAAATAAAATGAATTTACCCCTGGCGTAGATCTCCGTCATTACAAAAACTATTCATTACTCTATACAATTTATCTCCCGTCTCCTATCACTTAAATTCTTCTCATAGAAGCGCTAAAAATCTCTATTCAAAATAAAATTAAAGATAAAAGTTACAACACGCATAAATATGACTATAAACCTTTCTCTAAATCCTAAATATAATTTATATACAACACAAATATCGGCGATGTAGTTCATCAACTACTCAAGTTAAAATAAAATATTTGCAATGGGCAAACTGTCTTCTGCACATACAAAATAGACATAAATTGTATTTCTATTTCTTCACTTCAGTTCCTATGGACTTAAGAAAATATATTTCACCATACTATGTCTTATTCGGGAAACTACATGTATTTCAATTCGGGATTCTATAATCCGTACAATTAAGTAAAGACATAGTTCATTGACCTCCTATAACTGGTCTCTCAAAATAAAAATATTTAATAAAAATATAATCTTCCAATTCATTGAATAATTACCGTAAATTCAATCTCTGATTAGAAGCATTTAAATAGAACTCAGTTTACTCTCAGTTTCAACAAAGATCCATTGATCCTATAAGTTCTTTCAGATACAACTTCAACTAGGATTCGCTGTCCTACTACTTTCAAGGAGTTTCAACTGTATGAGTCTATTCCAATAACTTCAAATATTAATAAATACCAACAATACTGCTTCTTCTTAAAACATCCTATTTTCCAACATGAAAATATGCGCAAATCTGTCACTACAGACATTCTTTCAACAATTGACCAATGGCTTCACAATGATCATGGTCATACTTCCAACAAATACCTCCGTCAACACGGGAAAAAAAGCTCTCTCTTAGAGATACTTCGCAGTTCCTTTTTCAATAACATAGTATTCTCAACTAACTTCTCATTAACAAATTCTTCTAGCAGTTTCAACATCATTAATAAAATTATCTAATACAAATACTGGTTCTATCGATGAATTAATTTAACAGGTAATACGATAAAATACTAGTCTTCTAATAACAATAATATTCCTTTTATATAAATCACATTTCAATAAAGCTTCCTATTAGCTGTGATATTTCACTTAATCTTTCTTCAATATCTTATTGTTTCAATAATACGTTGCAATTCGTATTTCCTAACATCACATTACATTCTCATATAAATTCTTTCTTTAATATATTTCTTATGAACTTCCATACTCTTATGTTTGTGAATTATGTCACCAAATATTTATAACCAGATCTGTCTGATAAGTTATCAGATCGTGACTTTACATGGATCTCCAAATAAGATCTTTAAGAATCGCATTCTCTAAAATAAACCACTATATAACATGTTTAGAATAAATTTCCATTACTTCCATCGTTATCAAAAACGATATAATACAATTCAAAAACTAATAAAATGTGATCTAAACACACTTAAACTTGACCATAGATATTCTGAGCTAAACGGTAAAATCTCCATCATTCAAATTTCGAAAGTCGCAAAATTCAAAAATCCAAATAACAATTCTAAAATGTCAAAATCGACGAAAAATCGAGAATAAACATCTACATGACGTAGCTATGAAAAAAAATCGAAGACTATAAGACTATAAGACCATAAAAATATTATGAAAATGTAGAAAAATGGCATTCACATAGAAAGTTGTCGGATATTCTCAAAAGTTTCTACGATTATACAAAATGGGATATATCGTTGGTCATGAGACTGCCTTGTGTTGCGTTATAGATGACTAGAAGTGGGCTTTCCTCGCCGTTCCTCAGAAACGGATTGTTTCTGATAGCTCGAAGCTTCATGATGTCCTGTGGGCCTCTTCGATCTCCTTCAGAAGTTTCCAGGCTGTCAGGAACGGGATTCTAACATCTTCGTGTGGCCGTCCTTTCTGCTGGGCTATCTTCTTGTATGAGATGGGAAAACACTTTCTCTCTTGATGGCGCTGGGATCCACACTAGCCGCCCTCGTTCATGAAATTCTTCTGTCTTCTTCGCCAAAGTTCCGATATTAATATTCGTCATTGTAGTTGGTGAAATGACTTTTGTAGACGTAGAATAACTTGACATGGGAGAGACGAGGTGTTTATCTCCCCCACGATACTGATGTTATGTCATTTCGAATAATCTCGCTGCCATCATAGTTCTGTTCCCATTAACATTTTAGTTCGTCATTACGATTTCTGTAGATTCAGTTGTATTCACTTTCCTCAACTTCAGAAATTTCGACATGATAGAAATACGTAGAATAATTTCTTAATATGCTTCAAATGTAGTTATATGTCGACTTAATATTCTTGCACAAAACTAAGTGCCGTCGTTCTCATTGCCATTTACTTGCAGTAGTAATCTTCTTCACAGGTATACTAATGTCTATCAGCTTTGTTCATTTATAGAATATTTGGTTAAGACGTCCACTCCTCACGAAGTCGTAATTATTAAGAGCCACGATTTCTCTCTCAGATGTCCCTCACCAACAATAAAGTTAGCGTCCCCTTTCAGAACATGGATCTGATTGGTTCCTTATTAGCGATGATGATGATAATCCTTAATTAAGCATATAATTAGCCGCAATGTTAATAAATACTTCTTATTTATTATTTAACACTTTCTATGATATTATGAAGTGTTAAAATCACGCTGGTAATTAGCTATGCTAATTACACTGTCTGCTCTTATTTAAGTAAGGTCGCTTCTTATTGGTTGCGTTCGACACGCGCCAGGCTTGAGTCCCCCTCCTCCTAGCCTCTGGTAACGATTCACACGCGTGAGTCTGTCGGCTAGTCGGAAGTCCTCGAGTATCTCCGCGCATTCGTTGTTCCATCATTCCTTTGTGCTGGGCTCCCTTGGTGCTTGGTCGATGACGTGACTGCTAATAATTTCCTCATTGGTCAGATCGGTTAACTGGCTAACTCGGCGAGATGTATAAACCAGTTTCGTGGTTTGTTTCCAGAGTCGACTTAATTTAACATTGGCTAGTTAGAAAACTTTAAGAATATGAATATGTCCAAGCTCATATATATATACGCGTACAGTACGTAAGGTCTATTATATCCCTATCCCTATATTGTTATATTATTCTTCTTTAATCGTATCGGCCAACTAAGGACCACGTTATTTCAACTGGCTTCTCTGGGCTTTGATCTTTGCCCAGTGTTCCTTCATACGTTGCCGGTGTTGCTCTTTTCTTTCTTCCGTCCACATCTTTCCCGTCTTCAACTTCGGTTTTTCTTGAAAACCCTGGTGGTCGTGTAGTTACTTCCTGAGGGGATTGCGTTCTTGAATATCCCCACAGGTAATTTCCATCTCTTGCAGGTCACTTTCCTCCTCTTCGATCCAGGCTGGCTTGGTCTTCTTATTTTTTAAATAGTTAAAGATCCGGTTCGTCAATCGTGTGGGTTTCATTCTAAGCAAGTGGCCATAAAATGCACTCCTCCTTTTCCTCATTACATCAGAGATCTTCTCGACATGAATATAGAGCTCATAGTTATGCCGTCGTCTATATTCACCGTTGTCTTTAATCGGGCCAAGAATTTTCCTCAAGATCTTTCTTTCCTTGATCTCCAATTTTTCTACCAGGCCTTTCTTGTTCATGGTGAGGCATTCCGATGCGTACAGAGCCTCTGGTCGTATGACAGTGCAATAATGCCTAAGTTTTGCGTTCAGGGATATTGACTTTTTGTTGTAAACGTCTTTGGTGAGTTGGTACGCCATTTCCATTTTGTTCATGCGCGAAGTGAAGGTTTCTTTCTCACATACGTTGAGTTCTACCCACTCGTCAAGTTATTTAAACGTATCTGTCCGTTTGATTTTTTCCTGGTTTACTTTTAGCTCCCTTGGTGCTGGCTTGATATTAGTTATGAAGTGTGTCCTCTCCAAAGAGATCTGAAGACCAACTTTCGTTGCCTGTACCTGCAGCTGGTTAATTTGTTTTGTGGCCATGTCTAAAGAGTCGGAAAAAATTGCAAGATCATCTGCAAAAGCTAGGCAATCAATAGAAAGGTTCATGTTCTTGTAACCCAGTCGTACTCCATTTTGGACCTCCATCGTTCATTTCTTTGTGCCACTCGCGGATGTCTTTTTCAAGTGCACAGTTGAAGAGCAGGGCTGAAATCCCATCTCCCTGCCTAACTCCTGTCTTAATTTCAAAAGAGTCTGAAATTTCTCCTCTGAACTTGACTCTGGAGGTTGTGTTAGCTAAGGTCTGTTGAATGATTGCCCTGGTTTTATTATTCAATCCAAATTCCTTTATAATTTGAATAAGAGCTATTCTATTAATCGAATCATAGGCCTTCTTGAAGTCGACGAAGGTTACCACAAATTTCTTGTTCCTTTGCTTCAGATAGAAAATTATGGATTTCAGATTCATAATTTGTTCGGCACATGAGCGCTCTTTCCTGAACCCTCCTTGGTACTCTCCTAATTGTGGATCAAGTTGTTGTTCTGCCCTAATCTGCAGAGCTTTTGAAATAATTTTGTAAGTTATCAGTAGGAGGGAAATGCCGCGGTAGTTGTTAACGTCCGTTTTGTCACCTTTCTTATGTAGGGGATGAATCAAGGCAGAAGTCCAGTCACGTGGAAGTTTCTCAGTTTCCCAAATCTCCTTGATAATGTCAGTTAATTTATCAATCATCTTTTCACCAGCATACTTCCACAATTCGGCGATTATCGAGTCCTCACCTGGTGCCTTGTTGTTCTTAAGTGACTGGATAATCTGTTTGATTTCTTCTTTCGTTGGAGGGGATGAATCTGGGTGGACTTGTATGTTGTCTTCAAATGAGAAAGTGGAGTTTGGAGTCTCACAATTAAGGAGGGATTCAAAGTATTTTGCTAGAATCTGGCAATTTTTTCTCTCACTGTAAGCTACTCTCCCATTTGAGTCTTTGAACTGTAGACTCGGAGGATTGTATTTGCTTGGATTGCGTTTGAAGGTTCTGTAGAAGTCCTTTGTGTTGTTCCTCTGAAAGTCTAGCTCAATTTGAGTTAGTTGACTCTTGCTGTAGGCACGTTTTACATTGCGGATGATTTTTGCAGCGCGTTGTCTCTCGTTCACGAAGTTTTCCCAATTATCTTGGTTCTTTCCCGAGTTCCATGTCTGCCAGGCAAGTTGTCTTTGCTTTACCACTGAATCACATGCATTATTCCACCACGCATGTTTCTTTGACTTCGTCAGTGGAACTGTCTCCTGTGCTGTTGTAGTTCATCCCAGTTTTCGGGATTCCAACATTCTAGTTTTTGAGTAAATTCAGGGCACAATCGTAGTTTTTCAGTATCAAATCGATTGATCTTTTTTAAGACGGCCTTTCTGGTGTATCTCGGAATCAGTTTAACTTTGATTTTGGATAGATAGTGATCTGAATCTAGATTGGCATTTCTTAGAACCTTCACATTCTGTATTTCTCTCTGAGTTTTACGTGCAATTGCAACGTGATCAATTTGAAATTCGCCGAGATTTGGATTCGGAGATGTCCAAGTCTTCTGTTTTCTGGGAAGGTGTTTGGACGCTGTGGATTTTATAACAAGATTGAAAGCCTTACATAGTTCTACGAGCCTCTCACCATTGCGATTTGTTCTCTGGTGAGCTGGATTATGTTTCCGATAATGTTTAGGAACTTTCTTTCCTTACCCAGCTGTGCATTGAAATCTCCAAGAAGCATAATCGCGTGTTTGTCTGGAATCTTACAGAGAACATCTTCAAGGTCTGCCGAGAATCTATCCGATCCTTCCGGGTCTCTCTTATTCGCTTGATTGATTGGCGCATGGACATTCACAACAGTATAAACTTTGTTTGTGCTCCGGAAGGAGAGAGTTGAAACTCGACTGCTAGGCGAGTTGAAGCCAATGATTGAATCCAAAATCTTCCTACTGACGATGAATCCTGTGCCAAGGTTGGGAACTCTTTTTATTACACGTTTACCAGTTTTACCTTTAAAAATTATGTAGCCTTCTGACTCAAAGGCTTGTTCATCTGTGAATCTCGTTTCTTGAATTGCTGCAATCAGGATTTGATGTTGGGATAAGGAATCAGTTAGTTGTTTCAATTTACCAATCTTCCGAAGGGAATTCGTGTTAAAGGTAGCAAAGAAATTCCGGCGTTTGTGTTGGATCTTTCCTGGAGTCTCCGATACCTCCATGCATGTCGGCGCAGGCTCCCCAGATTCCGAAGGCCTGCATGCTTCGCTCAAGACGAAGGTGGATTGGTTACCGCCTGGGGTAGTAACTTTTGCTGAACTTTCCTCCATGCTTTGAACAGTTGAAAAACTGTAGTTTGGGGTCAGTGATGTTTCAAACCGAACAGGGTACTACCAAGGTTGTGAGCCTTGGAGCCCCCAGCACTGATCGGCTCGCCGACCCAGTTTCCCGCTGGGATTGGTTACCCAACCTTCCACTGAGTTGCTCGGCTTAACAGGGGCACCTCTTGTAGGTTATGTGCTGGAGTTGGAGTGAAAGAGGCTAGTTGGATTCTCTTGCTGAATCCAATATGTTATGGTTGCCGATGACAGGCAACGACATTTGCCCAGAGCCACAAGGACTCCTCCCAGGTTAATTCCTGGGACTATTGTTATATTATTATTATTATTATTATTATTATCATTATTATGGCGTACAAGGACGAGATAAAGCTCATTTTCAACCCCTTGGTCTCAGAAAGAAAACTCGGGGCCCCTAAAGAGCCGCAAAGGGTCCCCAAAAACTACATTTTAAGGCTCTAAAACCAACAGTTTCTTAGATATTCCCAGAAAACTTATTTCATTTAATAAACTAATGAAGCCAGTAACCATGACAACAGTATCTCCAGAGGTGATATCCAACTTTCCATATATTTCTGCAAGAAGTAATGCCACTCCATTTATTACATTTCTGTGAAAGTTTGCAAATGGCTATAAGGATATCACAGAACCAACTAAAACTGTAAAATTCATCAATGCGCTTAAGGGGTTTAAGGAGTACCCTAGATTTTTTCACACGACTTATACGTGCGATATGTCGTACAGAAGGTCTATTATATCTCCAAACAGCAACATTATTTTCCAAAATTCTTGATTTGAAATAGTAGACTATTTTTTGTTGCTGTTAGGAATTTGGGCCATTGGAGGCTAAAAAAAACTGAATGTGCATGCACCACAAGCCCTTATAATTTATAAAAGGGATCCTCCTGTGGTTGAACATTTGACACAACGGTTAGGGTCAGTTTGTATGTGACGTGTATTGCGATTCGTCTGCGAGGTTTTCAATTTTATTTTCACGTCAGGAAGAACACGTTAGGTAAATTTAGTTTGGGAGCACATTTTAACTAATGATTTTTCTTTGTCGACAAACAGGTTCCAAGCCCCTAACCATTGCAACAGTAGCTCAATTGAAAACGTCTGGTTATTAATACCGAAGACCGTTCGAAGAATGGGTTCTTCTGCTAGTCTGCATATAAGTGGGGAATGGTAGCGTCTGTTTTGGGGATATCCGAAATATGAACATTAAAGAGGGCGGGGGCTATGACGCTACCTAGCGGTACATCGGCTTGGGTCATCCACTTGGACATAGAATTGCCTTTTCCAAATATAGGAATTAATGACCTTAAATAAGTGATCTGGAAACCCATTGTGCTTCATTTTGTACAGCAGACCGCTGTGCCAAACTTTATCAAAAGCACGACTGATGTCCAAGATGCAAACTCCTGTCATACGTCGCTCGTTAAAAGCGCGCGTGATGATTTCTATTAGCCTGAGTAGTTGTTGAACCGTGGAATGGCCCTTGCGGTAACCGAACTGCTCGTCATTGATGATACCATTGTAATATAAGTTAAGCCTGGAAAGTAGGGTGATCTCAAAAAGTTAAGAGATGATCGACAGTAGGTTAATTGACCTATAGTTTTGTTAGGCTTACCGATCATGATAACTTTAGCTACTTTCCAGGCTGAGGGAAAATACCCAAAACGGTAAACAGAGTTAAATTTTTTTGTGAGACAGATTGGAGCATTTTTACTTAAATTCTTAAGATATGAAGCCGAGATCTCGTCAGGGCCAGGGGCCTTGCGGGTCTTCAACTTCTTGATGAGCCTGAGCAGCTCGGTTGGCTAGACAAATTTAAAGCCCTGGGGGAGCTCAGTCCAGAATCCAACCCGAAGATCATGACGGACCTCGTTCACAAAGTCGTCGTCACAAGGTTCCTGGTTGGGCTCGCAGGCTCTTTCGCAAGTATCCGCCAGGACGTTAGCTTTATCAATATTGGTGAAGATCATTCCACGTAATCCGTGCAATGGTGGAATGCCAGTTCTTTTCTTCAGTAGCTTTTTGGCCATACCGTACAGCGATCTGGAATTTCCATTCATATTCTCTAATTTGTTTTGCCATTCCTTGTTGCGGAGAGTGAGCATAGCGGAATGAATTTGTCTTTTGAGTCCGTACTGTACCATTAATTCATGGCTCGCGCGCCACGAACTGAGAACCCTCTTACGGTACTGATCTGAAGACCATATGGTAGGCGGCCATTACACCTCAGATCTGGGTCACTCGTGGTTAGCAGATATGCCACGAGCGTTGACGAACGTCGGACAGTGATGGAGAAGAAATGGTATTATGGTTCTGGTGTCAATGACGTCACAAGACTTGAAAAGAAACATTAGCTTCGTTCGTAGAAGGAGTTTGTGATCGTTCGACCTATCGACCATATGCGCATGCGCGGTTGGCAACTGTTTTGAAGCGTGTCGAGTTTTTTGCCACTACGAACGGTAGTAGTTGGAAACCATATGCGCATGCGCGGTTGGCAACTGTTTTGAAGCGTTTCGAGTTTTTGCCGCTACGAACGGTAGTGTTGGAAATATCAGCTGTTACTAGGTGTTGATTACGTTTCTCAAAAGTGTAAAATTTCGCAGATCAAGGATACTTTCGAGTTGTTTGAAGTCTTTTTTGTTTCTTACACCACTCTGATTGCTCCTGTGAGATTTTGAATTTTATAATGGATCAAATTGGTAAGACAACAGTTTTAATATTTAAAAGTATTTGTTAAAAATCTAATATACGTATACTTGGACATAAGTATAGCAATGAGGTTATGTTTTTATATTTGGTAAATTTTATTTACTTTCTAGGTTACTTGAGCAACTTCTTGGTGTTCCGGGAAGGAGAGGGGATGGATTCTCGTCGTCAAGAAACCGAAGAAGTGGTCAACTTTGACGATGGTAGCACATCGCAATTTAAGTGGACGAGCAACGCTACCAAGTTGTTGCTCGATTCATATAAAAAACATAAGGGAGAAGTGGGGAGCTTGAAAGTGAGAAACTTTAAAAAAATGTGGGAGCTTGTTTCCGAGGAATTGAACTCCAGTTATAAGCTGAAAGTCAATGCTGGAAATTGTGAAAATAGATGGAGAGTGTTGGAGAGAAATTTTAAAAAATACGTTGACAACACAAAAAAACGGGACGAGGACGCAAAGATTTTGAGTTTGCAGAAGAGATGATCCAGATTCTGGGAGGAAAAAAGAACATTTCTCCAGAGCTAACTTTGTCCACGGAGACCATTTCGCATCTACCTGAAGCTGAGAACCCAACAACTCAGGAGAACTGTTTACCTACACCTGGTTCATCGGAAGGAATAAGACAAGAAACCAGCCCTATTGTGAGGAAGGTACCAAAAAGAAAGTTAAAAAGTGACATTCTCGTTGAGATACGTAATGACAGGAGAGACTATTATGCAAAAAGGTTAAAATTAGAAGAACAAAAACTGGAAATACAGAGGCAGATGTTGGCTGAAAGAAGAGAAAGAAACAAGCTTATTCGGGAAAGGAATGAAGTATTGAACATGGGGAAAACCTGGCAAGATTCTGCCCAAATGAGCGAATAAAGTGAAAGGGTAAAAAAAAAAAAAACTTTCTCCTGTTCACTGAACAAAATTTTAATTCAATTCTTGTTGAAAGTGTATTTAAATATCATTGTTAACTTGTAGCATTAAGTTTGTTCATTAAACCTCTTTTTAAGTATAGTAAATATTCACAAATTTATTAGAAAAACAATATCATGTTAGTATTAAGATGTCCAGTCACTCAAAGAAAATGAGTACATGATAGTGTCTGTTCTTCACATTTAATAATTTATCAGACTTAGAGCCAGTTTTTCCATCTCCTTTTACACGTCATGCAAACTTGGGTTGGGCAAATCTCCTGATATCCTCTAAAAACCGATGCACCATCTCTTGTTGTTATGGCCTGGCAAACTCTTGTTGTTACGCTCCTAACCGTCTGGTAAACTAACACCCCGAGCGACTTCTGTTAGCCGACAACAGGAGATTTTCATAATTCAACATGTCGTCACGCGAACAGAAGCCTCGGACCACTCCCTTACAATTACCTGCCTTGTAAAAGAATTGACAAGAGTAGTACATGGAAACTATTGTTTTCTGGTAAAGCATAATGGTAACAACATGTGAGTGGAATGTATATCGAGTGAATGTGCGGATATTAATTGAATGACAAATTGAGGTTAGAATGATTTGTCCCGTGCCGCCTTGTTTGTTTTGGTTCACGTACGAGTGAAGGATTGACGTCTGTTGAAGCTATGTATGAAGGGCCTGGATAATAAATCAGCTCTAATTCCAATGATAGATACGGTATTCGTATGTAACAGGCAAGCTTCATTTTAATCCTTATACAGTAGATGTTAGGCTTGACTATTGGTGTTAACACCGTAAGTAATACAGTACGATTGATGTTGTCCAACCCATTTTATTCCCAGTTTCATGATTGTGATGATACGGTACTGTGCCTCGGATGACGGAGATAATTCTGTGCTATTAGGCCTAGGTAAGTTTGTCTTGTCGATACTGGGTGAAACAGTGTGGAATGAGTATGTGAAATTAATCAGTAAGTTAGTGCTTATAATGAGGTTGGCCTAGGCCCAAAGTTGTGTTGGTAATGTAGGCTATGCTGTATCATAGGATCACATGTGCTTTGAAAGTTTACTAGAGACATGCCCTGATGTTGCTGAAAATAACTTTCATTATTCAGTCAAGTGTTTCCCCGTTACGGTATGTAAAGCGAGGTGAATGTTTGTCGTTTCAGTAGCTCTACTGAATCTGAAGACACCCAATTGATGTCAGTTTCAAAGACTAGGACCAGTTCAATGGGCTACACGAGTTTAATTTAATTTTACCAATGGAATACTTAACACGTGCCCTCCTCAGAAATAAATTACATATATGCAGGGCATGAAAACAATTAGCAAACCATTGAGTGTTATGGAAAGACAATTATATCGCTGAGAGGTTGTGTAGGAAGCAGTAGTAGTTATTGTTGTTTTAAGGGTCGGACCTACGAGTACATCTGCTCCTATTATGTAGGAATAGTCTGCTTCATGATTAACAAATTCCCAGGTAGCATTCAGTTTATGAAAGGATAATTATGTTGCATTATATGGTGCACATAAAAGAATTTCTTGAGCAATGCCTTGATTTCAGATATTTTTAATACCTAGGCCTAATGTGGGTTCAGTTTACGTATAATTTCTCAACTTCTGTTTTCCTATTGCAAGATACAACATTCACATTGGAAATGAGATAAAGCATAGTAGAACTCGGAGAACCTCCGTCTCTTGAGGGGAAATGAATTCTGACCTGCTGGGAACATTAGGTCTAAGGCCCTGGGAATCAAGGACATGTTAGACTACATCCAGGTACGGTAATTAACTTACGCCATCTGTACCAACATGCAAATTTGGTAACTCTGCGTGTATGGTTAATTATTTCCAATTCCTTCTTCAGCCCTTTATAATTAATATTAGGAACATCATTACATAGACTACTGAAGTACTGAAATTGGTCGAAACCATTGTCCACTGCCAGGTCACATCACTGTCTGGATGAAATTACTGCTTGTGCTACATGCAAGGGGGTGTGGGGCGTAAACCCCCGGTTAGGTTTGTGTGAGGGCTGCAACCTCCGTACCATTCTTATCCCCAATACACACAGTAATGCAGCCTTCACAATAGCACAGGTTGTCATACAAATTCCACACACACAAAAACCTGGGGCTATATGACCGTGCTGTCGCAGCCCCTAAAATAAACATCTTCTATTTCCCCCCTGTAGGTTATTTTAATAATGATTTTTTTTCGTTCGTTTTAACCACTGCATCTTTTAGAGATGCCGGGGTGCTGGAATTTTGCCCTGAAGGGGATCTTTAATATGCCAGTAAATCTACTAACAAGTCTTCCTCGCATTTCCGCACCCTCAAATGCAAACTACCGCACCTGCATCTGGATTCAATCATGCAACTTGAGCACAGCAGGCAAGAACGGTACCGCTAGGCCACATAGCCAGTCATAGGTAGTATTCTTGCGATAGGCGTTTAGCTTTGTGTCTGAGCGTTTTGATAACTCCTCTTTTGTGACTGGGGTGGTGGTTGGATCGTTGTGTAAATATGTCTATGAGGGTACGGTAGGCTTCCAATAGACCTTGTGTGACAGGCTGCGGTCTTGGTTCCCGACTATCAACACGTTATGTCATGGAAAGCAACGGTCCGATTCTAGTTTCATGGTGAATAGGGATATCTAATGTGAAACTTTTCCGTACTGATATCATGGCTGTTCCATGTGTGACTTCATTTATTTGCCTTCCCTTGGCATTCTTTACGCATCGTATTTGAAGAATAAAAATAAATGTTCATTCTTAAGCGTGTGTAACAGCCTATTGGTTTGCCATACTCCAAATGAATGCTTCCAAAATGCATTTTCTGGTACTTACATATTTTATAACCTAATTGGTTTTGAGCATTTGCATTCGAGGCTAAAAAGATTACTGTACTGTCATGGCCTAGCAGTAAGTATGGTAGTGTTCCACTCGGCCTGGGTTCGGAGAGTTTCTCTTGCCAACAGCTGAAAACATTCTCGATCATGGCCTACTATAAGGTGCGGTGGTTTGTTAGGCAAAACTAGTTTTAAATAGCTGGAGCAACATGCAAAATACCAACAGACTGTTAGCAACGAACAGGCTGTTACACAACAGGAGTTTGCATGACGTATAAAAGGAGATGGAACAACTGGCCCTTAATTTAAATTTCAATTAATTTCAAAATATAATTCACCTTCCATGAACAAACAAATCATGTGGATACCCATAACAAACATTACATCTTTAGGATTATTTTTTCTGACAAAACTGTGTCTGCGAGGAACTGGTAAAATATCACGCACCCATTCCTTCTTGGAGCGACTGTACACTTCCTTAATATGTATTTTGTATGAGTTTTACATATTCAGAAATATTAGAAGTAAAGTACATAGGTATGTTCAATAATCAATTACAATCATAACATGATTTCTCATATCAGAAGTAAAATACTTAGTTAGGCCTAAGTTCAATAATCCTTACAACATGATTTCTCATTTCAATACCGTCCCTATCATCTCTATCATTTTCTCCATCATCATCTATGACCCTTGCAACTAGCACATTTTCATGGTTTTCAGCAATTGCTACTTGAAAATCATCGTTTAAAGCTAAATTATGTAGCACACAACATGCTCGAAAGAAATGAACCATGTCTGCGATGTTTCGTAGTTTGAGGTGATAAAGCTGGCGAAATTTTTGTTTAAGAATTCCAAAGCAGTGTTCAATAAGGTATCTGTTCTTAGCAAGTGCAACATTGTAATTCATTTCAGATCTTCTCAGTTGTCCACGATCACGAAATGGTGTCATTAGATGGCGTAGACAAGGATAGCCACTGTCACCTAATAAGTAGTTGTTCCCACATTTTTCTTCTAATGTGTCACTCAGCGGTGATATACGGAAAACACGGCTATCATGGACCGATCCAGGATATCCAACGAAGACATCTCGAATTCTCCGCTGGTGGTCACAAACAACCTGGGCCTAAAAAATTGATTTCATAAATAATTGCAATATATTTAAATTACATATTTTGACAAACTGACCCTGGCCCTATACCGTAAAACTCACAAGTTTTTTACAAGTTAAACATTTGCCATTTACAAGTGCATTCTGCAAAGAAATTTGTTGTTTCATACAGTTTCCACAAATGTTTACAGGATTGTAAAAGTATCACAAAATATTTTAAACACATAAAAACTATGTCAGTATTACATCGATGAATCTGTTTGTGCTTATATTTGTAAGTAATAAGCATATTTTGCAGTTTTAAGTTACTGGCAATGGATGTAATTGTTCACGAGTCACCAGATATTAATGATAGAAGACAACAAACCTACAAAGATAGGATTAATTTAGACTTTGTAATGTATTTTGAATACAATCAATGATTCTGAACAAGTTATATAAAAATGCTCTTTTAGAAGGTATGTGTGAGTGGTAGGCCTACAGGATTCATATCATGATTTCTTAATGAAAAGTTCTGGAGGTGGAACAGACAAAAAAAGCTAGCAAGATATGTGATGGAAGACCACAGAAACACTAGCAGTGTCAATAGCATGCTGAGAAAACTGGTGGGAAAGTTTATCGGAAAGGAGGTCGTGTCATGAATATCCTGCCATTCCTTAAGTTTGTTACTTTTTGTCAACATATCAGGTAGGTAGTTTTGATATGAACAACACAAACTAGCACCAGCAATATAACAGTAAATAATGTGTTATAACATTGAGGTTATGGTGACAGTACTAAATGCAGGAGCTACACAATTCAGCTGTCATGTTAAGAGTGCATCCAATACATAGGCCTAAGTGTTTTATGAAACAGAAATATTGATCTGTGTAGTCGATAAATTGTGAATTCACAACTTGTAATTTGTAACTTTTATGAAATAGGCCCAAGGCAGCAAAACTCATTTCATGACATAAGTTATTATCATCATCATCATCGGAGTTACCGTACCTGAAATGAGTGAAAATGTTTCCTATTGAAATAGGAATCTGGATCCGTGGATGGCTTGTCAATTCTAATGTGTGTTCCATCTATAACTCCAATTACGCCTGGAAAACCGTTTGCTTGGAAATGAGCTTGGATTTCTTGTTTTTCTTGCGCTGTAGGCCATCTGATAATTTCTGGCGACAAATTACTTAAAAAGTACGTCATCCTTCGGACAATCTTGTGCAAGGTACTAATCGTAACATTGAATCGGTCTGAAACATCCCGAAACCCAGCAGATTCGTGACCAGCAAACCAGAGAAACACCAACACAAACTTCAGTGCAGTAATTTTTCCAAATTCACCTGCTTGGTGATGATAATATCGTGATAGCGAGAAACGTTCCGCTATGTTTTCTGCTACTTCTCTACTGACTCGAAAATGTTCAACGAACTCCCTATCATTGTACTGCGGAATCGTTTCTTCAAAATATCCTTCGTTTTTGGGATGTCTTCTAATTTCCAAAAGCAGCTCTACGTCATCATCACTTGAGCTCGATTCGCTACTGAGAAGTTCATCTGAATCACTGGACTCGATATCAGACATTTTTCGAAACAAAATTGGAGACTACTAGTAATATTCTGCACTTCACAAGTAGACTGACGGCCGTAACCTAATTTTCAGTGCTGTTATGAAACGAACATAGGTGGCGCTGGACATGCGCGCGCATATTTCTGACTCTCTGACTGAAACAGTTTTCGTGTAGGATCAGAAACTCTTCCAACGGTTTGCTGCTGGTTTCCAGTCGTTTGAGAACGTTGTACGAACAACAAACTAGTAGTCAGCAACTCCGATGATCGCTACTACGAACGCGACAATGGAAGTGCGCATGCGTCTGACGGTTTGCAACAGTTTCTGACTGTACTACGAACGAAGCTATTATATTGTTTTAGGGAAAAATAGAGTGATTTATGCATTGAAAATCATATCAAGAAAGTTGCCAGAACACTAGAGATTGTATGCAAATATTCACAACATTATATGAGGTGATTAATTATAAAACATGTGTGTTCATTATAGTCCTAGCGACGGGTTTGGAACTAATATATTGTAGAGTGGGGGAGGAAGGAGGCGTGCAGTGAGCAACTTTCTTCCACAAGTCAGAACGCTATATGTTTCCGTGTGAGGAATATTTTACAGAACTGCTAGTTCTTAGCCGAATGAAACATTACAAATATGCGTGGAGTAACGGACTCTGCTGAAATATTACGCGGTGATCTATACTTTGAACAAGTATGCAGTGCGATGAATATTAGTGTGTCATGTTCGGCTTTCAACCATGTGGACCGATGTCATTTGCAATAGGCAGTACGAAAGCGGAGTGATATATGAACACGAGGTTCGAGCCGCCATTATAACGCGAGTGCTTTTTTTTTTCTGTAGTGAGAAGCTACGAACAGCTTGCTCGAGATACACGGCAGGTGTATGCGAACTATATTCTTCCAAGTGACATGTTAAAATGCAGGTGTCAGGGGGAAGATATGAACCGTGCTTTGTGATTATAAACATGCAAGGCTAACTTGTGACATAGGCACTGCACTCCCATGATAGATATTACCAAACGCAGCATCATTCTACAAATGTTTCAGGAACATGCTATTCTCGTGTAAGATGGAGCAATCTTTACGGATATATGCTTTTCACATCTCGGGTTGAGATGTACCTGACATGTGGTTGCCATCGTGTATCTTTCAGTCGCTACAAACTGTTACTATTTTCTGTCGGGAGACGCAAATACGTGGACTCTATTCGCAAAGTTATTTCGTGCGTGAAGCGATCGCGTGGTCGGGGCTTGGAGCCTGGTCCCAGTTGTGAGGTCCGAGGTTCGTCACCCAGAACTCCCATGGAGGAGTATTATGTCCTGGTGTGGTGCACAGTGGATTACTACATTATAATATCCTTTTTTGTTCTCTCGTCGCTACAGAGCCTTGGCAGAAGGTAGAACACTTTCATCTTTATAAGTATTGGCTAGTGGGGTATCTAGGGGCAGCCATGGTTGCCATAGTTTTATTAAACCTTAGCATGGTTGGACAGTAGTTTAGGTTCGATGCTCTGTCGTCCCTGACTTCTTGGCCAATCTGGATTTTGATTTGGGATAACCAAATGCATCCAATTGTGTAGTTTGGTAACTATATTTAAATCTAGTAGTTTTATTAGAGTAATTAATGCACATTTTCATTTGTCGTGAAGAATCATCGCAGGGGTAGATCTATATTTTTGATTGAGATAGGAACTATTTCGTGCTTAAGGCACATTCTTATTTTCGTGCACTGGAGCACATGGATATATTTGACATGATTTTGAAAGTGTCTTTGATACACTTGGACGTATGCTATGTTGATGCAATAATTTTCTGCTTGAAGTGATTACATTAAATAATAAAATTAGGAACTAAATTTTCTCATATGTCATTTGGACATAGAAACCTTTCTGAATTTGGATTTGTGATTATAATTTTTTTCTTTCTGGAAGACCTCATACTTCTCTATAGAGCGAGAGATTCCCAATGCTGCCTAATGAATCAACAGGTCTTAAATATTTAGCTATTTACTAGATTCATGCTGTAGGTAGTATTGTAACATCATTCTCGAGTTCACCTGAGGGGAAGTCTCCATAATTAGTTGGATTTAATCAATTTTCACTTTAATCCAGATTTCATATTTCTCATGACATATAACTTAGTTGAAGCATTCTTCATGCTGTTAATATTTAATAGTATACGGTTTTTGGAAGAGCTTTTTGGCTAGCATCTATGCTTGGTTATTAATAAATCCTAGTCCAGACTTCAAGGAAGTCTCGAGTAACATTACAAATCTTTGTAATGAATATTGTGATGCAAAGCTTAATTATTAATAGGGTCATTCTCTTTGACATTTCTGACTTTTGATACAAGTGTTATTTACTGCAGTATTTATGGTCACGTCGTATTTGTAATATTTTGGTGCAGCACTCAGGTGCAGTGGAGATCAGTGTAGGAACTTTTTGGTATAGGGTTACCAGTAAGGAGGTGCACCCATAGTAGAGCATTATTTCGATAAATGCTGTTATAGTGATTTTTAATACACGGTTGAGTGTAATTAATGTTGTGGAATCGTGCCAGTGTGAGAGCACATTTTTAGATTGTGTGGTTATACACAATGAGCTTTTGTAAGGTTAATCCTTTTGTGGAATTTTTGTACACCAGATGTTTTTGGATGCCATCTGTCTTTGATAAGCACCTTGAGATATTTCGTAACTGAGTAAAACACTGTGTCATGAATGTCATTATGTTAATAGAACTAACCCAGTAAAGTAATTTAGATTGTTAACAAGATTCACGATATTATTTATGTGAATATTTTTTTTCTTCTTGGATAAACACATACCTACTTCTAATTAGCTTAATTGTTCGTTAGATTATATCACGAATCAGAAATACCATACATAATCTATGAGATGTAAACTTCGAATTGCAAAGTCGTATCAAGTCTCATAAACTTTTCTTTGTAAATAATTTACACATTGGGTGTAAATCGATAAAATGTATAAAATGTAAATATGTGATTTTTGTTGTTTGATAAGATTGAGATCTTAATAGCTGCGTCAATTTGATTACTACACCGTCGATGACCAATTGCAGGAAAATGTTCTGATCATATTTTTGTGTGTGTGTGTCATGATGAACACCTGATTTTTGCCATAGTCATAGGCACTCCCAGTATCTGTTAATGGCATTCAGTATTTTACCCTAGTTTTGAGGGGTAATTTTCTCATTTCATAAGGAATGTTAGGATGTTATACCTTCTTTTTCTGAATACATTTAATTTGATTTTAAAATTCTTCTGAGTGATGATTCAAACAGGTGATGGAAGATAGTATTAGGAGGGCCATCGCTGGGTGTTTCGGAATAGTCCACTCTCCCGAGGTGCTCCATTCGTGGAAATCTCTTGTTCACTGAGCTATTGTGCAATTTTAGCCATGGTCTTACCTAATGCCACCTTGTTAGATATAATTGTGTCCCTATTGCCCCATTCACATATTGGTAGGACTTGCGGTTTTTTAGTCGGGGATTTTCAGGTCCTACGATCCGGCTCGGCTGTCTTCGTGGGATTCAACAGGTGATGGTAGGTGATTTCGGGTACAGTACCATCCATGCTTACGGCGAAGATCACGAGTGATTTGCCACCTCCATATGACCATGTTCTTCCGCTTGATGAGAGCCTGCAAGGTAGGAGAGATAGAAAAGGGCTTGTGTGTTTTATGTGTGGGGCCGATAGCTGCGGTACGGGCTGCGTATAGGAGTGATTGAGTTAACTTCTCTACGAGGGAGTCAATATTTTCCTCTCAGCGAATGCTGGGATTGCCAGCAACGGTGGTGTTGAGGATAGAGTGGAAGTAATCCCAATCAATATTTCGGGAGAGAAGAGGGATTGTGGAGCGGGAAGGCTTGTAGCTAATGTGTAATTTGATGAAGATGGGTCCGTGATCAGAGTTAAGGGCGGAGAAATTAGTGACCTCAATCGAAATGTCCAGGTCCTTGCTGATGGCAATGTCCAAGACATCTGAAAGTCGGTTCGCATCAAACGGATAGTATGTGAAGCCAGGAGGCGGGTGGGTTAAGCACCCATGGTCGTCGCAGAATTTTGCAAGACTCCTGCCCTTAGCCTCCGTACGTTGGCTGTTCCATAGCTGATTTTTGCAGTTGAAGTCACCCGCCAATATCACTGGGATATTGCCAGGTAACAATGCCTCCAGATCAGACGGAACAAACGGCGCGTGTGGTGGCAAGTGGCAGGAGAGAAGATGGTACGAACCACTAACTCAACCTGTATGATAGTGGCCTCAATAAATCTCAGTTTGTCGGGCATGGGGATGCGTTGGTGCGCTAGGCCAGGCAAAACGATTATGGCAGTACCTCCACTAGGACGTCCTACGCGGTCGTTTCGGTATATCCAGTAGCCAGCTATATAAAAGCTGGTGTTAGGTTTAATGGCTGTTTCGCCAATGAGGGCTACGTGGATGTGTTCCTTCTGTAGGACGTATGTGAGCTCTCCTACTTGGGAATGCAGATGAAAGGCATTCCAAGCAATAATCTTCAAATTGGCACCAGTTTGTGGATGTGTAGCCATTAAATAAGGTATTGGGAACAGACATCTAAAATGATTTGCAACTTGGAGGTGTCAGGTGCGCTGATCAGGCGGTGTAGGGAAGACATAACAATGTTAAGTACGTCACGGAGGGATGGGTCTTTGATGAGCTTAAAAATTTCAAGCACGTCGCTTGAAGTGGACGGAGTAGAAGTGTTTAGCCAGGGGCCGAGTTGGAAAGGCCCGGGAAATTGACGCTATCCATAGCTGGAGGTTCGGGAGCAGTGTGTCGAGAGGCTGGGGTAGGAGGTTGGGATGGGGGAAGTAGCTCCCGCAAAGCTGGTGTCTTGATGAATGCGGTTGCGATCTGGTACATGTCTTGAAGGTGCCTATTGTTGAAGGTGGCTGTGAGCTTTCTGTAAGTCTCACAGCCGCGATAGCTACCAGTGTGCTTATCACCACAATTGGCGCATTTGGTGAGAGCGTCCTGTTTGCCGTAGTGAGGGCAATCATTAACTCGGTGGTTCCCCGCACCAAGGGCACAACGAGCTTGGCAGTGGCAACCATTAGAGGAGTGGCCGAACCCCTGACACTGAACAGAGCCTGCCTGGCCCTGGTATCTGGTGACAGTGATTTGATTGTAGAGGAGGGAGGTGAGATCATAGATGTTGAGTTCTGGGGAGGTAGTTGAATGGGGGTACCAAGAAGAGGGGTAGCTTATTGGAGCGATCACAAGTTTGTGAGAGTTCGCTAACTCTCTCAATAGTATAGCCAAGGTCAGTTAGGGCTTGCTGGATGCGGTCAATGGAAGTGGATTGGTGAAGGCCGTGGATGACGACCTTCCTAATATTCCTGGGGAAATCTGTTCCCTGGTAATTACTGTAGTTCCCAAATCGTGACTTATGTATATTATGTTTGATATTATTGTTGGTAATTTTCTGTAATTGTACAATTTGCCACCGGGGAATTTGCAAATAAAGTAAATGATTGCTTGATATATATTCTCAAGATATTCCTTGTATTTCACTGTCCTTCTCCTACTGTTTAATTGTATATTTTGTTTCAGGTGTTGCCATACAAATCAACTGGACTCATTTACTTAGACACTGAACTTGACCGTAAGTGTTACCATGAATCATTGGACCTCCGTATGTTGTGTAGTCCGCCTCGCTGTATATAGACTACGTTAATACATCACCTTGTTACCCATCACTACTAACATGACAGTTTATAATGTTTTTCTTCGGCGCTTACGTTCACTGTCATCAATCATGTTTCATATTCACCATGTTTGTAGGCCACTGGTACTGGCACCTGGCACTTGTAACGTAATTTTAATTGGCAGCAAGAGTGAATCTTCGTTTATAATATTCGTTTACGCCTATCAACAGTAGTTTACGTCTATCTAGTGTGACTATCCAGGTTTTCCAATCTTCACTGCGTTAGTGAAATGAAAACGCATTGCATGACCTATAATGAACATCTAATTGAAGAACATTGATACATTTTAACTTCATGTGAAGACAACGAGTGCTGCTCATGTGGCGATCTTTGTAAGTTTTAGTTGGAGACAGCACGTCTCATCCACATAGAATAGGAATTGTTTACAGAATCAAAATCAGTGTTAAAGCAAATCGATGTGTAGTGTGATATCCCAACATTTCCGTAAACAGAGAAATTTATCTTTATAGGTTCTCGAAGATTAATCGTGAACTGATGAGGCGAATATGTAGTGCAGATTTCTATCCCACGTGGATTTTTGTGGAAAATTGTGTATTTACGTCCGAATGTGTGAAGCTTGAATATTGCAAGATATGTGTAGAGTGGCGACGCACAAGCCTGAACATTGCGTCAGACATCAGGACATTTCAGGAGGTTCCAAGAAGTAGCCCATGCCACAATTTAGTCAGAATATCCGGTAACGGTACCCTAAACAACTATTCAGACCCAGCTTTTCAAAATCCTTTGCTGTTCTGCTACATCGATGTCGTCCCGGAAGTGGGCAAAATGTAAAACAGGAAAGTAAATCATTTTACTCTTAGTGTCCGTGCCCGGACCCCCATAGGAGTAGCGATCCCGCTGATGAGCCAGCTTGGTGTTCCTAGGTGAAACCCCACACAAGACACGGCATAACCCTAGAAAATTGCTGATTTTTAATTCACTGACTGTGAAAGCCAATATACAATCTCTTTGGAAGCCTTCAGAGGGAGGTGAAGACTGCTTGAGCTCTTAGCTCTCGCAGTAAAAATGGAGGTAACACGCAGTTCGCTACTCCTGTGGAGGTCTGGCCACGGACGCCAAGAGCCCGCTGATGAGCCAGCTTGGTGTTCCTAGGTGAAATCCAACACAAGACACGCCATAAACCTAGAAGAATTGCTGAGTCTTATTCATAATGTTAACAATTCTTCCCATCCCAATTCGGGAATGTATAATTAGGTGTTTGCAATATTCAGCACGCTTAAGACCTGTAGGACTGTCTCCATGCACCTAAGGCAAGAGAAATGCGGTAGTAAAGACAGTTCGTACTGTCCATAAACTAAAAGCAATCATTCTTCACAAGATGGGAGTAAAACGCTAAGAATTGGTACGGTGTCTGTGACTGACACAGTTGGCAACAGTTTTGTTTTGTATTATGTTAGAATGAGTGACAAGGAACAGTGCATCCAAGATGGGGTCTTTGCTTGAGTTTTGAGTGTTATTTGTAATACCGATACCGTATGTGTTTTCTCGTTGTAAATAAATATCTTGCGTTTTCCCAAATATTTACTCAGTGACGTTTCTGTTCGTAACATCTGGATATAGCAAGGAAAATTTAGTGATATTCGAAGTTTGATCAGCAAACGTGGTGTACACCGTGCATCGTTTGCGGAACTTGTAGCTTCATTTCAAGTTTTGTTGGAGAATGAAATAAAGGATTTCGTCGCTATCAGAGGAGATTATGCCTTGGTGGAAGAGAAGGCTAACCTCATAAATAGTCACGACTAGGAGATCTTCCAACACCTCATGGAAGATGCGGCGTCAGAAGAAGACCTGATCACAGAAGTAGAGAGGTAGTAGATGACTATAAACGCAAGTTTCATGTGTTAGCAGTGGCCGTTTCCGATGCTCTTGGGTGGAAGAGAAAACGTGAAGACGAAGTCCAGTCAACTGTAAGCACCAGTAACACTCATAAACTAAAAAGTAAATATCGCCTTCCAAAGATCGAATTCCGAAAATTTGGCGAAAATCTGCGTGATTGGTTAGGTTTCTGGAATCAATTTCAAACGATTGACGAGGATGAAGTATTAGATAATGCCGATAAATACGAATATCTTATCCAAGCAACATTGCCAAACTCCAAAGCTCGCGACATCGTTGAGAGTTTCCCAGCCACAAGTGGATACAGAATACAGTAATACAGAAACTTAAATCACGTTTTGGCAAAGATTCTTTGTTGGTGGAAGTCTACACTAGAGAACTATGACAATGATGAATTCTTGTAGTACCGGTAGTCTTGACATCTCATCATTATATGACAGACTTGAAACTCAACTTGGTGGTTTGGTCAGCCTAGGTGTAACGTCCGAGAAATATGCAGTAATATTATTTCCTATGATTGAATAATGTTTGTCTGTGGATGTGTTACATGCCTGGCAGAGGAGTGGCGGTAGGAAGAATATCAAGCTAGTGAAAGTCTTAAAGGTTTGATCGATGAAATTCCTGAAGAATGAAGTAGAGAGTGAGGAAAGGATCAAACTTACCATCTACATCCTACATCACTGTGAATCTTGACAAGTCAAAAGGTACGAAGAAAATTGACATTTACAATCAAGACAAGTCACCACATACCGCAGCTCTACTTAGGGATTGTAATCTTAGACTTAACTATATATTTTGAGATAGGTCCCATGCTAGTTAAAAGTAACTGTTCCTTGGCAAATCAGATGGCTTTAAAGGAGAGAGTCTCATTTGTGGAGAATAAGAGAGCATGATTTCTCTGTCTCAAGAAAGAACACGTTTCAAAGATGTGCAGAAGTCAGTTAAAATGTGATTCCTGTAGCAAAAGTCAAAACAGCCAAATATGTCTAGGCCCAACACATTCTACTGAAGCTACCAATGAAAAACTTCAGTCTCACTCTTTGATTTCAAATGAATAGCGTAGTGGTATGCAAGGTGTTATTTTGCAAACATTAAAAGTGAAGGTCATTGGAGAATCCTCTGCAATGGAGGTAAGGGTGGATAGGTTTTAGCTAAGGATTAACACTACCTAAGGGATGATGATAAAAGAGAAAAGGAGAGGGGTTTCGGTTCGGAGAAAAGTATTGGTAGATAGGAAGAGAATCCACCACAAAAATTGAAGTAAATTCATAAAAATGGAACGAAAATCTACTGTACAAATCCTGAGGAACCTAACTTTAGCGGGGGCCTGTTTCAGGCAAGCGGAGAGCGTAGCGTGAATTGAGGTTGCCTGCAAGAGCTCGGCGATTGCATTTTCCCTCTAGAGACGGTATTCCGGTACTATGGGGACGGGTGACACTCTGGCAAGGCAAAGTGAGCCGAGAAAAAAAGAAAGTACTAACTTTCCTTTTAGAGACATTTGGATTTATAATGTATTCAAGAATGCTGGAAGGATTTGAATGTGGGGTAATAATTTTATTTCTGGGTACTGTTGGATCTCCGTCAGACCAACCCAATGCTCCCAGAGAGGGAAGCGATAAAGCAGTATGAATGCTTTTAGTAATAATTTTACTGTTTTTCTTGACAACTTTTATAAGAATACCAATTGTTGCACTTAAGAAAGGCTAAGCTTTTACCCAGCAGAATGCCGACTAAAAGTTTAAGACAGAGGAAAAACTTGACCTTTGAAAACAAACCATAAGTCAGAGAGAGAATCTCGACAAATAGGAAGCTTGCAGAGCTAGCTATATTTGCCTTACTGGCTTGTTAGAATTGCTATGACAGCTAAGAGAAACTTCAAACATGTTGTTATTTGCAGTTTTAAGTTAAATGCAACAAGTAGTACGAACTTTGTCGATTTCGAAATTATATTTTTTCGTAAAGATATCTTAAGCTTAAAAGAAGAATCAGGGTAAAGAGGGTTCTGCCTCACTTTGATTCTAGTGAGAAAGATGAAGCAAACAATAATTGAGAGTTTATTAACAATAAATATAAACTTAAGAAAATTAACAATGCATAAGTTAAGATTTAATTTTAGTTCAAAACAACGATTAATTGTAAAATGCCAAGGTCTCAGACCTAATAATAAGAAGTTTACAATTTTCAAATACAAGTTTCGAACTTGCGAAAGCACTGAACCTATACAACGGTTTTAAAATGTGTGCTTAAGATTAAGAGTTTAACGTTTATAACAACATTTATAACGCAATTATAACTTTGATAATTAAATCAGGTACAATGTAGGCACTTTTAGAATCCCTTTATTGAAATCGAAAAGGCTGTAAAAAGTATATTGAATTCCTGATTATATCAGGAAAGGAAAAAAAATATTACAAGCGGAAACTGCCGCTATTTGAAACAGTAATTACGATGTTAAGTTAAGCAAATTTGGGAGGGCGCTTGCTCGCAAGCGAAGCCTCATAGTATTTTAGATAGATGAAAATTTTAATTTAAGTTATGTTAGTAAAGGTATATGAGAGAAGGAAAATAGGAGATTTAGGAAAACGTCCTGGCCAAATTTTAGTTCACAACCGAACGTGGCGCGGAAGATAGCTGAACGGGCACTGGTTTGCACTGAAGTCTGTTGATGAATAGGAAAAGTTCACTATTGCAGCACAGAAAGTTTATGAAACGAAAAGTTATTGTAGTTGTGGAGATCACTAGTTGAATTTTAGTTTGAACAAGTTTATTGCTTTGAAAAGTTTATAGGTTGCGGTTGAATGATGAGGTACAATTCCCACGGTGGAAGGCATTAGGTTTTAAACAACAGTAAATGTGACGTTAATTCTTCAGTGAGGAAAAGCATTCCCAATTTGAGTGGAAAATACTAAATTGCTTTACTTGTAGAAATATCGGTTCATGTGGAATGTTCCAGAACCATGATGACGGTTAAATGGGCAAGAGAGGTCCCACGGAGGAAAAAGCTAAGTTTTTATAGATAGTGGGTAGTTTGAATTAAATCCCTCGTAGGGGAAAGGTAATCCCAATCATTTAGTACAAGAAGTACTGGATTTACTTTATAAAGCCAGCTTAGATAGTTAAAGCATGACAAGAAAAAAATATCTTGAAGACGGTAATTGCACAACAGTTTGCAATTTTTCACACTGCCTATAAAATTGTATTAAAAGTACTTTGCCCTTTTAAAAACAATTAAAATGCGGTGAAAAACATTGAAGTATGTACTTAGCTAAGTTTTGTAGAGTAGGCGATGGTTCCTTGTAACCGTTGATTAAAAGACAGACATGGCGTCTGATTTAAAATGTCTCTCGAGCATAGGAGACAAGCTCGTAAGAGAGCCCCAACTATATGGTAGACGTCTGACGCAGAAGTGAGAGCGGCTCAACGACGCACGAAGGGACCAATGAGGAGAAAGGGTGGGGGTAAGATACAAAAGAGGATGCATCAGGGTAAACAACATAAGAATAATTAAATTATTGTACAGATCATAAAATTCTTCTTAGAGCGGTGTTCATGGAGATGTTAGCTGGCGACAACGACGAAACCTGGTGGTTTGGTTGGTAAGAAAGTCCTCTTGAGCATGGAGATATTGAGGAACTTCAGAGGTTAGCTGCCAGATGCCGCTAGGTTGTCCATGGAAGATATATATCTAGAACAGACTCAAGGGAAACATAAATACCTGTACAAGAGAAAAGAAATACAAAGAGATCACTCACTGTTGGTGTCTGCAAGGAAAGAAATTAAATAAAAGGTTTAAGCAAGGAGCAGCGAAAGCTACGTCTGCCTGACCGTGTATTCCAGAGAATACACCATACTGAGGAGGCAAACACCAACAGAGAGCAGAAAAACAATATTAAAGGTTGAGAGCAAGGGGGGCAATTAAAGATAGGGGTCTTGTAATATGCCCATTTGTGGTCTGGATCCTAACCACCCTGACTCGTCCATCCCTTCCCGGGTAACACTCGATCACTCTTCCGGAGATCCATACTAAAGGGGGGGAAGCATCCCTAACAAGAACCAGGTCCCCCACTTTGATGTCAGGATTAGAAAGAAACCACTTCTGTCTCCGTTGCAAAGAAGTTAAGTATTCGAAATTCCACCTCTTCCAGAGAATTACGAAGGGCTTCAAGTTTACGCCAAATGATTGGTAAATTAGAATCTCTATAAGAGCTCGGAACGGGGGGAGGAGCAGAAAGAGGAGTACCAATTAGGAAGTGACCTGGTGTTAATGGAAGCAGGTCATCAGGGTTGTTCGAAAGCGGGGTCAACGGACGAGAATTAACAACGCCTTCAATCAGAATAGACAACGAGTTAAATGCTTCATAAGTCAGAATACGACTACCTAAAACCTTTCTTAGATGATGTTTAGTAAGCTTGACACAGGATTACCACCTACCGCCGTGATGAGGGGCGTAAGGAGGTATAAACCGCCATTTGAAATCTTAAGAGTAAGAAAAGTTGGAAATTTGTTCCATGGCAGGAGAGGATGTAAGAGCTTTCTTCAACAATGAAGCTGCGCCCTGAAAGGTGGAGGCGTTATCGGAGAACATTTCAGAGGGAACGCCACGCCTGGCAGTGAAGCGAGAAACGGCTGACAGAAAATAAGAAGTAGAGGCATTTGTTACGAGTTTCATGTGGATCGCACCAGTAACCATGCAAACGAAAAGAGAAACATAAAGTTTTCCAAACAATTTGCGTTTAGCTTCAGGGGAATTGCGTTGGTATTGAAATGGACCCGTATATTCCACACCAGTTAAAGCAAAAGGACGAATAGGGGAACAGCGGAAAGAAGGTAGATCGCCCATCAATTGGGTACTGACCTCAGGTTTCACCTTAAAGCAAGGGATGCATTTGTGAATTACGGAAGAAACTTCATGAACTCCATTTATTATCCAGTACCTTTCCCTTAATAAGCAAAGCAGAGTGGGAGTGCCAACATGCAGATTTCGATAATGAAAGTCACGTATGATTAAAGAGGTTACGTGATGTTTGGGGGGCAAAATAACAGGATGCTTTTTGTCTTCAGAAAGTGAAGAGTGCGAAAGCCTACCACCTACCCTCAGTAACCCGTTGTCATCAAGGAAAGGGGCTAAGGCGCGAGACGGCTAGATTTCGGAAGATCTTTCTTAGCTGATAGCAAAGACAATTCAGTAGAAAAGGCTTCTTGCTGTGTTAGCTGTAAAACATTAAGAGTAACGAGATTTAATTCATGATTAGTTAGATGCGATTTAGGAAGAACGGGTTGATCAATAACAAGATATTTCCATCTGAGAAGATATGCAAAAATTCGAATCAGTTTGTGAAAGGAAGAGTAGCAAGACAACAAATGAAATGAAACGTTAGAAATAAGACATGAATCGGTAGATTTAGCTACTTTAGCATCAGGCAGGTTTGAGTTTGTGACCGGAGGTTTAGATGGCCAGCAAGAAGAGTCTTCGATTAACCACGAGATGTTATCAATTGAGAGGGTAAGCAACCACGAGAGATGATGTCAGCGGGGTTATCAGCGATAGGCACATGTTTCCATTGACATCCCGAAGAAAGGGTTTGAATTTTAGAAACTCTATTTGCAACAAAGGTTTGCCAGTGGGTGCGGTTTTTTGGCGATCCAAGAAAGAGTCGTCATGGAATCGCTCCACAGATAGGTTTGCGAAAATTCGACCTTTAAGATTTTATGCAGTTTTTTAGCAAGTTCTGCGGCCATGAGTGCAGCACACAATTCGAGCCTAGGCTAAGTAATAGTTTTAAGCGGAGCTACTTTAGAATCGGCACAGATAAGGTTTGAAAGTGAAGATTCACTTAGCGAATTGCGATAAACCAAGTATGCACAGCACCGTAAGCTTTTTCGGAGCTGTCGGCAAACACATGCAGAAAGAAAGATGCATTAGGAGGAGAACTAATTAAATTTCTAGGAAATTCAATAAGAGAAAGATCAAGTAGACTACATCGAAAAGAGAGGCATCTATTGAGAAAATAAGGGGGAACGGCTTCGTCCCATTCACATTTGAGAGACCATAGCTCTTGCATGAAAAGCTTGGCTATAACAATAACCGGCGCAAGAAATTGGAGAGAATCGAAAAATTTTGCAATTTCAGATAAAATTTGCCTTTTGGTATTAGGGAGCTCTTAGGAAAGAGAGACTTTATAGATGAGAGTATCAGTGCGAGTGCACCAGTGTACTCCAAGCGTTTTTATGGATTCAGAATCTCCGCAGATTTTGACGGAAGAGGCGTCTACATCTTCGATGGGAAATTGGGCAAGAAACTCAGAGGAGTTGGAATTCCACTTATGAAGTGGGAATCCTCCATTCTTTAGCAATGCTCTCAGTTCCAGTGATACGAAAGAAGCTTCCTCAAGAGTCGGAAAGGACTGGAGATAATCGTCAACATAAAAGGATGTAGTTAGAGCTTCGGAGGCTTTATTATCAAATAAATAACCCTCTTGAGAGGCTAACATATGTAAGGACCGGATGGCAAGAAAAGCGGAAGGTTTTAGACCATACGTAACTGTTTTTAAGCGAAATATTTTAATAGGTTTACTAGTTTCGTCACGCCATAAGATTCTTTGGAGATCTTGTTGTTCGGATTGAATTAAAACTTGACGGTACATTTGTTTGATATCCGCGATAACTGCTATGGGGAACAGACGAAAATTTAAAAGAATACTAGACAAATCGGACTGAATAGCGGGCCCAGAGTGATGAGTATCGTTGAGACTGTTGCCATTGGCGTCAGGTGATGACCCATTAAACATGACTCGGATTTTATCCTTTACAAGAGGGTTCTTCCACACAGGGTGATGATTTAAGAATACAGTTTCTTTTGGGGGGTGTAATTCGTCATCAGATTTGCTGACAACTTCCATGTGATTCAAACTTTCGTATTCGTCCATAAACTCAGTGTACTGTTTTTTAACGAGCGGTTCTTTCTTAAATTTGCTCTCGATAGCAAAGAGAGCTTTTCGAGACTTGGGTTGAGAATTAGTAAGTTTGGGGGGATTGAATAATCTCGGAATTTGAACAATGAATCGGCCTTCAGGTCAACGAGTAGTAGTGGAAATGAAGAGTTGCTCACAGAATTCGTTTTCTGAAGAGCTTAAGTTAGGAGAATCAATATTTTCAAGTTTCCAGAACTGTTCCAAATCGGTACTCACAAAATGACATTGTGACACAGGTTGGGGAGAATAATGGGGAAGTTGACCAGTAACAATCCAACCAAAGTTAGTGTCTCTAGCAACCACACTTGAAGACAGTTTACGAATTTGTTTGCGAAGGCAATTCCATAAAACATTGGTACTGAAAAGTATGTCAATGGGACCTTGGATGTTAAACAGAGGATCGGCTAACCTTAAATGAGAAGGAATATTCAAACGTGAGATATCAACAGAGTGGCTTGGAGTATCCTCTCCGATGCTGTTAAGAATAAGGCAATTAAGCTTATGAAAATTATTTCTGTGACAAGTGCCCTTTATGGTTAGTTTCGAGAATTGCAAAGCTTGTGATTTTAAGCTGTTAATGCCTGATACATTGATAGAAGTAGGAGTTACAGGAAGGCCTAGTTTTTTGATCAAAGAATTGGAAACAAATTCGTGGGTAGCCGCTGAATCAAGAAGACCTCGTGCACGGACCCAGTTGCCAGATTTATCCTGAACTTCAATTTGAAGAGTGGATAATAGTACTTGAGCACTACGCAAAGACTTAGCGTTTTGACTAAAAGATGAAGCATTAGGACTGCTAGTATTGTCACTTTTTCGAGAAGTGGATGCTGATGATGACCTCGATTGATCATGACGATGCAATGGGTGTGATGCGGTCTTTCACAATGGAAACAGAGTCTAGAAGACTTGCAATTAGAAGCAGAATGCTTAGGAGAGAGGCAGTTAAAACAATATTTATGTTGGGAAACTAATTTCCTTCTGTCATCGGCTGACAGTTCCTTAAAGGATTTACATAAATATAAAGCGTGGGAATCTTTTCAAAGAATGCATTTTAACGGTTCATTTAAACTTTTACGGGGTTCACTTTGAGTTTTTGAAAGCAAGAGGACTGGCAATACGGCGTTCACTGGACCTAGTTTTGTAACCAGTGGCATATGACTTAGGTTTAGAAGAGCTAGACCCAGGCTTTTGAGTACTAGACGCTACTTATTCGTTTTTAGATTTAAGGGACAATGATTCAAATCTAAAGTTAGGAGAAGAGGTTCCACTTTGGTTGGCTAAAGCAGTTAAAAGTTGGCATCTAGCATTTATGAAGGTGACTAAATGTTCGTAAGAATAATCATCGTTGTTAGAAAGTTCCATTTCCCAAGCTTTGAGGGTGGCGGTGTCAACTTTAGAAACCACTAATTGTATTAGGAAAGTATCCCAATGGTCAGTGGGTTGATCTAATTGGGATAATGCTTTTACATGGAGTTGTGTGGTATCGATGAGAGTACGCAAACTAGTAACGTCATTATGTTGTGAAGAAGGCAAGTTAAATAGAGCTTTCATATGGCGTTGAATACGTAACCGTAAATTACCGTATCTTTCCTTCAATAAGTTAAAGACATTGGGGTAGTTTTCGGCACTTAATGGAAGTGCTTCAACTAACTGAAGGGTTTGACCACGGAGAACAGATCTCAAATAATGAAACTTGTAGATGACTTGAATGTCTTCATTGTCATGAACAAGGGAGCAAAAGAGTTCGTAAAAAGAATCCCAAGTAGATTCGTCTCCTGAGAAGTGAGGCAAATTAATTTTGGGTAGAATTGGTTTGGGTTTGTGTGTGCCCTCACGAGACGAGGTTTGTTGTTCAGAAACGTCCGTTTTCTGTTCTTCTTCGAGTAGGCGTATTATTTTAAAGGCAGATCCTATGCCTTCATAGTATTGATTTTCTACTTCTACTCGATCATCTGTTTGATTGAACATGCAAGTTTCTATTTCGGTTTGGATGTTACAATAATTTTCAAAACAACGTTCATAGTCCTTTACGCAGTGTTTTAATAAATCTAATTGAGCTTCTGAAGGATCCATCTCTCTGTTGTATTTTTTAAATCGGGTAATTTGTCCTTTATAAGACGCTCGTTTGGCGGTAAGCTTTTCATCCCTACCTTCTTTATCTTTATCTGGAGCCATGATGGAATGGATAAATAAAAGTATAACTTACGAAACTGTAGAGTTTTGGAAATGCTGTCAGACTGGCAGCAGCAAACAAGTTGAAAGAGAGAGACACACCAAAGGAGACAGGAGCTACCCCTTTCCCCCTCACCAGCTTTGCACAGGGAAATTATGGCTGAAAAATTCAAAATAGATATTAGTGTTTTGCAATATATTGACAAATGGATTCTCCCGGGTTTCTGGGACCAAATTTTGGGTAGGTTTTAGCTAAGGATTAACACTACCTAAGGGATGATGATAAAAGAGAAAAGGAGATGGGTTTCGGTTTGGAGTAAAGTATTGGTAGATAGGAAGAGAATCCACCACAAAAATTGAAGTAAATTAATAAAAATGGAACGAAAATCTACTGTACAAATCTTAAGAGGAACCTAACTTTAGCGGGGGCCTGTTTCAGGCAAGTGGAGAGCGTAGCGTGAATTGAGGTTGCCTGCAAGCGCTCGGCGATTGCATTTTCCCTCTAGAGCCGGTATTCCGGTACTATGGAGATGGGTGACACTCTGGCAAGGCAAAGTGATCCGAGAAAAAAAAGAAAGTACTAACTTTCCTTTTAGAGAAATTTGGATTTATAATGTATTCAATAATGCTGGAAGGATTTGAATGTGGGGTAATAATTTTATTTCTGGGCACTGTTGGATCTTCGTCAGACCAACCCAATGCTCCCAGAGAGGGAAGCGATAAAGCAGTATGAATGCTTTTAGTAATAATTTTACTGTTTTTCTTGACAACTTTTATAAGAATACCAATTGTTGCACTTAAGAAAGGCTAAGCTTTTACCCAGCAGAGTGCCGACTGAAAGTTTAGGACAGAGGAAAACCTTGACCTTTGAAAACAAAACATAAGCCAGAGAGAGAATCTTGACAAATAGGAAGCTTGCATAGCTAGCTATATTTGCCTTACTGGCTCGTTAGAATTGCTATGACAGCAACTTGCGAAAGCACTAAACCTACACAAAGGTTTTAAAATGTGTGCTTAAGATTAAGAACTTTAACGTTTATAACAACAATTATAATGCAATTATAACTTCGATAATTAAATCAGGTACAATGTAGGCACTTTTAGAATCCCTTTATGGAAATCGAGAAGGCTGTAAAAAGTATATTGAATTCCTGATTATAACAGGAAAAAAAATTATAAGCGGAAATTGCCGCTATTTGAAACAGTAATTACGATGTTAAGTTGAGCAAATAAGGTAGGGCGCTTGCTCGCAAGCGAAGCCTCATAGTATCTTAGATAGATGAAAATTTTAATTTAAGTTATGTTAGTAAAGGTATATGGGAGAAGGAAAATAGGAGGTTTAGGAAAACGTCCTGGCCAAATTTATTTTCACAATCGAACGCGGCGTGGAAGATAGCTGAACGGGCACTGGTTTGCACTGAAGTCTATTGATGAATAGGAAAAGTTCACTATTGCAGCACAGAAAGTTTATAAAACGAAAAGTTTATTTATTTATTTATTTATTTATTTATTTATTGACGGTACACAATAGGGCTCACTGTGCGCCCCAATAACAGTGCACCTACACAGTAGAATACACTTTCTGATATTTCTACATTAAGTATTAATATCTAAATGTAATTATTAAAACTAGGAAGTTAACACAGATTGAAATGCATAGTAGTAAAAAGCTTAATCTAAAGGTAATATAAAAACTAATTCTAAATTTTAATAATGTCAAATATATAAAAAGCAGGTTTTGAAATTATTACATCGTAAACTAAAAGGGAACATTGATAACTAGGGTACAGGCCTATCCACATATATACATTGTTGATTCTGTTTTGTGTGATAATTTTGTTTCAAGTATGAATTAGAGTGACTGGGTTATAATTTCCAAGAACGGTCTAATTGAGAGACAGAAATCTAGTTTCCAGTTTACACGAACCGCATCGTTGTAAATACTGCAAAGCCTCCATACAGGTGAATTATTATGTGAAGTAGTATTGCTTATATCATTTTTGAATGTTATAGTTGATCTTGTAGTAAAGCGAGGGATGTTGAAATTTAGGAGCGATAGGAAAAATGAGTTATCAATTTGACCGTTAATAACTTTATAAAGGAATTTCATATCATTCACTTGCCTTCGAGACTCCAAACTAGTCATGCCGAAATTCAACAAAAGTTCACCCATGTGTGGGTAATTGCCCTTTGAGGTGTAAATATCTGAGGAATTTCTTTTGAACTTGCTCAATGGATTTAATGCATGTTTTCTGCCAGGGACTCCATACTTGGCTGGCGTACTCGAGCTTGGATCTCACCATGGCAATATAAAGGTTTATGCAGGTACTGGTCCTAATGAATGGCTTAGTGTTTATGATAAACCCTAACATGCGGTAAACATCCCCGACTGTCTTTTGTACATGACAAGTGAAAGCAAGCTCTCGGTCAAACAAGATTCCTAGATCTTTCTTCTCCCTTACTGTTTGCAATGACTGAGGTCCAATTCCATAAACAAATGTGATTGGGTTCTTCTTACGTGTAAAGGTCATAACAACACACTTCGGTACATTTAAGTATAATTTGTTTTCTATACTCCATTTGTGTATATAATTTAGGTCATTTTGTAGTAGAGTGCAGTCATTAGCGGAAGAAATTGATTTAAAAATTTTGAAGTCATCTGCATATAAAAGACTATTTGAGTGTACTATACAACGTGGCAAATCGTTTATCATTGCTAGAAAAATCAGAGGTCCAAGGTTCGAGCCTTGGGGTATTCCGGAATGAACTATGTAATCCTTTGAGAAATTTTCTGGAACAAAACAAATTGTTTCATGTCTCTGAGGTAGGAGATGAATAATTTGAGTAATGGGTGGGAGAATCCCAAAATACACAATTTGTTAAGAAGGATATCATGATTTATTGTGTCGAACGCTTTCTCAAAATCTGTAAATATGACATCTATTTGTCCTCCTTTATCTAACGCTTTAGATATAATTTGAGTAAAATTAGTTGCATTCGTCACCGTAGATTTCCTGGATAGGAAACCATGTTGGTTATCTGTTACGAGCGGTCTGAGAAATACTGATATTCTTCCGTGCAATATGAATTCAAATACCTTGGCTACTGCAGATAAAATAGATATAGGACGGTAGTTATTAATTAGTGATGGATCTCCCGATTTTAGTATAGGGCAGACGCGAGTGATTTTCCAGGCGTCAGGGAACGTAGAAGTTTGTATGGCTAAGTTAAATATAAAGTGTAACGGGTCCCTGAGACTTTCAGCACATCCCTTAACTACATACGTGGAATATTATCAGGACCAGCCGACGACTTAGGTTTTAATTTTTTTAATGCATTTCCAACCTCTTCCTTCGAGACAAGTTTTATGTGAAGGGTGTTGGGAGTATTCGAATTGCAGGCTGGGACTTTGTATTGGGCTGACTGAGAGTCATAAACTGATTTGAAATATGTCGCAAAACCTTCAACAATGGAATCACCCCTGTCCAATTCTTCATTATTATATTTAAAAGTGTCGCATGTGTTCCTATTTTTTTTCTTGTTTTTAATAAACGTCCAAAATTTCTTTGAGTCCCGCCTAATGTTTTGTTCAATATTACGGATATATTTCTTATAATATAATTGAATGTCCTTTTTAATTTCTGATCTTAATTCTTCAAAACGTAGTCTATGATGATCTGAGTAATTTTATCTCTTCCTATGGTATTCCTTCTCCTTCAATTTACCTTTTGTTTCCTTAGAAAACCAGACAGGATATTTTCTGCCCGTTTGTCGTTTACATATAGGAACGGTTTCACCAAGTACTGCGTTAAAAATTTGGTAAAACAGGTCCACTGCAGTATTTACATCAGTGCACTCGTATATTTGACCCCAAGCGCCATTCCTCAACCGAGTGTACAGCTGCTCAAAATTGGCTTCCCGGAAGTTAAAGGTATCATTAGGCTGGATATGTACTTGGTGTCGACATATTATTAGAGATATTTCCACATCCAGGGCAGGGTGGTGGCGATCCAGCGGTAAGAGTGGATCAGTGTTTTCAGTTACATTTATGTTGGTTTTGTTGGATAAAACTAAGTCCAGCGTCCTCCCGTTAGGTTTAGTACTGAATTATAAGACTTTAGCTGAAGATAATTAATAAAATTTACGAGTTCTCTTGTTTGAATGTTGTCGTCTTTAATTAGTGTACTTTGTATTGTTGGGATGTTATTGTAGTTGTGGAGAAAAACATTCCCAATTTGAGTGGAAAATACTAAATTGCTTTACTTGTTGAAATATCGGTTCATGTGGAATGTTCCAGAACCATGATGACGGTTAAATGGGCAAGAGAGGTCCCACGGAGGAAAAAGCTAAGTTTTTATAGATAGTGGGTAGTTTGAATTAAATCCCTCGTAGGGGAAAGGTAATCCCAATCATTTAGTACAAGAAGTACTGGATTTACTTTATAAAGCCAGCTTAGATAGTTAAAGCATGACAAGAAAAAAATATCTTGAAGACGGTAATTGCACAACAGTTTGCAATTTTTCACACTGCCTATAAAATTGTATTAAAAGTACTTTGCCCTTTTAAAAACAATTAAAATGCGGTGAAAAACATTGAAGTTTGTACTTAGCTAAGTTTTGTAGAGTAGGCAATGGTTCCTTGTAACCGTTGATTAAAAGACAGACATGGCGTCTGATTTAAAATGTCTCTCGAGCATAGGAGACAAGCTCGTAAGAGAGCCCCAACTATATGGTAGACGTCTGACGCAGAAGTGAGAGCGGCTCAACGACGCACGAAGGGACCAATGAGGAGAAAGGGTGGGGGTAAGAGACAAAAGAGGATGCATCAGGGTAAACAACATAAGAAAAATTAAATTATTGTACAGATCATAACATTCTTCTTAGAGCGGTGTTCATGGAGATGTTAGCTGGCGACAACGACGAAACCTGGTGGTTTGGTTGGTAAGGAAGTCCTCTTGAGCATGGAGATATTGAGGAACTTCAGAGGTTAGCTGCCAGATGCCGCTAGGTTGTCCATGGAAGATATATATCTAGAACAGACCCAAGGGAAACATAAATACCTGCACAAGAGAAAAGAAATACAAAGAGATCACTCACTGTTGGTGTCTGCAAGGAAAGAAATTAAATAAAAGGTTTAAGCAAGGAGCAGCGAAAGCTAACTCTGCCTGACCGTGTATTCCAAAGAATACACCAAAAGACTCTACTGGATACTGGCAGTCAGATGTCTTATATGGTTGAACAATGGGGTAGGCACAGAAGAGAGCCAGCATTTGTGCTATAGGATGTACATAAAGAGTTTAGGGAAACATTAAGGGAGCTCATACACCGCCAGTGGGAATTTTCGCATACAGTTACGAATCATATCTTAGCTTTACTAATATGTAACATAGAGATATGAAAACTGACATATGTATAGTAAATACATAGAGCTTTCATCTAATTTAGAGAGAGGAGCAGTATATAAAGAATTTCGTGATATATTGAAAGGAAAATATTCGTGATATTTTAAACTCCGTGAATTAAAAAAACACGATTTAACAAGAAATACCAGTCTAAATGGATTTTTTTTCATGTAAAGTAAACGCATAAATAGCGAGGATGAACCACCAAAAATGTTATATTGTAAATGGTATATTTTTAAAAAATATTCAATTTTTCTTTCAAAAAGTGAACAGTTTTTTGTTTAATTTTCCAAGTATAACTCAATTATTTTTAAAGATAATTTCATAAATGAGGTTCACCCTCTAGCAATCATATGTTGGAATGTATCTACCGAGTTTCATCCAGTTTCATCTAATAGTTCACGAGATATTGTGTTTTTCCTACCAAAAAAGCAACCTTTCGGGTAAACAGCTTTGAATATTAAACACTCCATTGACAGACAGGCGCATGGTCTCACGTAATACGCTATATCTCTGCCAAAATGCTGAATTTACTTATAAAACTTATCAGATATATTGAGAAAGGTATTGTCTTGCATTTAAACGTAAAAAAAACTCTCTTAAATTTTGACAATCGGCGGTGTATGAACCCCCTTAAGGGCCGGTTCCATCAACCTTCGTTATAAGTTTAACGACACGTTAAAGTAATTTAACGGAAATGTTAGCAAAATGGTGTTCCATCAATCAACATTACTGATAACAAATCGTTAACCTATCCGTTATTTTAACATCCCACTCTTGCTCAGTTAAGGAGTTTAACATAGTGTTAAAAATGGTTACAAGCAAATACAGAATGCCTTTCGTGCTCAGTTATTGTATTATTTATTTTTGATTACCGTATTTGAATAATGCTACAGAACAAAAATTCTTGCCAAGGTCTCATGACATGTTGCAACTGTCTGAAAAGAAGTTTCTGGAGATGTGTTGTGCATAAATACAGTAAGGACTACCTTACAACAAGCCACTTAAATGATATGCCTAGGCCTAACCTACAAATTAGCCTACATGTAATGAAATTGGTAAATATAGCCTATTCCGACAGCAACATCAATACTTAATGGTCAATAATGTAGTTTTATAGTGCAAAAAAGGTTATTGTACTGAATGTATTATCAAATGATGAATAAAACTAGTGGAAACGACACCATTTGACTTGCATCCGAAGCTTTCAGTTGAGCAGCATGAGTGTTGATTTGTAGTTTTCATTTTCACATAGTTTAGATAAGCAATGTCACGATGCAATTTAAATATAAACGCACACACAATTTTTGATCTATAAATAGCCTACAAGTAGACTCAAGATTTCTTAATTTTTTAATAGGCACCTGATTATTAGAAAAACTGAGCTTCACAGATTTGAAGCAGCAATGGGGCAAGTTTTAAAAAAGACAACCACAGGTAGGCCTACGATAAAGCGATCCCTAAAGCAATTTTTGTCACACGGGAAGAACAGCTGTCAAATCGACCCTGTTAAAAGTCGCCTAGTTTGTAATGCAGGGTAGAATGTAGGGTAGGACTACTGGTTATTTTAAGAAATTCATTACCGGTAGTATTAATTAATAAATAATTCTCCTTTGTAAAATGGCAGCCGCATACGATCATAGACAGTACTTCGAAATCGGCTTGCGTCGCGAAGTAGGCCTAATCTACTCCATTTCATCTGAAAAGCTTTTCTTTTGTGGAAGTAAAGCATTGATAAGGCAATTGTTGAATTTGAAGAGCACAGTGGAACTGAGCAATTAAATTACTCATCTCTTTGCCTCAATTATTATAAAAATAACTGAAAATACGAGAAAAGAGCACATCCACCTACTCAAATCACATGTTATAGCATCTGTTTGTTTATGTTTCCATCGCCCTTACGCTAGTTCCAGATAACGGCAGCACCGTCGCTTGAGTTCGCGAATAGCAAACAAATGAATAGATAGATAGATAGATTTTTATTAATTCCATTTGATCAAATACATGCATTCAATACATTTTTGATATAGGACACGTCAGAATTTACATCTATAAAATAAAAGAACTAACAGGTATATATTACTAATATTATAACTATTTAACTTATTATAATAGCAAATCTTAATAGATACAATCTTATTGCACAACTATTTACACCTCACTCTATTATCATAATATGAAAACTTAATTCTATAAATACAACAACATACAGCTAGGTATTACAATTAAATTTAAAAAATAAAATATAATTATAGATTTCATCGCTCCTATACGCTAAGATATTCAACTACTGAGTAAAAACAATGGCACTGCAGATAAGCTTTCAACATTTTATCAGAGGTTTTTAATTTTGGGGCCAGTTTTATATACTGGTGTAGTTTATTGTATAATTTAACTCCAGTGTGAAAAGTTCCTTTTTGATATATGCTTGTGTGTGTGTGTGAAATATGAATGTTTTGATTTTGTCTTGTGTTATGCCTATGAACAACATTGTTTGTTTTAAGGAAAACATCTTTATTCATTAAATTCTTTTTTAAAAACATAATAATTTCAAAGATATATATGCAGTGTAGTGGGAGAATGTTTAAACCTTTAAACAGAGGTCTACATGATTTTCTAGAGTTTACATTTGTCATAATTCTAATCGCCCTCTTTTGTATCCTAAACGTGCTTAGTACATCTGGCGACATACCCCAAAATATGATCCCATATCTTAAGTATGAATGGAAATAAGCAAAATAAGTATTTCTTAATGTGTGCATGCTAGTGCAGGTTTTCAAAATACGTAACGCAAAGCACATCGAGTTCAGTTTAGCATTCAGATATTGTATATGTTTATTCCATTTCAAGTCTTGTTGTATCCACAGTCCGAAAAACTTTGTTTCTGATTTATTTTCTATTTGATGACCATTTAACGATATATTGGGTTTCGCAGGATTCCTATTCAGTATAGTGTGGAAATTTAGACATACTGTTTTTTTTATAGTTTATTATGAGGCGATTATCTTGTGACCATTTGGTTAACTCTCCTGTAACGGAGTCCGCAGACTGCTGTATGACCTGTTTAGTTTCACCTTTTATTACGAGTGTTGTATCGTCCGCTAACAAAATTTCCTTATGTGAATGAACGTTCTGTGTTATATCATTGATATATAGAAGAAAGAGTAGTGGGCCCAAAACCGATCCCTGGGGTACTCCAAATTCAATAATTCCCTCATTGGACAATGTTTCATTAAGTAATTTGGTTCCATCATCCTTGTGTCTCAAGCTCACTATTTGTTTACGCCTTGTTAAGTAAGACTCTATCCATTTATTAGCTAGACCTTTTAATGATATATTGATTTAGTTTGGTAAGGAGGATTTCATGGTCAACAACATCAAATGCTTTCGATAAATCCAAGAATAGGCCAGTTACATGTTCCTTATTGTCAATTAATTTCAGTATACAATTACTACATTCGTAAATTGCTGTCTGTGTAGATTTTTCCGTTTTGAATCCATGTTGTGTTTTATTTTTTTCTATGAAACTTATCAGTCTCTTATACATAATTTTTTCCACAATTTTTGCAATACCAGTTGGCAAGGTAATAGGACGATAGTTATCTAATTCATCTTTTGAACCGTTTTTGTGCACTGGAATTACTTTTGATAACTTCAAAATATCCGGGTAAGTTCCGGAGAGAATTGAACTGTTTATTAAGTGCGTAAGTGGATTTATTATATTTTCTGCACATTTCTTTAAAATTGAATCAGGGATGCCATCAATGCCAGCACAATTTTTTTTAGCTCTTTTATAACTATTCTTAACTCTTCACTTGTGACATGATTTATAAATAATCACTGCATATATTTATTTTATTATTAGAATTTAGTGTATTTACCTGTGATTTATTCAATAATTTTTGTGGAATTTCCAGAAAATAGTCATTAAAAGTGTTTGCTATTTCCTCCGGATTATTAATCACTGTATTATTTCTGGTCAGTGTAATGTTCCTTTGTATTTTAGCAGATTTTCCAGTTCCTTTCTTTATCACGGACCACATAGCCCTGTTTTTATTAGATGAATGGGAAAGAAAATTATCATTATGCATTTTCTTTGCTAGTCTTATTACTTTATTTAATATGCTAGTGTATTTTTGTAGTATAAATTGAATTCAGGTGTTGTGTGGTATTGTTTATATAATTTGTGTAGAAATTTCTTTCTTTGACATGAATTTATAATCCCTGTTGTTATCCAATTGCTAGTTTTGTTATTTTGAACAGTTCTTCGTTTAAAGGGGAATGCTATTTCAAAATAGTGTTTTAGGGTACTGTTAAATGCATTAAATTTATCATTTACATTTTCTAGTTCATAAATTTCTGACCATGTTTCCTTATTTAATAAGCCATTGAAATATGTAACATTTGGTTCAGTGAATGACCTGCACTTTGATTTTACTAGTATTTGTCCATGGTGGTCACTAAAACCCGGACAATAGACTTCTATTGAATGGTGATATTTATCTGTATTTATAAAAATTTGATCAGGAGTGGTTTTACTAAATTTTGTTATTCTTGTTGGGGTATTTACTGTAGGTTTCAGTCCATAGGAAATTAGTAACTGTGTTAATAATTCACAATTTCTATCAAATTTTAAGAAATCCACATTTACATCCCCACAAATTATTATATAGAAATTTACTTTGCTCATGTTATTGAGTAACAATTCTAATTTATCTATAAATAAAGGAAACTTTCCTGACGGAGAACGGTATACGCGTACAATTATTAACTTAAACTGCTGTATTTTTACGGAAGAGAATTCAAAATCCTGTTCCATAATTAGATAATCATAAGCTGTTATCTGTTCATGATCTAAATTATTTCTTAAGAAGATGCAAGTACCACCATGGCTAATATTAGATCTAGAGTATTTACTAGCTGGTATAAACCCTGGGAATTGAATTAATTCGAGTTGTTCCTCTTTCAGCCAATGTTCTGAAATACATAGTGCTGAGATGTCTTTCAGTTCATTTTTAAGCATTAGATTTATGTAATCAATTTTATTATAAAGAGACTGGACATTCTGGTGGTAAATTTTAAATTTGTTACTTTTGCAAGCTTGTGTTGGTGATTTATTTACATTGTTATTATCATAATTGTTATTATTATTGTTGCTAGACAAATCTGAAATACCATTGTTGCACTCCTTTAAATTTGACTTCAAAAGATCTGAATTCCAAACCTCACGTTTGGCTTCTTCTACCAGTTTCCCTGCTTCCACTCTAATGATATTACTGTTGAATTATTCTTACCATTTGAATTTACAATATTGCAAATTTCATCACTAAGATACTCTTTTCCTAATCTATTTAAGTGTAAGCCGTGCCGAGTGTGGAACTTCCTGTCTAATTTACTTACATCTACAATTTGGACATTTGGAAAACTCTTACAAATTTTATGAATTTTTCCATTTGTAGCCTCTATTTCTACATTTACACATGATTTGGGGATTATATCGTATCTCTGCGGAATTGTTACAATAATGACATTTGTTTTTTGCATAGATGGCAATGTACCCTTTAAATCTTTGATTACCTTTTTACTCTCATTTCTATAGACGTCGTTTGCTCCAGTGATAATCACTGCGTAGTCCTTTGCAGTAAGGGGCGCACACTCTCCTATCATCCCGTTCGCGACCTCTGCAATTTGAGCTCCTGGCTTTACTGTCGAAGTGACCTCCATTTCTCTGCTTCTCTCCAATACGCTTGCTGCTACATCTCGCCCGTGGCTATCCGCAAATATCCGCATCTTCCTGGATTTTCTCTTTATCACTTTCTTCTTGAAGAAAGTCATCATTTTCTTCGACAAGCACTCCAAATGAATTTGAGACGGGAATTTCAGTTACATGTACTCCATTTATAGGCCTAGGCTTATTCAATCTTACCTTACCAGCAATCACTGTCGACCAAGTTTCCTTGCATTCCTCTCTGTTTCCTTTTAATTTATTCAACTCTTCCATTAACTTAGCAATATCTTCCTTTAGCTGGTTTATATTTTCGTCTTTTGAGGACAGTTCGTTTCTCAGGTTATGACATTCGCATGACGGTAGCGGTAGGCCTACATTACGACAATTGGTTTCACTTTTCTCCTCATTCAATTTTACCTGAGATCTTGTGATGATTTTATTTGCATTTTTTTACTTTTATTTTGCACGACGAGCATAAATCCGTTACGGTTACACTACCTGACGAGACACTAACACTGTTTACTGTCGTCATACTAAAGATCTAAGTTAGCCTAGATGTTTACACCAAATTTCACTAAATTTATTTTAATTATTACTACCTAATATAATTAATCTTATTACCTACCAATACAGAAGAATGTGAAATACGTATATCTTCCAATCGGGTGAAGTCTCGTAAAAGCACCACTGGTCTACTTGGTTCAAACAGTGATTGAAGAAGTCACCGAATCTTTGGATACACGTTCCTACAAGTTAGTTTAAGTTTATTAAATTATCAATAAGAATTTCTAAATACTATCAATATTCCGTATTACACTTGATCTAAGGAAAGTAACTTTATAGATTTTAAACCTCCACTTTTAACACTTTTATCAAATATTTACACTAGCTGCTATTTCACTACACTTTCACTGTGACGCCATCTTGCCAACCTCTGAAGTTGACTAGACACAGTTCAGGTTGTGTTTCTATTTCCCAAAATTTTAATAATGGCACCCCGTGGCGTTAACGAACAGCTGCTTCCTCACCTCAAGTTAAAACGCAATGAGAGTGAAACGCGAATTATGATCCGCGTCATCCTGGCTTGTTATTGGCTGACAATTATTACCAGCCATTGGCTGCCCGCGGGTTTGTTTACAATTATCACCAACATGGCGGCGAGAGGAATAGATCTCTACGTCAATTAAATTGCTAGAAATCTATTCCAGTTCATGACAGTATGAAGTGCAAATCACTTATTGATGAGGAATTGTATGTACGTTTATATTTAAATTGAAGCGTGACACTGTTCATCAAAATTTGTGAAAATAATAGTACAAATCAACACTCTTGCCAATCAACTGAAAGTTTCTACTACTTTGGATGTAAATCAATTGGCTGTCGTTTCCACTACGGTAGTTTTATTCATCAGTTCGAAATACATTCAGTACAATAACCTTTTGTGCACTATAAAACTACATTATAGACCATTGCATATTGATGTTGCTGTCTGCTTATATTTACCAATTTCATGACATGTAATTTGTAGGTTATGCCTAATAAGGCATATAATTTAAGTGGCCGTTTGTAATGTGAAGTCCTTACTGTATTTATGTACAAATATTATGGTTTAACTAATGAAGCAAGGATTAAAAGTGCAGTTTGCACTCCCACTTTTTTTTTAAATATTGATATGTAGTTTTTCAGTCTGGTAACTTCTTGGATTTGCTTGAGATAGATTTATAGTAATATACTATCTTATTAACACAGAATTAAGCAAAACAATGTGCTGCATAACAGTGACTACACCCTAAATTCAGACATTCATACTTATAACACGCGACAAGCAGATGACTTCGCTCTCTTTCAAATCCGCTCGTATAAATTTGGTAACTGTAGCTTTAAGTTCTCAGCCATTCAGTCTTACAACCATCTTCCAAGCGATTTAAAATCAATTTCCAATCTGTCGACTTTCAAATTTAAATTAAAGAGACTACTTTGGAATCGGTACCTAATAAAGTAGGTAGCCAAATTTAGTGAATCATCATGTCTCATTTCACTCTGCATTGATAAACTTATTATTTTAATTATTATTTAATTCTTCTTCTTTCTTCGTTTTGCCCACTTAGGGAGCGCGCTTGAACTTGTTGACTCGGGTTGATGGAGCTTTCCTCTTCCTCTCCTCCCAAAATCTCCTCATGAACTCGCTATGCCCCTTCTTACGTTCCTCCGTCCATATTTTTTTCCAGTGGTCTTCTTTTTAGCTTTTCGGTGAAAGAGTGATTTGTAAATAATTTTTAATTATTATTTTACTTTTATTATGTTATTTACATTGTACATATTCTTTTGGTAAGCTAATTACAGTGTTAGGTCAAGTATCATTGCCGAAAATTAACTTAATCACGCAGCAAATGTGTATGTAAGGTATATATGTATATAAAATTGTAGTAGACGCCAATAAATTTGTATTGTACAATTCCTATGTAAGAGCCTCTGGCTCGTTGGAATTAATTGTTCAATAAATGATGATGAACCTGCAGGCTGAGTTTTTTTAAACATGCCCAGGTGCATACAGTAGCACAAGACCTACTGCAGGCTATGTCGATCCTAAATGTAGGCCTATTATAGTGCTCATGTCAAAGGTCGTCCTAAAGTTTTTAACTATTGAGACTTGATTTGCATCGAAGATAATTTCAGCTGAGTCTGGCAAGGCTTCATAAACTTGGACGTGACTTCACATTTTCATTTTTCCTATACAGCTTTTGATACCAACCACTTAAATCACAGTGTTTCAAAATTTGCTCTCATTAAACATCACCAACACTTTTTTTTCCCCTGATGGTGGGCTGTGTTGGAGTCTACAGAAAATAAAGTTGAGAAATAAAAATACATCTTAGGTTTCCATGACACCGTTGCATTTTATCCTACTATATCTCCACTCAATATACCAATCCTACTAATGTTTCCTAATTCCTCATGCTTCATAAATAAACATGACAGATTACAGCATTAGCAATGATGACGGTAATTTATGAATTGCTAAAATGTTTTCAAAAGATGCATAGAAAGTGGCTTGATAAACCCTGTATCATCAATCCATTTACACATTCCCACAGAGCTCTAATCAGAAGCTCATTTTATGTGCAACAGGTATGTAGGATAAACCTCCCTCTCAATAACTTGTAGGCCTAACCTGAACATAATCCATGTTAAGAGCTGTTTATTGGTTCACAGAAAAACCTACCATTTAAAATCTTGCACATAGGCTACTAATCATATTATGGTGCAATTACCCATGGTAATTTTAAAAATCCTGGCTATCAACTACTGATTTAAATATTCCAGACATCTTTCTTAACTCCACTTTTACTGACAGCATGTAAGTCCTTACTACTGTCTTTCAAGCCATTGACCAGTTATTTTTTTCATGAGGAACTATTTTAGTAATTCTTCTCTATGTGAAATACAGTTGATGACAACTGCCTGGAAGACTCAGGTGTTTTTTCTTGTGTCGCTTCTCTGGTTGCCTACGACACTTCCTAATTATTAACAGAATGTTTCATTGAATTGTTGTATCCAATTGACCAACTGGTAATATATTATGGCTTGCTTTAATATTCCTATGATACACTTTTAGATCCCATACATTAATGAAATATACAACAACATAGGCTGACATGTTGAACCAATCTCCCATTCCCTAACACTCCCAACTAATGGGACATAAGGTACCTAGTGGTTGGTCTCACATTGCTTCCATCTGCATGTACCGTAGACCGTAGAACCATAGGTATTGTGACTGTTTCTCCAACTCCGTCAAGGAAACTAATTCTGAACTAAGATCTGGAATGGGGTACACTGTCCCACGAGGGCAATCAAGGACAACTTGAATCATTCAAGTGATTTTTCTATTTCATTTTACCAACTAACCAGGTGCTTGGAAACGCTAGTGAAGGAGGCAGCTAAGTAGGGTAGCCTACTGGTATTCACCATTCAGAGAACATTCTCAGCGACTTGTCAATGCATAGGCCTATGACACAATTTTCAGAAATTGATCCAGTAGTCACAGAACACTAATGGTGCCCAGTACTCACAGCTTAGCATAGGACGGAGTGGATTCCAGCCACAGATTAACTTATGATCTGTCAAACAAATTGAGCACACACCCATGTACAGGGGTCTTGACCATGATGTTCCAAGCCTCTAAATGAAACACTCCTCTTTAAGACTTTCTGGTCTTGCATCCATGGTCGATCAACATTCTCCTGATCTGTGTTCTCAAGTTTCTGATGGTTATGGACATTATTTTTATCCTGATAACTTCATATTTTAAGGGGTTGGGGTACATGCCCTATTCTTAATTAGTTCAGCATAAGATCATTGAATCCCCTTAAGAAAAATAGGGAACATCCATGTGTTATTTGACCATAGGAAAGGGAGAATTTAAAAAACTGAACCTCTCTCTAGGGACATTGATGCAGATGACTCTGAGTAAGTAGGCTAGATCAAAATGAACATTTTTCAGTGTTGCCTTAATAAAGTTTGATAACTTTCTACCGTTCAACATGAATAGGCCTATATTGGATGGGAAATATTTTTATTATTTGCAGAGATTACAAGGATGGCTTGTTGATGTATCATTATTTTGTAAAGCGAACATAAGTTCCAAGTCCATATCGTGTTGGAACCCATATTTCAGTTCTGCCTTAGTTGAACGAAATATTCAATGTCTTTCAGTCGGTCAACACGGTTGCACTTAATGGTAATTAGCATTATTCCAAAAACCAGAAGAAAAAAAACAGTAGGCTACATGCAGACCTAACATGTCAAATCAATCATGCCTACAAGACAACAAAAATGCTCTATGAAAAACTATTAAAACCCCATAATGGTAGTCAAAAATAATCTCAAACCATCGCTACTATTTCGCGAAGGTGCAGAAAAATCTTAATAAAGTAAAGCTATTCGTAATAGTTGCTACTGTTGTGATAAACCGCTACTGAGTGATAGGCCACCGAAATATTGCCTAAATATTTATCTTAATGTCTACAAGATAACGAGATTGCCAAAAAAAAACACAATGCCACCCACAAAACTATAGAAGGCAACACTAAAAATGGCTTATCTAATCCACAAGTTACCCACCCTTCACCAACATTAATATTTGTAATTTAAGTAACATAGGTTATGTTAAATTGAGGTTAATGGCGGAATTGATTGCGGCTGTGTGGCGGGAAGAACCTAATAAGTGCTCAGCCAATCAGGGACGTTTTGATTGGAGACCATGCTAGGAAAATTTTTAGATAGTTTTGATTCACTAGTCTTCGTTAAGCCCCCACCCTAAGCCGTGGCAGCGAACAAAATGGCGGCTTAACGAACACGACGGGGAGCCATTATTAAAATTTTGGGAGATAGAAACACAGCCTCAGAAGTCTGAAAAACCATCCTTGCCATACACTGTTTCCTTGATCCTTACAGCAAGTGACATTTAACGCATCGTTTGTTAACCGACTTGTTAAAATGTTTGGTGGAACACGTAATCTGTAACAGAATATTAAAATTTTAACGATTTGTTAACTAACGTTTTGTTAGCCAAATTTAACGAGAGGTTGATGGAACCAGCCCTAAGCCTGCGATTTTGAAGTCTTAGGGCAGGGGTTCCCAACCTGGGGGGAGGGGGTCGTGGGGCCTTATCAAGGGGGGGCGTGAAGTGATTTCCGAATTAATTTTTTTAAAACTCGACTAGGCTATTACAATTTTGTAAAATAAACATTTTTCGAATCTCTCCAAGTGATTATCGCACCAAGTCAATCGTTCAAAAGCACTGGTAATTGCCAACTGTCGGCACAAACCTCTGCGGAGCCGTGAGGATGGAGGTGAAATAGATAGATAGATAGATAGATAGATAGATAGATTTTTATTAATTCCATTTGATCAAATACATGCATTCAATACATTTTTGATATAGGACACGTCAGAATTTACATCTATAAAATAAAAGAACTAACAGGTATATATTACTAATATTATAACTATTTAACTTATTATAATAGCAAATCTTAATAGATACAATCTTATTGCACAACTATTTACACCTCACTCTATTATCATAATATGAAAACTTAATTCTATAAATACAACAACATACAGCTAGGTATTACAATTAAATTTAAAAAGTAAAATATAATTATAGATTTCATCGCTCCTATACGCTAAGATATTCAACTACTGAGTAAAAACAATGGCACTGCAGATAAACTTTCAACATTTTATCAGAGGTTTTTAATTTTGGGGCCAGTTTTATATACTGGTGTAGTTTATTGTATAATTTAACTCCAGTGTGAAAAGTTCCTTTTTGATATATGCTTGTGTGTGTGTGTGAAATATGAATGTTTTGATTTTGTCTTGTGTTATGTCTATGAACAACATTGTTTGTTTTAAGGAAAACATCTTTATTCATTAAATTCTTTTTAAAAAAACATAATAATTTCAAAGATATATATGCAGTGTAGTGGGAGAATGTTTAAACCTTTAAACAGAGGTCTACATGATTTTCTAGAGTTTACATTTGCCATAATTCTAATCGCCCTCTTTTGCATCCTAAACGTGCTTAGTACATCTGGCGACATACCCCAAAATATGATCCCATATCTTAAGTATGAATGGAAATAAGCAAAATAAGTATTTCTTAATGTGTGCATGCTAGTGCAGGTTTTCAAAATACTTAACGCAAAGCACATTGAGTTCAGTTTAGTATTCAGATTTTGTATATGTTAATTCCATTTCAAGTCTTGTTGTATCCATAGTCCTAAAAACTTTGTTTCTGATTTATTTTCTATTTGATGACCATTTAACGATATATTGGGTTTCGCAGGATTCCTATTCTGTATTGTGTGGAAATTTAGACATACTGTTTTTTTTATAGTTTATTATGAGGCGATTATCTTGTGACCATTTGGTTAACTCTCCTGTAACGGAGTCAGCAGACTGCTGTATGACCTGTTTAGTTTCACCTTTTATTACGAGTGTTGTATCGTCCGCAAACAAAATTTCCTTATGTGAATGAACGTTCTGTGTTATATCATTGATATATAGAAGAAAGAGTAGTGGGCCCAAAACCGATCCCTGGGGTACTCCAAATTCAATAATTCCCTCATTGGACAATGTTTCATTAAGTAATTTGGTTCCATCATCCTTGTGTCTCAAGCTTACTATTTGTTTACGCCTTGTTAAGTAAGACTGTATCCATTTATTAGCTAGACCTCTAATACCATATTGATTTAGTTTGGTAAGGAGGATTTTATGGTCAACAACATCAAATGCTTTCGATAAATCCAAGAATAGGCCAGTTACATGTTCCTTATTGTCAATTAATTTCAGTATACAATTACTACATTCGTAAATTGCTGTCTGTGTAGATTTTTCCGTTCTAAATCCATGTTGTGAGTTTGATAATATTTTTTTTTTTTCTATGAAACTTATCAGTCTCTTATACATAATGTTTTCCACAATTTTTGCAATACCAGTTGGTAAGGTAAAATTGCATCAGGGATGCCATCAATGCCAGCACAGAATGTATTTTTTAGCTCTTTTATAACTATTCTTACCTCTTCACTTGTGACATGATTTATAAATAAAGAATCACTGCATATATTTATTTTATTATTAGAATTTAGTGTATTTACCTGTGATTTATTTAATAATTTTTGTGGAATTTCCAGAAAATAGTCATTAAAAGTGTTTGCTATTTCCTCTGGATTATTAATCACTTTATTATTTCTGGTCAGTGTAATGTTCCTTTGTATTTTAGCAGATTTTCCAGTTTCTTTCTTTATCACGGACCACATAGCCCTGTTTTTATTAGATGATTGGGAAATACAATTATCATTATGCATTTTCTTTGCTAGTCTTATTACCTTATTTAATATGCTAGTGTATTTTTTGTAGTATAAATTGAATTCAGGTGTTGTGTGGTATTTGGAATTTGCTGTGTTGTATGGAGCAAAATCATGCCAATTTTATCGTCTCGTTGGCATATATTTGTGATTTCTTTGAAGCTTTGAACAGTTTGAACTTAAAGCTCCAAGGCAAACAATCCAATATTATGCATTCCTGGAAAAAATTCAATTATGGAAACGCCGGCTTCAGTTGAACAACTTCTCATCCTTTCACCGCCTTAAGGGAGGATGTAGGTAAAAAACATGACCGTAGATAAATGTCCATAACTTCTACATTTTTAGAGATATATATTTCATGTTTTGTATGGTTATTGTCTACATGCTGCTTGATATTGCATTATATTTGTAACTCAATATGATCATAGAATCTTAATACAAAAAAATAAATATTTTAGTCAACCTGAAATTTTTAAGGTGCATTTTCTGCAGAACTACTGGGTATTTTTTCTGATATTTTTTATCACAGATTTAAAAAGGTTCAACTTATAATCCTGTGCAACAGAATTTTCATACCTTTTAATTACTCAAATAAAAAATATTATTACAAAAAATCTGTATAAAAATGTTCTTATCCATAGCATAACTTCTATAATAGGCCAAAAATTAAAATTCTGGTGTACAGGATTGTGCTCAGTCCTACTTAGAAGGAGACTTCCAAGTTTCGTTGCTTTATATTCAGTAGTGTCTGAGAAAATGCACCTTATAAGTGAAAAATATCATTTACGGGAAACTTAATTCGAAGTTTTATCTACTTATTACAATGCAATACCTAGAGCTGAAGTCTTCAGTGCAGGCCATATCCATACTTCTCATCATCTTCTGCTTCTACTAGTTCCTTTGCAGCTAGTAAGTTTGTTTTGGCAACTTTTTCCAAGGAAATTAGCAATCTTGTGTTTAGATCTGTAAACCTATTGACAGGTGGTGACATATTGTTCAAGCCACAAAATAAATTAGTTCCCCTTCCCACACCTAGGTACCTCATCCCGTAGCAAAATCGAATGTAAGCGTCATAAACCCATTTGTTTATAAGGGATGCTTTAAACTTACTGTCGGCTTTGCACTTCTCATAATCAACATGTAGTGTACTAACGATGCAAATCCTTTCTGTAACAACATAATACAATTTCATCGACTTTGAACCACAATTAGCACATGTTATGAGTTGCTTCACAGGTGACTTCGTAGTTCCGCCCCTTAAAACCTCGATAACTAACTAAGTAGTTCGATGTCTATTAATCTGAAATAACTGTTAGAAGTTTCCTCGGAGCTAATGTCAGGTAAAATACCCGTACTGAATTTTTTTAGATGCACTGCTACTCAAAATTTGCGGGACAATTCCCTTCACAGTACCAGTACCTGCACGTTGAACGCTATTCCTCTCCACTATTTTAAACACTCTACCACTTATTCTCCCCATAGAACCTAATCATCAACAGGAAAAAAATATTCGACAAACGCTTATCACAGGTAACACACATTTATTAACCTCGTGGTATCCATGGTTACTCAACAACAAAGAGCTGGAACATCTTGTCCACAGCCTTTCGAACAATAACATCAAACATTTCCTCGCAATGACGATCAGAGTGGAAAGATATATACGGATTCCTGTCCAGCTGTACTGGTGACAGCAAAATAGGGGGCGTGGCGCCATAACTTTGCGATTTTTTGACGCCCTTAGAATTGAAGTACAGCAATGAAACTTTGGGATTATAATCTTGAAACTACATACAATTTTTACAGAAAATAAAAAAATAAAAATGATCATGGAAATTTCACCTACATCCTCCCTTAATGAAATTTTGCGGAAAATGAACTTGATCGTAATAAACTTAGGTGCAAATTCAGTCACATTTGGATTCCCTGGCACAAACATTCAACTTCTACTTTCCTGATATCTCGTCGGAAGAATGGTCCTGGATGTCAACAAGAAATTCGTTTGCCATTGACATTGAGACACTGCCAGCACAGCTTCAAGAAGAAGTTATAGATTTGAAGTGTGAATCAAAGCTAAAAGATGATTCTAAAATATTAGGACTGGGTGACTTTTGGGTAAACTGTCTTGCAGTGTATCCTGTAATAGCCAAATTTGCACTGCGTGTCATTGTCCCATTTTCAAAGACATATTTATGCGAGTCAGGATTTTAAACGCTGAGAAAAATAGAAAAAGCAGCGGTGTCGGCTTGATGTTGCAAGTGATCTCCGCTGTGCTCTTTCAAATATCAAACCAAACATACCTAATCTTACCAAGAGAAAACAGTGTCAACTCTCTCAGTGACATTTGTTGACTAATTTAAGGACTTGTTGTAAAAGTGTGTTCTTTGTATTGTGCTAAAATGAAGTTAGTATGTAATAGATAGGCCTATTCCATTATGTAGTGTTATTAGTAGGGCTCGAATTTTTAGGAGCTAAAAATCTGTAAAATATTTATTTTTTATGTATTAAAAATACCTGAAATATGTGACAAAAATGTAAAAATATTTAACTATAATTTAGTTTATTAGTGAGAGTATAAACAATATGCAGTACTCACGAATGTAATTTATGCTATGTCTCACTGCCTGCTGAAGCATTACAATACACGAGATACATCTTCAGGTTGTCCATCACAAATGACCGACGATTATCGCGAAACACTTCTTCTGAAGGCGCGAAACTGCGGCAATATGTTTCTTGCCCTTGAGGTGTTGTGTAACTTGAGATCGCTGTTCAGCCTTGATGGCTTTGACACATGATTGGCAGAACAGAACGCCCCCATCAGAAGTAAAATTATCTTTAAATTCTGTAACAGACGATGACTTGTTGTTTTTACTTTAAGCATCGTCGAACTGCCTTACACTTCACAGTGCCAGAAATGAACTGCATGTGAGTGACACTGGTTCCAGGTAGCTGGTCTAGCACGTGGTGCAATGTGACTATGGACAAGGAACTCCCAGGCTTCCACAGTGAGTGGCACAGGGCACCAAGTTAAGAAAAACACAGCTGCAAGCTGACATCATCATCATCAGTGGCGGACTGGCCCGGGCGGGCACTCGGGCATCCCCGAGTGGGCCGTCGGTGGGTCGGGGGCCCTTGTGCCCCCGGCCTACCGAAAATTTGTATTGAGCCGCAGCACTACCTTTCGGGATTTTGTGTGGGCCGTAATGATAGCCGCAACTTAAAGAGTCCTTGGGCCACTGGTTGAAGCTAAAAAACACACCACCTCCCTATTGAAATAAAATGAATCGATCGAGGTCTTTAATCGAATTAGTGTTGTTTTAATTTATTTTGGTCCTTTCATTTTTAAAACAAACTTTTGGCTTTCTAGGGGCCCCTTTCATCTAAGGGCCCCTTTCAGCTAAGGACCCCTTTAAGCTAAGGGCCCCTTTCAGCTCATGGCCCCATTCAGCTAAGGGCCCTTTTTAGCTAAGGGCCCCTTTCAGCTCGGGGCCCCTTTATGTTGTCTCAGACTAAAACCCAAGCCCTCTCATATTGAAACGCATTCTGTTACATTGAGACGCCAGCGTTTGGATGCTTCTGAGGAGACGGCCAACGTCTCAATTTGATTTTTAAAAAATGGATGTCCCCTACGCCGCCCCAAGTGGCTCTTTTGTTTCCTGTTCTGTTTTATTAAGACAGAACAATCACTACTCCAAAAAATGCAAATCTAATGTTCCGGAAACACCCGCCTGAGTAGTCGCATCGCCTGCCAGGACGGTGCACTGTGGTCTGGAGGGGGGAAAAAATGGGCGTTTGCGAAAGTGTTAATTTTAAATAAATATCGATCTTTTTGTTTCATAAAGGTCCAAAGCTTCATGTGATGACAAAAATTTTGAAACAAAATCATTATTTGATGGCAGAATGAGCGTTCAAAGTCGACTATTTTTCTAAAAAAAAAAAGCCTCTGCTAACAGCTAGAGTTCGCGTATTTTCAATTTTTCGTGGGTTAACGTTACTTAACCCCTATAACCATGTACATATTTGGATAGGTCATAATTTTTCCTAAAATATGGTTCTATTACACTTAGATATAGCACTCAATATAATTGTTTTAACTGTACGTAAACTAGACAAAAAAAAAAATTGAAAATCCGCAAGTTTAAGGCGAGATATAAACCTTGCACCAACGAGTACCAAGGTGCGACGAACACCTTTACAATCCTTAATATATATAGAATATCATTGAACTTGTCAAAGTCTGCGCATGTCTGCGCAAAAACGAACGCCGAGCGATTAAAATATGCTCCGACATCGTTTTTCCATGCACAGCGCCGACCGAAAGCCGTTAAGAGTTGTACAGTAGGCCCAAACGTTTGATTTTGCGAAGGAACCCATTTTGTTTTCGCAACTTTTGAATATTTCCCTTTTGTGCTGTACTGAGATATTATATAACAAATTAAAGCTTGGAATCTGCACAATCTTTCTGTAGCGATGGATTTTTGTTTCCGTAAACTTCGTCAGCGACTTTATGCGATCGTAGCGGACATGAAAAAACTTGCAAAAGAGATTGAGGAAAAAGAGGAGCGACGAACACTTTGAGTCGCTGTATGAGAAGAGCAAAAATTTTGCTGCCCTTTTAAACCAGAGATTGAATTTACATGATCCCGATGTGGCTGGTGTCCCAGAGGATTTTCATTTGCAGGAGGACTTTAAACCAAAGAAAATGGAAAGAACCAAAACAAATGGCTGGTGAACAAGCTGATGACGAAAGACCAAAAAATCCAAAAGATGAGTACAGGATTGAGACGTACTTGAATATTCTCGATGTAGCTAAGTCTAGCTTAGATCGTAGATTTATTGCTAACACGGATCTTCTCAAAGATTGTGCTTGCTTAGATCCTAAAAAATTTAATGATGTTATCAAAAACGGGTTGCCTGAAAACGCGTTAAGGGAAGTTGCAAAATTAGCTAAGGTAGATAAAGGTACACTATACAAAGAATTAAACATTTTTGCGGCGCAGTACTCTTCCTTAACCAAAGATTTAAATAAAACATTTGAGCCTAGCAAAGATTATGTTCCCCTTGAAACTGACTTACATATTGATGTTGATGAAGAATCTGACGAGATCAAAGAAAGTTATCCTAAATGTAAAAGATGTCTTAAGTGTGCGTTTAATATCGTCCGGGATATTGTCCAGCAATCAGGACTGTTTCCTAATCTGTATTGCGTCTATCAATTCGTTCTGACACTACCTTGCACGCAAATAACTTGTGAGAGGGTGTTCTCAAAACTCAAGATTGTCAAAACTAAGTTAAGGTCCACGATTTCGCAAGAGATATTTGAACCTCTGTTTTTGATGAACGTCGAGTATGACCTGGTGGCGTCGATTGACAAAGACAAAATTATAGATAGTGTTGCTAGAACATCCTCTGAACTTTCGCGATTGTTGCTGTGATTTTATTGTTCAAGCATATTGCCTCTGTAATTAGCTACTAAGCTGTTTTCTGTTTCAATCGTTTATGTTTATTGTGTTTGTGTTCAATAAGTAAAATTAAACGAAAAAAACAAGAATTATTTTTTTTGCCTATTTTCCCTTCATTTCCCACCACGGTGGTACGGGGAGGGGGAGGGGGGGGGGCTTCTGTAAGAACTCCCGAGTGGGCCCTCGAGAGCCAGTCCGCCACTGATCATCATCATCGGCTTTAACTCGAATCCGAGTATAAATGTGAATGTGTTTACGGTGACTAAAGTGTCCAATCCTGGCATGGAACAAGCGTCCACATAAGTCACATAGTATTGCTGGAGGAGGACGTGGTTGGGCTGCTCGAAGTTTCCTAGCTTGACGCTTGGCCTCTTCATGTGTGCGTCGATCCCTTTCAAACGTCTTTACAGTATCCGAGATGGTACGGCGCCAAGTTGAGCGGTCTTCAGCCAGCATGTCCCAGGTTTGTGAATCAAGACCTGTCAATTTCAGGGTCTGCTTAAATTGGTCCTTGTAGCGCCTCTTAGGATCCCCATGAGGTCTAGTGCCATAGCATAACTCACCATATAGCATTTGACGAGGTAATCTCACATCATCCATCCGATGGACATGACCAATCCATCTAAATTGGTGACCTATTATGGATGATTCTATGCTGTTGATTTGAGCCTTTTCCAGAACAGCAATATTGGTAATGCGGTCTTCCCATTTAATCCTCAGGATTGATCGAAGTTTTTGTAGGTGGAAACGCTCAAGCTTCCTAAGATCACGTCGGTAAAGGGTCCACGTTTCACAGCCATACAACAATGTAGAAATGACTAATGCTTTGTACACCATAAGCTTTGTACTCATGGACAGATCTTTATTCATGAAGACCCGGTGCGCTAATCGTCCATATGCTGCATGGGCTGCGCCAATTCTCTTATCCACATCCTGCTCACAGGTACAGCTTACAGAAATGGTACTGCCCAGGTACGAGAAGTGGTCTACCTGTTCTAATGGCAAATTTGAGATGGAGATATTGAACTGAGGAAGAGGTGTGCCTGGTGAAGGTTGTGCCAAGACTTTAGTCTTATTGACATTTATGGTAAGACCAAAGCGATCACATGCACTTTTGTAACAATTAACTGACTCTTGCAGCTCTTCTGGTGTGAGAGTTGGTGACGCAGCATCATCTGCATACAACATGTTAGTAACCTTAGGATCCTGAGTTTCCTCAAGGAGCGGAGACGAGTTAGGTTGAAAAGCCCTCCATTAAAACGATGCTTGACCACCACACCTGGGATGTTTGTGGGTGAATCATAAAGCATTGCAGCCAAGTACAGCGCAACAAGCGTTGGAGCCAGTACACATCCTTGTTTCAGTCCATGGGTAATAGGAAATTCATCGGACATCTTATTCTGATGGCAAACCTGACCTGTCATGCCATCATGGAGAGCCTTGAACGCTGAGGGTAACCAAACCGCTTCAGTACTGCCCACATGGCTGGTCTTGGAACCGAATCAAATGCCTTTTCCAAGTCATAAAAGACTAAGAAGAGTGGATTCTGTTGTTCTCTATATTTTTCTTGTAGCTGTCTCACACAGAAAATCAAGTCAATTGTGCTTCTGGAAGTTCTAAATCCGCATTGTGACTCTGGGAGGATCCTCTCAGAGATAACCTTGAGGCGGTTAAGTAGAATTCTTGCAAGAATCTTCCCCACAATTGATAGCAGTGATATACCACGGTAGTTGCCACAAACACTGCGATCACCCTTTTTAAAGATAGTGACGATAGTGGCATTCTTTAGGTCTCCAGGTACCTTTCTTGATTCCCATATTCTGAGGATAAGGATGAAAATTCTTGTTTTGAGGGAATGACCTACATCTTGAATTAGTTCCAGAGGGATATTATCTGGGCCAGGTGCTTTTCTGGGTTTCAATTGGGAGAGAGCTGCACTGAATTCATGATAAGTAGGAGGTACTGCCAACCACAGTTGTTCAGGTTGTTGCGGCACATCACAGAGGAAGTCTTCAGCAGCTTCTGATGGACGATTTAGGAGATTGGAGAAGTGCTCCATCCAGCGTTCCAAGATTTCTTGACTATCAGTAAAGGTAGTAGAATTATCAGCGCTTTTCAGTGTACCTGATGATGAGCGAGATGGTCCATATATTTCCTTGAGTACGGCATAGAAGTTCCTCAAGTCTCGAGCATCCGATAGTCTCTGCAGTTCCTGAGCCTTCTGTTGCCACCAAGTATTTTTAATCTGCCTTATCTGCGTCTGGCATTTACCCTCGAGTTCCAGTAGTTTATCTCTCTTTGTGTTGGAATTTGGGTCTTGAAGATGGACAAGATAGGCATTCGTTTTGGCATTGATGAGAGACAGAATTTCCTCATTGTTGTCATCAAACCAGTCTTGTCTTTTCCGCACTATAAAACCAATGGTTTCCTCAGCTGACTGTGTGATAATCTGCTGTAATGTGGCCCATTCTTGCTGAATATCATTTGTTACAGGGTTTTCTGATAACTGGGTGACGACCCTGTTTCCAAAATGTTTGTACATGGATTTTTAACCGTCGACTTTGAACTAGTACCACTATTTTTATTTATAAACTTTCACACACTAATACATATAAACTTTTACAAATTAATACACATACGGTATAAGCACTGTACATCAACTATTTTGTTTCCCACCATGTTTCTGCACTCACGTTTTTTCTTTTCTTTTTCAAAGTACGTAAATATATCTTGCCAACACTTAAAAATAAAAAGTTAATTGTGGTCCTTACAATTGTGGTCCTTACACTACTCCCCCGCCAGTAACACAGTTACGAACTTGGACACATCACTTCAAAAATTCTTCACAGAGATGACGTTCTCTAAAATCGAACTGGACACCTTATAGTTCTTCCAGATTTTGACAGTCTGGTATTTGGCGAAGGTTCATTAGTGGATTGTTGAAGTTGAGTGTTTTTTGCTGACTCTGGAAGCTCCTTTACTGCTTCATCTTCTTCCTGCAATATATAATTATGTTGGCTTAAGTCTGTCCACTGACACATTTATGTGTTTACACTTGCACTCGATGGTGCATGTCTTTTTATGATAGGGAAGGGACCATCATATGTAGGTTCTAATGGTTTTATGACCCTATAACACCTCACAAACACATGGGAACATGTCTGAAGGTCTTTTGGGACAAACACTGATCTCGATGTGCTATATTTAGATCTGGCAGGTTTCAGGTTCAGCATCTGCTTTTGCAAGTTGGATGCAAACGAATCAGAGTCAATCCTCGTAATTGGCTCCTCAAAAAATTCACTAGGCAGTCTAATGGTTTTACCATAAACCATCTGTGTAATAGAGTGGCTTGACGTTTCTCGTAGTGCAGTGCGTAGACCCATTTGGACGGTAGGTAAGGTTTCTGTCCATTTAGAAGATTTGTGAGCCTTGATCGCACACTTCAGGGTTCTATGCAGTCGCTCAACTTTGCCATTACACTGTGGATGATATGGTGTTGTATGCTGAAGTTTTATTCCACATACTATGGCCAAATTGTTAAACAATTGTGATCTAAATTGAGTGCCTTGGTCAGTGATTACGCGAGATGGGACGCCAAATCTTGCAATCCAGTGATGGTAGAAAGCTTTTGACACGGTTTCAGCTGTGATGTCTTCCAGGGGTATGACTTCCATCCAGGATGTGAAACGGTCAATGCAGGTTAAGCAATAAGTCATACCGTTAGAGGGTGGAAGTGGTCCAATGAGGTCAATGTGCACTACATTGAAGCGTTCATCGGGTTCTTCAAAGTTTTCAAGCGGCGATCTTGTGTGGCGAGTGACCTTGGTTTTCTGACAGCTAACACAGGATTTAGTCCATTGTCTCACATCACTTGTGATATTCGGCCAAATGACTCTACTAGTCAACAGCTTCACTGTAGTCCTTATGCCAGGATGGACTAACCCATGAAAATGTAGAAATATTGTGTGTCGAAATGCTTTAGGAATGTAAGGTCTGATATTTGCAGTGGAAGTGTCGCACCAAAGAGAGTTTCCTGATGGTAGTTGGTATTGCTTGAAGTTTAGGGAGTTATTTCCTGTCTGGAGTTGCTGCAATTACTGATCTTTTAGCTGGCTCTTGGCAAACTCATCATAATCCATTATTGCTATTTCATCAACTCTGGAAAGGGCGTCCGCAACAACATTGTCGAGGCCACTGACATGACGGAGATCAGTTGAAAATTTTGAGATGTAGCCTACTGCAACTGTCTCATCTGCCTAGGAGATGCTTTTTCATTGCTTTGCTTGAAAGCAAATGTGAGTGGTTTATGATCGGTGAGGATTATGAAGTCTCTTCCTTCAAGTAAATGCTTGAACTTCTTTACAGAAAGGTAAATTCCCAACAATTCTCGGTCGTAGGTACTATAAACCTTCTGTGCCTGACTCACCTTTTGTGAGAAGAAAGCAATTGGCCTCCAGCTGTCATTTTCCAGTTGCTGGAGCACAGCACCGACAGCAAAATCAGACGCGTCAGTGCAAAGTGTCAGAGGTAAGTCTGGGTTGGGAAACGCTAATAATGCAGCGTTTGCGATATCATTTTTACATTTCTCAAACATTTGCTTTGCTTCCTCAGTCCATTGAATGAGTCTGTTGTCCTTCTACTTCACTCCCTTAAGACATTCATGTAATACAGCCTGAGTTTGTGCTGCATCTTTAAGGTAACGGCGATAGTAGTTGACAACACCAAGGAATGTGCGAAGCTCATGAAGTTTACTAGGTAACTTGTACTCCAAAATTGCTTGTACTTTCTCAGGTAGGGGACGAGATCCCTCTGGTGTAACCCAGTAGCCTAGGAATGCTAATTCATTCGCACCAAATATTGATTTTGAGATGTTGATTCGAAGGCCATACTCTGACAGTCGCTCTAGAACTAGTTTCAGGTGTGCTCGGTGTTCTTCATTACTGGATGAGGCGATCAATATGTCATCCAGGTAAGAGAATACAAAATCCAGTCCATGCATAACCTCATTAATGAATCGTTGGTAGGTGGAAGGTGCATTCCGCAGACCAAAACTCATTACATTAAATTCATACAGTCCGAATGGTGTGATGATTGCAGTCTTATGTTTATCTTCTTCCGCAATGGGTATCTGATGATAGCCTTTAATAGATCGTTTTTAGAAAAGGTGTTCTTTCCTTGCAAAATACAGTGAAAATCTTCTATCCTAGGAACAGGATAACGATCGGGAACTGTTCTTTCATTTAATCGTCTATAATCTCCACACGGACGAATCGAACCATCCTTCTTCGGCACCAAGTGAAGAGGACTAGCCCATGATGATTTGGATGGCCTTATTATGCCATTGTCCAACATGTATTTGAATTCTTGTTTTGCCATTTCCATGCGCTTGGGATCTAATTGTCTTGCCCTACAAAACACGGGTGGACCTTCAGTGATAATGAAGTGTTGGACATCATGTTTAATTTTGCCAGGTACCAAATTAGGTTTAGCTATGTCCAGATACTGCAGCAATAGATCTGTAAATTTTGTGTTTTGGCTCATTTTACTGACTACATTTTCATCTGAGATAGACATAACTTCGCCCTTGGTCCAGAGCTTGATTATATCATCTATTAATTTCTTATTGTGGACATCTACTAACAAGTGGAATTTATGCAAGAAGTCTGCTCCCAATATAGCCTTATTAATCTTCGCAACCACAAATGGCCACTGGAATTGTCGTCGTAATCCTAGATCAATGGTACGGAGTTCAATTCCAGATGTGGGAATTTCGGTTCCGTAGGTAGCATACAATTTATATTGCGAATCTGTATTAACTTTGGAGTTGCTCGGTATTATCGAAACTTCAGCCCCACTGTCAACTAAAAATTGCAATCCCGTTTTTCTGTCGGTTACAAATAGGCGGGTTTAGCGACAATTGACTTGGGCAGCAGAACTTGCCGCTAATTCTGCTGCTGGGCGGCGTTTTCCTGTTCGGACCAGCTACATGGAGGTGTACATTTCTCCGGTTTACACTGTTGTCCAAATCGGAAATGGTAATAACAGTACTTGCCCTTGGGATTGTATCTATTACGTGATTTACTACGACTATTATCACATCGTCGGCGTTCACTACTTCTATGGCGAGGCCTAACCTGATGACCAGTGGGTAAGGCAGCTATTTGTTGCTCTAGTCCAGAAATTCTGTCCATTAGATCGCGCATTGTAACAGGAACATCCAGTTGTTTACAAGAGTCACTTTTCATGGCAAATAATTTGTGACCGATATCGCATGGTTTTGAGAGCTCTGGCAACGTCGCATAGCAGGAGGAAGGATGCAAGCGGAAGTAACCTGAGGTTGATGTTTTTACGTCATGGACATAGTCGACAGCATGACTAGGCGAAGTTTCCAGAAGTGTAGAGGGCGCTGATGAGCTCCAGGAAAAGTTGAGGTGGAAAGGTCACACCGGAGAAGCGGGTCACTTTATTTTGCATCGCCGTCCAGCGAAGTTCACTTTCTTTTGTGTCGCCGTACGCCGAAGTTCATCTTTATTTTTGTGTCGCCGCACGCTGAAGTTACTAACAAGTGTGTAGTAGCAGTCGTATCGTGGCCGCTTGGAACCAGTGTGGTATTCCGACAGTTTTTTGGGACATAGCTGAAAGGATCAGTATTATTTCTTGCGTGGACAGCTCTGTGTTAACGAATACTAAAGCTGAATGTGGCGAGGTGATATTATAACGCAGATCATAATGCATTATGTTGTGGGACACTAGTCATTTTGTACAATAAATTGCGAGCAGACACACGTGGTGTCTCAAGCTTTTACCAGGTACGGGACTGTATGGGCCGTGCGCTATATAACTGACGCCCAGAACATATGAACGAAGCGATGTGCTTTTGTTTGACGACCAGACAAATGAGTGTCCAGGGTCAGTGAACTATGAGAGATAAGCTGAGTGCAGTCCAAATATAGAGCGACATTCTAGGTCAAGGACGGACGTAATACCTTATGAGTACAGGCTTGTGTAGACGCATACGATATAACCTGTGCCGTTATAGAGTTATTTTCACGGCCATGAGTTGATATTACTTGGCATAGTCGACATGAAGATTGCAGCGATGTATTGGACGGACATAAAGGCTATCAGTACAGACCAGTGCGAGTTTTGTGTCAAGAACTTTACGAGCGAAGAGATGGCAAGCTAAGTTTAGTATGTGGAAGCTGTTACGATGACGTGGAAACGAAGGCGAGCCAGGACCATGGACACCCCGAGGGTCGCGAGCTGGATCCAGGACGAGAGGGGAGGATGTTCAATGGGAAGAACGTGGACCCAAACCCCCAGGAAACGTGTCAGCGGAACCAAGACTGAGGTGGCCGAAAGGTACTGAAAACCATGTTAATTCTTAAGTAGTGGTTAATGGGTAGTGGTTACTAAGATTTGGACAGTTGGGCAAAAATCGAAATAGAAGTTAATCAATAAGGATAAAATGCGATATAATGACATGATTAATAGGATAGTAAATGTTAAGTTTTCTTTTGAGAGATTAATGCAGTCATATTTAGGGTTTAAAAATAAATGTATGGATGCTTCAAAATATAATTTGAGTACAGGGATCTTTCAGCGTGTTAAGTCGCTGTGTTCTTTGAATTGGTGCAACCTGGATGACAAATTATGGTTTGAACAGGCTTAAATTACAAGGGATTCATTTACACTTAATGGGCCACTTTTTGTACGCACATCACATTTATGCTAAACACTCACACGTCACTGAGGTTTCCCTTTACATGCTAACATGAGGAGATGCGTTTGGTAGGTGACTGATACAAGGTTGTGTAAATAATGATACTGCATTGATAAAATAGCAGGGTTGCATAATACGAAGTTATGATGAAACTAAAGGTTCTCGATATAGCGAGGTGAATAAAATAAATGATTATAATTAATGTTACGTGATAGGTTCAAGTAGATGAAATTTTGAGGCAATTGTCAGTTGAAAAATAATACAGATAGGCAGAGGCATCTACTTAAATGTTTATGGTGTAGTTATAAATATGTGAAGAGCATGCAGTGATTAATAAATAAAAAAAAATATATCTGGGATCATAAAGATGTTAAAATGTAAAGTGATGAATGTAAAAGCCAACAGCCAGTCATTTTTCTGAGTGAGGCACAGCTGAACGAAAACCAGTGAAAATAATAATGAAAGTATTTAATACATGAATAAAAGGTCTGAAAATAAATTCTTTAACGCCAGTGACATCCATACATAACAATACTCTTTTTCCTATTTTGGTGATTACATTTAGTTAGAAGGAGATCGAATGAGGCAACAATTTTTTTTCTTGGAATATCTTTTCAGATTTATGCACCTGGTCATTTATGGACTATTAGCGGAGAGGTGACATAGCATTTTGAAGTAATGGTTGTAATACTAGAATGATATAGCTCTGATCTCCGTAAGTTATTTTGTATCCAAAGATTAGGACGCCCGGAGATTTTTGTCCTCATTAATTTGAATTTTGCTTCTGCGTAATTTTTTTTATTTGCACGTCAAGAGTAATTTTGAGAAGTCTCCGAGCGAAGGTAGGCTTCTGTGTGTGATTCTATGTATTTAGTGGTGTGGTTCTGTAATAAATGGTGGATGAGTTTTATCTTAACAGCGGAGTTTTTTGTCATTCTTGTTCGTTGTCATACTTGTGTGTCCACCGGATCAATTTTGAGATTTTACCCCAGTTGTACCCATCATTGTAAGGACCCCGGGATTGCTTGAATCTCGTTCCCGACACAGTTTTTTTTGGCCAAAATTGATTCGGACATTCAAGATTTTTTTTTCCTTTCGCGTTGTACCGAATTCTGGGTGAGGGTTGAAGTGTATGTCGGGCCACCCAATCCAAAGCCAGATTATCGGGCACAACAAGATGGCGCCCACCGTGTAATGGCCTCGAACTGGGAATATCGTACCACGCAGTGGTATAGCCGACATCTTGAACTCGAAAAAATTGGAACACCAGAGGAGAGTGACAAGATGGTGGACGGCCATGTGGCACAAATGGAATGGAGAGAAAACCAATTGAGTGCTGGTACCCCATTTTATTGTGCGATATGTCTGTCAGTCTGTTAAAGTTCACTTTGTAGGATTTTTGTGTGTGTTTGAATGACATAGAACGAAGCGATTCAGTAACGTTAGATCGCTGTGTTTAAGCGATACCATCCACATTTATTATTTCCACATGATATTAGATTTCGATTCCACTGCCAAATTGAAGTAACCTTAGTCTAAGTTAGTCACTAGTTGTAACAGCTTCCATGTTTATTTGTTGTGAAATATGGGAGAATTTGATGAAATTAAGGGATTGATGGGACAGCTAGGAGAGAAGCTAAAGGAGTTAGCTAAAAGTCAAAAGAATATGGAGGAAGGTTTGAAGACTCAATGGAAAGACTATGAAGGTGGTATGAACACTAATCTAGATGGGTTGGATAGACAGTTGATTAAGATGCATGAAGGAATAAATACTAAATTTGAAGGTTTAGACACTAGATTTGAAGGTTTAGACACTCAATTCAAAGGTTTAGACACTCAATTCAAAGGTTTAGACACTCAATTTAAAGGTTTCGACACTCAATTTAAAGGTTTCGACACCAAATTCAAAGATTTAGATACTAAATTCGAAGGTTTTGAAAAAAATCTTGGAATTCAGTCAGGGGACTTGCAAGGAGGATTGGAATTATTTAAGGAGCACCAATTCGATATGAAACAGTACATGGAGAAGGCTCAAGCCGAAATGACGGATTTAAAGGAACAAATTAAGAGGGATAAGGTGGAAATTGAAAGTAATATGGGGACACAGTTGAAATCATTGGAGAAAACCGTTCAAGAGAAAATGGATCGAAGCGTGGAGGCATTGACCGCCAAGATGGAAGAAAGGGATAAAGCAATCAACGCAGAGGTCTTGGTGTTAAAGGAAGAGGCGAAAGCAATACAGCAGAGATTAGCGAAAGATACCAGGAGCATGACCGATAAAATGTCTGAATTCACCATGGAGCAGGAATGCAAGATGGAAAGTCTTAGGAGTCAGATGGGGGAAATGAAATTAGAGTTAAACGACGAAATTAAAACACAGATTGCAACAGCGGTTTCGACAGTACAAGATAAAGTGAGTATTGCTCACGGAGAACAGTTAAAGAGAATTGTTGAATTAGAAGGAAAGATGGTAGAAGCAAAATCGATAGATGTAAACAAGGAACCAAGTCCGACAGGAACAACATTCACACCAATCAGTTACAGCTCAACTCAACCGATTACCATCATTAGGAATCAGGAGGACCGCCCAAAAAAAATTTCAAATTTGACTGGCATCACACCCATAGAATTCCTGCGGGACCTGAAGGAATACATGGATGAACATAGGGTTCCTAAAGAGAGAGAAATGAGGGTGATAGAAAGAGCTCTTGAAGGCCAACCGCTAAACTGGATGCGAGCTTTTAGGAATCAGTTTAGAGGGTACGATGACTTTGCGAACGCTTTCCTGAAGAGATTTTGGTCCTCAGAAGATCAACAAAGTATAAGGGCTGAATTATACTCAAAGAAATACGCGACTACCAGGCCAACACAATACGCTGGGTACTTCACGAATCAGGTAGCCAGGCTACAATTTTTGGATCCACCGTTGGAGGAGCAGGATTTGGTGCATGCCATCATACAGCAATATCCGGTAGAAGTCCAGCGTGTATTAATTGCATCGGGTGCAAATAGACTCGAGGTGTGTGACGAGATTTTGAGGAAACTAGACCACACGAGCAAGATGACGGAACCTCGTAGTCCAAGGACAGAACAGAGAGAAGCAAATATGGTGGTAATGGATCGTATGGCGCAGACGGAACCTCAGCGAAGTTATGGAAGGAACGATAGAGATGGAAGGGATGAAGGAAATGGCTTAAACAGATACAGGAATCAAGGAAAGCCATATGACCGGAGGCCATATTATCAGGATAGAAGTGGACGATTTAATCAGAGGGACTACGGAAGGTCAGGATATAGAGGGAGAGAATCGTGGCCACGTGATCGGAGACCATACAATAACTGCCCAAGGTACGGGAATCAAGAAAGGCAAAATTATAGGCCATCATTAGAAGAACGTCACCAAGAAAGCCGAAGATACATTGAACAATTAAGGGAAAAGGAACAAGAAGAAGAAGAATCTCAGGCAAAACAGCATGAGGAATCGAAACCAGGCACCAGTGGAGTCAAATCAGGAAAGAGAAGCTGACAGGAAGGAAATACTGAGTTTGGACAGGGACTCACAGGCAGTAATAACGATTTTTTGCCCATTAATAATGATTTACGCCCTAGTGCTAGGACAGTCCAAATTCAAGCTATACACCACATAACTGATGAAGATATTATTTATGGAGACGAAGAAGGAAATAGAAAGGTGAGGTGTGTGGATCTGCCAATAATCAATGTAAATATAGGGAAGTGTGAGATTGAAACGCTGCTCGACACGGGTGCGAGTGTGAGCATAATATCGGAAGCTTGTCTGGAAGGAATAAAAGATTTAGTTGAGATGGCTATAATGCCAGTATCGAGTATGAAGATACAGGGTGTTATTCCAAACAGATCAGTAAAATGTAGAAAACAAGTTTTGTTTGAATTCCGAATCTCTGAAAGAGTATTCGAGCATGTATTTATTGTGCTCAAGGACAGTAAATACAGCATGATATTAGGAGCGGAATTCATTTCTGAGCACGGCATAGTCATAGACCTGCGCGGAAAAGTGGTTCAATTCAGAGATGATATAGATGAACGAGTTGAAAGTGAAAGGGAAGAATTTCCAATTAGGGACACTGGAAATAAGTGGGAAGGAATGTTGCCGGATAGCAAGGAGGAAATGAGGATAAATACCATCAAAGAAGAACCATTGGAGCCAAAGTTACAGGAGAATTTGGAAAATCTGATAGAAGAGTTTAAACACATCTTCGACAGCAAACCAGGGTTGATCAAAAATTTCCAGTATGAAATGAAATTAACTGATGACACGCCGTATAAAGGGAAAATCTATCCTGTCCCGGAATACCTTCATGGGAAGGTAGAAGAGATGATAAAGACAATGGAGAAGGACGGCATCATAGAGAAGAGGGCAACGTCATACTTGAACCCTCTCGCTATAGTAAAGAAACCCGATGGATCTGTGAGGATATGCTTAGACGCGAGAAAAATTAACAGCGTGAGCCTTCCAGAATACGACAGACCACCCAAGATCAGGGAGATACTGAGAAGGTTCAAAGGGAAGTCGATATTTACAACTCTGGATTTGACGGCGTCATATTACCATATTGAGCTAGCGGAAAATAGTCGTCAGTACACGGGGTTCCTATTCGACGAGAAGACATATGTCTTTTCTAGGCTCCCATTTGGCCTGAAAAATAGTGGACCCGTGATGGTGAGAGCACTGGACCAAAATCTAACGGAAGAAGTCAAGAAGCACGTGATCTGTTACGTAGATGACTTGATCATAGCATCGGAGACACCAGAAGAGCATATAGAACACATTAGAATGGTTTTTCAAAATCTAGATGAGGCGAACTTCAAAGTGAATTATAAGAAGTGTCATTTTTGTAAGGAGGAGATCATGTTTCTTGGACACGTGATAGATGGGCAAGGATACAGGCCAAACCCCCAAAAGATAGATGCTATCAAAAACTTCCCTAGGCCGCGAAAAATTAAGCAAATTAGAGGATTTTTGGGCATGTGCCAATTTTTTGCCCTGCATTGCCCTAAGTACTCTGAAGTGATGGCTCCGCTTCACGAGTTACTAAAGAAAAACAACAAATGGAAATGGGGAAACGAATGCGAAGAAGCTTTCAACAGAGCAAAGAGTATGCTAGTTGAAAACATAAAATTGGAGTATCCAGATTTTCAAAGAACGTTTTACTTGGAAACGGACGCTTCTTATGTGGGAATAAGCGCGGTACTATATCAACTAGATGACAAACAGCAGAGGCACTACTTAGCATTTGCTAGTAGAAAATTGAAAGCGCATGAGAGGAACTACACTGTCACTGAAGTTGAAGCCTTGGCGACGATTTTCGCACTACAAAACTGGAAGAAAATGCTATTAGGACACCGAATAATAATAATAACTGACCATAAGGCCCTCCAGTTTATGTTAAAAACGGATCTAGCCAATGAGAGAGTTGCACGATGGACCTTGTTTCTGCAAAGATTTGATGTTTCGATTGTTCACCAACCGGGAAGGAATAACCTGTTGGCGGACATACTGAGCCGAAATCCCTGTGAAGAAGCAAGCGTGCAAGTGGTAGAAATTCAGCGGGAAGACCGTGAGACGATTGAAAGACTCAAGAAGATCCCACAGTCACAAAAAAGATACGAGCCGTTGAGAAGAATTTATAGGATTTTGAAAGGCAGGATGGACCGAGATGACCCTGAATACGAAGCTACTTCGAAACAAGCGGCTGTACATTTGATTTTAGGGGACTCAGTCTACAAGTTCATAGATCGAGATCGCACTATGCTCAGGATCGTAATACCACCCAGTTTAGTCCAGCCGGTGACATGGCTAGCACATCATGCCATAGGTCATGGCGGCACGGACAAGACGATTGCGGTGTTGCAGGAACAATTTACGTGGGAAGGAATGAGAATATCTGTGAAAAACACATTGAGAACCTGTGACGTATGTCAGAAGAGCAAGTACTCATCACACCTACTACGGGAGAAGCCAAGGGCTATAATACCATCCAAACCCTGTGAGTTGTATTCGGCGGACCTGTATGGCCCCCTCCCTAGATCAACCAGAGGAAATCGGTACATATTGGTGACTATGGATGTTTTTTCGAAATTCATAATGCTGCACCCCATTCAAAAGGCAAAGGCGAGATACGTCATCAATAGGATAGAGAAAGGAGTGATTCCTAAGGCAGGTAAGCCCGAATATATTTTAACAGATCACGGGACTCAATTCACTGCAGCAGACTTCCAACAAGCGATTACGAGGCTGGGTATTAAACATATTTTAAGTTCAATTCGAAATCCCGAATCGAACCCTGTTGAAAGGACGATGGCTGAACTGGGAAAGTTCTTCAGAATTTATACACATGAAAGGCATGATAGATGGATGGAATTTGTACCGCTAATTGAAGCGTGTATAAACACCACACTCCATGAAAGTACGCGGCAAATTCCTCAGGCTCTCCATTTTAATACGGCACCCCGAAGACCATGGGACCATCTGTTCAACAGACCTCCAGACGCCGTCCCCAGTCATAATGTAAGGATACAGAGGGCACGCGAGCGACTTCAACTCCAAGCGGACAAGAGAGCTAGAAGGGTGCAGCACAAGCGATTCGATCAGCCCCTGAACGAAGGACAGGAAGTGCTCCTCAGGAGACCTGTGTCATCTAATTTGCCAGCGAAGATCTATAGCAAATTTGTAAGAGTTTTCGCTGGGCCGTTCAAGATTGGACGCAATTATGGAAATAATTGTTACCAAGTCGTGGATATCGCAACTGAGAGAGTTATAGGCAAATTCAATGCAGCTAGCCTTAAAAGGTACCACAAGAGAGAGTAAGCATGCGATATGGAGAACTCATTGAAGAAATAGATTGTTAACCCAACAGAATAATAATAATCGAGATGTTTCACGCTTATTATTATTCCTGGTTGAGGGGGATTTGTGACCGATATCGCATGGTTTTGAGAGCTCTGGCAATGTCGCATAGCAGGAGGAAGGATGCAAGCGGAAGTAACCTGAGGTTGATGTTTTTACGTCATGGACATAGTCGACAGCATGACTAGGCGAAGTTTCCAGAAGTGCAGAGGGCGCTGATGAGCTCCAGGAAAAGTTGAGGTGGAAAGGTCACACCGGAGAAGCGGGTCACTTTATTTTGCATCGCCGTCCAGCGAAGTTCACTTTCTTTTGTGTCGCCGTACGCCGAAGTTCATCTTTATTTTTGTGTCGCCGCACGCTGAAGTTACTAACAAGTGTGTAGTAGCAGTCGTATCGTGGCCGCTTGGAACCAGTGTGGTATTCCGACAGTTTTTTGGGACATAGCTGAAAGGATCAGTATTATTTCTTGCGTGGACAGCTCTGTGTTAACGAATACTAAAGCTGAATGTGGCGAGGTGATATTATAACGCAGATCATAATGCATTATGTTGTGGGACACTAGTCATTTTGTACAATAAATTGCGAGCAGACACACGTGGTGTCTCAAGCTTTTACCAGGTACGGGACTGTATGGGCCGTGCGCTATATAACTGACGCCCAGAACATATGAACGAAGCGATGTGCTTTTGTTTGACGACCAGACAAATGAGTGTCCAGGGTCAGTGAACTATGAGAGATAAGCTGAGTGCAGTCCAAATATAGAGCGACATTCTAGGTCAAGGACGGACGTAATACCTTATGAGTACAGGCTTGTGTAGACGCATACGATATAACCTGTGCCGTTATAGAGTTATTTTCACGGCCATGAGTTGATATTACTTGGCATAGTCGACATGAAGATTGCAGCGATGTATTGGACGGACATAAAGGCTATCAGTACAGACCAGTGCGAGTTTTGTGTCAAGAACTTTACGAGCGAAGAGATGGCAAGCTAAGTTTAGTATGTGGAAGCTGTTACGATGACGTGGAAACGAAGGCGAGCCAGGACCATGGACACCCCGAGGGTCGCGAGCTGGATCCAGGACGAGAGGGGAGGATGTTCAATGGGAAGAACGTGGACCCAAACCCCCAGGAAACGTGTCAGCGGAACCAAGACTGAGGTGGCCGAAAGGTACTGAAAACCATGTTAATTCTTAAGTAGTGGTTAATGGGTAGTGGTTACTAAGATTTGGACAGTTGGGCAAAAATCGAAATAGAAGTTAATCAATAAGGATAAAATGCGATATAATGACATGATTGATAGGATAGTAAATGTTAAGTTTTCTTTTGAGAGATTAATGCAGTCATATTTAGGGTTTAAAAATAAATGTATGGATGCTTCAAAATATAATTTGAGTACAGGGATCTTTCAGCGTGTTAAGTCGCTGTGTTCTTTGAATTGGTGCAACCTGGATGACAAATTATGGTTTGAACAGGCTTAAATTACAAGGGATTCATTTACACTTAATGGGCCACTTTTTGTACGCACATCACATTTATGCTAAACACTCACACGTCACTGAGGTTTCCCTTTACATGCTAACATGAGGAGATGCGTTTGGTAGGTGACTGATACAAGGTTGTGTAAATAATGATACTGCATTGATAAAATAGCAGGGTTGCATAATACGAAGTTATGATGAAACTAAAGGTTCTCGATATAGCGAGGTGAATAAAATAAATGATTATAATTAATGTTACGTGATAGGTTCAAGTAGATGAAATTTTGAGGCAATTGTCAGTTGAAAAATAATACAGATAGGCAGAGGCCATCTACTTAAATGTTTATGGTGTAGTTATAAATATGTGAAGAGCATGCAGTGATTAATAAATTAAAAAAAAATATCTGGGATCATAAAGATGTTAAAATGTTAAGTGATGAATGTAAAAGCCAACAGCCAGTCATTTTTCTGAGTGAGGCACAGCTGAACGAAAACCAGTGAAAATAATAATGAAAGTATTTAATACATGAATGAAAGGTCTGAAAATAAATTCTTTAACGCCAGTGACATCCATACATAACAATACTCTTTTTCCTATTTTGGTGATTACATTTAGTTAGAAGGAGATCGAATGAGGCAACAATTTTTTTTTCTTGGAATATCTTTTCAGATTTATGTACCTGCTCATTTATGGACTATTAGCGGAGAGGTGACATAGCATTTTGAAGTAATGGTTGTAATACTAGAATGATATAGCTCTGATCTCCGTAAGTTATTTTGTATCCAAAGATTAGGACGCCCGGAGATTTTTGTCCTCATTAATTTGAATTTTGCTTCTGCGTAATTTTTTTTTATTTGCACGTCAAGAGTAATTTTGAGAAGTCTCCGAGCGGAGGTAGGCTTCTGTGAGTGATTCTATGTATTTAGTGGTGTGGTTCTGTAATAAATGGTGGATGAGTTTTATCTTAACAGCGGAGTTTTTTGTCATTCTTGTTCGTTGTCATACTTGTGTGTCCACCGGATCAATTTTGAGATTTTACCCCAGTTGTACCCATCATTGTAAGGACCCCGGGATTGCTTGAATCTCGTTCCCGACACAGTTTTTTTTGGCCAAAATTGATTCGGACATTCAAGATTTTTTTTTCCTTTCGCGTTGTACCGAATTCTGGGTGAGGGTTGAAGTGTATGTCGGGCCACCCAATCCAAAGCCAGATTATCGGGCACATAATTCGTTGCGGGGAATCATTTCAATTATTTTATCTGCTATTATAGCTACTTTTTCAAGCCCTTCGTCGCTGACGATCAGAATATTCTTTATTGAATCCGGGAGTTTTTCTAACCAGAGAGTCTTAAGAACTTTTTCTTATACATCGATCCCTGCTAAGGCTTGCATCTTACGCAATAGTTGACTAGGTTTCTGGTCTCCTGAATCAATTCCAGTAACGAGTCTCTTAATACGTTTATCTTCGCTTTCCTTGAAAATGTTCAGTAAACGTTCCTTGGCCAATGAGTATTTATTTACTTCCGCACTTCTAATAATGTCCCAAATGTTTTCAATGTATTTAGGTTCTAATTGCGACACTAGGTGATTAAATTTAGTCTCTTCTGAAATAATTTTGCAAATACTAAACTGTGCCTCCACCTGATAGAACCAGATTTCGGGTTTCTCTATCCAAAAAGGTGGGCCTTTGATGCTAACCTTATTGGCTTCTAATCGCGTGTCCGGCATGGTCTCGGTTGTCGACATCTTTCTTCTCTTTATCACGTCGGGGTCACCAATGTTTAACCGTCGACTTTGAACTAGTACCACTATTTTTATTTATAAACTTTCACACACTAATACATATAAACTTTTACAAATTAATACACATACGGTATAAGCACTGTACATCAACTATTTTGTTTCCCACCATGTTTCTGCACTCACGGTTTTTTTTCTTTTTCAAAGTACGTAAATATATCTTGCCAACGCTTAAAAATAAAAAGTTAATTGTGATCCTTACAATTGTGGTCCTTACAGATTCATCCTGAAGTTTGGATGTATTAAACTTGTTTCTTGGCAAAATTTTGAAGTTCCTAAGTGGTTTAGATCTTATGGATATCCTGAGCTTACATATAAGAAGTTTATGATCTGTCCAACAATCGTCTATATTCCTTGCTGTTCTGGTAATAAGAGTGTCCTTCTTATCACATTGCCGGGTAATGATATAATGAAGAATGTGCCAATGTTTGGAACGAGGATTCATCCACGTGGTTTTGAAGCGGTCAGGTAGCCGGAACTGCGTGTTGGTTATGAAAAGTTCGTGTTCTGCACAAAGACCAAGAAGCAACAGTCCACTGGGATTACATTTTCCAAGTCCCTGTTTGCCCATCACATTATTCCATAGCCTGTGATCTTTCCCAACTCTGGCATTGAAGTCACCGAGGAGCAAGAGTTTATCTGCAGATGGTACCTTGGAGATGATTTCACTTAGCTGATTATAGAACTGAGCCTTTACTTCATCATCAGAATCTAAGGTAGGAGCATAGGCAGAGATGAGTGTCAAAAAGGAACCTCCTGAGAGTGGTATGCGGGGAGTCATGAGCCTTTCGCTGATTGCAATGGGCGTAAGTTGGTGATAATTTACCAGTTTGGTCTTCACAGCGAAGCCCACACCATGAATACGACATTCACCCTCCTCCTTTCCTTTCCAGAAGATGGTATATCCTGTTCCAGATTCAGTAATCTTGCCTTCAGAAGACAGCCTAGTTTCACTGAGAGCAGCAATGTCAACGTTGACTCTAGATAACTCATGGATTACGAGAGATGACCTTCTCTCAGGTCTAACCTTATTGTCCAAATCAAGCAAGGTTCTGATGTTCCATGATCCAATAATCAATTTGTGATTCTTTACTGTTTTTGAGTTTCGACCGCATGAGGAGTGACCTGCTGAGTGCGGTTGCCCAGCCGGACCAAGATTGTGACTTCCGATGTTTAGCTCACCTTTTCTTGGGCCTTCCCCATGTGCGGTGGGCAGCGGTGATCTAAATAAGCCTGCCCAAACACAGATGCAGGACCAAATTCCTGAGTAGTCACAGAGTCTCCGGAAGACGACCATCACACATCTGCTGCCAACGTGCAGGTCCGAACAAGGGGCTTCCAGTTACACCCATAACCTGCCCCCACCGTCCATATCCCATCGCCGTTGGACTTTGAAAAGTGACGTTCGGAAGAAGTGCCACTGGCGTGAATTTGTTTAGGGTGGATCTCAGCTTGCCAGGACGAGACCCACACACTATGAACTCTGAGCCTTATCCTGCGGCTCACAAAGAATGAGACATACAGGACCGAACACAGAGACTGCAACGAACTGCCGCATACTCAAGTACTACTGAGGTGCGCCTTTACAGCCAGTCCGTCTGGCGTGGCCTCTTCCGCCTCTATGACCGTTGGGAGCCATGAGAGTGATTGGCTCCTCCTCCACTCATTTTGCCGTTGGGCCAAAACCTGCCCATCATAACTATGGACAATAGTTTGCTCTATTAAACCTGAGCAATAGGCTGACCCTTCCGCCAACCACACTGTGCCAGAGTTCACCTCTTTCACTGCAGGTACCGTTGAGGACTTCACCGTAACCCTGGCAAGGGACCCTAACAAGGTACTACCAGCCGGGCCAGCTGGACCAGGTTTTTTTAAAGAGGTGTTACTCCTCTATCACTCCCTACTCTCACTGTAGTGCCTATACTATATAAGATATCACCACTGCTCCATGTACTGTATTAGAGTAGTACTGTATAACATTACACTATGTGCTATCGCACCACACTGCCCCACTCCACCAGTAGTAATACCAACACTGTATAACATTACACTATGTGCTATGGCACCACACTGCCCCACTCCACTAGTAGTAATACCAACACTGTATAACATTAAACCATGTGCCATGGCACCTCACTGTGTCACTCCACCAGTAGCAATACCAACACTGTTGCACCACACTGTTCCACTCCACTAGTAGCAATACCAACACTGTACAACATTACACCATGTGCCATGGCACCACACTGTGTCACTCCACCAGTAGTAATACCAACACTGTATAACATTACACTATGTGCTATGGCACCACACTGCCCCACTCCACTAGTAGCAATACCAACACTGTATAACATTACATCATGTGCTATGGTGCCACACTGCCCCACTCCACTAGTAGCAATACCAACACTGTATAACATTACACTATGTGCTATTGCACCACACTGCCCCACTCCACTAGTAGCAATACCAACACTGTACAACATTACACCATGTGCCATGGCAACACACTGTGTCACTCCACTAGTAGTAATACCAACACTGTATAACATTACACCATGCGCCATGGCACCACACTGTGTCACTCCACCAGTAGTAATACCAACACTGTATAACATTACACCATGTGCTATGGCACCACACTGCCCCACTCCAATAGTAGTACAGTAATACCAACACTGTATAACATTACACTATGTGCTATTGCACCACACTGCCCCGCTCCACTAGTAGCAATACCTACACTGTACAACATTACACCATGTGCCATGGCACCACACTGTGTCACTCCACTAGTAGTAATACCAATACTGTATAACATTACATCATGTGCCATGGCACCACACTGTGTCACTCCACCAGTAGTAATACCAACACTGTATAAAATTACACTATGTGCTATGGCACCACACTGCCCCACTCCACTAGTAGTAATACCAACACTGTACAACACTACACCACGCGCTACTGCACCACACTGTGACACTCCACCAGTAGCAATACCAACACTGTACAACATCACACCATGTGCTATTGCACCACACTGTGTCACTCCACTAGTAGTAATACCAACACTGTACAACATTACACTATGTGCTATTGCACCACACTGTGACACTCCACTATTAGTAATACCAACACTGTACAACACTACACCATGTGCCACTGCACCACACTGTGACACTCCACCAGTAGTAACACCAACACTGTACAACATTACACCATGTGCTATTACACCACACTGTGACACTCCACTAGTAGTAATACCAACACTGTACAACACTACACCATGTGCCACTGCACCACACTGTGACACTCCACCAGTAGCAATACCAACACTGTACAACATCACACCATGTGCTATTACACCACACTGTGACACTCCACTAGTAGTAATACCAACACTGTATAACATTACACCATGTGCCACTGCACCACACTGCATGAGGATAGCTCACAGGTTCTTCCCCGTTGAAGTAACACAGAACAAAAATGCAATAAACTGAAAATGTAAATATTATGTCTTTTTAATGTGCTAATAATTGAAAAGCGGGAATTTATGCATTTATAGAAAAAATGCTTAAAATATGTATTTACATAAAAAAATATTTATTTACCTAAAAATCCGAGCCCTAGTTATTGGGTTAGGCCTATATCCTCCGCGTCAATCGAAGAGGTTATAGAAGCGATGAGTGAAGGGGCCGGGAAGGGGGGGGGGGAGGGGGGCGCGATTAACTCCCGTATCCCGTAGCTGACGAAGGTTGGGAACAACTGTCTTAGGGTAACAAATAATTGCAGGGTACAATACCATGTGAAAGGGCCCTTGGTTGCAAGATCAAAGAGCAAAAGGAATACAGATTAATGATACTGAAGGTCCCATTGAACTATTAATTCGTACTGATGTAGCTGGAAAGTTAATGACAGGGCAAACTTGTACACTAAGCAATGGTCTTGTATGTATTGGGACTCTGCTGGGGTGGACTGTGATGTGTAAATTAGTTGCCGGTGATCTTTCAAGCATGACCAACCTTGTCACTTCTCTCTTTCTCAGAGATGCTTAAGTTGAAAATCTGTGGGAACTGGACATGCTAAGTAGTAGCGATCCTGCCGTAAGGAAATTTAAACTGAAGAAAACTTCGCAACAATGGAGCACTTTTAGAAAACCGTGTGTATTAACGAAGAATTTAGGTACGAAGTCCACATACCCTGGAAAGAAAACAAATCATTTCTTGTATCTAACAGGGTCATGGCTGAGAAGAGGTTAGTTAACTCAAGGGAGAAAGTGGAACATTTTGGACTAGATGAGACATATGAAAATATTTTAACTGAGTGGGAAAGGAGTGATGTTATTGAACCAGCCCAAGAGGATGAGAACTTCAGACACTATCTACCTCATTGAGCTGTTGTGAAGGAAAGTAGTTCAACGACGCCTGTTTGTCCTGTATTTGACGCCACAGCGAAGGAAGTGGGAACCCCTGCTTTCAACGATTGTTTGTAAGATGCCCCAACCAGATTGAGCTAATCCCTGCTATTCTTTTTAGATTCAGAGAGAGGAAAGTAGGAATTGTTGCAGACATCGAGAAGGCGTATGGAAAGAAGATCGAAACTATATCTGCTTCCTGATGTGAAAGAACGTTGGGAATAATGGCAAGATCTTCAAGCAAGCCAGGCTGGTTTTCGGCTTAACTTGTAGTCCGTTTCTCCTGGTGGCTGTCTTGGAGTAACACCTGAAGAAGTACTTGAAAAACCCGTAATTCAATCCCCTATTCATCAAGGGACTTCTACAGATCTTCTGCGTGGACAACGTTGTCACTAGTCTTGACAGCGAATCAGAGGTGGGCGAGTTCATCCATCAAGCTAGTAGGGTATTATCAGAAGGCAGGTTTAATTTGAGGGGATGCCAGTTCTCTCAGGATGATGACCAGCCTGCTACCTTTTCATCTGTTTTGGGACTGTTATGGGATCAACAGGATGATACACTTACTCTAAAATTTCATTGGTTGAATAGTATTCAGGAGGGAGAAGTGACAAAAAGGACAATTTTCTCACTCGCGCATCGAATTTTTGTTCCAGTTGTTGTGACATGCCATGTAACCCTTTGTGTCAAACCGTTGATTCAAAGGACGTGGAAGACTCATATAAAATGGGATAGTGCAGTTGATGAGAAGTCCAGAGACGGGTTTCTGGCCTGGATAAAAAATCTACCTCACCTGATAGAAATCAAGATTCCTCGATGGTTTGGAAGAAGTAACCATGTGCAAATTCATGTCTTCTGGGATGTCAGCCAACTTGCATACACAGCGGTAGTCTTCATAAGATGCGATTCCAACAATCAAATGAGTGTACAGTTATGTGATACAAGATATCGTGTAGTCCCCCTGAAGGAAGTGACAGTCTCCAGATTGGAATGGCTGGCTGATACAATTGTTGTACGGTTGCTTAAATGTGTGTTGGAATCTATTTCACGGAAAGTTCATGAGTTTTTTCTCTGGTCTGACTCGTCCACAGTTCTAGCATGAATCTGCAGGACTGAGAACTGGTCGGTGTTTGTCCGCGATCCTGCTTATGAGATCAGGAACTCCACCAATTCAAACTGCTGGCTACATGTTCCAGGTTCATTGAATCCAGCTGATTTACCGTCACGTGGCTGTTCTGCTTCGAAATTAGTAGCCTCTCGATGGTGGGAGGGACCTTCCTGATTGTATGAATCTCCAGATTTCTGTCCTTAAACAAAAGTGGTATATGACGAAGAGAGTACCGCAAAGGAAATGAAGAAAAACCCTGTGAATTCTCTGACTGTGACCAATGAAGGTCCCCTCTGGTATGCTAGGTATTTTTCTAGCTGTCACAGAATAGTTCATCTAGTCGCATGGATTCTTCGTTTCTGTAAGAACTGTCTTAGACGTGAGAAGATCTCACAAGAAAATCTGCAAGTTGAAGAGTTAGAAAAGGCTGAAATTAGACTGCTATAATTCAACGAGAAAGCTTCCACGGATTAGTTGATAAACGGCTGTCTTCACTACATCCGTTCCTGGAAGATGGAGTTCTTAGGGTAAAAACGAGACTACTACTGCGAAAAGATTTGAAGCAATTCAGGTTCCCAATTATTCTCCCGGCGAATCATGTCGTCACCTCTCTCTTGATTATGGATGAGCACGTGAAAAAAAATCACATTGGAGTACAACTTTTTCTTAACCAACTGAGGCAACGCTTCTGGATCATCGGTGGAAGGAGGACAGTTAGAAACATTATAAGAAAGTGTGTCAAGTGCCGGAGGCATGATGGACAACATACTGACATTGCTCAGGCCCCTCTGCCCTTGGACCGCATACGGGAAGCCTGTGTATTTGAAGTGATAGGAGTGGACTTGGCAGGTCCAGTGTTCCTGAGGGATGTAAAGCTTGGATTGTGGTTTTCACATGTGCGGTGTATCGCGCTGTGCATCTCGAAATGGTTACTTATATCTCCACAAGAGCATTTCTGCAAGCGTTCCGGTGGATTGTTGCAAGAAGAAGTCAACCCTCTCTGATTTACTCAGATAATGGTACAAATTTCACGGGTACAGATAACGTGTATCAAAATTTTGACTGGCAAAATATTTCTAAACTCTATTTGGTTGAACGTATTACTTGGATATTTAATCCCCCTAGTGCTCCTTGGTGGGGAGGCTTCTGGAAAAAGTTAATACGTCTAGTTAAACAGCTTCTGGAACGAGTTTTGGGTAAAGCCTGTCTAACTTACCAAGAAATGCTTACCATTCTCTGCAGTATAGAAGCCACCATATATGCAAGACCGCTAACATATCTGACCGATGGATGTGAAGATATAAGTCCAATCACCCGGTCACCCCTGCCTGCTTTCTACAAGAAATTAAAGACAACTGGAGTTCCAGAATGTAATGTTGGATGCTATAACCCTGAATCAAACAAACGTCATCTTCTGAACCTAAGAATGGCATTGAAGAAAAGATTCCAGCAGACATATCTGGGACTTTTGGCACTCGGTAAACCGAGTTGTAAACCAACTCTTTTGTTCAAGAGAGGTGACATTGTCTTCGTTGGATCAGACGGCACTAAGAGGACAGATTGGTCCTTTGGAAAAATCATGGACTTGTTCCCTGGATCTGACGGTTGTTACATCTAAAGGAGAACTCTTGAGACCCATACAGCGACCTTACCTACCAGAAGTACCTGATGAAGACAGCACACCTTTTAGGGTTGGCTTGAATAGGAAAACAGCTACTGCTTTAGGAGAGCCGACTGGAACTTGTGTTCAACCCCCAAATACCACACGGTCGGGTAGAACTGCCAATGTTCCTGCAAGATATGTGGAGTAGTTGAGGATGTCATTCCTCAACGGTGGGAGGATGTGACTGACACAGTTGGCAACAGTTTTGTTTTGTTTTTTGCAAGACTGGCTGCAATATACCAGACCGTATTACGACAATTGATCGAGCAAAAATGGTGGTAATCGTAGGGGAAGCTTTCGAGTAACGTCGATTTGTTTACGTTTGCTGATCCGACATACAAGAGAGGCTTCAACTGCAAAGAATTCGTATAAATAGTATATATCTCGAGTGATTTCGTACTGTTTATCTTCATGGTGTACCGTAGGTCACATAGTACTCTGTGCATAATAATAAATACCGGTACCGGTACCATATAAAGTGAGAAGTGTTGTGATGTGTCATGAAATGGGTCGCACATGCTGTGTGACGAGCTGTAGATCGAATTATACTGTTGCAGGTTATTTCGACATTTACATTTCATAAAGACCAAACAGTAAAGGAGAAGTGGATAAGAAATATACAAAGGGGTCATTCCGAAGTTTAAGTGCCAATAGTCATGTAGGTTTTAACAGTTTGAAGATACTTGACATTTATGGTTAGGGAAGGTCTTTCCCCAACTGAATATGGTGAACCCAGTCTCATTCCCAGGAAAATTCTCAAATTAACATGTCGTGCGATTCCCACAATTTTCCTTTATCAACCGTCTCACCATACAATTATACTTCCTAAAGATAGAACAAATCCAGGAGTACGTTTACAACATGTGTCGTTAGGTTATGAGGAAAATTTTGTAGTGTGGTGTGGATAAGATGGAGTTTCTACTTTTGATATCTTTATAAATAAGCTTGGTTCTTTTCGGAGTTATAGGCTACTGATAGATGATTATGGTAGGCATAATGACATACCGTCAGTGTGAGTTTTAAAGTGTCTAAATATTTGGAGCTAATGCATTCTATAAGAATATCTATGTGCATGTGGAGAAATGTAATGGATACTGCAGTGACAGGTGGACCGAGCAGGACACATTGGTGAGTCATCTTTCAAATTACAATAACCTATATCTACATTTCATATGATGCAATGGTTGGTAAGGGAAGCCTTGTGTTTTGATTGTGACACTGGTATAGTGGAAATGAAGTTTCCTTGCAACTCAAATCCAGTATTCGTTAGAGCTTCTAATATGGGCTATTCTCAAGAGGCCTATCAGTCAGAGCAGTGCTTACAGTCTTGTGCGCATGGTCTCCTTGACAGAGCATCAGCATTTCGGTGTTTAAGGCCTGCCCTGTGTTCAGAGTCGATGTCGTACTTCTCGAGCCTTTCGATCCACCGGGCTACCTGTCCCTCCGGGTTCTTAAAACTCAGAAGCCACGTAAGTGCTGCATGATCAGTCCGTAGAAGGAACTTCCTCCCATTGAGGTACTAGTGGAAATGCTCTACTGACTTCACTACAGCGAGCAATTCCCTTCTAGTCACGCAGTAGTTCATCTCCATCTTAGAAAGAACCTTGCTAAAGTAAGCTATTACCCTTTCTTGCCCACCTTGCAGTTGGGAGAGCACGCTACCGACGCCCACATTGCTAGCATCGGTGTCCAAAACGAACAGTCCTTCCGGTTGTGGGTAACTCAGGATAGGAGCATTAGTCAGCACCTCCTTTAGTTGTTCGAAAGCCTGTTGACAGGTCGTGTCTCACACAAAACTCCGACCTTCTTCGGTAAGTCGGGTCAGAGGATTAGGAATGTTAGCAAATCCTTGCACGAATCGACGGTAATAGGTGCACAGTCCGAGGAAACTCCTAACTTCGTGTTTATCCTTCGGTACCGGCCATTCTTTCACCGCGATTATCTTTTCCGGATCCACAGCAACTCCCTCTCCGGAAACAACATGGCCAAGGTAACTAACTTGTTTCCGAAAGAGGAAGCACTTCTTGGGGTTGATCTTCAGGTTGACATGATTTAGACGTAAGAACACCTGCCCCAAATTTTTCAGGTGATCTTCAAACGTCCTTCCGAGAACGATGATGTCATCCTAGTAAATCAGGCAGGTTTCCCAAGACAGCCCTTTTAAGACTCGCTCCATCAAACGTTTGAACTTTGCAGGGGCATTACAGCGTCTGAACGGCATAACTGTGAAATTTCATAGCCCAGAACCAATCGTAAAGGCGGTCTTCTCCTTGTCTTTGGGGTCCAACCCGACCTGCCAGTACCCACTCTTGAGGTCCAACGTGGAGAAGATCGTGCTCCCACCCAAGGTGTCTAGGGTGTCATCGATGCGTGGTAGAGGGTAACTGTCCTTTTTCGTCACATTGTTCAGCTGGCGATAGTCTACGCAAAACCGCGTGGATCCATCTTTCTTCTTCACCAGGACCACTGGCGAAGCCCATGGGCTGCTTGTAGGTTAAATCACCCCATCACGAGCCATATCATTTATTATCTGCTCGACATCCTCTCGCTTGGCTAGTGGCAATCTTCTGGGAATCTGGCGAATTTGTCTCGAGTCACCCGTATCGATGCGAGGTTGAACCACGTTCGTTCTTCCATTACAAGTCCCACACTGGAAGGCATCCTTATGACGTTTGAGAAGTTCGCTTACCTCTCAGCTCTGTCCAGGATGAAACTCTTGACACGCTGCCTCGATAAGACCGTCAAGCCACACTGAAGATCAATAGGATGAGGAGACAACTGTTCTTACTTGGCGTACGACGGAGGACACAGACGAACAGATTCCCAGGCTGGTTCCTTCCCGAACTGTTATTGGGCGATCATTAAGGTGCATTACTCAAACAGGAAATATCGCCCTGCACGGACCAAAGCTTTAGATCTCAGTATTCCACGTTCAAGTTCATCTTCACCAAACGTAGGCCCTACCGTGACGACGCGACGATAGCAGAAGTGGGGCCATTCCTGGTGTTGGCGCGGGTAGACAATCACCCTTTATCATCAACCCTCTTTAGTTTCCCTGCGGCTGGTGCTTCCCATTCGTAAATGTAGGGCATCGATCTCTGAGGAGCTCCACCTCCCCGCAGCCCCAGCACCTCGTCCGTTTCTTTTTGGACTGCAAGGCTTGAAGAACTTTCTCCACGATTTCTTCTATGGAAGGCACAGGTTGGACCTCCTTGTCTCCCTCCAGAGCTCAAATGCGCGCATAACTGCGCACGGATTGTTGAACAGCCTCGAACTCAAGAGCCAGGGTCAAGGCACCATTCAACGTTTGCGGGCACGCCAGCTTCACTGCCCGTTGTGTCTCAATCTCGCGAAGCCCGTCGATAAACTTCTCGGTTGCAAGACTCTCGTAAACGTCGCTGGGCACTGACGGATAGGCGCTCCTAACGAGACGGACTATGTCTGCTTCGAACTCCTGTAGCCTCTCGTTAGGTCTTTGGCAGCGATTTCTCAACTGGGAGTGATATAGCTGTTCCATGTGTCGATGTCCGAACCGCATTTCCAGTTTTTGTACAAGATTGTTGTAGTTCTGGCTTCCCGACAAGGGAACAGTTTGTAGGACTCGTAGGGCCTCCCCGCGCAGTGACAAACTCATCATTGCAGCTTTCGTGACCTCCGACCACCCATTAATCCTGGCGGCGGTCTCGAACAAGGTGAGGCATTTTTCCCACGCAGTTGGCAGTTCAGACCGCCCAACCATGGGAGCATGTGCACGATCCGTTGGCAGGTCAGTTCGCCGAACTGCGGGAACAGTTATACGCTCCTTACCTTCCGATGGTCCACCGGCAGCAATGGTTTTGTTTCCTTGCTTGTCTTTATTTTGAAGCAGAGCGCTCGCAAGCTCGTCCTCCAACTTCCGCAGGGATTCTTGAAATTCTTGAATTTCTTCCCTCAGCTTGGTTTCCGTAGTGAGCGTTACTTCTTGAAGTTTTCTCTCAAGTTTGGCAGTATTTTCCATTATCATCAGTAGAAAGATGTTAGTTAGTTAGTTAGTTAGTTAGTTATTGTTGTTTTAAGGGGAGGAACTACGAGGTCATCTGCCCCTAAGAGTAGAAAGATGGTGATGGTTTAAAATAGTGACACTAGCCGCTCGGCTACGCTGACCCCCTCAGCTATGTAATATTTACGATATCTCGCGAACCAATGGTCGGATTTGGGCATATGAGGTATCATAGCACTCGGGTTGACGCCCCCTTTATTATAAACTACATATTTCCACCCCACAAATAAAATCTACCCCTACTTAGGGGTAATCTTTTCAGTCAACTTTGCTCTGCATGTATCACAGGAGTAAGGCTTTACACTACTATGAATCAAACATTTTTCTCTTTTGTACCCATGCACACTTGCGACTTTTGTAATATGGCGGGCTTTTTAAATGATTATTTATGGATTAGTTTTTGATGTGTAACATCTTTCCACTCGGTTGCTGGATATTTTTGTGGGAGTGATTTTGAGAAATGGGACGGAAGTGGATCGGACGGAAGTGGATTGGATGGAAGTGTGTAAGACGCACTGCCAAACTGGCAGTGGTGAGCGGAAACAATGAACGCGCGGTGTCGGAGATTGGTACCAGACGCATTGTCGGTCATGTGGAATGTATATCACATACGGATTACTTCAAGGTTTGGAGGCGCCATTACAGATATTCCTACAATAAATCATCTTCAAGTTGTCGTTCTTTGGTGTAAAAGTATTCAATATATCATATTTGCTGAAAACAATTATGACTTATTAAGAGTCTGTTTTTCAATCTCTGGATAAAAGTGATGGGCATCCACTCCCCGAGTAACTTTGCTCATCACTTTCATACCGTACGGCAAATGCTCATGCGAACTATGGTGTCAACTGATTGAAACGCAAACCACATGTTCAAAGTCTTCCTATCAGTATTTAAATGATGATATGCTTTAATATGCAACATTGTAACTAGTCGGCAAATCTTTTCAGTAAACTTTGCTCTGCATGTATCACAGGAATAAGGCTTTACACTACTATGAATCGAACATTTTTTCTTTTGTACCCATGCACACTTGCGACTTTTGTAAGATGGCGGGCTTTTTAAATGACTATTTATGTATTAGTGTTTCTGGTATTGTGTTTCTGCAGAATGGCTATTCAGATATTAACCCACATTGCGGTAATGCAGTGATTAATATAAAATAGATCGATGTTTTTATACGGGAACTGGGCTAGCCTTTCATGGACCACTGTAAGAATTCCCTTTACTGTCAAGTAGGCGTATTCATAACTAATTTAAAACTCAGTTCCACGCAGGAACATTATCGAAAAGAAGCAAAATATTAAAGGAGCATAGAAAATTACTTCCATATTATTACTGGGACGTGAAAATAAGTAACTGTCTTATACTCTAAATTTCTGTGGCTGTAATGGCTGCGTAGATAGCGTCTTGGTCTGCGAATCATGAGGCCCCAGGTTCGAACCCCAGTCCCGGCAATTATTAGCCTACTTTTCACATTTTGCAAAAATGAGGAAAATGTAGACTTATGAGATCGGGCAAATGTGTGTCTGTCTGTCTGTCTGTCCTTCTGTCTGTCTGGCTGTGTGTGTGTCCCCCCCCCCCTATCAACTCCTAAACGGCTGGAGCAATCGGAACAAAATTTGGTAGGAGTAAAGATCTATACCTGAATATGTCACGGCCATATTTGAAAATGATGTCAGTGCTACCAACTGCTGACAAATCGCAATTGAAATTTGAACTCCATGTTGGATATCTTGGAAGGTATGAATGGGAGCTATTTCAAAATTGGCACACGTATAGATAATAAAATTGCAGTTACATTTCCAGGAGGCCATACATGGCAGTGTTGCCAAAATGATTATAAGCCTGCTGAAAGGTCCAATTTTAAATGCATATAACTTCTACACTATCAATTGGAACTCAACCAAATTTCGTATGTGCTATGTGTACATAAACAGATATGACTGAGCGTATTCTTACGAGGCTCCAGGGCTGCCAACTGTTAATAAATGCTCTCAATTTCTTTTATCCAAATACCCATATATCAGAAAGTATGCAAGCCGACTGCTTTAAAATATGCACATGTATAGTACCTGACATTATATATTAATTTGGAGTAACTTATATACGTCAGTGCTACCAACATGATTCTAAGCCTGCTGAGAGGTCCAAATTTAAATACATGTAACTTCTATACTAACATTCGGATTTCAACCAAATTTCGTGTGTACTATGTGTACCATAACAGATATGACCATGCCGATTCTTAAGAGTAACCAGGGCTGCCAACTGTTAATAAATGCTGTCTCTATTTTTATTACCCTAATATCAATATATCAGAAAGTATCCAAGCGAATAGCCCTAAACTTTGCACACGTATAGTACCTGGCATTCTAGATTAATTTGGAGTAACTAATATAGGCCTACGCCAGTGCTGCCAACATGATTATAAGCCTGCTGATAGGTCCAATTTTAAAATGCATGTAACTTCTATACTAACTAATGGATTTCATTCAAAATTGACACAACAATAGATCATATTATTTCAGATTATTTCTGACCAATACATGCATGTCATTGTTGCCAACATGATTTTACGTGCGCTGTTAGATCCAATGCTTAACTGCATGTAACGTCCATGCTATCCATTGGACTTCAACCAAATATTGTATTCTGTGCCTTAAGAGATGGAACTAAGAATATATTCAGTCACCAGGGCTGCCAACTGTAGTTCTTTATTAGGCTACATTATGCCAGGTATACAGTATTTCGAACTAATTAGAAATTTCGATATTACCAACTTAATTTCGTCATTATTCTATATAGATCCATATAGATTAATCGTTGGAATGAATCTTAAATTTTAAGAAAACTAGGCTCTTTAGATCGTCAAGGAACTTCTTGTTTTTGCTACCAGATTATCGATTTAAACGATATCTATCATAACATTATGAGTCATTTTAACCGAATCTACATGAACTTACGATTTATCTATTTTTAATTACAATAGTTTGCACCAAGCAGGAGTTGGGAAATTTGATTGTATTGAACATTATTTCCAATAGTCTATAGATAGGCGAGAGACTATGGTTTCATTCCTCCTCTTAATTTACAATATAATATGTGATGTTTGTTCAAACAAGTGTGTCAGTAGCATATCTCCAATTAAATCAATACAGTCATCATAGTACCAGTAAGAAAACTGAGCGTAAATTAACATGTCCAAGCTGTGTAGTATACGAGTAGGATAACATGTCAGATGACTTCACATACATTTCATCTCATTTTCATAGTAGGATAACAAGTCAGATGTTAAACATCATACGCGACTATTGTAAGGCTCGTATCTTTTTTTTTAATAATTTAACCAAAGAACCCAAAACTGAAAGGTCATCTGTATTTTTATATCTCGCTAACCAATGATCGGAGAGACTTGTGTTAGGTGTCATAGGACTCAGGATGGCCACCCCTTTCCCATGGCCAATGAATTTACCCAAAAGACCCAAAACGGCAAGGTATTCGACCTGAGATTTTATAAACTAATAATCGGAGAGGGTCAAGTGGGGTGTCATAGGACTTAGGATGGCCAACCCTTTCCCATGGGCAATGAATTTACCCAAAAGACCCAAAACGACAAGGTCATCGACCTGAGATTCTAAGAACCAAAGATCGGATTCAGACTTGTGACGTGTCTTAGGACACGGGGTGACACACTATTTTCTATGGCTTGCTCATTTACCCAAAATGCTCAAAACGGCAAGGTCATCGACCTGAGATTCTGTAAACGAATGATTGGATTCGGACGTGTGGGGTGTTGAATGACTTGGCTTGAAGTCTTCTTTCCTATGGCCCACTTATTTACCCAAAAGACCGAAAACGGCAAGGTCATTGACCTAAGATTTTATAAACTAATTATCAGATTTGGACATGTGAGGTGTTGAATGACTTGGCTTGAAGCCCTCTTTCCGTTGACTCACTCATTTACCCAAAAGACCCAAAACGTCAAGGTCATTGACCGAAGATTTTATAAACTAATCATTGGATTTGGACGTGTAAGGTGTTATAGGACTTGGCATGACGCCCTCTTTCCCATGGCCCATGAATTAATCCAAAATACCCAAAACGGCAAGGATATCGACCTGAGATTTTATAAACCAATAATCGGATTTGGTCACGTGAGGTGTTATATGGCCTTGCTGTAACAGTTTTCACTTTGCTCCACGTTGAGCGTACAAGTGTAATGGTTTTGCTCTAGCCCTCACTTTTGCGTGACAAGTGTTACGGTTTGACTGCCCCTAACTGTTGGGTGATAAATGTAACTGTTTACCTTTGCCTAAGCTATGTTGTTTTAATGGGCGCCAAGACCTCAACGCAATGTTGAAATCTAAATTTGTATTTAACAACGTCTAGCTCTGGTAGAACACCTTCAAGAATCTATTCACTCAGATCGTGGTATGATTTGAACATTAACCCAACAAACAATTGTATCAGGAGAAGGAATTGGTCTATATCTAATGCTACCTACTGAAAGCAAAGATTGCATTGTAAAAGAAATGAATTTATTATATAAAACAAGTATAGCAAAATTAATAACAATAATAAGTTTAAAATTTAAATTGGAGCGTTGCGATTTTAATATTACCGATAGAAAATTACGTGAAAACGGAGTCTGATAAATTATTGATTTTACTCTTATTCCCAAGCTATGAAGTTACTGAAATATTGAATAGAAAACAAAGAGAAACGAGAGATTGCGTATTTCTGCGTCATGCGCGCTTACCACTGGAAATGGCAGAAGCCTTTCCCTCGTACTGGATGATGCTGTGAGCTTCCCACAGTCTCCTGGACGTCGTCATCTTCGTCGATGTTTGATGATATACTGGTAGATTTGAAGATTTATGGTCCGAACCTCGGAACCAACACGTACAACCACAACGGTTAAGTTTCACAAAGATCGTCCTCCACTGCACGGAACATCGGAGCGACTCCCACTTGCAACCGAACTAGTCAAGTCTTTCACAGATTCTCCTCTCTCCACGGCGCGCCGAACGATATATGCACACGTCGGCTCCCCACCTCGGTACCGACTTCCAGCTTACATGGTCTCCACTGATTGGCTGCTCCCCATGCGCTACTTCCCCTTCTCTGGCTCATTACACACGGCGCGCGGATGATGAAGTCGATTTCCGTTCCAACTATCCGCCTTTTCTTGACGCTGCGACCCAAGCTTGCGTAATACTTCTTGACAAGAATCAGCCTGTATCTGAATTTCCAGTGAGTCATGTCTCTCATAATATCCTAACTGACGAAACTCCGTAAAATTCCGTAATCACATAATTTTCTATGATATTGTCGTTCGTAATAATTTGCTTGATAGCGTTTTCTAAGACATAGAAAACCTATCTGTATGCTTATAATTTTTATAAAATGCTCCGAAAATACCTTAATAATAATTATAATAAATTAATAATAATAATAAATTAACATGAAAAATTCTCTTGGCCGAACAATTTGCCGCGTAAATAAATATAGACTGGCTTCCTACTGACTTATGCCAGTGGCATAAAAAAAACTCGAAAAACACGTTACATATTCGCCTCGGATCATCGGATGATTTACCGTGACGACGGTCCATTATCCGATTATCCCAGACACGTTAATAATCCCCATCCAAAATACATATTACATAAATGAAATCACCCTAAATTACAGATATATACACTCATAATTTTTCTTCACGCACTTTGCGTCAAAGTTTGTTGTCACTATGGATTGCACTTTGCAACCAGTCCAATGTTTTTCATATAGAATAGTGTTTCACGGATATTTCCGCCTCTCAAATTTCTCTATGTTGGAAAAATAGACATAATTAATGTGTGAGCACTATGTATTTATGATGTCATATCACACGCATTGAAGGTGTTCTGATATATTTATATCACCATAGAACTTCCTAATTTCACTGGAGGTCCCTTCCTTATGGTGAAATTTAATCTCACTTATCACTGAGCACACGATCACACTATTGTGCCAGCGCATCGTGACCATAATACTTGATCTCTCTTTATAAAAGATGAAATTAATATTGACTTCTGAAAAAAAAACAGTAAATGCGCATTACATATAACACCAAATATTTCTGTGCCGTAATCGCCCTGTCTTGTTAAGTTCCCGTAGACCATATTCTACTTAATACTAGTTCTCAACACAGACCAGTTCTCCTCACACAAATAATACCATTGTACAAATTACCTTAAATTACACACTTACAAATCTTACATGGTGAGGCCGTAAACAGAAATCACGTGTGCCGTTATGTATGAGTTTCATGAAGGACTGTCTCGCATTATGATGGCCCATCTTTTGTCCCGTGGACGCCTTAAGCAAAAATACCCTGTCCAAGCGCTCACCCATCTCTTGGGGACAAATGGGAATTCACCAGCGCTACCAAATTCTGGCCTTGGTGTATCGAGACATTTTAGTGCTCAAGAGCATCCGACAATCCCGTCATATTTCCCTGTACCTTAAAAACTCTCATTTACTTACATACTACCCCCCTGTGTGACTTCTGATACGCCTGCCTGGAAGACCATCTCCTCCCACGCACCAAATACCACACTTACTCATTTGATAGGCTGGCTCGCCAGCTAAACATCCCCACTTTATGACACATACTTTCGGAGACTATACGTCCCGTATAATCTGTTTCCCTCACTATTCTCCAGCACATATGCTGTTTTGCCAATACGTTTGGAAACTATAAATGTTTCTGCGTCACCTGTTTCCAACCTTGCAAGTGGCTCCCTTAAATGAACGTCATCACGTTTCTCTACCTAGCATATTTCTCAGTGTCTGTAACGATGCCCTGTTGCTACTGTCCACACATGCTAACCCTACTTTCCTCTGGTGTTACACCTCTACTCGACACTCTATGACCTAAAAATGTCATTTCTGACTGACAGAATGACGACTTAGACAGCTTCAACGTGAACCCTGCCTGATCTAACTTCTGAAAAACTATATCTAAATGACGTAGATGCTCCTCAAAACTGCGTGAACTAATTACCATATCATCTATGTAAATGGTTACAAACTCTCCTGTGTCATCCCCTAATGCGATGTTTAAAGCCCTAATTAAAGCTGCTGAACTACTCTTTAACCCATAAGGTGTTCTACAAAATTGATAAAGGTTATATTTATGACTAAAAGCTGTAAATGGTCTATCTTCGTACATAAGTGGCACTTGCCAAAAACTGGAACTCAAATCTACACAAGTGAAATACTTCTTCCCCTCAAATGTTTGCATTAATTCCTCTATTGACATAGATTTCAGCTGATCTGAACTAATTCTACTGTTAACCAAACGAGCGTCTAAACAAATACGAACTGTGCCGTCGGTCTTGGGTACCGTGATCAAAGAATTAACATACGGACTGTTAGAGTGCTCAAAAATCCCATCTTCAAGCATCTGGTTAATTTGTGCCTCAACTGCACTCTGATAAGCGAAAGGTACAGGATATCTATGTCCTGTGAATACTGACCTATCAATAACGTTCAATGAATGTGTATAGCAATTGGCCATACCAATGCGATCCTCAAAAACTCTCCTATTACACAATAACATATCATAGAGCCGAACACACTGTTCATCCTCTATATTTCCCTGAAATGCAGCATCACGTAACGAGTCCTTTAGACTACCGTTCGTAATCACACTGCCCACAAAACATGGAGAACCCCGCTCTACGGCTGGCGATATCTCATTTAAAGTACAAATCACCCCTACAACACTACTCCTCTGAATATGGTCATTGAACGATACTTCTACTTCAGAATCTCCCCATTTAAATTTCAAACTCCCTACATCATAACATAAGTTACCAGACACTCTACTTAGCCACTCTGAACCCAAGATAATACTGAATACTAAATTTGGAATTACAAGGCAAATCTGCTTCTCTACATGATTATTAATTTTAATGTCTACTAAAACTTGCTTAGAAATTACTTTAGACCTCTTCCCAACAGCTGTGATAACAAAAGTGCTTTTAATTGGCATCTCCTCAAAATTTACTCCAGTTCCTTTCATTTTATCATAAAATGCACTACTTATGCAACTCTTCATACAACCACTATCAATTAAAACATCTGTGTACGCCTCGGACACGTTAAATTTAACTACGGGGCTCTTACTAACCACTTCCTGTATAATACCTTCATCATTTAGTTCATGTAATAATTCATTTCTTACACTTAGGTCATAGGGTTCCTGTATAATTGTATGGACAGGGCATGCTACAGACTGAGATTCTGACCTTACTTCGCAGCCTGGTTCGCGTTTAAAGAACCGCTACAGCTGGCTGTAGTACTACTAACTACTGCACAGGTCTGGTTGTTCTGGGCTGTGTTGTCATTGTTTGGCTACCACTAGGCTGTCCTCTTCCTTGACCCCTATTCTGGTTGTAATTATTGTCATTATAATTTCTCCCTTGATTTCCCCTGAAATCATTGTTTCTCCCTTGATTTCCCCTGAAATCATTGTTCCTCCCTTGATACTGATTACCATAGCCATTTCCTCTGTTCTGATTTAGCTGATTATTATTATTATTATTATTTCTATTTTGAGCGTTGGCCCCTTCGCCACCGTTCCCTTGAACTTCCTGATGCCTGGCTTCATTAGGCCTATTTTTATTATTACCCTGGTTCCTATTGAAATTGTCCTCATAACCCCCTCTCCCTAGTGCATCAAATGTGCTTAACAAATTTTCTACTTGTGATATAGTCTTTACATTCTGGATACAAGCAGCCTCCTTGATCCTATAGGGAAAGTGCCTAAGTAGCAACCTTACCACATCACTTTCCTCCTTCAAGCCATCCAGATATTTACACACTAATACCTGCCCTAAAAAGTATTCGGTCATGGTGGAGCTTCCTTTAGGGTTATATTTACCACACACTACTCCCTCACGATGCTGCGACTGAATAACCTCATTCCAGAACTTTTCACAGAATTTCATTTTAAAATCATTCATATCAGTAAACTTGTCTCTGTAGACAGCAAACCAATTCCTCGTTTCCCCCACAAACACTTGTTCTAAAATTTCAACTACCTGGCACCACTCAATACTACTATTTTCCAACCTCTCCCCGAATTTATTTTCTATAGTATTCATGAACTCCATTGGGCACCCCTGTCGATTGCTGAACTTACCCAGTTCTACCTCCCTGTGTGTGCTATTCACAAAAACTGGCCTATTCTGACTATTTTCTTGCCTGATCCTAGCTTTTAATTTCAATTCTAACTCTGCGATTTTCTCCTCAGCCTTCCTCTCAATACTGTTTACTGTTAATTTAATGTTTCCTTCTGATTCTTCTACTTTATCATATAGCTTTGCTTGTTTCTCCTCAATCTTGCTAATGCTCTCTCTATTACTCTCTCTTAAATCATTTACTTCTGCAACTATTTGCGAGTGGACTTTCTCAATTCTACCCCCCAGCTGTTCCTTAACCTCTTTAGTTGATACTTGAATCTTGTCAATTTCTCCCCCCAATTTCTTTTTAACCTGCAGTGTTTCTAATTTAACTAATTCCTTTAAATTTTCAGCCTGTGTGCTGATTCTACTTTCCAACTCCTCCTGTACTTTTCCTAATTTCTTGTCTACATCTGCAATGATCTCTTTAACCTTCTCTTCCATTACTCCTCTGATTTCTCCTCTAATCTGCTCCATTTTCACTCCTTACTGTTTTGTTCTAATTTAGCATTTAAAGTTTCAGTACTCTCTCTATTTTCCCTACTGTTTTGTTCTAGTTTAGCGTTGTTTTGTTCTAGTTTAGCGTTGTATTGTTCCAGTTTTGCATTTAAAGCGTCTGTACTCTCTTTATTTTCCCTACTGTTTGGTCTAATTTTGCATTTAAGGCATCACTACTAACTTTGTTCTGATACATGAACTCGAGAAGTAAAGTTTTTAATTCTGGTTGGCCGCCTACACTCCCTGTTTCAGTATCGGGATTTACCTCCGCTACCCCGGTACTACCATCACTCGACATACTGCTCGTATCATCACTCTCCAGTTGATGACCACTACGTAACCTCATCTGTCTTTCTTTCTCATCCCCCATAATGATATACACTGATAAAGACAAATAACCCCCAAAATACAGGCACAGAAATATATACCCTTCTCCTTCCACAAATGTTATTAGGTTTTCAGCCCCAAGTTGTCCGCGACAAGTGTAACAGTTTTCACTTTGCTCCACGTTGAGCGTACAAGTGTAATGGTTTTGCTCTAGCCCTCACTTTTGCGTGACAAGTTTTACGGTTTGACTGCCCCTAACTGTTGGGTGATAAATGTAACTGTTTACCTTTGCCTAAGCTATGTTGTTTTAATGGGCGCCAAGACCTCAACGCAATGTTGAAATCTAAATTTGTATTTAACAACGTCTAGCTCTGGTAGAACACCTACAAGGATCTATTCACTCAGATCGTGGTATGATTTGAACATTAACCCAACAAACAATTGTATCAGGAGAAGGAATTGGTCTATATCTAATGCTACCTACTGAAAGCAAAGATTGCATTGTAAAAGAAATGAATTTATTATATAAAACAAGTATAGCAAAATTAATAACAATAATAAGTTTAAAATTTAAATTGGAGCGTTGCGATTTTAATATTACCGATAGAAAATTACGTGAAAACGGAGTCTGATAAATTATTGATTTTACTCTTATTCCCAAGCTATGAAGTTACTGAAATATTGAATAGAAAACAAAGAGAAACGAAAGATTGCGTATTTCTGCGTCATTCGCGCTTACCACTGGAAATGGCCCAAGCCTTTCCCTCGTACTGGATGATGCTGTGAGCTTCCCACAGTCTCCTGGACGTCGTCATCTTCGTCGATGTTTGATGATATACTGGTAGATTTGAAGATTTATGGTCCGAACCTCGGAACCAACACGTACAACCACAACGGTTAAGTTTCACAAAGATCGTCCTCCACTACACGGAACATCGGAGCGACTCCCACTTGCAACCGAACTAGTCAAGTCTTTCACAGAATCTCCTCTCTCCACGGCGCGCCGAACGATATATGCACACGTCGGCTCCCCACCTCGGTACCGACTTCCAGCTTACGTGGTATCCACTGATTGGCTGCTCCCCATGCGCTACTTCCCCTTCTCTGGCTCATTACACACGGCGCGCGGATGATGAAGTCGATTTCCGTTCCAACTATCCGCCTTTTCTTGACGCTGCGACCCAAGCTTGCGTAATACTTCTTGACAAGAATCAGCCTGTATCTGAATTTCCAGTGAGTCATGTCTCTCATAATATCCTAACTGACGAAACTCCGTAAAATTCCGTAATCACATAATTTTCTATGATATTGTCGTTCGTAATAATTTGCTTGATAGCGTTTTCTAAGACATAGAAAACCTATCTGTGTGCTTATAATTTTTATAAAATGCTCCGAAAATACCTTAATAATAATTATAATAAATTAATAATAATAATAAATTAACATGAAAAATTCTCTTGGCCGAACAATTTGCCGCGTAAATAAATATAGACTGGCTTCCTACTGACTTATGCCAGTGGCATAAAAACCCCTCGAAAAACACGTTACATTGCGAACCCAAGATTTTATGAATGTATAATTGTAAACGCCTGATTTAGGATTTAAATTAATTCATGTAAGATTTTTTATTTTTTATTTTTATTTTAGATTTTAGATTCAAGTTTTGATTTTAGATTTATGATTTTATACTAACTTATAGATTTTAGATTTTGCGAAAATGTTGTGACTCAAAATTTTTTGGTAATTAATTATTAAAGAAAGACATATATGCCTAAAGGAATTATATTACTTGGAATTACATTTCCTTTACTACGAATTATTTATTTATAGATTTTAGATTTTAGAATTTACATTTTAGATTTTAGATTCTGCAAAAAAGACCAAACATAATGTCATGACTGGAAATTTTTGGTAAATAATTATTAAAGAAAGACATACAATAATTTGTATTATTTGGAATGACATTACCTTTACTATGATTTTATTTTCATTTTTAGATTTTAGATTTTTGATTTACATTTAGCAAAAAGACCAAATTTAATGGATATTGACTCAACATTTTTGGTAACTAATTAATACTAGATGATGATTGACTAGAGATTTTGAAAACAAATACTTAAATTTTATTTATTACAAACATCGGACCAGCAGTTAGAGTACCACAAGATAGCCTATATATTTTTTTGGTAATCCGTGCTGTAAGAATTTAAACAACTACATTTTGTTTCAACATGACAGTACCTTTATTGACTTGAGATTTCTGAAACCAATAATTTGATAACGATATACATTAGCTTGAATGAAGAAAAGAGCAAACCCTTTAATTGCTAAGGCAAGTTATTCTTTTACTTTGGGCTTGACAACGTAACTAGAAATTTAAGTTTTATAAATATCTTTTTAAATGTTATACATTTCTAAGTGCAAGAATAGGTGTACACAAAGTTATGTAACATGATACCTGACTGACCGCGACAGGATAGCATGAGCAAGAGATTTAAGATGGCTATTTATTGGATTTTTAAATTATTTAATTAATTAATTAATTAATTAATTATTTAATATTTATTACACACAGCAATGTAGGTAGAAAGATGATTACACTATACGTTAAGACTAATTTTTTAGGCCTTCGGCGACCTTGCCAAATGAATTTGCTAACCAGACACGAGGTAGCTACCAGGGAAACACTTTGGCGACTATGCTTGTTTTGAACAATGAGTACGGTTCTAGAGAGCAGCCCACTATTTTGATGCATATACAACAGATATTTAGGCCTATATAGAAACTGTGTGATCATTATTTTACAAAAATCGAGACATTATACCAGAGACGATTACGATACTTATGTAGAGCTTACCAAAATAATGTTGTGAAACGGTAAATGCTAGTCAACGAAAGGTAACTCATTACTAAAACCCATTACACGATACCTGAGAGGTTTTCTAAAATCATTTTAAGATGCTTTTAACCCTATATTAAAAACCCAGTTCACAAGACTGATAACCGCAATGTTATGGAAAAACAAAAATTCTACGTTCAAAAACGAACAAGTCATTGAGTCAATGTACACTGGAAAGTTTTGTTAAAACTCAAGTCCACAAGACTAATTAAATTAGTAACTGTTGGGTTGTCTGAGTGGTTTAAGGCGTTTGACTTAAGTTCAAATTTTCTGTACAAGGAAGCAAGGGTTCGAACCCCTTACCCGACATAACTATTGCCTCAATATTGATTGACGACACAGTAATATTATGATACTCGTTACACACAACTACAAATAAAGTGCATTATTTAAGACCACTCTTTCTGAACATAGTCAGATACTGTTGATGGTTAATAATTGCATTAATAGTGGGACGTGGGGATAGCAATTAAGAAAATCAGACAATACCCATACAAAAAAATTATTTATTTAATTTTTACAATAGATACACCCTGAATACAACTCTTTCTATTTACAATTGCGTGTTATAGTTTTTTTAACACAACGCTTGTTGCAGATCTTTTTTCCACGCCGAACAATAGGCATAAGAACGTCATCCTGCTGTTTTTCATCATTATCATAATCATCATCATGATCAGCATCATGATCATCTTTATCATTATCATTATAATCTTCATGATCAGCATAATCATCATCTTTATCACTATCGTTATAATCATCATCTTCGTAATCATCATCATCACTATTACTAAAGAGTCCGTTTTGAGTATTTTTTTTCAATACCACTTTTTGCATAGTCTGTGTTGAAGTGTTGAGGGTTTCTTGGACGTTGACAACTGTCCAAACATAACTTTTTGAGGACATGGTAAGTGCTTTTTAACAAATAATGCTCTATCTTGAGCAGCAATATCGTTTTCTCGAACTTGGTCTTTAGCATTTGATGTTTTTTTTGTTAACAGCAACCGTGGTTCGTTTGAAGCACTACATTGATGAACACTCACCCTTAAAACCTCACCATTTTCACTTTTGAGGTTGCCTCGACATCTGGCTTATGTATTTGCTTATGTGTTGGCTTATATATTGGATCATATTGGCTTATGTATTGGCTTATATACTGTATATATATTGGCTTATGCGTGTTGGCTTATTTATTGGCTTATGTATTGGCTCATTTATTGGCTTATGTATTGGCTTATGTGTTGGCTTATGTATTGGCTTCTATATTGGCTTATGGGTATTTGCTTATGTAATGGCTTATATATTGGCTTATGTATCGGTTTATGTATTGGCTTATGTATCTGCTTATATGTATTGACTTATATGTATTGGCTTATGTATTGTCTTATATATTGGCTTATGTGTGTTGGCTTATTTATTGACTTACGTGTTGGCTTATGTGTTTGCTTATTTGACGAGTTATTTTGTCAATGTATTTAGTGGCTTATTCTTTTGGTCTTGGAAAGCATCTCAGGCCTTTTAATGGCAACTACCGCCATGTTTGTAAGCAACAACCAACACACTAATATTCTATGAATTCTAGAGTACTTAAAGGTTAATGATTGAATCCCCCAACTCTTTCTCTTACTTCTATCACACGCTTTGCTAAAAACATTATATTTTAAAATTTTTACAAACATTTATTTGAAAAGTAGGGCATATGTTTAAACTAAAAATCCTAAAACGTCATATGTTAACTCTTACTCCTACCTCTATCCAAATCCCAGTCAAAATAATTTTTCCAAAAAATTAATTAGAAAGTAGGCTATATATTTAAATTAAAAATGATATAAAGTCATATGTTAACTCTTACACCTACCTCTATCCCACTCTCAGTCAAAAAAATATTTTATTTTTAAAATTTTTCCATAAATATTTACAAAGTAGGATATATTTTTAAGACTAGAAATCCTAGAAGGTTATATATATTGGCTTAACCCCAATGGTCTCTATAACATTTATGGTTAGAACAAACATTGTATTTTAATTTTTTTCTGAGTAATAATAACAGTAGAAAGAAAAGAAGTGGATTGATATTTTTAAGGTGGAATTTCCAAAGTATTGTCAAGAATAATAATTACATGAACAGATTCCAAGAATTCTAGAGTACTTTAAGGTTAATGATTGACTAGCAGTGAGATAGAGCTAGCTAACGTAATTTAACCTCAGATCACCTAACATAACCTAACTTCACCTAACCTAACCTAACCTAACTTCATCTAACCTGAGCTAACCTAACCTAACTTGACCTAAGCTAACCTAATATAACTTTACCTAACCTAACCTCAGCTCACCTCTGATATCACAAAGTTACAGTGTCCACGTTTACACCAAGTACAAGACATATTTCCTAGCACAGGTTTGATTGCTATGACAAAACACTTTGTTTTCTATTTCTTTAACCGTTGATCGCCAACATTCAACGCACACACAAAGTTTAGCATTTAACTCTGAGAGAACATGGCGGGAAACATGTAGGGAATATAGTTTTATTTCATACTTCAGCAAACTTCCTCAAAAGTGATGTAAAATGTTAGCAAGATGCCCTAAAATGTTGGCAGAATCCTCTAAAATGTTGTTAAAACGTCCCAGGATTTGGATAAAGGGTTACAAGGTGTGTTTTCAAGATTATAGATGGTTGCATCAGCACATGCATGAACTATAAAAGGGCTAGGTTCAAATGCCATGTCTTTGAGATAGATGATGGGGATGCCCCTCACAACGGAGGAGTACCTCGAGACGCTGCGAACAAGACTCGGGTAGCCGAGGGGTGAGTGTAAAAGACCCTAAGGAACTCTAAATTCTGTCCATCAGGAGTGATAAATTCTTTAAATTCACTGATCAGGGATTAATGCTTGAGATATTTTCGGGTTGTCACGAGACATGTTCTACTAGTTTAGACTTGCCTTGAGACTAGGTATGACGTCACAGATGGATGGGCGTCGGAGGCTGAACATCACTTTTTATCAAACAATGACATTTTCCTTTTCCGCCAGCGACCAAAGTGGAGGGGTAGCCTTATTAGTGCAAGAAGAATAGGGTTAAGTGAGGAAAATTAGTTTATCAAGCTAAAAATTGGTGGAGAGGTTCCTTGAATAGCCTGGATCAAAATACTAAAAGTCCAAAAAAATCCCTCTTGGGGAACATGCCGCCATCTTGGTAAATGGCCGGCATCTTGGATTTCGTATCCAGCATCGCATTGAACGTCATAACTCGGTACCTAAGGGTCATAGGGACATGCGGTTTGGTCATGATAACTTACCATAATGCAGGCTATCATTTTGACACTACTTAAACTAGATAACAATCGAAATAGTTATTATAAATAACTTAAAAAGACTCTCATAGGGTAGCGTTAACATCCATCTTGATGTTCAATGTCGATTTTTCACCTTTTACTGTCATGGGATTGAAAAAAGTACTGAAATAAATGTTGTTAAGCACATCAACACGCACAAAAATATGTGATCAGCACTTTCGTAAACCAAAAATTACGGGTGTGAGAAGTTGTCAAACATGCGCATGCAACTCGAGGAGTGGCGCGCCGAGGAGGGTGGCTTCTCAAAGCCGGTGCAACTGGCGATGTAAACATAATCTGTAGACGCAACTATGCCCCTTTTTAAATGCTGAGTAAAAATTTGTCACTTTTATATAGAAGGATAGCATCTTATAACCTAATAAATAATTAGAAAACACAATAATTAATTTGTTAATACAGTAACTTAGCGCTTTAAAACTCTCTTTCTTAGCTACGTATTTTATATTTATATAGAAAAGGAATGATAAACGTTACTATTAGAAAATAAATTAAGCAGCTATTTGCTTATTTGCTATCTTATACCACACCTTCAACACACTAATGTTTAAGCACGTTACAATTTCTTTTGTACATACACGAAAAACACGGAAAGGAGGATATTCTGCTGCCACGGGGCGCTGTAGTGCGGTGTGCCTGTAAAGGAATAAAGCTAACTATTAATTATATCGTACGCGTTTAATATTGGTCATGTGTTGGTAAAAAAAAACGTGACAATTGTCTTAATCTTGACGCTTTTTCTTTGGTAAGGTTGAACTTTCAGAAGAGTCTACTCTGCGGCGAAGAGGTGGCGAGGATCTGCATGGCAATTCTTCGGGGTTGTTCTCCTGTTCCTCACTTACCATATCGTCAAGAGTATCTGGCTCTGACATGTTAGAACAACCATCACAAGTACAATTGCTGCACATTGCTGAACAGGAAAGACCTTGTCTTCGGCATCCGCAAGATCTGCTGCCGCATCATGTCTTGCACTCTTAGCTGATGAGGTTTAGGAGGAAGTCTGGTGCGGGAGGAGATTCTGTTGGGATCGGTAAAAATTTGCCGATTCTGTTCTTCTTCCATCCCCACTCTGTAGGTGGAAGAGAGATTCCGCGCCATTCCTGCGTTTGGTGGTAATCTCTTAGGCTATGCTGTCGAGATGCTGCTGATGTTGGTGGAAGACTTGAGAGGTTAAAGTCTGCATGGAGACGTTGTTTGGCAATGGTCTTAAGGTACTGACTATACCTTGTCTTGTTTAGGCTATCTGTAGTTCTACCTCCGTATAACGCTACGAAAAATTCTTCCCCTGCCTTCACGATCTCTTCCACTGCAGCGTCTGCGCTGAAAAAAAAAAGCAATTCTTTGGCGAAGACCTGGGTTATCGTTTAAAGTCTTGAACGCGTGTACCCCCTTCCTGTAGGGAGCCGAAGTTGTGTCGCAAACGGACATGGCATGGAGGAAGAGAAGATTGTCGGTCATGTCCCCAAGAGCCTTCTGCAATTCCGTAGAGCCAAAGAGTTTCTTCGGATGGGCCTTTGATGGTGGCACCAGCATATAGAAGTTTCTATCGCGTTCTGCAAGGCTCGAAAGAAATACCAACAAATCGGTATCACCTCCAACAATTGCTACATGACCTCCCTTCTCTGCTTCCTTGATCGCTGTTGTCACGATGAGAGGATCAGCATCAGACTTGGCATGAATAGCTGGAATCCCCTTTTCTTCGAAACAACGACCTAAAATGGCAACGAATCTTGATTTGATTGAAGTATTGGCTAGGAACTGACTCTGCGACGAGACCACTTGCACTTCCAAATCCACCAAAACTTCAGAAGATGACGTCTTGGCACGTCGTCTCATATGCTCCACGTCTTTCGTCGAACACTAAGTTACAATAACTTTCCCTTGATAGTTCACCTTGATGTACGAAATGTAGTTCTTACAAACATCATCGAAGGTTCCCGATTTCGGCAATACCTCCCGGTGCAGGAGATCTCCACCGTCAAAGTTCTTCGGAAAGCCAGGTCATTGGTGCATACAACTTTATCACTGTCCGTAAAGTTGATTTTGTACCTTTTCTGATAGTTGAAGCATCGAACAGCGCTGGCGGTAATAACACCAACTCGTATTCAAAGCAAGATTCAAGGTACTCTTCATTGCGAGCGACACACGCAATTCGATGGAACAGCTAGTTCGAATTTACAGGTACGGTCTCACCTCGGACAACAAGAGCTGCAAGAGTGACAACTTTGTCCTTTCGTTGGAGTTTAACTTCGGCGAACGATTTCCCTTCCAGTTTCTTCAAAGTCGCGGTTCCTATCTCCCAAGCTGAGTCGCAGGTCACCGTTTCGTCACGTATATCACCGGTTGATTAGGACACCAAAATATCCTGGGGTTTGTCGAAAGGAGAATGTATACGTAGCCATTCTGTGATTTTTTCGAGATGCTTGAACTCTCGCCTTTGGCAAGCTTGCCCAAGTTCCACGTGTTGCATGGAATTTAATGGTAAAATCGTTTTTGATGTAGGACATTTATAGAGTACAGGAAACGGCATTAACTTTTAAACCGGATGGTAAGCATCGGCAAAATAAGCATAAAGGGACAGTTCAAACTGAAACACACATTTTTCGCTTTTATGATTATTTTCTGTGGCGTACCGTTTAAGATAAATTTAACGATAAACGTTACCGTAAAGACGTTCATTTCGGCCGGCCGGCGCCACTGCTAAGCAACACAGGGAACGAGAGCGCTCTGACGGCGCAGCGGCAGGGATGTCGCTCGGCAACGCGTGGACGGACAGTCCATTCTTAGTTTAATTACATACGGGCGTAGTGAAAAAAAAAACTTAATTATTAAAATTAAAAGGAAATATTCCTTTCTCTTAATACATACAATATAAGTAGCTAAGAAATAGATTTTTAGAACGAAAAGTTACTGTATTAACAAATTAACTATTGTTTTTTATTATTATTTATTAGGTTATAAGATCCTTCTATATAAAAGTGTCAAATTTTTACACTTCATTAAGAAAGGGACTTAGTTGCGCCTACAGAATATGTTTACTTCACCAGTTGCACCGGCTTTGAGAAGCCCCCCTCCACGGCGCGCCGCTCCTTGAGTTGCATGTGCATGTTTGACAACTTCTCACACCCGTAGTTTTTGGTTTACGAAAGTGCTGATCTCATATTTTTGTGCGAGTTGATGTGCTTAACAACATTTATTTCAGTACTTTTTTCAATCCCATGACAGTAAAAGGTGAAAAATCGACATTGAACATCAAGATGTCTTTTAACGCTACCCTATGAGAGTTTAAGCGATTTATAATAACTATTTCGATTGTTATCTAGGTTAAGTAGAGTCAAAATGTTAGCCTGCATTCTGGTAAGTTATCCTGACCAAACCACATGTCCCTATCACCCTTAGGTACCGTGTTATGACGTTCAATGCGATGCTGGATACGAAATCCAAGATGCCGGCCATTTTCCAAGATGGCGGCATGTTCCCCAAGAGGGATTTTTTTGGACTTTTAGTATTTTGATCCAGGCTATTCAAGGAACCTCTCCACCAATTTTTAGCTTGATAAACTAATTTTCCTCACTTTGACCGTATTCTGTCTAATATTCCTGCACTATATGGCCTGTATATCTAGTTGGGCTTGCCTCACTCAGGGCTCCTTCAGTTGATCTTGGCGAGCTGTAACTGTAAGGTAGTGACATGGAACAACTATGCCCTACTCATAGACATCGCCTCAGTCGAACGCATGTGCTGCCGTCTATAGAGGAACGCAAATGCGTTGAAGCTTCACTTGCTAGTGTTGTTGTTCCATGGTAGTGATACGCAGTGGACTATTGGCCGTGGTGTACGACGTATGACGTCCTACGAATCCACACGCCACATGAGTATTCACTGTGAAGGGCAAATACTACAAAACAGATAAATAAATCTATTCTTTTCTACATCTATGGATTGACGATCCTAGTGACTAATTTAAGTGTAAAAGGGGGCCTAGAGCCCTAACTTCGCCACAATAAAGGCACCAATAAATAAATAAATAAATAAATAGTCTATCCCATAGCTTGTAGTTTAGGGTCTAAGATACATCTACTGTATGTATGGTGTATGGGCCAATTCCATACAGGTCACGGAACATTGGAATGCGTCCACGTTTTTCAGGCATCGGCACTACATTGATTGATGTGTTTGTCAGCTCCTTTGCTCCCAGGAAATATCCTGGCACTCTTTTTTGCTGTAGGCTGAGTGAATCCCAGGAAGTGATAGTTTTGTTTCTAAAATCCAATATATAGGTGGAAATTGAACCCACTCCTTTCCAATTACGAGCAAAACGCTTCTACCAACTGAGCTACGCAACTCCCTCTCCAGATATAATTAATTATCTCACTCATTATTAACAAATATCAGAGAAATATAATTCTCACAAATTAAAGTAAAATACGTCAAGATAATCAAAATACAATAGCCTACTGTAAACCTGCCTTCAACGGACTCTTTATTAAACGGAAACTTATTTTAAACAGAAATATTTGTCGGTCCCGTGAACTTAGGGTGAAGAACGTGTTAAACCACCTTCATTAGACGGAAACTGAGTTATGCGGATAACGAAAATCAAAATACGTACAGGCACCCTGTGAAAATCTACCTTGTCTGTTGTAACAGTTTATTCTGTAGCTAACAAGGAATGTGCAAATAGGTCTTCCTTCTTTTGTTCTCCAACTTACACGTCAAAGTGTATGGTAATTGCCTGCTTCCTGTTCCCCAAGCCTTTACCAATGCTCATTTTAATGAGCTGTCAACAACAAATGCCTGTCTTTGTATCGGTCCTTGTCATCAGCTTAGAAATCAGCTTTTAACTGAGCACTTCGCAACTTACATCACTGACATAGTTGGACAGTAGTCATTATGGCTTCGAAAGCAAGAGTTGTGCTTGATCTTAAAACTGATACAGTAGCTGAAATATGTAAATACAGTATTGAATAAGGTATGCACACCATTTTATTCTTTATCAGTATGTTCTGAAAACGATTGGAATAAAGTACACGGATAGGAGAGTGATCTACAAGCTATACAGAAACCAGAGAGCAGTTATTGGAGTCGAAGGTCATGAGAGAGAAGCTGGTATTCAGAAAGGTGTAAGGCAAGGCTGCAACTTATCACCTAAACTTTTCAATCTATACATTGAACAAGCAATGACGGAAATTGGAGATAAATAAAAGGTAGGAGCAAAGTTTCAAGGAGAAATAATTTCAACTCTGAGATTTGCTGATGACATCGTCATCTTAGCCGACAAACCAGAGGATTTGAATGACTATTTAAGTGGTATGGATTCTGTCTTGAGGAAAGAAATCACGAAGAAAATTTATAAATGTAAAACAAAAATAATAGAATGCAGTCGAAAGAAATCATAAACCCCTATTGAAGTAAAATTGGCAGTTTAAAAGCTAAAGGAAGTAGGAGACTTCTGTTACCTAGGAAGCAAAATAACCAGTGATGGACGAAGCAAAGTGGATATAAAAAGTAGCTTGCCTCAGGCAAGGAAAGCATTTCTACAGAAAATGAATCTGTTGACATCGAATATAGATTTAGGTATTAGGAAGTCATTTTTGAAAGCCTTTGTCTGTAGTGTAACACTTTATGGAAGTGAAACTTGACTGTTTGTGCAGCAGAAAAGAGGATAATTGAAGCGTTTGAAATGTGGTGTTACAAGAGAATGATGAAGATCAGATTGGTAGATAGGGTTACAAATGAAGAGGTATTAAGACGAGTGGGAGAGGAGAGAGGTTTCGGGTGACTGATAATGAAGAGAAGAGATAGGTTGGTAGGACACATACTAAGACACCCAGGAATAGCGAAGTTAGTTATGGAAGGGAGGGTTGAGGATAAGAACTATAGGGGTAGACCGAGGTTAGAATATGTTAAACAGATTGCCTCGGATGTAGGGTGTGAGGTAACTATGTAGAGATAACGATTAGCTCAGGGCAGGGAGGCGTGGAGAGCTGCATCAAACCAATCAAAAGACTTAAGATTCAAACACACACACAGCATGTCCATGGTTTAATTACAGTATTTTAGCATAGGCCTACCTCTGTTAACCGGAAACCTATCTTAAACGGAAAAATGTGCGAGTCATTTTTTATTCCATTGAATCGATTCCATATGAAACAAAACACACACCAAATGTCGAAATAAACAGAACCATTGCTGTAAACTTCACAATTGGTTGAGTGAGGTGAGAATTGGATTCCTGATGCACCGATCACACAACCTGTTGTAACTGTTCATTCGATATATTTCAGCGTTCACGAATTAGACATAACTCTTTTAGAAATTAACATTGGCATTAAAAGGATGTACTATAATTTGCACTGTTGAACATGGTTTAATTTCTCCAAGTTTCGTTCAAGGTTCAATGTTGGTCCTCTCTTATGGTATCCCATCTCTTTCCTTGCAGAAAACTCATCTCAATTCGGAGGGATCGATGAGTACGATTATAGTGGGTTCGGAAGAATTGCGGGAGGTGTGACTGTGAACATTACAGAGTACCCCAGCATGGTAAGTAAAGCTAAAACCAGTGCATTTTAGGCAGTGATGTGAAGTAACGGAATTATTGGACTGGTAAAGATTAGATCTTAATATTCATTCTGAAATGAGAATACATACACAAATGGTATTTTCGGCCGTTCCAATGTATCAATATCTATCATGTTCCTATTTCAACGCTTTGGTATTGTAGGACCAAAATATTCTATATCTCTAGCGTATTTCTTCCAACTCTAATTGTATTGTATGTCGAATATATTCAATATATAATACTTAATGATCTTACAATACATCATACATTACATTAAAGTTGTAATTTTAACTGTTGCAATTCAAATTTTAGTTATTGATAACTTATAAAGGGGATGAGCCCGGAGTTTTAAATTCCCAGGCGGGCCCAAATCACGAGAAGAGAAAATGCACAACTAACCTCAACAACTTATTGATGATAGGACAAGAACGATAGTCTTCATTTATATCACCACCAAGTGAGGTTGCTTTCTCTTCCCCGATCTCACCTACTTGTCTAGGAGCACCCCTGAGTTGTTACTTATTGATGGTGCAACAAGAACGATAGTCTTCATTTATATCACCACCAAGTGAGGTTGCTTTCTCTTCCCCGATCTCACCTACTTGTCTAGGAGCACCCCTGAGTTGTTACTTATTGATGGTGCAACAAGAACGATAGTCTTCATTTATATCACCACCAAGTGAGGCTGCTTTCTCTTCCCCGATCTCACCTACTTGTCTAGGAGCACCCCTGAGTTGTTCCTTATTGATGGTGCAACAAGAACGATAGTCTTCATTTATATCACCACCAAGTGAGGTTTCTTTCTCTTCTCCGATCTCACCTACTTGTCTAGGAGCACCCCTGAGTTGTTCCTTATTGATGGTGCAACAAGAACGAGAGTCTTCATTTATATCACCACCAAGTGAGGCTGCTTTCTCTTCCCCGATCTCACCAACTTGTCTAGGAGCACCCCTGAGTTGTTACTTATTGATGGTGCAACAAGAACGGTAGTCTCCATTTATATCACAACCAAGTGAGGCTGCTTTCTCTTCCCCGATCTCACCAACTTGTCTAGGAGCACCCCTGAGTTGATACTTATTGATGGTGCAACAAGAACGATAGTCTTCATTTATATCACCACCAAGTGAGGCTGCTTTCTCTTCCCCGATCTCACCAACTTGTCTAGGAGCACCCCTGAGTTGTTACTTATTGATGGTGCAACAAGAACGATAGTCTTCATTTATATCACCACCAAGTGAGGTTGCTTTCTCTTCCCCGATCTCACCTACTTGTCTAGGAGCACCCCTGAGTTGTTACTTATTGATGGTGCAACAAGAACGATAGTCTTCATTTATATCACCAGCAAGTGAGGTTGATTTCTCTTCCCCGATCTCACCTACTTGTCTAGGAGCACCCCAGAGTTGTTCCTTATTGATGGTGTAACAAGAACGATAGTCTTCATTTATATCACCACCAAGTGAGGTTGCTTTCTCTTCCCCGATCTCACCTACTTGTCTAGGAGCACCCCTGAGTTGTTACTTATTGATGGTGCAACAAGAACGATAGTCTTCATTTATATCACCACCAAGTGAGGTTGCTTTCTCTTCCCCGATCTCACCTACTTGTCTAGGAGCACCCCTGAGTTGTTACTTATTGATGGTGCAACAAGAACGATAGTCTTCATTTATATCACCACCAAGTGAGGCTGCTTTCTCTTCCCTGATCTCACCAACTTGTCTAGGAGCACCCCTGAGTTGTTACTTATTGATGGTGCAACAAGAACGATAGTCTTCATTTATGTCACCTCCAAGTGAGGCTGCTTTCTCTTCCCTGATCTCACCAACTTGTCTAGGAGCACCCCTGAGTTGTTACTTATTGATGGTGCAACAAGAACGATAGTCTCCATTTATATCACCACCAAGTGAGGCTGCTTTCTCTTCCCTGATCTCACCAACTTGTCTAGGAGCACCCCTGAGTTGTTATTATTGATGGTGCAACAAGAACGATAGTCTACATTTATATCACCACCAAGTGAGGTTGCTTTCTCTTCCCCGATCTCACCTACTTGTCTAGGAGCACCCCTGAGTTGTTACTTATTGATGGTGCAACAAGAACGATAGTCTTCATTTATTTCACCACCAAGTGAGGCTGATTTCTCTTCCCTGATCTCACCAACTTGTCTAGGAGCACCCCTGAGTTGTTACTTATTGATGGTGCAACAAGAACGATAGTCTTCATTTATATCACCACCAAGTGAGGTTGCTTTCTCTCTCCCGATCTCACCTACTTGTCTAGGAGCACCCCTGAGTTGTTACTTATTGATGGTGCAACAAGAACGATAGTCTTCATTTATATCACCACCAAGTGAGGCTGCTTCCTCTTCCCTGATCTCACCAACTTGTCTAGGAGCACCCCTGAGTTGTTACTTATTGATGGTGCAACAAGAACGATAGTCTTCATTTATATCACCACCAAGTGAGGTTGCTTTCTCTTCCCCGATCTCACCTTCTTGTCTAGGAGCACCCCTGAGTTGTTACTTATTGATGGTGCAACAAGAACGATAGTCTTCATTTATATCACCACCAAGTGAGGTTGCTTTCTCTTCCCCGATCTCACCTACTTGTCTAGGAGCACCCCTGAGTTGTTACTTATTGATGGTGCAACAAGAACGATAGTCTTCATTTATATCACCACCAAGTGAGGCTGCTTTCTCTTCCCTGATCTCACCAACTTGTCTAGGAGCTCCCCTGAGTTGTTACTTATTGATGGTGCAACAAGAACGATAGTCTACATTTATATCACCACCAAGTGAGGTTGCTTTCTCTTCCCCGATCTCACCAACTTGTCTAGGAGCACCCCTGAGTTGTTACTTATTGATGGTGCAACAAGAACGATAGTCATCATTTATATCACCACCAAGTGAGGCTGCTTTCTCTTCCCCGATCTCACCTACTTGTCTAGGAGCACCCCTGAGTTGTTACTTATTGATGGTGCAACAAGAACGATAGTCTTCATTTATATCACCACCAATTGAGGCTGCTTTCTCTTCCCTGATCTCACCAACTTGTCTAGGAGCACCCCTGAGTTGTTACTTATTGATGGTGCAACAAAAACGATAGTCTTCATTTATATCACCACCAAGTGAGGTTGCTTTCTCTTCCCCGATCTCACCTACTTGTCTAGGAGCACCCCTGAGTTGTTATTAATTGATGGTGCAACAAGAACGATAGTCTTCATTTATATCACCACCAAGTGAGGCTGCTTTCTCTTCCCTGATCTCACCAACTTGTCTAGGAGCACCCCTGAGTTGTTACTTATTGATGGTGCAACAAGAACGATAGTCTTCATTTATATCACCACCAAGTGAGTTTGTTTTCTCTTCCCCGATCTCACCTACTTGTCTAGGAGCACCCCTGAGTTGTTACGTATTGATGGTGCAACAAGAACGATAGTCTTCATTTATATCACCACCAAGTGAGGTTGCTTTCTCTTCCCTGATCTCACCAACTTGTCTAGGAGCACCCCTGAGTTGTTACTTATTGATGGTGCAACAAGAACGATAGTCTTCATTTATGTCACCACCAAGTGAGGCTGCTTTCTCTTCCCTGATCTCACCAACTTGTCTAGGAGCACCCCTGAGTTGTTACTTATTGATGGTGCAACAGGAACGATAGTCTCCATTTATATCACCACCAAGTGAGGCTGCTTTCTCTTCCCTGATCTCACCAACTTGTCTAGGAGCACCCCTGAGTTGTTACTTATTGATGGTGCAACAAGAACGATAGTCTTCATTTATATCACCACCAAGTGAGGCTGCTTTCTCTTCCCTGATCTCACCAACTTGTCTAGGAGCACCCCTGAGTTGTTACTTATTGATGGTGCAACAAAAACGATAGTCTTCATTTATATCACCACCAAGTGAGGTTGCTATCTCTTCCCCGATCTCACCTACTTGTCTAGGAGCACCCCTGAGTTGTTACTTATTGATGGTGCAACAAGAACGATAGTCTTCATTTATTTCACCACCAAGTGAGGCTGCTTTGTCTTCCCTGATCTCACCAACTTGTCTAGGAGCACCCCTGAGTTGTTACTTATTGATGGTGCAACAAGAACGATAGTCTTCATTTATATCACCACCAAGTGAGGTTGCTTTCTCTCTCCCGATCTCACCTACTTGTCTAGGAGCACCCCTGAGTTGTTACTTATTGATGGTGCAACAAGAACGATAGTCTTCATTTATATCACCACCAAGTGAGGCTGCTTTCTCTTCCCTGATCTCACCAACTTGTCTAGGAGCACCCCTGAGTTGTAACTTATTGATGGTGCAACAAGAACGATAGTCTTCATTTATATCACCACCAAGTGAGGTTGCTTTCTCTTCCCCGATCTCACCTTCTTGTCTAGGAGCACCCCTGATTTGTTACTTATTGATGGTGCAACAAGAACGATAGTCTTCATTTATATCACCACCAAGTGAGGTTGCTTTCTCTTCCCCGATCTCACCTACTTGTCTAGGAGCACCCCTGAGTTGTTACTTATTGATGGTGCAACAAGAACGATAGTCTTCATTTATATCACCACCAAGTGAGGCTGCTTTCTCTTCCCTGATCTCACCCACTTGTCTAGGAGCACCCCAGAGTTGTTCCTTATTGATGGTGTAACAAGAACGATAGTCTTCATTTATATCACCACCAAGTGAGGTTGCTTTCTCTTCCCCGATCTCACCTACTTGTCTAGGAGCACCCATGAGTTGTTCCTTATTGATGGTGCAACAAGAACGATAGTCTTCATTTATATCACCACCAAGTGAGGCTGCTTTCTCATCCCTGATCTCACCAACTTGTCTAGGAGCACCCCTGAGTTGTTACTTATTGATGGTGTAACAAGAACGATAGTCTTCATTTATATCACCACCAAGTGAGGTTGCTTTCTCTTCCCCGATCTCACCTACTTGTCTAGGAGCACCCCAGAGTTGTTCCTTATTGATGGTGTAACAAGAACGATAGTCTTCATTTATATCACCACCAAGTGAGGCTGCTTTCTCTTCCCCGATCTCACCAACTTGTCTAGGAGCACCCCTGAGTTGTTCCTTATTGATGGTGTAACAAGAACGATAGTCTTCATTTATATCACCACCAAGTGAGGCTGCTTTCTCTTCCCCGGTCTCACCAACTTGTCTAGGAGCACCCCTGAGTTGTTACTTATTGATGGTGCAACAAGAACGATAGTCTTCATTTATTTCACCACCAAGTGAGGTTGCTTTCTCTTCCCCGATCTCACCTACTTGTCTAGGAGCACCCCAGAGTTGTTCCTTATTGATGGTGTAACAAGAACGATAGTCTTCATTTATATCACCACCAAGTGAGGTTGCTTTCTCTTCCCCGATCTCACCTACTTGTCTAGGAGCACCCCTGAGTTGTTACTTATTGATGGTGCAACAAGAACGATAGTCTTCATTTATATCACCACCAAGTGAGGCTGCTTTCTCTTCCCCGATCTCACCAACTTGTCTAGGAGCACCCCTGAGTTGTTCCTTATTGATGGTGTAACAAGAACGATAGTCTTCATTTATATCACCACCAAGTGAGGCTGCTTTCTCTTCCCCGGTCTCACCAACTTGTCTAGGAGCACCCCTGAGTTGTTACTTATTGATGGTAAAACAAGAACGATAGTCTTCATTTATATCACCACCAAGTGAGGTTGCTTTCTCTTCCCCGATCTCACCTACTTGTCTAGGAGCACCCCAGAGTTGTTCCTTATTGATGGTGTAACAAGAACGATAGTCTTCATTTATATCACCACCAAGTGAGGTTGCTTTCCCTTCCCCGATCTCACCTACTTGTCTAAGAGCACCCCTGAGTTGTTACTTATTGCTGGTGCAACAAGAACGATAGTCTTCATTTATATCACCACCAAGTGAGGTTGCTTTCTCTTCCCCGATCTCACCTACTTGTCTAGGAGCACCCCTGAGTTGTTACTTATTGATGGTGCAACAAGAACGATAGTCTTCATTTATATCACCACCAAGTGAGGCTGCTTTCTCTTCCCTGATCTCACCAACTTGTCTAGGAGCACCCCTGAGTTGTTACTTATTGATGGTGCAACAAGAACGATAGTCTTCATTTATGTCACCACCAAGTGAGGCTGCTTTCTCTTCCCTGATTTCACCAACTTGTCTAGGAGCACCCCTGAGTTGTTACTTATTGATGGTGCAACAAGAACGATAGTCTCCATTTATATCACCACCAAGTGAGGCTGCTTTCTCTTCCCTGATCTCACCAACTTGTCTAGGAGCACCCCTGAGTTGTTACTTATTGATGGTGCAACAAGACCGATAGTCTTCATTTATATCACCACCAAGTGAGGTTGCTTTCTCTTCCCCGATCTCACCTACTTGTCTAGGAGCACCCCTGAGTTGTTACTTATTGATGGTGCAACAAGAACGATAGTCTTCATTTATTTCACCACCAAGTGAGGCTGCTTTCTCTTCCCTGATCTCACCAACTTGTCTAGGAGCACCCCTGAGTTGTTACTTATTGATGGTGCAACAAGAACGATAGTCTTCATTTATATCACCACCAAGTGAGGTTGCTTTCTCTCTCCCGATCTCACCTACTTGTCTAGGAGCACCCCTGAGTTGTTACTTATTGATGGTGCAACAAGAACGATAGTCTTCATTTATATCACCACCAAGTGAGGCTGCTTTCTCTTCCCTGATCTCATCAACTTGTCTAGGAGCACCCCTGAGTTGTTACTTATTGATGGTGCAACAAGAACGATAGTCTTCATTTATATCACCACCAAGTGAGGTTGCTTTCTCTTCCCCGATCTCAACTTCTTGTCTAGGAGCACCCCTGATTTGTTACTTATTGATGGTGCAACAAGAACGATAGTCTTCATTTATATCACCACCAAGTGAGGTTGCTTTCTCTTCCCCGATCTCACCTACTTGTCTAGGAGCACCCCTGAGTTGTTACTTATTGATGGTGCAACAAGAACGATAGTCTTCATTTATATCACCACCAAGTGAGGCTGCTTTCTCTTCCCTGATCTCACCAACTTGTCTAGGAGCACCCCTGAGTTGTTACTTATTGATGGTGCAACAAGAATGATAGTCTTCATTTATATCACCACCAAGTGAGGTTGTTTTCTCTTCCCCGATCTCACCTACTGGTCTAGGAGCACCCCTGAGTTGTTACGTATTGATGGTGCAACAAGAACGATAGTCGTCATTTATATCACCACCAAGTGAGGCTGCTTTCTCTTCCCTGATCTCACCAACTTGTCTAGGAGCCCCCCTGAGTTGTTACTTATTGATGGTGCAACAAGAACGATAGTCTTCATTTATATCACCACCAAGTGAGTTTGTTTTCTCTTCCCCGATCTCACCTACTTGTCTAGGAGCACCCCTGAGTTGTTACGTATTGATGGTGCAACAAGAACGATAGTCTTCATTTATATCACCACCAAGTGAGGTTGCTTTCTCTTCCCTGATCTCACCAACTTGTCTAGGAGCACCCCTGAGTTGTTACTTATTGATGGTGCAACAAGAACGATAGTCTTCATTTATGTCACCACCAAGTGAGGCTGCTTTCTCTTCCCTGATCTCACCAACTTGTCTAGGAGCACCCCTGAGTTGTTACTTATTGATGGTGCAACAGGAACGATAGTCTCCATTTATATCACCACCAAGTGAGGCTGCTTTCTCTTCCCTGATCTCACCAACTTGTCTAGGAGCACCCCTGAGTTGTTACTTATTGATGGTGCAACAAGAACGATAGTCTTCATTTATATCACCACCAAGTGAGGCTGCTTTCTCTTCCCTGATCTCACCAACTTGTCTAGGAGCACCCCTGAGTTGTTACTTATTGATGGTGCAACAAAAACGATAGTCTTCATTTATATCACCACCAAGTGAGGTTGCTATCTCTTCCCCGATCTCACCTACTTGTCTAGGAGCACCCCTGAGTTGTTACTTATTGATCGTGCAACAAGAACGATAGTCTTCATTTATTTCACCACCAAGTGAGGTTGCTTTCTCTTCCCCGATCTCACCTTCTTGTCTAGGAGCACCCCTGATTTGTTACTCATTGATGGTGCAACAAGAACGATAGTCTTCATTTATATCACCACCAAGTGAGGTTGCTTTCTCTTCCCCGATCTCACCTACTTGTCTAGGAGCACCCCTGAGTTGTTACTTATTGATGGTGCAACAAGAACGATAGTCTTCATTTATATCACCACCAAGTGAGGCTGCTTTCTCTTCCCTGATCTCACCCACTTGTCTAGGAGCACCCCAGAGTTGTTCCTTATTGATGGTGTAACAAGAACGATAGTCTTCATTTATATCACCACCAAGTGAGGTTGCTTTCTCTTCCCCGATCTCACCTACTTGTCTAGGAGCTCCCATGAGTTGTTCCTTATTGATGGTGCAACAAGAACGATAGTCTTCATTTATATCACCACCAAGTGAGGCTGCTTTCTCATCCCTGATCTCACCAACTTGTCTAGGAGCACCCCTGAGTTGTTACTTATTGATGGTGCAACAAGAACGATAGTCTTCATTTATATCACCACCAAGTGAGGTTGCTTTCTCTTCCCCGATCTCACCTACTTGTCTAGGAGCACCCCAGAGTTGTTCCTTATTGATGGTGTAACAAGAACGATAGTCTTCATTTATATCACCACCAAGTGAGGCTGCTTTCTCTTCCCCGATCTCACCAACTTGTCTAGGAGCACCCCTGAGTTGTTCCTTATTGATGGTGTAACAAGAACGATAGTCTTCATTTATATCACCACCAAGTGAGGCTGCTTTCTCTTCCCCGGTCTCACCAACTTGTCTAGGAGCACCCCTGAGTTGTTACTTATTGATGGTGCAACAAGAACGATAGTCTTCATTTATATCACCACCAAGTGAGGTTGCTTTCTCTTCCCCGATCTCACCTACTTGTCTAGGAGCACCCCTGAGTTGTTACTTATTGATGGTGCAACAAGAACGATAGTCTTCATTTATATCACCACCAAGTGAGGCTGCTTTCTCTTCCCCGATCTCACCAACTTGTCTAGGAGCACCCCTGAGTTGTTCCTTATTGATGGTGTAACAAGAACGATAGTCTTCATTTATATCACCACCAAGTGAGGCTGCTTTCTCTTCCCCGGTCTCACCAACTTGTCTAGGAGCACCCCTGAGTTGTTCCTTATTGATGGTGCAACAAGAACGATAGTCTTCATTTATATCACCACCAAGTGAGGTTGCTTTCTCTTCCCCGATCTCACCTACTTGTCTAGGAGCACCCCAGAGTTGTTCCTTATTGATGGTGTAACAAGAACGATAGTCTTCATTTATATCACCACCAAGTGAGGTTGCTTTCCCTTCGCCGATCTCACCTACTTGTCTAAGAGCACCCCTGAGTTGTTACTTATTGCTGGTGCAACAAGAACGATAGTCTTCATTTATATCACCACCAAGTGAGGTTGCTTTCTCTTCCCCGATCTCACCTACTTGTCTAGGAGCACCCCTGAGTTGTTACTTATTGATGGTGCAACAAGAACGATAGTCTTCATTTATATCACCACCAAGTGAGGCTGCTTTCTCTTCCCTGATCTCACCAACTTGTCTAGGAGCACCCCTGAGTTGTTACTTATTGATGGTGCAACAAGAACGATAGTCTTCATTTATGTCACCACCAAGTGAGGCTGCTTTCTCTTCCCTGATCTCACCAACTTGTCTAGGAGCACCCCTGAGTTGTGACTTATTGATGGTGCAACAAGAACGATAGTCTCCATTTATATCACCACCAAGTGAGGCTGCTTTCTCTTCCCTGATCTCACCAACTTGTCTAGGAGCACCCCTGAGTTGTTACTTATTGATGGTGCAACAAGACCGATAGTCTTCATTTATATCACCACCAAGTGAGGTTGCTTTCTCTTCCCCGATCTCACCTACTTGTCTAGGAGCACCCCTGAGTTGTTACTTATTGATGGTGCAACAAGAACGATAGTCTTCATTTATTTCACCACCAAGTGAGGCTGCTTTCTCTTCCCTGATCTCACCAACTTGTCTAGGAGCACCCCTGAGTTGTTACTTATTGATGGTGCAACAAGAACGATAGTCTTCATTTATATCACCACCAAGTGAGGTTGCTTTCTCTCTCCCGATCTCACCTACTTGTCTAGGAGCACCCCTGAGTTGTTACTTATTGATGGTGCAACAAGAACGATAGTCTTCATTTATATCACCACCAAGTGAGGCTGCTTTCTCTTCCCTGATCTCACCAACTTGTCTAGGAGCACCCCTGAGTTGTTACTTATTGATGGTGCAACAAGAACGATAGTCTTCATTTATATCACCACCAAGTGAGGTTGCTTTCTCTTCCCCGATCTCAACTTCTCATCTAGGAGCACCCCTGATTTGTTACTTATTGATGGTGCAACAAGAACGATAGTCTTCATTTATATCACCACCAAGTGAGGTTGCTTTCTCTTCCCCGATCTCACCTACTTGTCTAGGAGCACCCCTGAGTTGTTACTTATTGATGGTGCAACAAGAACGATAGTCTTCATTTATATCACCACCAAGTGAGGCTGCTTTCTCTTCCCTGATCTCACCAACTTGTCTAGGAGCACCCCTGAGTTGTTACTTATTGATGGTGCAACAAAAACGATAGTCTTCATTTATATCACCACCAAGTGAGGTTGCTTTTTCCTCCCCGATCTCACCTACTTGTCTAGGAGCACCCCTGAGTTGTTACTTATTGATGGTGCAACAAGAACGATAGTCTTCATTTATGTCACCACCAAGTGAGGCTGCTTTCTCTTCCCTGATCTCACCAACTTGTCTAGGAGCACCCCTGAGTTGTTACTTATTGATGGTGCAACAAGAACGAGAGTCTCCATTTATATCACCACCAAGTGAGGCTGCTTTCTCTTCCCTGATCTCACCAACTTGTCTAGGAGCACCCCTGAGTTGTTACTTATTGATGGTGCAACAAGAACGATAGTCTTCATTTATATCACCACCAAGTGAGGTTGCTTTCTCTTCCCCGATCTCACCTACTTGTCTAGGAGCACCCCTGAGTTGTTACTTATTGATGGTGCAACAAGAACGATAGTCTTCATTTATATCACCACGAAGTGAGGCTGCTTTCTCTTCCCTGATCTCACCAACTTGTCTAGGAGCACCCCTGAGTTGTTACTTATTGATGGTGCAACAAGAACGATAGTCTTCATTTATATCACCACCAAGTGAGGTTGTTTTCTCTTCCCCGATCTCACCTACTGGTCTAGGAGCACCCCTGAGTTGTTACGTATTGATGGTGCAACAAGAACGATAGTCTTCATTTATATCACCACCAAGTGAGGTTGCTTTCTTTTCCCTGATCTCACCAACTTGTCTAGGAGCACCCCTGAGTTGTTACTTATTGATGGTGCAACAAGAACGATAGTCTTCATTTATGTCACCACCAAGTGAGGCTGCTTTCTCTTCCCTGATCTCACCAACTTGTCTAGGAGCACCCCTGAGTTGTTACTTATTGACGGTGCAACAAGAACTATAGTCTCCATTTATATCACCACCAAGTGAGGCTGCTTTCTCTTCCCTGATCTCACCAACTTGTCTAGGAGCACCCCTGAGTTGTTACTTATTGATGGTGCAACAAGAACGATAGTCTTCATTTATATCACCACCAAGTGAGGTTGCTTTCTCTTCCCCGATCTCACCTACTTGTCTAGGAGCACCCATGAGTTGTTCCTTATTGATGGTGCAACAAGAACGATAGTCTTCATTTATATCACCACCAAGTGAGGCTGCTTTCTCTTCCCTGACCTCATCAACTTGTCTAGGAGCACCCCTGAGTTGTTATTTATTGATGGTGCAACAAGAACGATAATCTTCATTTATATCACCACCAAGTGAGGTTGCTTTCTCTTCCCCGATCTCACCTACTTGTCTAGGAGCACCCCAGAGTTGTTCCTTATTGATGGTGTAACAAGAACGATAGTCTTCATTTATATCACCACCAAGTGAGGCTGCTTTCTCTTCCCCGATCTCACCAACTTGTCTAGGAGCACCCCTGAGTTGTTCCTTATTGATGGTGTAACAAGAACGATAGTCTTCATTTATATCACCACCAAGTGAGGCTGCTTTCTCTTCCCCGGTCTCACCAACTTGTCTAGGAGCACCCCTGAGTTGTTACTTATTGATGGTGCAACAAGAACGATAGTCTTCATTTATATCACCACCAAGTGAGGTTGCTTTCTCTTCCCCGATCTCACCTACTTGTCTAGGAGCACCCCAGAGTTGTTCCTTATTGATGGTGTAACAAGAACGATAGTCTTCATTTATATCACCACCAAGTGAGGCTGCTTTCTCTTCCCCGATCTCACCTACTTGTCTAGGAGCACCCCTGAGTTGTTACTTATTGATGGTGCAACAAGAACGATAGTCTTCATTTATATCACCACCAAGTGAGGTTGCTTTCTCTTCCCCGATCTCACCTACTTGTCTAGGAGCACCCCTGAGTTGTTATTTATTGATGGTGCAACAAGAACGATAGTCTTCATTTATATCACCACCAAGTGAGGCTGCTTTCTCTTCCCTGATCTCGCCAACTTGTCTAGGAGCACCCCTGAGTTGTTACTTATTGATGGTATAACAAGAACGATAGTCTTCATTTATGTCACCACCAAGTGAGGCTGCTTTCTCTTCCCTGATCTCACCAACTTGTCTAGGAGCACCCCTGAGTTGCTACTTATTGATGGTGCAACAAGAACGATAGTCTCCATTTATATCACCACCAAGTGATGCTGCTTTCTCTTCCCTGATCTCACCAACTTGTCTAGGAGCACCTTTGAGTTGTTACTTACTGATGGTGCAACAAGAACGATAGTCTTCATTTATATCACCACCAAGTGAGGTTGCTTTCTCTTCCCCGATCTCACCTACTTGTCTAGGAGCACCCCTGAGTTGTTACTTATTGATGGTGCAACAAGAACGATAGTCTTCATTTATTTCACCACCAAGTGAGGCTGCTTTCTCTTCCCTGATCTCACCAACTTGTCTAGGAGCACCCCTGAGTTGTTCCTTATTGATGGTGTAACAAGAACGATAGTCTTCATTTATATCACCACCAAGTGAGGCTGCTTTCTCTTCCCCGATCTCACCTACTTGTCTAGGAGCACCCCTGAGTTGTTACTTATTGATGGTGCAACAAGAACGATAGTCTTCATTTATATCACCACCAAGTGAGGTTGCTTTCTCCTCCCCGATCTCACCTACTTGTCTAGGAGCACCCCTGAGTTGTTATTTATTGATGGTGCAACAAGAACGATAGTCTTCATTTATATCACCACCAAGTGAGGCTGCTTTCTCTTCCCTGATCTCACCAACTTGTCTAGGAGCACCCCTGAGTTGTTACTTATTGATGGTATAACAAGAACGATAGTCTTCATTTATGTCACCACCAAGTGAGGCTGCTTTCTCTTCCCTGATCTCACCAACTTGTCTAGGAGCACCCCTGAGTTGTTACTTATTCATGGTGCAACAAGAACGATAGTCTCCATTTATATCACCACCAAGTGATGCTGCTTTCTCTTCCCTGATCTCACCAACTTGTCTAGGAGCACCCCTGAGTTGTTACTTACTGATGGTGCAACAAGAACGATAGTCTTCATTTATATCACCACCAAGTGAGGTTGCTTTCTCTTCCCCGATCTCACCTACTTGTCTAGGAGCACCCCTGAGTTGTTACTTATTGATGGTGCAACAAGAACGATAGTCTTCATTTATTTCACCACCAAGTGAGGCTGCTTTCTCTTCCCTGATCTCACCAACTTGTCTAGGAGCACCCCTGAGTTGTAACTTATTGATGGTGCAACAAGAACGATAGTCTTCATTTATATCACCACCAAGTGAGGTTGCTTTCTCTCTCCCGATCTCACCTACTTGTCTAGGAGCACCCCTGAGTTGTTACTTATTGATGGTGCAACAAGAACGATAGTCTTCATTTATATCACCACCAAGTGAGGCTGCTTTCTCTTCCCTGATCTCACCAACTTGTCGAGGAGCACCCCTGAGTTGTTACTTATTGATGGTGCAACAAGAACGATAGTCTTCATTTATATCACCACCAAGTGAGGTTGCTTTCTCTTCCCCGATCTCACCTTCTTGTCTAGGAGCACCCCTGATTTGTTACTTATTGATGGTGCAACAAGAACGATAGTCTTCATTTATATCACCACCAAGTGAGGTTGCTTTCTCTTCCCCGATCTCACCCACTTGTCTAGGAGCACCCCTGAGTTGTTACTTATGGATGGTGCAACAAGAACGATATTCTTCAATTATATCACCACCAAGTGAGGCTGCTTTCTCTTTCCTGATCTCACCAACTTGTCTAGGAGCTCCCCTGAGTTGTTACTTATTGATGGTGCAACAAGAACGATAGTCTTCATTTATATCACCACCAAGTGAGGTTGCTTTCTCTTCCCCGATCTCTCCAATTTGTCTAGGAGCACCCCTGAGTTGTTACATATTGATGGAGCAACAAGAACGATAGTCATCATTTATATCACCACCAAGTGAGGCTGCTTTCTCTTCCCCGATCTCACCTACTTGTCTAGGAGCACCCCTGAGTTGTTACTTATTGATGGTGCAAAAAGAACGATAGTCTTCATTTATATCACCACCAAGTGAGGCTGCTATCTCTTCCCTGAACTCACCAACTTGTCTAGGAGCACCCCTGAGTTGTTACTTATTGATGGTGCAACAAAAACGATAGTCATCATTTATATCACCACCAAGTGAGGTTGCTTTCTCTTCCCCGACCTCTCCTACTTGTCTAGGAGCACCCCTGAGTTGTTACTTATTGATGGTGCAACAAGAACGATAGTCTTCATTTATGTCACCACCAAGTGAGGCTGCTTTCTCTTCCCTGATCTCACCAACTTGTCTAGGAGCACCCCTGAGTTGTTACTTATTGATGGTGCAACAAGAACGATAGTCTCCATTTATATCACCACCAAGTGAGGCTGCTTTCTCTTCCCTGATCTCACCAACTTGTCTAGGAGCACCCCTGAGTTGTTACTTATTGATGGTGCAACAAGAACGATAGTCTTCATTTATATCACCACCAAGTGAGGTTGCTTTCTCTTCCCCGATCTCACCTACTTGTCTAGGAGCACCCCTGAGTTGTAACTTATTGATGGTGAAACAAGAACGATAGTCTTCATTTATATCACCACCAAGTGAGGCTGCTTTCTCTTCCCTGATCTCACTAACTTGTCTAGGAGCACCCCAGAGTTGTTCCTTATTGATGGTGCAACAAGAACGATAGTCTTCATTTATATCACCACCAAGTGAGGCTGCTTTCTCTTCCCTGATCTCACCAACTTGTCTAGGAGCACCCCTGAGTTGTTACTTATTGATGGTGCAACAAGAACGATAGTCTTCATTTATATCACCACCAAGTGCGGTTGCTTTCTCTTCCCCGATCTCACCTACTTGTCTAGGAGCACCCCAGAGTTGTTACTTATTGATGGTGTAACAAGAACGATAGTCTTCATTTATATCACCACCAAGTGAGGCTGCTTTCTCTTCCCCGATCTCACCAACTTGTCTAGGAGCACCCCTGAGTTGTTCCTTATTGATGGTGTAACAAGAACGATAGTCTTCATTTATATCACCACCAAGTGAGGCTGCTTTCTCTTCCCCGGTCTCACCAACTTGTCTAGGAGCACCCCTGAGTTGTTACCTATTGATGGTGCAACAAGAACGATAGTCTTCATTTATATCACCACCAAGTGTGGTTGCTTCCTTTTCCCCGATCGCACCTACTTGTCTAGGAGCACCCCAGAGTTGTTCCTTATTGATGGTGTAACAAGAACGATAGTCTTCATCTATATCACCACCAAGTGAGGTTGCTTTCTCTTCCCCGATCTCACCAACTTGTCTAGGAGCACCCCTGAGTTGTTACTTATTGATGGTGCAACAAGAACGATAGTCTTCATTTATATCACCACCAAGTGAGGTTGCTTTTTCTACCCCGATCTCACGTACTTGTCTAGGAGCACCCCTGAGTTGTTACTTATTGATGGTGCAACAAGAACGATAGTCTTCATTTATATCACCACCAAGTGAGGCTGCTTTCTCTTCCCTGATCTCACCAACTTGTCTAGGAGCACCCCTGAATTGTTACGTATTGATGGTGCAACAAGAACGATAGTCTTCATTTATGTCACCACCAAGTGAGGCTGCTTTCTCTTCCCTGATCTCACCAACTTGTCTAGGAGCACCCCTGAGTTGTTACTTATTGATGGTGCAACAAGAACGATAGTCTCCATTTATATCACCACCAAGTGAGGCTGCTTTCTCTTCCCTGATCTCACCAACTTGTCTAGGAGCACCCCTGAGTTGTTACTTATTGATGGTGCAACAAGAACGATAGTCTTCATTTATATCACCACCAAGTGAGGTTGCTTTCTCTTCCCCGATCTCACCTACTTGTCTAGGAGCACCCCTGAGTTGTTACTTATTGATGGTGCAACAAGAACGATAGTCTTCATTTATTTCACCACCAAGTGAGGCTGCTTTCTCTTCCCTGATCTCACCAACTTTTCTAGGAGCACCCCTGAGTTGTTACTTATTGATGGTGCAACAAGAACGATAGTCTTCATTTATATCACCACCAAGTGAGGTTGCTTTCTCTCTCCCGATCTCACCTACTTGTCTAGGAGCACCCCTGAGTTGTTACTTATTGATGGTGCAACAAGAACGATAGTCTTCATTTATATCACCACCAAGTGAGGCTGCTTTCCCTTCCCTGATCTCACCAACTTGTCTAGGAGCACCCCTGAGTTGTTACTTATTGATGGTGCAACAAGAACGATAGTCTTCATTTATATCACCACCAAGTGAGGTTGCTTTCTCTTCCCCGATCTCACCTACTTGTCTAGGAGCACCCCTGAGTTGTTACTTATTGATGGTGCAACAAGAACGATAGTCTTCATTTATATCACCACCAAGTGAGGTTGCTTTCTCTTCCCCGATCTCACCAACTTGTCTAGGAGAACCCCAGAGTTGTTCCTTATTGATGGTGTAACAAGAACGATAGTCTTCATTTATATCACCACCAAGTGAGGTTGCTTTCTCTTCCCCGATCTCACCTACTTGTCTAGGAGCACCCCTGAGTTGTTCTTTATTGATGGTGTAACAAGAACGATAGTCTTCATTTATATCACCACCAAGTGAGGCTGCTTTCTCTTCCCCGGTCTCACCAACTTGTCTAGGAGCACCCCTGAGTTGTTACTTATTGATGGTGCAACAAGAACGATAGTCTTCATTTATGTCACCACCAAGTGCGGCTGCTTTCTCTTCCCCTGATCTCACCAACTTGTCTAGGAGCACCCCTGAGTTGTTACTTATTGATGGTGCAACAAGAACGATAGTCTCCATTTATATCACCACCAAGTGAGGCTGCTTTCTCTTCCCTGATCTCACCAACTTGTCTAGGAGCACCCCTGAGTTGTTACTTATTGATGGTGCAACACGAACGATAGTCTTCATTTATGTCACCACCAAGTGAGGCTGCTTTCTCTTCCCTGATCTCACCAACTTGTCTAGGAGCACCCCTGAGTTGTTACTTATTGATGGTGCAACAAGAACGATAGTCTCCACTTATATCACCTCCAAGTGAGTCTGCTTTCTCTTCCCTGATCTCACCAACTTGTCTAGGAGCACCCCTGAGTTGTTACTTATTGATGGTGCAACAAGAACGATAGTCTTCATTTATATCACCACCAAGTGAGGTTGCTTTCTCTTCCCCGATCTCACCTACTTGTCTAGGAGCACCCCTGAGTTGTTACTTATTGATGGTGCAACAAGAACGATAGTCTTCATTTATATCACCACCAAGTGAGGCTGCTTTCTCTTCCCTGATCTCACCAACTTGTCTAGGAGCACCCCAGAGTTGTTCCTTATTGATGGTGTAACAAGAACGATAGTCTTCATTTATATCACCACCAAGTGAGGTTGCTTTCTCTTCCCCGATCTCATCTACTTGTGTAGGAGCACCCATGAGTTGTTCCTTATTGATGGTGCAACAAGAACGATAGTCTTCATTTATATCACCACCAAGTGAGGCTGCTTTCTCTTCCTTGATCTCACCAACTTGCCTAGGAGCACCCCTGAGTTGTTACTTATTGATGGTGCAACAAGAACGATAGTCTTCATTTATATCACCACCAAGTGAGGTTGCTTTCTCTTCCCCGATCTCACCTACATGTCTAGTAGCACCTCAGAGTTGTTCCTTATTGATGTTGTAACAAGAACGATAGTCTTCATTTATATCACCACCAAGTGAGGCTGCTTTCTCTTCCCCGATCTCACCAACTTGTCTAGGAGCACCCCTGAGTTGTTCTTTATTGATGGTGTAACAAGAACGATAGTCTTCATTTATATCACCACCAAGTGAGGCTGCTTTCTCTTCCCCGGTCTCACCAACTTGTCTAGGAGCACCCCTGAGTTGTTACTTATTGATGGTGCAACAAGAACGATAGTCTTCATTTATATCACCACCAAGTGAGGTTGCTTTCTCTTCCCCGATCTCACCAACTTGTCTAGGAGCACCCCAGAGTTGTTCCTTATTGATGGTGTAACAAGAACGATAGTCTTCATTTATATCACCACCAAGTGAGGTTGCTTTCCCTTCCCCGATCTCACCTACTTGTCTAGGAGCACCCATGAGTTGTTCCTTATTGATGGTATAACAAGAAGGATAGTCTTCATTTATATCACCACCAAGTGAGGCTGCTTTCTCTTCCCTGATCTCACTAACTTGTCTAGGAGCACCCCAGAGTTGTTCCTTATTGATGGTGCAACAAGAACGATAGTCTTCATTTATATCACCACCAAGTGAGGCTGCTTTCTCTTCCCTGATCTCACCAACTTGTCTAGGAGCACCCCTGAGTTGTTACTTATTGATGGTGCAACAAGAACGATAGTCTTCATTTATATCACCACCAAGTGCGGTTGCTTTCTCTTCCCCGATCTCACCTACTTGTCTAGGAGCACCCCAGAGTTGTTACTTATTGATGGTGTAACAAGAACGATAGTCTTCATTTATATCACCACCAAGTGAGGCTGCTTTCTCTTCCCCGATCTCACCAACTTGTCTAGGAGCACCCCTGAGTTGTTCCTTATTGATGGTGTAACAAGAACGATAGTCTTCATTTATATCACCACCAAGTGAGGCTGCTTTCTCTTCCCCGGTCTCACCAACTTGTCTGGGAGCACCCCTGAGTTGTTACCTATTGATGGTGCAACAAGAACGATAGTCTTCATTTATATCACCACCAAGTGTGGTTGCTTCCTTTTCCCCGATCTCACCTACTTGTCTAGGAGCACCCCAGAGTTGTTCCTTATTGATGGTGTAACAAGAACGATAGTCTTCATCTATATCACCACCAAGTGAGGTTGCTTTCTCTTCCCCGATCTCACCTACTTGTCTAGGAGCACCCCTGAGTTGTTACTTATTGATGGTGCAACAAGAACGATAGTCTTCATTTATATCACCACCAAGTGAGGTTGCTTTTTCTACCCCGATCTCACGTACTTGTCTAGGAGCACCCCTGACTTGTTACTTATTGATGGGGCAACAAGAACGATAGTCTTCATTTATATCACCACCAAGTGAGGCTGCTTTCTCTTCCCTGATCTCACCAACTTGTCTAGGAGCACCCCTGAATTGTTACTTATTGATGGTGCAACAAGAACGATAGTCTTCATTTATGTCACCACCAAGTGAGGCTGCTTTCTCTTCCCTGATCTCACCAACTTGTCTAGGAGCACCCCTGAGTTGTTACTTATTGATGGTGCAACAAGAACGATAGTCTCCATTTATATCACCACCAAGTGAGGCTGCTTTCTCTTCCCTGATCTCACCAACTTGTCTAGGAGCACCCCTGAGTTGTTACTTATTGATGGTGCAACAAGAACGATAGTCTTCATTTATATCACCAGCAAGTGAGGTTGCTTTCTCTTCCCCGATCTCACCTACTTGTCTAGGAGCACCCCTGAGTTGTTACTTATTGATGGTGCAACAAGAACGATAGTCTTCATTTATTTCACCACCAAGTGAGGCTGCTTTCTCTTCCCTGATCTCACCAACTTGTCTAGGAGCACCCCTGAGTTGTTACTTATTGATGGTGCAACAAGAACGATAGTCTTCATTTATATCACCACCAAGTGAGGTTGCTTTCTCTCTCCCGATCTCACCTACTTGTCTAGGAGCACCCCTGAGTTGTTACTTATTGATGGTGCAACAAGAACGATAGTCTTCATTTATATCACCACCAAGTGAGGCTGCTTTCCCTTCCCTGATCTCACCAACTTGTCTAGGAGCACCCCTGAGTTGTTACTTATTGATGGTGCAACAAGAACGATAGTCTTCATTTATATCACCACCAAGTGAGGTTGCTTTCTCTTCCCCGATCTCACCTACTTGTCTAGGAGCACCCCTGAGTTGTTACTTATTGATGGTGCAACAAGAACGATAGTCTTCATTTATATCACCACCAAGTGAGATTGCTTTCTCTTCCCCGATCTCACCTACTTGTCTAGGAGCACCCCTGAGTTGTTACTTATTGATGGTGCAACAAGAACGATAGTCTTCATTTATATCACCACCAAGTGAGGTTGCTTTCTCTTCCCCGATCTCACCTACTTGTCTAGAAGCACCCCTGAGTTGTTACTTATTGATGGTGCAACAAGAACGATAGTCTTCATTTATATCACCACCAAGTGAGGTTGCTTTCTCTTCCCCGATCTCACCTACTTGTCTAGGAGCACCCCTGAGTTGTTACTTACTGATGGTGCAACAAGAACGATAGTCTCCATTTATATCACCACCAAGTGAGGCTGCTTTCTCTTCCCTGATCTCACCAACTTGTCTAGGAGCACCCCTGAGTTGTTACTTATTGATGGTGCAACACGAACGATAGTCTTCATTTATGTCACCACCAAGTGAGGCTGCTTTCTCTTCCCTGATCTCACCAACTTGTCTAGGAGCACCCCTGAGTTGTTACTTATTGATGGTGCAACAAGAACGATAGTCTCCACTTATATCACCACCAAGTGAGTCTGCTTTCTCTTCCCTGATCTCACCAACTTGTCTAGGAGCACCCCTGAGTTGTTACTTATTGATGGTGCAACAAGAACGATAGTCTTCATTTATATCACCACCAAGTGAGGTTGCTTTCTCTCTCCCGATCTCACCTACTTGTCTAGGAGCACCCCTGAGTTGTTACTTATTGATGGTGCAACAAGAACGATAGTCTTCATTTATATCACCACCAAGTGAGGCTGCTTTCCCTTCCCTGATCTCACCAACTTGTCTAGGAGCACCCCTGAGTTGTTACTTATTGATGGTGCAACAAGAACGATAGTCTTCATTTATATCACCACCAAGTGAGGTTGCTTTCTCTTCCCCGATCTCACCTACTTGTCTAGGAGCACCCCTGAGTTGTTACTTATTGATGGTGCAACAAGAACGATAGTCTTCATTTATATCACCACCAAGTGAGGTTGCTTTCTCTTCCCCGATCTCACCAACTTGTCTAGGAGAACCCCAGAGTTGTTCCTTATTGATGGTGTAACAAGAACGATAGTCTTCATTTATATCACCACCAAGTGAGGTTGCTTTCTCTTCCCCGATCTCACCTACTTGTCTAGGAGCACCCCTGAGTTGTTCTTTATTGATGGTGTAACAAGAACGATAGTCTTCATTTATATCACCACCAAGTGAGGCTGCTTTCTCTTCCCCGGTCTCACCAACTTGTCTAGGAGCACCCCTGAGTTGTTACTTATTGATGGTGCAACAAGAACGATAGTCTTCATTTATGTCACCACCAAGTGCGGCTGCTTTCTCTTCCCCTGATCTCACCAACTTGTCTAGGAGCACCCCTGAGTTGTTACTTATTGATGGTGCAACAAGAACGATAGTCTCCATTTATATCACCACCAAGTGAGGCTGCTTTCTCTTCCCTGATCTCACCAACTTGTCTAGGAGCACCCCTGAGTTGTTACTTATTGATGGTGCAACACGAACGATAGTCTTCATTTATGTCACCACCAAGTGAGGCTGCTTTCTCTTCCCTGATCTCACCAACTTGTCTAGGAGCACCCCTGAGTTGTTACTTATTGATGGTGCAACAAGAACGATAGTCTCCACTTATATCACCTCCAAGTGAGTCTGCTTTCTCTTCCCTGATCTCACCAACTTGTCTAGGAGCACCCCTGAGTTGTTACTTATTGATGGTGCAACAAGAACGATAGTCTTCATTTATATCACCACCAAGTGAGGTTGCTTTCTCTTCCCCGATCTCACCTACTTGTCTAGGAGCACCCCTGAGTTGTTACTTATTGATGGTGCAACAAGAACGATAGTCTTCATTTATATCACCACCAAGTGAGGCTGCTTTCTCTTCCCTGATCTCACCAACTTGTCTAGGAGCACCCCAGAGTTGTTCCTTATTGATGGTGTAACAAGAACGATAGTCTTCATTTATATCACCACCAAGTGAGGTTGCTTTCTCTTCCCCGATCTCATCTACTTGTGTAGGAGCACCCATGAGTTGTTCCTTATTGATGGTGCAACAAGAACGATAGTCTTCATTTATATCACCACCAAGTGAGGCTGCTTTCTCTTCCTTGATCTCACCAACTTGCCTAGGAGCACCCCTGAGTTGTTACTTATTGATGGTGCAACAAGAACGATAGTCTTCATTTATATCACCACCAAGTGAGGTTGCTTTCTCTTCCCCGATCTCACCTACATGTCTAGTAGCACCTCAGAGTTGTTCCTTATTGATGTTGTAACAAGAACGATAGTCTTCATTTATATCACCACCAAGTGAGGCTGCTTTCTCTTCCCCGATCTCACCAACTTGTCTAGGAGCACCCCTGAGTTGTTCTTTATTGATGGTGTAACAAGAACGATAGTCTTCATTTATATCACCACCAAGTGAGGCTGCTTTCTCTTCCCCGGTCTCACCAACTTGTCTAGGAGCACCCCTGAGTTGTTACTTATTGATGGTGCAACAAGAACGATAGTCTTCATTTATATCACCACCAAGTGAGGTTGCTTTCTCTTCCCCGATCTCACCAACTTGTCTAGGAGCACCCCAGAGTTGTTCCTTATTGATGGTGTAACAAGAACGATAGTCTTCATTTATATCACCACCAAGTGAGGTTGCTTTCCCTTCCCCGATCTCACCTACTTGTCTAGGAGCACCCATGAGTTGTTCCTTATTGATGGTATAACAAGAAGGATAGTCTTCATTTATATCACCACCAAGTGAGGCTGCTTTCTCTTCCCTGATCTCACTAACTTGTCTAGGAGCACCCCAGAGTTGTTCCTTATTGATGGTGCAACAAGAACGATAGTCTTCATTTATATCACCACCAAGTGAGGCTGCTTTCTCTTCCCTGATCTCACCAACTTGTCTAGGAGCACCCCTGAGTTGTTACTTATTGATGGTGCAACAAGAACGATAGTCTTCATTTATATCACCACCAAGTGCGGTTGCTTTCTCTTCCCCGATCTCACCTACTTGTCTAGGAGCACCCCAGAGTTGTTACTTATTGATGGTGTAACAAGAACGATAGTCTTCATTTATATCACCACCAAGTGAGGCTGCTTTCTCTTCCCCGATCTCACCAACTTGTCTAGGAGCACCCCTGAGTTGTTCCTTATTGATGGTGTAACAAGAACGATAGTCTTCATTTATATCACCACCAAGTGAGGCTGCTTTCTCTTCCCCGGTCTCACCAACTTGTCTGGGAGCACCCCTGAGTTGTTACCTATTGATGGTGCAACAAGAACGATAGTCTTCATTTATATCACCACCAAGTGTGGTTGCTTCCTTTTCCCCGATCTCACCTACTTGTCTAGGAGCACCCCAGAGTTGTTCCTTATTGATGGTGTAACAAGAACGATAGTCTTCATCTATATCACCACCAAGTGAGGTTGCTTTCTCTTCCCCGATCTCACCTACTTGTCTAGGAGCACCCCTGAGTTGTTACTTATTGATGGTGCAACAAGAACGATAGTCTTCATTTATATCACCACCAAGTGAGGTTGCTTTTTCTACCCCGATCTCACGTACTTGTCTAGGAGCACCCCTGACTTGTTACTTATTGATGGGGCAACAAGAACGATAGTCTTCATTTATATCACCACCAAGTGAGGCTGCTTTCTCTTCCCTGATCTCACCAACTTGTCTAGGAGCACCCCTGAATTGTTACTTATTGATGGTGCAACAAGAACGATAGTCTTCATTTATGTCACCACCAAGTGAGGCTGCTTTCTCTTCCCTGATCTCACCAACTTGTCTAGGAGCACCCCTGAGTTGTTACTTATTGATGGTGCAACAAGAACGATAGTCTCCATTTATATCACCACCAAGTGAGGCTGCTTTCTCTTCCCTGATCTCACCAACTTGTCTAGGAGCACCCCTGAGTTGTTACTTATTGATGGTGCAACAAGAACGATAGTCTTCATTTATATCACCAGCAAGTGAGGTTGCTTTCTCTTCCCCGATCTCACCTACTTGTCTAGGAGCACCCCTGAGTTGTTACTTATTGATGGTGCAACAAGAACGATAGTCTTCATTTATTTCACCACCAAGTGAGGCTGCTTTCTCTTCCCTGATCTCACCAACTTGTCTAGGAGCACCCCTGAGTTGTTACTTATTGATGGTGCAACAAGAACGATAGTCTTCATTTATATCACCACCAAGTGAGGTTGCTTTCTCTCTCCCGATCTCACCTACTTGTCTAGGAGCACCCCTGAGTTGTTACTTATTGATGGTGCAACAAGAACGATAGTCTTCATTTATATCACCACCAAGTGAGGCTGCTTTCCCTTCCCTGATCTCACCAACTTGTCTAGGAGCACCCCTGAGTTGTTACTTATTGATGGTGCAACAAGAACGATAGTCTTCATTTATATCACCACCAAGTGAGGTTGCTTTCTCTTCCCCGATCTCACCTACTTGTCTAGGAGCACCCCTGAGTTGTTACTTATTGATGGTGCAACAAGAACGATAGTCTTCATTTATATCACCACCAAGTGAGATTGCTTTCTCTTCCCCGATCTCACCTACTTGTCTAGGAGCACCCCTGAGTTGTTACTTATTGATGGTGCAACAAGAACGATAGTCTTCATTTATATCACCACCAAGTGAGGTTGCTTTCTCTTCCCCGATCTCACCTACTTGTCTAGAAGCACCCCTGAGTTGTTACTTATTGATGGTGCAACAAGAACGATAGTCTTCATTTATATCACCACCAAGTGAGGTTGCTTTCTCTTCCCCGATCTCACCTACTTGTCTAGGAGCACCCCTGAGTTGTTACTTACTGATGGTGCAACAAGAACGATAGTCTCCATTTATATCACCACCAAGTGAGGCTGCTTTCTCTTCCCTGATCTCACCAACTTGTCTAGGAGCACCCCTGAGTTGTTACTTATTGATGGTGCAACACGAACGATAGTCTTCATTTATGTCACCACCAAGTGAGGCTGCTTTCTCTTCCCTGATCTCACCAACTTGTCTAGGAGCACCCCTGAGTTGTTACTTATTGATGGTGCAACAAGAACGATAGTCTCCACTTATATCACCACCAAGTGAGTCTGCTTTCTCTTCCCTGATCTCACCAACTTGTCTAGGAGCACCCCTGAGTTGTTACTTATTGATGGTGCAACAAGAACGATAGTCTTCATTTATATCACCACCAAGTGAGGTTGCTTTCTCTTCCCCGATCTCACCTACTTGTCTAGGAGCACCCCTGAGTTGTTACTTATTGATGGTGCAACAAGAACGATAGTCTTCATTTATATCACCACCAAGTGAGGCTGCTTTCTCTTCCCTGATCTCACCAACTTGTCTAGGAGCACCCCAGAGTTGTTCCTTATTGATGGTGTAACAAGAACGATAGTCTTCATTTATATCACCACCAAGTGAGGTTGCTTTCTCTTCCCCGATCTCATCTACTTGTCTAGGAGCACCCATGAGTTGTTCCTTATTGATGGTGCAACAAGAACGATAGTCTTCATTTATATCACCACCAAGTGAGGCTGCTTTCTCTTCCCTGATCTCACCAACTTGTCTAGGAGCACCCCTGAGTTGTTACTTATTGATGGTGCAACAAGAACGATAGTCTTCATTTATATCACCACCAAGTGAGGTTGCTTTCTCTTCCCCGATCTCACCTACTTGTCTAGTAGCACCTCAGAGTTGTTCCTTATTGATGTTGTAACAAGAACGATAGTCTCCATTTATATCACCACCAAGTGAGGCTGCTTTCTCTTCCCCGATCTCACCAACTTGTCTAGGAGCACCCCTGAGTTGTTCTTTATTGATGGTGTAACAAGAACGATAGTCTTCATTTATATCACCACCAAGTGAGGCTGCTTTCTCTTCCCCGGTCTCACCAACTTGTCTAGGAGCACCCCTGAGTTGTTACTTATTGATGGTGCAACAAGAACGATAGTCTTCATTTATATCACCACCAAGTGAGGTTGCTTTCTCTTCCCCGATCTCACCAACTTGTCTAGGAGCACCCCAGAGTTGTTCCTTATTGATGGTGTAACAAGAACGATAGTCTTCATTTATATCACCACCAAGTGAGGTTGCTTTCTCTTCCCCGATCTCACCTACTTGTCTAGGAGCACCCATGAGTTGTTCCTTATTGATGGTATAACAAGAACGATAGTCTTCATTTATATCACCACCAAGTGAGGCTGCTTTCTCTTCCCTGATCTCACCAACTTGTCTAGGAGCACCCCTGAGTTGTTACTTATTGATGGTGCAACAAGAACGATAGTCTTCATTTATATCACCACCAAGTGAGGTTGCTTTCTCTTCCCCGATCTCACCTACTTGTCTAGGAGCACCCCAGAGTTGTTCCTTATTGATGGTGTAACAAGAACGATAGTCTTCATTTATATCACCACCAAGTGAGGCTGCTTTCTCTTCCCCGATCTCACCAACTTGTCTAGGAGCACCCCTGAGTTGTTCCTTATTGATGGTGTAACAAGAACGATAGTCTTCATTTATATCACCACCAAGTGAGGCTGCTTTCTCTTCCCCGGTCTCACCAACTTGTCTAGGAGCACCCCTGAGTTGTTACTTATTGATGGTGCAACAAGAACGATAGTCTTCATTTATATCACCACCAAGTGAGGTTGCTTTCTCTTCCCCGATCTCACCTACTTGTCTAGGAGCACCCCAGTGTTGTTCCTTATTGATGGTGTAACAAGAACGATAGTCTTCATTTATATCACCACCAAGTGAGGTTGCTTTCTCTTCCCCGATCTCACCTACTTGTCTAGGAGCACCCCTGAGTTGTTACTTATTGATGGTGCAACAAGAACGATAGTCTTCATTTATATCACCACCAAGTGAGGTTGCTTTCTCTTCCCCGATCTCACCTACTTGTCTAGGAGCACCCCTGAGTTGTTACTTATTGATGGTGCAACAAGAACGATAGTCTTCATTTATGTCACCACCAAGTGAGGCTGCTTTCTCTTCCCTGATCTCACCAACTTGTCTAGGAGAACCCCTGAGTTGTTACTTATTGATGGTGCAACAAGAACGATAGTCTCCATTTATATCACCACCAAGTGAGGCTGCTTTCTCTTCCCTGATCTCACCAACTTGTCTAGGAGCACCCCTGAGTTGTTACTTATTGATGGTGCAACAAGAACGATAGTCTTCATTTATATCACCACCAAGTGAGGTTGCTTTCTCTTCCCCGATCTCACCTACTTGTCTAGGAGCACCCCTGAGTTGTTACTTATTGATGGTGCAACAAGAACTATAGTCTTCATTTATTTCACCACCAAGTGAGGCTGCTTTCTCTTCCCTGATCTCACCAAATTGTCTAGGACCACCCCTGAGTTGTTACTTATTGATGGTGCAACAAGAACGATAGTCTTCATTTATATCACCACCAAGTGAGGTTGCTTTCTCTCTCCCGATCTCACCTACTTGTCTAGGAGCACCCCTGAGTTGTTACTTATTGATGGTGCAACAAGAACGATAGTCTTCATTTATATCACCACCAAGTGAGGCTGCTTTCTCTTCCCTGACCTCACCAACTTGTCTAGGAGCACCCCTGAGTTGTTACTTATTGATGGTGCAACAAGAACGATAGTCTTCATTTATATCACCACCAAGTGAGGTTGCTTTCTCTTCCCCGATCTCACCTACTTGTCTAGGAGCACCCCTGAGTTGTTACTTATTGATGGTGCAACAAGAACGATAGTCTTCATTTATATCACCACCAATTGAGGTTGCTTTCTCTTCCCCGATCTCACCTACTTGTCTAGGAGCACCCCTGAGTTGTTACTTATTGATGGTGCAACAAGAACGATAGTCTTCATTTATATCACCACCAAGTGAGGCTGCTTTCTCTTCCCTGATCTCACCAACTTGTCTAGGTGCTCCCCTGAGTTGTTACTTATTGATGGTGCAACAAGAACGATAGTCTTCATTTATATCACCACCAAGTGAGGTTGCTTTTTCCTCCCCGATCTCACCTACTTGTCTAGGAGCACCCCTGAGTTGTTACTTATTGATGGTGCAACAAGAAGGATAGTCTTCATTTATGTCACCATCAAGTGAGGCTGCTTTCTCTTCCCTGATCTCACCAACTTGTCTAGGAGCACCCCTGAGTTGTTACTTATTGATGGTGCAACAAGAACGATAGTCTCCATTTATATCACCACCAAGTGAGGCTGCTTTCTCTTCCCTGATCTCACCAACTTGTCTAGGAACACCCCTGAGTTGTTACTTATTGATGGTGCAACAAGAACGATAGTCTTCATTTATATCACCACCAAGTGAGGTTGCTTTCTCTTCCCCGATCTCACCTACTTGTCTAGGAGCACCCCTGAGTTGTTACTTATTGATGGTACAACAAGAACGATAGTCTTCATTTATATCACCACCAAGTGAGGCTGCTTTCTCTTCCCTGATCTCACCAACTTGTCTAGGAGCGCCCCTGAGTTGTTACTTATTGATGGTGCAACAAGAACGATAGTCTTCATTTATATCACCACCAAGTGAGGTTGCTTTCTCTTCCCCGATCACACCTACTTGTCTAGGAGCACCCCTGAGTTGTTACGTATTGATGGTGCAACAAGAACGATAGTCTTCATTTATATCACCACCAAGTGAGGTTGCTTTCTCTTCCCTGATCTCACCAACTTGTCTAGGAGCACCCCTGAGTTGTTACTTATTGATGGTGCAACAAGAACGATAGTCTTCATTTATGTCACCACCAAGTGAGGCTGCTTTCTCTTCCCTGATCTCACCAACTTGTCTAGGAGCACCCCTGAGTTGTTACTTATTGATGGTGCAACAAGAACGATAGTCTCCATTTATATCACCACCAAGTGAGGCTGCTTTCTCTTCCCTGATCTCACCAACTTGTCTAGGAGCACCCCTGAGTTGTTACTTATTGATGGTGCAACAAGAATGATAGTCTTCATTTATATCACCACCAAATGAGGTTGCTTTCTCTTCCCCGATCTCACCTACTTGTCTAGGAGCACCCCTGAGTTGTTACTTATTGATGGTGCAACAAGAACGATAGTCTTCATTTATATCACCACCAAGTGAGGCTGCTTTCTCTTCCCTGATCTCACCAACTTGTCTAGGAGCACCCCAGATTTGTTCCTTATTGATGGTGTAACAAGAACGATAGTCTTCATTTATATCACCACCAAGTGAGGTTGCTTTCTCTTCCCCGATCTCACCTACTTGTCTAGGAGCACCCATGAGATGTTCCTTATTGATGGTGCAACAAGAACGATAGTCTTCATTTATATCACCACCAAGTGAGGCTGCTTTCTCTTCCCTGATCTCACCAACGTGTCTAGGAGCACCCCTGAGTTGTTACTTATTGATGGTGCAACAAGAACGATAGTCTTCATTTATATCACCACCAAGTGAGGTTGCTTTCTCTTCCCCGATCTCACCTACTTGTCTAGGAGCACCTCAGAGTTGTTCCTTATTGATGGTGTAACAAGAACGATAGTCTTCATTTATATCACCACCAAGTGAGGCTGCTTTCTCTTCCCCGATCTCACTAACTTGTCTAGGAGCACCCCTGAGTTGTTCCTTATTGATGGTGTAACAAGAACGATAGTCTTCATTTATATCACCACCAAGTGAGGCTGCTTTCTCTTCCCCGGTCTAACCATCTTGTCTAGGAGCACCCCTGAGTTGTTACTTATTGATGGTGCAACAAGAACGATAGTCTTCATTTATATCACCACCAAGTGAGGTTGCTTTCTCTTCCCCGATCTCACTTACTTGTCTAGGAGCACCCCAGAGTTGTTCCTTATTGATGGTGTAACAAGAACGATAGTCTTCATTTATATCACCACCAAGTGAGGTTGCTTTCTCTTCCCCGATCTCACCTACTTGTCTAGGAGCACCCCTGAGTTGTTACTTATTGATGGTGCAACAAGAACGATAGTCTTCATTTATATCACCACCAAGTGAGGCTGCTTTCTCTTCCCCGATCTCACCAACTTGTCTAGGAGCACCCCTGAGTTGTTCCTTATTGATGGTGTAACAAGAACGATAGTCTTCATTTATATCACCACCAAGTGAGGCTTCTTTCTCTTCCCCGATCTCACCTACTTGTCTAGGAGCACCCCTGAGTTGTTACTTATTGATGGTGCAACAAGAACTATAGTCTTCATTTATATCACCACCAAGTGAGGTTGCTTTCTCTTCCCCGATCTCACCTACTTGTCTAGGAGCACCCCTGAGTTGTTACTTATTGATGGTGCAACAAGAACGATAGTCTTCATTTATATCACCACCAAGTGAGGCTGCTTTCTCTTCCCTGATCTCACCAACTTGTCTAGGAGCACCCCTGAGTTGTTACTTATTGATGGTGCAACAAGAACGATAGTCTTCATTTATGTCACCACCAAGTGAGGCTGCTTTCTCTTCCCTGATCTCACCAACTTGTCTAGGAGCACCCCTGAGTTGTTACTTATTGATGGTGCAACAAGAACGATAGTCTCCATTTATATCACCACCAAGTGAGGCTGCTTTCTCTTCCCTGATCTCACCAACTTGTCTAGGAGCACCCCTGAGTTGTTACTTATTGATGGTGCAACAAGAACGATAGTCTTCATTTATATCACCACCAAGTGAGGTTGCTTTCTCTTCCCCGATCTCACCTACTTGTCTAGGAGCACCCCTGAGTTGTTACTTATTGATGGTGCAACAAGAACGATAGTCTTCATTTATTTCACCACCAAGTGAGGCTGCTTTCTCTTCCCTGATCTCACCAACTTGTCTAGGAGCACCCCTGAGTTGTTACTTATTGATGGTGCAACAAGAACGATAGTCTTCATTTATATCACCACCAAGTGAGGTTGCTTTCTCTCTCCCGATCTCACCTACTTGTCTAGGAGCACCCCTGAGTTGTTACTTATTGATGGTGCAACAAGAACGATAGTCTTCATTTATATCACCACCAAGTGAGGCTGCTTTCTCTTCCCTGATCTCACCAACTTGTCTAGGAGCACCCCTGAGTTGTTACTTATTGATGGTGCAACAAGAACGATAGTCTTCATTTATATCACCACCAAGTGAGGTTGCTTTCTCTTCCCCGATCTCACCTTCTTGTCTAGGTGCACCCCTGATTTGTTACTTATTGATGGCGCAACAAGAACGATAGTCTTCATTTATATCACCACCAAGTGAGGTTGCTTTCTCTTCCCCGATCTCACCTACTTGTCTAGGAGCACCCCTGAGTTGTTACTTATTGATGGTGCAACAAGAACGATAGTCTTCATTTATATCACCACCAAGTGAGGCTGCTTTCTCTTCCCTGATCTCACCAACTTGTCTAGGAGCTCCCCGGAGTTGTTACTTATTGATGGTGCAACAAGAACGATAGTCTTCATTTATATCACCACCAAGTGAGGTTGCTTTCTCTTCCCCGATCTCACCAACTTGTCTAGGAGCACCCCTGAGTTGTTACTTATTGATGGTGCAACAAGAACGATAGTCATCATTTATATCACCACCAAGTGAGGCTGCTTTCTCTTCCCCGATCTCACCTACTTGTCTAGGAGCACCCCAGAGTTGTTACTTATTGATGGTGCAACAAGAACGATAGTCTTCATTTATATCACCACCAAGTGAGGCTGCTTTCTCTTCCCTGATCTCACCAACTTGTCTAGGAGCACCCCTGAGTTGTTACTTATTGATGGTGCAACAAAAACGATAGTCTTCATTTATATCACCACCAAGTGAGGTTGCTTTCTCTTCCCCGATCTCACCTACTTGTCTAGGAGCACCCCTGAGTTGTTACTTATTGATGGTGCAACAAGAACGATAGTCTTCATTTATGTCACCACCAAGTGAGGCTGCTTTCTCTTCCCTGATCTCACCAACTTGTCTAGGAGCACCCCTGAGTTGTTACTTATTGATGGTGCAACAAGAACGATAGTCTCCTTTTATATCACCACCAAGTGAGGCTGCATTCTCTTCCCTGATCTCACCAACTTGTCTAGGAGCACCCCTGAGTTGTTACTTATTGATGGTGCAACAAGAACGATAGTCTTCATTTATATCACCACCAAGTGAGGTTGCTTTCTCTTCCCCGATCTCACCTACTTGTCTAGGAGCACCCCTGAGTTGTTACTTATTGATGGTGCAACAAGAACGATAGTCTTCATTTATATCACCACCAAGTGAGGCTGCTTTCTCTTCCCTGATCTCACCAACTTGTCTAGGAGCACCCTAGAGTTGTTCCTTATTGATGGTGTAACAAGAACGATAGTCTTCATTTATATCACCACCAAGTGAGGTTGCTTTCTCTTCCCCGATCTCACCTACTTGTCTAGGAGCACCCATGAGTTGTTCCTTATTGATGGTGCAACAAGAACGATAGTCTTCATTTATATCACCACCAAGTGAGGCTGCTTTCTCTTCCCTGATCTCACCAACTTGTCTAGGAGCACCCCTGATATGTTACTTATTGATGGTGCAACAAGAACGATAGTCTTCATTTATATCACCACCAAGTGAGGTTGCTTTCTCTTCCCCGATCTCACCTACTTGTCTAGGAGCACCCCAGAGTTGTTCCTTATTGATGGTGTAACAAGAACGATAGTCTTCATTTATATCACCACCAAGTGAGGCTGCTTTCTCTTCCCCGATCTCACCAACTTGTCTAGGAGCACCCCTGAGTTGTTCCTTATTGATGGTGTAACAAGAACGATAGTCTTCATTTATATCACCACCAAGTGAGGCTGCTTTCTCTTCCCCGGTCTCACCAACTTGTCTAGGAGCACCCCTGAGTTGTTACTTATTGATGGTGCAACAAGAACGATAGTCTTCATTTATATCACCACCAAGTGAGGTTGCTTTCTATTCCCCGATCTCAACTACTTGTCTAGGAGCACCCCAGATTTGTTCCTTATTGATGGTGTAACAAGAACGATAGTCTTCATTTATATCACCACCAAGTGAGGTTGCATCTCTTCCCCGATCTCACCTACTTGTCTAGGAGCACCCCTGAGTTGTTACTTATTGATGGTGCAACAAGAACGATAGTCTTCATTTATATCACCACCAAGTGAGGTTGCTTTCTCTTCCCCGAACTCACCTACTTGTCTAGGAGCACCCCTGAGTTGTTACTTATTGATGGTGCAACAAAAACGATAGTCTTCATTTATATCACCACCAAGTGAGGCTGCTTTCTCTTCCCTGATCTCACCAACTTGTCTAGGAGCACCCCTGAGTTGTTACTTATTGATGGTGCAACAAGAACGATAGTCTTCATTTATGTCACCACCAAGTGAGGCTGCTTTCTCTTCCCTGATCTCACCAACTTGTCTAAGAGCACCCCTGAGTTGTTACTTATTGATGGTGCAACAAGACCGATAGTCTCCATTTATATCACCACCAAGTGAGGCTGTTTCTCTTCCCTGATCTCACCAACTTGTCTAGGAGCACCCCTGAGTTGTTACTTATTGATGGTGCAACAAGAACGATAGTCTTCATTTATATCACCACCAAGTGAGGTTGCTTTCTCTTCCCCGATCTCACCTACTTGTCTAGGAGCACCCCTGAGTTGTTACTTATTGATGGTGCAACAAGAACGATAGTCTTCATTTATTTCACCACCAAGTGAGGCTGCTTTCTCTTCCCTGATCTCACCAACTTGTCTAGGAGCACCCCTGAGTTGTTACTTATTGATGGTGCAACAAGAACGATAGTCTTCATTTATATCACCACCAAGTGAGGTTGCTTTCTCTCTCCCGATCTCACCTACTTGTCTAGGGGCACCCCTGAGTTGTTACTTATTGATGGTGCAACAAGAACGATAGTCTTCATTTATATCACCACCAAGTGAGGCTGCTTTCTCTTCCCTGATCTCACCAACTTGTCTAGGAGAACCCCTGAGATGTTACTTATTGATGGTGCAACAAGAACGATAGTCTTCATTTATATCACCACCAAGTGAGGTTGCTTTCTCTTCCCCGATCTCACCTACTTGTCTAGGAGCACCCCTGAGTTGTTACTTATTGATGGTGCAACAAGAACGATAGTCTTCATTTATATCACCACCAAGTGAGGTTGCTTTCTCTTCCCCGATCTCACCTACTTGTCTAGGAGCACCCCTGAGTTGTTACTTATTGATGGTGCAACAAGAACGATAGTCTTCATTTATATCACCACCAAGTGAGGCTGCATTCTCTTCCCTGATCTCACCAACTTGTCTAGGTGCTCCCCTGAGTTGTTACTTATTGATGGTGCAACAAGAACGATAGTCTTCATTTATATCACCACCAAGTGAGGTTGCTTTCTCTTCCCCGATCTCACCAACTTGTCTAGGAGCACCCCTGAATTGTTACTTATTGATGGTGCAACAAGAACGATAGTCATCATTTATATCACCACCAAGTGAGGCTGCTTTCTCTTCCCCGATCTCACCTACTTGTCTAGGAGCACCCCTGAGTTGTTACTTATTGATGGTGCAACAAGAACGATAGTCTTCATTTATATCACCACCAAGTGAGGCTGCTTTCTCTTCCCTGATCTCACCAACTTGTCTAGGAGCACCCCTGAGTTGTTACTTATTGATGGTGCAACAAGAACGATAGTCTTCATTTATATCACCACCAAGTGAGGTTGCTTTTTCCTCCCCGATCTCACCTACTTGTCTAGGAGCACCCCTGAGTTGTTACTTATTGATGGTGCAACAAGAACGATAGTCTTCATTTATGTCACCACCAAGTGAGGCTGCTTTCTCTTCCCTGATCTCACCAACTTGTCTAGGAGCACCCCTGAGTTGTTACTTATTGATGGTGCAACAAGAACGATAGTCTCCATTTATATCACCACCAAGTGAGGCTGCTTTCTCTTCCCTGATCTCACCAACTTGTCTAGGAGCACCCCTGAGTTGTTACTTATTGATGGTGCAACAAGAACGATAGTCTTCATTTATATCACCACCAAGTGAGGTTGCTTTCTCTTCCCCGATCTCACCTACTTGTCTAGGAGCACCCCTGAGTTGTTACTTATTGATGGTGCAACAAGAACGATAGTCTTCATTTATGTCACCACCAAGTGAGGCTGCTTTCTCTTCCCTGATCTCACCAACTTGTCTAGGAGAACCCCTGAGTTGTTACTTATTGATGGTGCAACAAGAACGATAGTCTCCATTTATATCACCACCAAGTGAGGCTGCTTTCTCTTCCCTGATCTCACCAACTTGTCTAGGAGCACCCCTGAGTTGTTACTTATTGATGGTGCAACAAGAACGATAGTCTTCATTTATATCACCACCAAGTGAGGTTGCTTTCTCTTCCCCGATCTCACCTACTTGTCTAGGAGCACCCCTGAGTTGTTACTTATTGATGGTGCAACAAGAACTATAGTCTTCATTTATTTCACCACCAAGTGAGGCTGCTTTCTCTTCCCTGATCTCACCAACTTGTCTAGGAGAACCCCTGAGTTGTTACTTATTGATGGTGCAACAAGAACGATAGTCTCCATTTATATCACCACCAAGTGAGGCTGCTTTCTCTTCCCTGATCTCACCAACTTGTCTAGGAGCACCCCTGAGTTGTTACTTATTGATGGTGCAACAAGAACGATAGTCTTCATTTATATCACCACCAAGTGAGGTTGCTTTCTCTTCCCCGATCTCACCTACTTGTCTAGGAGCACCCCTGAGTTGTTACTTATTGATGGTGCAACAAGAACTATAGTCTTCATTTATTTCACCACCAAGTGAGGCTGCTTTCTCTTCCCTGATCTCACCAACTTGTCTAGGAGAACCCCTGAGTTGTTACTTATTGATGGTGCAACAAGAACGATAGTCTCCACTTATATCACCACCAAGTGAGTCTGCTTTCTCTTCCCTGATCTCACCAACTTGTCTAGGAGCACCCCTGAGTTGTTACTTATTGATGGTGCAACAAGAACGATAGTCTTCATTTATATCACCACCAAGTGAGGTTGCTTTCTCTTCCCCGATCTCACCTACTTGTCTAGGAGCACCCCTGAGTTGTTACTTATTGATGGTGCAACAAGAACGATAGTCTTCATTTATATCACCACCAAGTGAGGCTGCTTTCTCTTCCCTGATCTCACCAACTTGTCTAGGAGCACCCCAGAGTTGTTCCTTATTGATGGTGTAACAAGAACGATAGTCTTCATTTATATCACCACCAAGTGAGGTTGCTTTCTCTTCCCCGATCTCATCTACTTGTCTAGGAGCACCCATGAGTTGTTCCTTATTGATGGTGCAACAAGAACGATAGTCTTCATTTATATCACCACCAAGTGAGGCTGCTTTCTCTTCCCTGATCTCACCAACTTGTCTAGGAGCACCCCTGAGTTGTTACTTATTGATGGTGCAACAAGAACGATAGTCTTCATTTATATCACCACCAAGTGAGGTTGCTTTCTCTTCCCCGATCTCACCTACTTGTCTAGTAGCACCTCAGAGTTGTTCCTTATTGATGTTGTAACAAGAACGATAGTCTCCATTTATATCACCACCAAGTGAGGCTGCTTTCTCTTCCCCGATCTCACCAACTTGTCTAGGAGCACCCCTGAGTTGTTCTTTATTGATGGTGTAACAAGAACGATAGTCTTCATTTATATCACCACCAAGTGAGGCTGCTTTCTCTTCCCCGGTCTCACCAACTTGTCTAGGAGCACCCCTGAGTTGTTACTTATTGATGGTGCAACAAGAACGATAGTCTTCATTTATATCACCACCAAGTGAGGTTGCTTTCTCTTCCCCGATCTCACCAACTTGTCTAGGAGCACCCCAGAGTTGTTCCTTATTGATGGTGTAACAAGAACGATAGTCTTCATTTATATCACCACCAAGTGAGGTTGCTTTCTCTTCCCCGATCTCACCTACTTGTCTAGGAGCACCCATGAGTTGTTCCTTATTGATGGTATAACAAGAACGATAGTCTTCATTTATATCACCACCAAGTGAGGCTGCTTTCTCTTCCCTGATCTCACCAACTTGTCTAGGAGCACCCCTGAGTTGTTACTTATTGATGGTGCAACAAGAACGATAGTCTTCATTTATATCACCACCAAGTGAGGTTGCTTTCTCTTCCCCGATCTCACCTACTTGTCTAGGAGCACCCCAGAGTTGTTCCTTATTGATGGTGTAACAAGAACGATAGTCTTCATTTATATCACCACCAAGTGAGGCTGCTTTCTCTTCCCCGATCTCACCAACTTGTCTAGGAGCACCCCTGAGTTGTTCCTTATTGATGGTGTAACAAGAACGATAGTCTTCATTTATATCACCACCAAGTGAGGCTGCTTTCTCTTCCCCGGTCTCACCAACTTGTCTAGGAGCACCCCTGAGTTGTTACTTATTGATGGTGCAACAAGAACGATAGTCTTCATTTATATCACCACCAAGTGAGGTTGCTTTCTCTTCCCCGATCTCACCTACTTGTCTAGGAGCACCCCAGTGTTGTTCCTTATTGATGGTGTAACAAGAACGATAGTCTTCATTTATATCACCACCAAGTGAGGTTGCTTTCTCTTCCCCGATCTCACCTACTTGTCTAGGAGCACCCCTGAGTTGTTACTTATTGATGGTGCAACAAGAACGATAGTCTTCATTTATATCACCACCAAGTGAGGTTGCTTTCTCTTCCCCGATCTCACCTACTTGTCTAGGAGCACCCCTGAGTTGTTACTTATTGATGGTGCAACAAGAACGATAGTCTTCATTTATGTCACCACCAAGTGAGGCTGCTTTCTCTTCCCTGATCTCACCAACTTGTCTAGGAGAACCCCTGAGTTGTTACTTATTGATGGTGCAACAAGAACGATAGTCTCCATTTATATCACCACCAAGTGAGGCTGCTTTCTCTTCCCTGATCTCACCAACTTGTCTAGGAGCACCCCTGAGTTGTTACTTATTGATGGTGCAACAAGAACGATAGTCTTCATTTATATCACCACCAAGTGAGGTTGCTTTCTCTTCCCCGATCTCACCTACTTGTCTAGGAGCACCCCTGAGTTGTTACTTATTGATGGTGCAACAAGAACTATAGTCTTCATTTATTTCACCACCAAGTGAGGCTGCTTTCTCTTCCCTGATCTCACCAAATTGTCTAGGACCACCCCTGAGTTGTTACTTATTGATGGTGCAACAAGAACGATAGTCTTCATTTATATCACCACCAAGTGAGGTTGCTTTCTCTCTCCCGATCTCACCTACTTGTCTAGGAGCACCCCTGAGTTGTTACTTATTGATGGTGCAACAAGAACGATAGTCTTCATTTATATCACCACCAAGTGAGGCTGCTTTCTCTTCCCTGACCTCACCAACTTGTCTAGGAGCACCCCTGAGTTGTTACTTATTGATGGTGCAACAAGAACGATAGTCTTCATTTATATCACCACCAAGTGAGGTTGCTTTCTCTTCCCCGATCTCACCTACTTGTCTAGGAGCACCCCTGAGTTGTTACTTATTGATGGTGCAACAAGAACGATAGTCTTCATTTATATCACCACCAATTGAGGTTGCTTTCTCTTCCCCGATCTCACCTACTTGTCTAGGAGCACCCCTGAGTTGTTACTTATTGATGGTGCAACAAGAACGATAGTCTTCATTTATATCACCACCAAGTGAGGCTGCTTTCTCTTCCCTGATCTCACCAACTTGTCTAGGTGCTCCCCTGAGTTGTTACTTATTGATGGTGCAACAAGAACGATAGTCTTCATTTATATCACCACCAAGTGAGGTTGCTTTTTCCTCCCCGATCTCACCTACTTGTCTAGGAGCACCCCTGAGTTGTTACTTATTGATGGTGCAACAAGAAGGATAGTCTTCATTTATGTCACCATCAAGTGAGGCTGCTTTCTCTTCCCTGATCTCACCAACTTGTCTAGGAGCACCCCTGAGTTGTTACTTATTGATGGTGCAACAAGAACGATAGTCTCCATTTATATCACCACCAAGTGAGGCTGCTTTCTCTTCCCTGATCTCACCAACTTGTCTAGGAGCACCCCTGAGTTGTTACTTATTGATGGTGCAACAAGAACGATAGTCTTCATTTATATCACCACCAAGTGAGGTTGCTTTCTCTTCCCCGATCTCACCTACTTGTCTAGGAGCACCCCTGAGTTGTTACTTATTGATGGTACAACAAGAACGATAGTCTTCATTTATATCACCACCAAGTGAGGCTGCTTTCTCTTCCCTGATCTCACCAACTTGTCTAGGAGCGCCCCTGAGTTGTTACTTATTGATGGTGCAACAAGAACGATAGTCTTCATTTATATCACCACCAAGTGAGGTTGTTTTCTCTTCCCCGATCACACCTACTTGTCTAGGAGCACCCCTGAGTTGTTACGTATTGATGGTGCAACAAGAACGATAGTCTTCATTTATATCACCACCAAGTGAGGTTGCTTTCTCTTCCCTGATCTCACCAACTTGTCTAGGAGCACCCCTGAGTTGTTACTTATTGATGGTGCAACAAGAACGATAGTCTTCATTTATGTCACCACCAAGTGAGGCTGCTTTCTCTTCCCTGATCTCACCAACTTGTCTAGGAGCACCCCTGAGTTGTTACTTATTGATGGTGCAACAAGAACGATAGTCTCCATTTATATCACCACCAAGTGAGGCTGCTTTCTCTTCCCTGATCTCACCAACTTGTCTAGGAGCACCCCTGAGTTGTTACTTATTGATGGTGCAACAAGAATGATAGTCTTCATTTATATCACCACCAAATGAGGTTGCTTTCTCTTCCCCGATCTCACCTACTTGTCTAGGAGCACCCCTGAGTTGTTACTTATTGATGGTGCAACAAGAACGATAGTCTTCATTTATATCACCACCAAGTGAGGCTGCTTTCTCTTCCCTGATCTCACCAACTTGTCTAGGAGCACCCCAGATTTGTTCCTTATTGATGGTGTAACAAGAACGATAGTCTTCATTTATATCACCACCAAGTGAGGTTGCTTTCTCTTCCCCGATCTCACCTACTTGTCTAGGAGCACCCATGAGATGTTCCTTATTGATGGTGCAACAAGAACGATAGTCTTCATTTATATCACCACCAAGTGAGGCTGCTTTCTCTTCCCTGATCTCACCAACGTGTCTAGGAGCACCCCTGAGTTGTTACTTATTGATGGTGCAACAAGAACGATAGTCTTCATTTATATCACCACCAAGTGAGGTTGCTTTCTCTTCCCCGATCTCACCTACTTGTCTAGGAGCACCTCAGAGTTGTTCCTTATTGATGGTGTAACAAGAACGATAGTCTTCATTTATATCACCACCAAGTGAGGCTGCTTTCTCTTCCCCGATCTCACTAACTTGTCTAGGAGCACCCCTGAGTTGTTCCTTATTGATGGTGTAACAAGAACGATAGTCTTCATTTATATCACCACCAAGTGAGGCTGCTTTCTCTTCCCCGGTCTAACCATCTTGTCTAGGAGCACCCCTGAGTTGTTACTTATTGATGGTGCAACAAGAACGATAGTCTTCATTTATATCACCACCAAGTGAGGTTGCTTTCTCTTCCCCGATCTCACTTACTTGTCTAGGAGCACCCCAGAGTTGTTCCTTATTGATGGTGTAACAAGAACGATAGTCTTCATTTATATCACCACCAAGTGAGGTTGCTTTCTCTTCCCCGATCTCACCTACTTGTCTAGGAGCACCCCTGAGTTGTTACTTATTGATGGTGCAACAAGAACGATAGTCTTCATTTATATCACCACCAAGTGAGGCTGCTTTCTCTTCCCCGATCTCACCAACTTGTCTAGGAGCACCCCTGAGTTGTTCCTTATTGATGGTGTAACAAGAACGATAGTCTTCATTTATATCACCACCAAGTGAGGCTTCTTTCTCTTCCCCGATCTCACCTACTTGTCTAGGAGCACCCCTGAGTTGTTACTTATTGATGGTGCAACAAGAACTATAGTCTTCATTTATATCACCACCAAGTGAGGTTGCTTTCTCTTCCCCGATCTCACCTACTTGTCTAGGAGCACCCCTGAGTTGTTACTTATTGATGGTGCAACAAGAACGATAGTCTTCATTTATATCACCACCAAGTGAGGCTGCTTTCTCTTCCCTGATCTCACCAACTTGTCTAGGAGCACCCCTGAGTTGTTACTTATTGATGGTGCAACAAGAACGATAGTCTTCATTTATGTCACCACCAAGTGAGGCTGCTTTCTCTTCCCTGATCTCACCAACTTGTCTAGGAGCACCCCTGAGTTGTTACTTATTGATGGTGCAACAAGAACGATAGTCTCCATTTATATCACCACCAAGTGAGGCTGCTTTCTCTTCCCTGATCTCACCAACTTGTCTAGGAGCACCCCTGAGTTGTTACTTATTGATGGTGCAACAAGAACGATAGTCTTCATTTATATCACCACCAAGTGAGGTTGCTTTCTCTTCCCCGATCTCACCTACTTGTCTAGGAGCACCCCTGAGTTGTTACTTATTGATGGTGCAACAAGAACGATAGTCTTCATTTATTTCACCACCAAGTGAGGCTGCTTTCTCTTCCCTGATCTCACCAACTTGTCTAGGAGCACCCCTGAGTTGTTACTTATTGATGGTGCAACAAGAACGATAGTCTTCATTTATATCACCACCAAGTGAGGTTGCTTTCTCTCTCCCGATCTCACCTACTTGTCTAGGAGCACCCCTGAGTTGTTACTTATTGATGGTGCAACAAGAACGATAGTCTTCATTTATATCACCACCAAGTGAGGCTGCTTTCTCTTCCCTGATCTCACCAACTTGTCTAGGAGCACCCCTGAGTTGTTACTTATTGATGGTGCAACAAGAACGATAGTCTTCATTTATATCACCACCAAGTGAGGTTGCTTTCTCTTCCCCGATCTCACCTTCTTGTCTAGGTGCACCCCTGATTTGTTACTTATTGATGGCGCAACAAGAACGATAGTCTTCATTTATATCACCACCAAGTGAGGTTGCTTTCTCTTCCCCGATCTCACCTACTTGTCTAGGAGCACCCCTGAGTTGTTACTTATTGATGGTGCAACAAGAACGATAGTCTTCATTTATATCACCACCAAGTGAGGCTGCTTTCTCTTCCCTGATCTCACCAACTTGTCTAGGAGCTCCCCGGAGTTGTTACTTATTGATGGTGCAACAAGAACGATAGTCTTCATTTATATCACCACCAAGTGAGGTTGCTTTCTCTTCCCCGATCTCACCAACTTGTCTAGGAGCACCCCTGAGTTGTTACTTATTGATGGTGCAACAAGAACGATAGTCATCATTTATATCACCACCAAGTGAGGCTGCTTTCTCTTCCCCGATCTCACCTACTTGTCTAGGAGCACCCCAGAGTTGTTACTTATTGATGGTGCAACAAGAACGATAGTCTTCATTTATATCACCACCAAGTGAGGCTGCTTTCTCTTCCCTGATCTCACCAACTTGTCTAGGAGCACCCCTGAGTTGTTACTTATTGATGGTGCAACAAAAACGATAGTCTTCATTTATATCACCACCAAGTGAGGTTGCTTTCTCTTCCCCGATCTCACCTACTTGTCTAGGAGCACCCCTGAGTTGTTACTTATTGATGGTGCAACAAGAACGATAGTCTTCATTTATGTCACCACCAAGTGAGGCTGCTTTCTCTTCCCTGATCTCACCAACTTGTCTAGGAGCACCCCTGAGTTGTTACTTATTGATGGTGCAACAAGAACGATAGTCTCCTTTTATATCACCACCAAGTGAGGCTGCATTCTCTTCCCTGATCTCACCAACTTGTCTAGGAGCACCCCTGAGTTGTTACTTATTGATGGTGCAACAAGAACGATAGTCTTCATTTATATCACCACCAAGTGAGGTTGCTTTCTCTTCCCCGATCTCACCTACTTGTCTAGGAGCACCCCTGAGTTGTTACTTATTGATGGTGCAACAAGAACGATAGTCTTCATTTATATCACCACCAAGTGAGGCTGCTTTCTCTTCCCTGATCTCACCAACTTGTCTAGGAGCACCCTAGAGTTGTTCCTTATTGATGGTGTAACAAGAACGATAGTCTTCATTTATATCACCACCAAGTGAGGTTGCTTTCTCTTCCCCGATCTCACCTACTTGTCTAGGAGCACCCATGAGTTGTTCCTTATTGATGGTGTAACAAGAACGATAGTCTTCATTTATATCACCACCAAGTGAGGCTGCTTTCTCTTCCCTGATCTCACCAACTTGTCTAGGAGCACCCCTGATATGTTACTTATTGATGGTGCAACAAGAACGATAGTCTTCATTTATATCACCACCAAGTGAGGTTGCTTTCTCTTCCCCGATCTCACCTACTTGTCTAGGAGCACCCCAGAGTTGTTCCTTATTGATGGTGTAACAAGAACGATAGTCTTCATTTATATCACCACCAAGTGAGGCTGCTTTCTCTTCCCCGATCTCACCAACTTGTCTAGGAGCACCCCTGAGTTGTTCCTTATTGATGGTGTAACAAGAACGATAGTCTTCATTTATATCACCACCAAGTGAGGCTGCTTTCTCTTCCCCGGTCTCACCAACTTGTCTAGGAGCACCCCTGAGTTGTTACTTATTGATGGTGCAACAAGAACGATAGTCTTCATTTATATCACCACCAAGTGAGGTTGCTTTCTATTCCCCGATCTCAACTACTTGTCTAGGAGCACCCCAGATTTGTTCCTTATTGATGGTGTAACAAGAACGATAGTCTTCATTTATATCACCACCAAGTGAGGTTGCATCTCTTCCCCGATCTCACCTACTTGTCTAGGAGCACCCCTGAGTTGTTACTTATTGATGGTGCAACAAGAACGATAGTCTTCATTTATATCACCACCAAGTGAGGTTGCTTTCTCTTCCCCGAACTCACCTACTTGTCTAGGAGCACCCCTGAGTTGTTACTTATTGATGGTGCAACAAAAACGATAGTCTTCATTTATATCACCACCAAGTGAGGCTGCTTTCTCTTCCCTGATCTCACCAACTTGTCTAGGAGCACCCCTGAGTTGTTACTTATTGATGGTGCAACAAGAACGATAGTCTTCATTTATGTCACCACCAAGTGAGGCTGCTTTCTCTTCCCTGATCTCACCAACTTGTCTAAGAGCACCCCTGAGTTGTTACTTATTGATGGTGCAACAAGACCGATAGTCTCCATTTATATCACCACCAAGTGAGGCTGTTTCTCTTCCCTGATCTCACCAACTTGTCTAGGAGCACCCCTGAGTTGTTACTTATTGATGGTGCAACAAGAACGATAGTCTTCATTTATATCACCACCAAGTGAGGTTGCTTTCTCTTCCCCGATCTCACCTACTTGTCTAGGAGCACCCCTGAGTTGTTACTTATTGATGGTGCAACAAGAACGATAGTCTTCATTTATTTCACCACCAAGTGAGGCTGCTTTCTCTTCCCTGATCTCACCAACTTGTCTAGGAGCACCCCTGAGTTGTTACTTATTGATGGTGCAACAAGAACGATAGTCTTCATTTATATCACCACCAAGTGAGGTTGCTTTCTCTCTCCCGATCTCACCTACTTGTCTAGGGGCACCCCTGAGTTGTTACTTATTGATGGTGCAACAAGAACGATAGTCTTCATTTATATCACCACCAAGTGAGGCTGCTTTCTCTTCCCTGATCTCACCAACTTGTCTAGGAGAACCCCTGAGATGTTACTTATTGATGGTGCAACAAGAACGATAGTCTTCATTTATATCACCACCAAGTGAGGTTGCTTTCTCTTCCCCGATCTCACCTACTTGTCTAGGAGCACCCCTGAGTTGTTACTTATTGATGGTGCAACAAGAACGATAGTCTTCATTTATATCACCACCAAGTGAGGTTGCTTTCTCTTCCCCGATCTCACCTACTTGTCTAGGAGCACCCCTGAGTTGTTACTTATTGATGGTGCAACAAGAACGATAGTCTTCATTTATATCACCACCAAGTGAGGCTGCATTCTCTTCCCTGATCTCACCAACTTGTCTAGGTGCTCCCCTGAGTTGTTACTTATTGATGGTGCAACAAGAACGATAGTCTTCATTTATATCACCACCAAGTGAGGTTGCTTTCTCTTCCCCGATCTCACCAACTTGTCTAGGAGCACCCCTGAATTGTTACTTATTGATGGTGCAACAAGAACGATAGTCATCATTTATATCACCACCAAGTGAGGCTGCTTTCTCTTCCCCGATCTCACCTACTTGTCTAGGAGCACCCCTGAGTTGTTACTTATTGATGGTGCAACAAGAACGATAGTCTTCATTTATATCACCACCAAGTGAGGCTGCTTTCTCTTCCCTGATCTCACCAACTTGTCTAGGAGCACCCCTGAGTTGTTACTTATTGATGGTGCAACAAGAACGATAGTCTTCATTTATATCACCACCAAGTGAGGTTGCTTTTTCCTCCCCGATCTCACCTACTTGTCTAGGAGCACCCCTGAGTTGTTACTTATTGATGGTGCAACAAGAACGATAGTCTTCATTTATGTCACCACCAAGTGAGGCTGCTTTCTCTTCCCTGATCTCACCAACTTGTCTAGGAGCACCCCTGAGTTGTTACTTATTGATGGTGCAACAAGAACGATAGTCTCCATTTATATCACCACCAAGTGAGGCTGCTTTCTCTTCCCTGATCTCACCAACTTGTCTAGGAGCACCCCTGAGTTGTTACTTATTGATGGTGCAACAAGAACGATAGTCTTCATTTATATCACCACCAAGTGAGGTTGCTTTCTCTTCCCCGATCTCACCTACTTGTCTAGGAGCACCCCTGAGTTGTTACTTATTGATGGTGCAACAAGAACGATAGTCTTCATTTATATCACCACCAAGTGAGGCTGCTTTCTCTTCCCTGATCTCACCAACTTGTCTAGGAGCGCCCCTGAGTTGTTACTTATTGATGGTGCAACAAGAACGATAGTCTTCATTTATATCACCACCAAGTGAGGTTGTTTTCTCTTCCCCGATCTCACCTACTTGTCTAGGAGCATCCCTGAGTTGTTACGTATTGATGGTGCAACAAGAACGATAGTCTTCATTTATATCACCACCAAGTGAGGTTGCTTTCTCTTCCCTGATCTCACCAACTTGTCTAGGAGCACCCCTGAGTTGATACTTATTGATGGTGCAACAAGAACGATAGTCTTCATTTATGTCACCACCAAGTGAGGCTGCTTTCTCTTCCCTGATTTCACCAACTTGTCTAGGAGCACCCCTGAGTTGTTACTTATTGATGGTGCAACAAGAACGATAGTCTCCATTTATATCACCACCAAGTGAGGCTGTTTTCTCTTCCCTGATCTCACCAACTTGTCTAGGAGCACCCCCGAGTTGTTACTTATTGATGGTGCAACAAGAACGATAGTCTTCATTTATATCACCACCAAGTGAGGTTGCATTCTCTTCCCCGATCTCACCTACTTGTCTAGGAGCACCCCTGAGTTGTTACTTATTGATGGTGCAACAAGAACGATAGTCTTCATTTATATCACCACCAAGTGAGGCTGCTTTCTCTTCCCTGATCTCACCAACTTGTCTAGGAGCACCCCAGAGTTGTTCCTTATTGATGGTGTAACAAGAACGATAGTCTTCATTTATATCACCACCAAGTGAGGTTGCTTTCTCTTCCCCGATCTCACCTACTTGTCTAGGAGCACCCATGAGTTGTTCCTTATTGATGGTGCAGCAAGAACGATAGTCTTCATTTATATCACCACCAAGTGAGGTCGCTTTCTCTCTCCCGATCTCACCTACTTGTCTAGGGGCACCCCTGAGTTGTTACTTATTGATGGTGCAACAAGAACGATAGTCTTCATTTATATCACCACCAAGTGAGGTTGCTTTCTCTTCCCCGATCTCACCTACTTGTCTAGGAGCATCCCTGAGTTGTTACTTATTGATGGTGCAACAAGAACGATAGTCTTCATTTATATCACCACCAAGTGAGGCTGCATTCTCTTCCCTGATCTCACCAACTTGTCTAGGTGCTCCCCTGAGTTGTTACTTATTGATGGTGCAACAAGAACGATAGTCTTCATTTATATCACCACCAAGTGAGGTTGCTTTCTCTTCCCCGATCTCACCAACTTGTCTAGGAGCACCCCTGAATTGTTACTTATTGATGGTGCAACAAGAACGATAGTCATCATTTATATCACCACCAAGTGAGGCTGCTTTCTCTTCCCCGATCTCACCTACTTGTCTAGGAGCACCCCTGAGTTGTTACTTATTGATGGTGCAACAAGAACGATAGTCTTCATTTATATCACCACCGAGTGAGGCTGCTTTCTCTTCCCTGATCTCACCAACTTGTCTAGAAGCACCCCTGAGTTGTTACTTATTGATGGTGCAACAAGAACGATAGTCTTCATTTATATCACCACCAAGTGAGGTTGCTTTTTCCTCCCCGATCTCACCTACTTGTCTAGGAGCACCCCTGAGTTGTTACTTATTGATGGTGCAACAAGAACGATAGTCTTCATTTATGTCACCACCAAGTGAGGCTGCTTTCTCTTCCCTGATCTCACCAACTTGTCTAGGAGCACCCCTGAGTTGTTACTTATTGATGGTGCAACAAGAACGATAGTCTTCATTTATATCACCACCAAGTGAGGCTGCTTTCTCTTCCCTGATCTAACCAACTTGTCTAGGAGCGTCCCTGAGTTGTTACTTATTGATGGTGCAACAAGAACGATAGTCTTCATTTATATCACCACCAAGTGAGGTTGTTTTCTCTTCCCCGATCTCACCTACTTGTCTAGGAGCACCCCTGAGTTGTTACGTATTGATGGTGCAACAAGAACGATAGTCTTCATTTATATCACCACCAAGTGAGGCTGCTTTCTCTTCCCTGATCTCACCAACTTGTCTAGGAGCACCCCCGAGTTGTTACTTATTGATGGTGCAACAAGAACGATAGTCTTCATTTATATCACCACCAAGTGAGGTTGCATTCTCTTCCCCGATCTCACCTACTTGTCTAGGAGCACCCCTGGGTTGTTACTTATTGATGGTGCAACAAGAACGATAGTCTTCATTTATATCACCACCAAGTGAGGCTGCTTTCTCTTCCCTGATCTCACCAACTTGTCTAGGAGCACCCCAGAGTTGTTCCTTATTGATGGTGTAACAAGAACGATAGTCTTCATTTATATCACCACCAAGTGAGGTTGCTTTCTCTTCCCCGATCTCACCTACTTGTCTAGGAGCACCCATGAGTTGTTCCTTATTGATGGTGCAACAAGAACGATAGTCTTCATTTATATCACCACCAAGTGAGGCTGCTTTCTCTTCCCTGATCTCACCAACTTGTCTAGGAGCACCCCTGAGTTGTTACTTATTGATGGTGCAACAAGAACGATAGTCTTCATTTATATCACCACCAAGTGAGGTTGCTTTCTCTCTCCCGATCTCACCTACTTGTCTAGGGGCACCCCTGAGTTGTTACTTATTGATGGTGCAACAAGAACGATAGTCTTCATTTATATCACCACCAAGTGAGGCTGCTTTCTCTTCCCTGATCTCACCAACTTGTCTAGGAGAACCCCTGAGATGTTACTTATTGATGGTGCAACAAGAACGATAGTCTTCATTTATATCACCACCAAGTGAGGTTGCTTTCTCTTCCCCGATCTCACCTACTTGTCTAGGAGCACCCCTGAGTTGTTACTTATTGATGGTGCAACAAGAACGATAGTCTTCATTTATATCACCACCAAGTGAGGTTGCTTTCTCTTCCCCGATCTCACCTACTTGTCTAGGAGCACCCCTGAGTTGTTACTTATTGATGGTGCAACAAGAACGATAGTCTTCATTTATATCACCACCAAGTGAGGCTGCATTCTCTTCCCTGATCTCACCAACTTGTCTAGGTGCTCCCCTGAGTTGTTACTTATTGATGGTGCAACAAGAACGATAGTCTTCATTTATATCACCACCAAGTGAGGTTGCTTTCTCTTCCCCGATCTCACCAACTTGTCTAGGAGCACCCCTGAATTGTTACTTATTGATGGTGCAACAAGAACGATAGTCATCATTTATATCACCACCAAGTGAGGCTGCTTTCTCTTCCCCGATCTCACCTACTTGTCTAGGAGCACCCCTGAGTTGTTACTTATTGATGGTGCAACAAGAACGATAGTCTCCATTTATATCACCACCAAGTGAATCTGCTTTCTCTTCCCTGATCTCACCAACTTGTCTAGGAGCACCCCTGAGTTGTTACTTATTGATGGTGCAACAAGAACGATAGTCTTCATTTATATCACCACCAAGTGAGGTTGCTTTCTCTTCCCCGATCTCACCTACTTGTCTAGGAGCACCCCTGAGTTGTTACTTATTGATGGTGCAACAAGAACGATAGTCTTCATTTATATCACCACCAAGTGAGGCTGCTTTCTCTTCCCTGATCTCACCAACTTGTCTAGGAGCGCCCCTGAGTTGTTACTTATTGATGGTGCAACAAGAACGATAGTCTTCATTTATATCACCACCAAGTGAGGTTGTTTTCTCTTCCCCGATCTCACCTACTCGTCTAGGAGCACCCCTGAGTTGTTACGTATTGATGGTGCAACAAGAACGATAGTCTTCATTTATATCACCACCAAGTGAGGTTGCTTTCTCTTCCCTGATCTCACCAACTTGTCTAGGAGCACCCCTGAGTTGATACTTATTGATGGTGCAACAAGAACGATAGTCTTCATTTATGTCACCACCAAGTGAGGCTGCTTTCTCTTCCCTGATTTCACCAACTTGTCTAGGAGCACCCCTGAGTTGTTACTTATTGATGGTGCAACAAGAACGATAGTCTCCATTTATATCACCACCAAGTGAGGCTGCTTTCTCTTCCCTGATCTCACCAACTTGTCTAGGAGCACCCCCGAGTTGTTACTTATTGATGGTGCAACAAGAACGATAATCTTCATTTATATCACCACCAAGTGAGGTTGCATTCTCTTCCCCGATCTCACCTACTTGTCTAGGAGCACCCCTGAGTTGTTACTTATTGATGGTGCAACAAGAACGATAGTCTTCATTTATATCACCACCAAGTGAGGCTGCTTTCTCTTCCCTGATCTCACCAACTTGTCTAGGAGCACCCCAGAGTTGTTCCTTATTGATGGTGTAACAAGAACGATAGTCTTCATTTATATCACCACCAAGTGAGGTTGCTTTCTCTTCCCCGATCTCACCTACTTGTCTAGGAGCACCCATGAGTTGTTCCTTATTGATGGTGCAACAAGAACGATAGTCTTCATTTATATCACCACCAAGTGAGGCTGCTTTCTCTTCCCTGATCTCACCAACTTGTCTAGGAGCACCCCTGAGTTGTTACTTATTGATGGTGCAACAAGAACGATAGTCTTCATTTATATCACCACCAAGTGAGGTTGCTTTCTCTCTCCCGATCTCACCTACTTGTCTAGGGGCACCCCTGAGTTGTTACTTATTGATGGTGCAACAAGAACGATAGTCTTCATTTATATCACCACCAAGTGAGGCTGCTTTCTCTTCCCTGATCTCACCAACTTGTCTAGGAGAACCCCTGAGATGTTACTTATTGATGGTGCAACAAGAACGATAGTCCTCATTTATATCACCACCAAGTGAGGTTGCTTTCTCTTCCCCGATCTCACCTACTTGTCTAGGAGCACCCCTGAGTTGTTACTTATTGATGGTGCAACAAGAACGATAGTCTTCATTTATATCACCACCAAGTGAGGTTGCTTTCTCTTCCGCGATCTCACCTACTTGTCTAGGAGCACCCCTGAGTTGTTACTTATTGATGGTGCAACAAGAACGATAGTCTTCATTTATATCACCACCAAGTGAGGCTGCATTCTCTTCCCTGATCTCACCAACTTGTCTAGGTGCTCCCCTGAGTTGTTACTTATTGATGGTGCAACAAGAACGATAGTCTTCATTTATATCACCACCAAGTGAGGTTGCTTTCTCTTCCCCGATCTCACCAACTTGTCTAGGAGCACCCCTGAATTGTTACTTATTGATGGTGCAACAAGAACGATAGTCATCATTTATATCACCACCAAGTGAGGCTGCTTTCTCTTCCCCGATCTCACCTACTTGTCTAGGAGCACCCCTGAGTTGTTACTTATTGATGGTGCAACAAGAACGATAGTCTTCATTTATATCACCACCAAGTGAGGCTGCTTTCTCTTCCCTGATCTCACCAACTTGTCTAGGAGCACCCCTGAGTTGTTACTTATTGATGGTGCAACAAGAACGATAGTCTTCATTTATAGCACCACCAAGTGAGGTTGCTTTTTCCTCCCCGATCTCACCTACTTGTCTAGGAGCACCCCTGAGTTGTTACTTATTGATGGTGCAACAAGAACGATAGTCTTCATTTATGTCACCTCCAAGTGAGGCTGCTTTCTCTTCCCTGATCTCACCAACTTGTCTAGGAGCACCCCTGAGTTGTTACTTATTGATGGTGCAACAAGAACGATAGTCTCCATTTATATCACCACCAAGTGAGGCTGCTTTCTCTTCCCTGATCTCACCAACTTGTCTAGGAGCACCCCTGAGTTGTTACTTATTGATGGTGCAACAAGAACGATAGTCTTCATTTATATCACCACCAAGTGAGGTTGCTTTCTCTTCCCCGATCTCACCTACTTGTCTAGGAGCACCCCTGAGTTGTTACTTATTGATGGTGCAACAAGAACGATAGTCTTCATTTATATCACCACCAAGTGAGGCTGCTTTCTCTTCCCTGATCTCACCAACTTGTCTAGGAGCGCCCCTGAGTTGTTACTTATTGATGGTGCAACAAGAACGATAGTCTTCATTTATATCACCACCAAGTGAGGTTGTTTTCTCTTCCCCGATCTCACCTACTTGTCTAGGAGCACCCCTGAGTTGTTACGTGTTGATGGTGCAACAAGAACGATAGTCTTCATTTATATCACCACCAAGTGAGGTTGCTTTCTCTTCCCCGATCTCACCTACTTGTCTAGGAGCACCCCAGAGTTGTTCCTTATTGATGGTGTAACAAGAACGATAGTCTTCATTTATATCACCACCAAGTGAGGTTGCTTTCTCTTCCCCGATCTCACCTACTTGTCTAGGAGCACCCCTGAGTTGTTACTTATTGATGTTGCAACAAGAACGATAGTCTTCATTTATATCACCACCAAGTGAGGCTGCTTTCTCTTCCCCGATCTCACCAACTTGTCTAGGAGCACCCCTGAGTTGTTCCTTATTGATGGTGTAACAAGAACGATAGTCTTCATTTATATCACCACCAAGTGAGGCTGCTTTCTCTTCCCCGGTCTCACCAACTTGTCTAGGAGCACCCCTGAGTTGTTACTTATTGATGGTGCAACAAGAACGATAGTCTTCATTTATATCACCACCAAGTGAGGTTGCTTTCTATTCCCCGATCTCAACTACTTGTCTAGGAGCACCCCAGATTTGTTCCTTATTGATGGTGTAACAAGAACGATAGTCTTCATTTATATCACCACCAAGTGAGGTTGCTTCTCTTCCCCGATCTCACCTACTTGTCTAGGAGCACCCCTGAGTTGTTACTTATTGATGGTGCAACAAGAACGATAGTCTTCATTTATATCACCACCAAGTGAGGTTGCTTTCTCTTCCCCGAACTCACCTACTTGTCTAGGAGCACCCCTGATTTGTTACTTATTGATGGTGCAACAAAAACGATAGTCTTCATTTATATCACCACCAAGTGAGGCTGCTTTCTCTTCCCTGATCTCACCAACTTGTCTAGGAGCACCCCTGAGTTGTTACTTATTGATGGTGCAACAAGAACGATAGTCTTCATTTATGTCACCACCAAGTGAGGCTGCTTTCTCTTCCCTGATCTCACCAACTTGTCTAAGAGCACCCCTGAGTTGTTACTTATTGATGGTGCAACAAGACCGATAGTCTCCATTTATATCACCACCAAGTGAGGCTGTTTCTCTTCCCTGATCTCACCAACTTGTCTAGGAGCACCCCTGAGTTGTTACTTATTGATGGTGCAACAAGAACGATAGTCTTCATTTATATCACCACCAAGTGAGGTTGCTTTCTCTTCCCCGATCTCACCTACTTGTCTAGGAGCACCCCTGAGTTGTTACTTATTGATGGTGCAACAAGAACGATAGTCTTCATTTATTTCACCACCAAGTGAGGCTGCTTTCTCTTCCCTGATCTCACCAACTTGTCTAGGAGCACCCCTGAGTTGTTACTTATTGATGGTGCAACAAGAACGATAGTCTTCATTTATATCACCACCAAGTGAGGTTACTTTCTCTCTCCCGATCTCACCTACTTGTCTAGGGGCACCCCTGAGTTGTTACTTATTGATGGTGCAACAAGAACGATAGTCTTCATATATATCACCACCAAGTGAGGCTGCTTTCTCTTCCCTGATCTCACCAACTTGTCTAGGAGAACCCCTGAGATGTTACTTATTGATGGTGCAACAAGAACGATAGTCTTCATTTATATCACCACCAAGTGAGGTTGCTTTCTCTTCCCCGATCTCACCTACTTGTCTAGGAGCACCCCTGAGTTGTTACTTATTGATGGTGCAACAAGAACGATAGTCTTCATTTATATCACCACCAAGTGAGGTTGCTTTCTCTTCCCCGATCTCACCTACTTGTCTAGGAGCACCCCTGAGTTGTTACTTATTGATGGTGCAACAAGAACGATAGTCTTCATTTATATCACCACCAAGTGAGGCTGCATTCTCTTCCCTGATCTCACCAACTTGTCTAGGTGCTCCCCTGAGTTGTTACTTATTGATGGTGCAACAAGAACGATAGTCTTCATTTATATCACCACCAAGTGAGGTTGCTTTCTCTTCCCCGATCTCACCAACTTGTCTAGGAGCACCCCTGAATTGTTACTTATTGATGGTGCAACAAGAACGATAGTCATCATTTATATCACCACCAAGTGAGGCTGCTTTCTCTTCCCCGATCTCACCTACTTGTCTAGGAGCACCCCTGAGTTGTTACTTATTGATGGTGCAACAAGAACGATAGTCTTCATTTATATCACCACCAAGTGAGGCTGCTTTCTCTTCCCTGATCTCACCAACTCGTCTAGGAGCACCCCTGAGTTGTTACTTATTGATGGTGCAACAAGAACGATAGTCTTCATTTATATCACCACCAAGTGAGGTTGCTTTTTCCTCCCCGATCTCACCTACTTGTCTAGGAGCACCCCTGAGTTGTTACTTATTGATGGTGCAACAAGAACGATAGTCTTCATTTATGTCACCACCAAGTGAGGCTGCTTTCTCTTCCCTGATCTCACCAACTTGTCTAGGAGCACCCCTGAGTTGTTACTTATTGATGGTGCAACAAGAAAGATAGTCTCCATTTATATCACCACCAAGTGAGGCTGCTTTCTCTTCCCTGATCTCACCAACTTGTCTAGGAGCACCCCTGAGTTGTTACTTATTGATGGTGCAACAAGAACGATAGTCTTCATTTATATCACCACCAAGTGAGGTTGCTTTCTCTTCCCCGATCTCACCTACTTGTCTAGGAGCACCCCTGAGTTGTTACTTATTGATGGTGCAACAAGAACGATAGTCTTCATTTATATCACCACCAAGTGAGGCTGCTTTCTCTTCCCTGATCTCACCAACTTGTCTAGGAGCGCCCCTGAGTTGTTACTTATTGATGGTGCAACAAGAACGATAGTCTTCATTTATATCACCACCAAGTGAGGTTGTTTTCTCTTCCCCGATCTCACCTACTTGTCTAGGAGCACCCCTGAGTTGTTACGTATTGATGGTACAACAAGAACGATAGTCTTCATTTATATCACCACCAAGTGAGGTTGCTTTCTCTTCCCTGATCTCACCAACTTGTCTAGGAGCACCCCTGAGTTGATACTTATTGATGGTGCAACAAGAACGATAGTCTTCATTTATGTCACCACCAAGTGAGGCTGCTTTCTCTTCCCTGATTTCACCAACTGGTCTAGGAGCACCCCTGAGTTGTTACTTATTGATGGTGCAACAAGAACGATAGTCTCCATTTATATCACCACCAAGTGAGGCTGCTTTCTCTTCCCTGATCTCACCAACTTGTCTAGGAGCACCCCCGAGTTGTTACTTATTGATGGTGCAACAAGAACGATAGTCTTCATTTATATCACCACCAAGTGAGGTTGCATTCTCTTCCCCGATCTCACCTACTTGTCTAGGAGCACCCCTGAGTTGTTACTTATTGATGGTGCAACAAGAACGATAGTCTTCATTTATATCACCACCAAGTGAGGCTGCTTTCTCTTCCCTGATCTCACCAACTTGTCTAGGAGCACCCCAGAATTGTTCCTTATTGATGGTGTAACAAGAACGATAGTCTTCATTTATATCACCACCAAGTGAGGTTGCTTTCTCTTCCCCGATCTCACCTACTTGTCTAGGAGCACCCATGAGTTGTTCCTTATTGATGGTGCAACAAGAACGATAGTCTTCATTTATATCACCACCAAGTGAGGCTGCTTTCTCTTCCCTGATCTCACCAACATGTCTAGGAGCACCCCTGAGTTGTTACTTATTGATGGTGCAACAAGAACGATAGTCTTCATTTATATCACCACCAAGTGAGGTTGCATTCTCTTCCCCGATCTCACCTACTTGTCTAGGAGCACCTCAGAGTTGTTCCTTATTGATGGTGTAACAAGAACGATAGTCTTCATTTATATCACCACCAAGTGTGGCTGCTTTCTCTTCCCCGATCTCACCAACTTGTCTAGGAGCACCCCTGAGTTGTTCCTTATTGATGGTGTAACAAGAACGATAGTCTTCATTTATATCACCACCAAGTGAGGCTGCTTTCTCTTCCCCGGTCTCACGAACTTGTCTAGGAGCACCCCTGAGTTGTTACTTATTGATGGTGCAACAAGAACGATAGTCTTCATTTATATCACCACCAAGTGAGGTTGCTTTCTCTTCCCCGATCTCACCTACTTGTCTAGGAGCACCCCAGAGTTGTTCCTTATTGATGGTGTAACAAGAACGATAGTCTTCATTTACATCACCACCAAGTGAGGTTGCTTTCTCTTCCCCGATCTCACCTACTTGTCTAGGAGCACCCCTGAGTTGTTACTTATTGATGGTGCAACAAGAACGATAGTCTTCATTTATATCACCACCAAGTGAGGCCGCTTTCTCTTCCCCGATCTCACCAACTTGTCTAGGAGCACCCCTGAGTTGTTCCTTATTGATGGTGTAACAAGAACGATAGTCTTCATTTATATCACCACCAAGTGAGGCTGCTTTCTCTTCCCCGATCTCACCTACTTGTCTGGGAGCACCCCTGAGTTGTTACTTATTGATGGTGCAACAAGAACGATAGTCTTCATTTATGTCACCACCAAGTGAGGCTGCTTTCTCTTCCCTGATCTCACCAACTTGTCTAGGAGCACCCCTGAGTTGTTACTTATTGATGGTGCAACAAGAACGATAGTCTCCATTTATATCACCACCAAGTGAGGCTGCTTTCTCTTCCCTGATCTCACCAACTTGTCTAGGAGCACCCCTGAGTTGTTACTTATTGATGGTGCAACAAGAACGATAGTCTTCATTTATATCACCACCAAGTGAGGTTGCTTTCTCTTCCCCGATCTCACCTACTTGTCTAGGATCACCCCTGAGTTGTTACTTATTGATGGTGCAACGATAGTCTTCATTTATTTCACCACCAAGTGAGGCTGCTTTCTCTTCCCTGATCTCACCAACTTGTCTAGGAGCACCCCTGAGTTGTTACTTATTGATGGTGCAACAAGAACGATAGTCTTCATTTATATCACCACCAAGTGAGGTTGCTTTCTCTCTCCCGATCTCACCTACTTGTCTAGGAGCACCCCTGAGTTGTTACTTATTGATGGTGCAACAAGAACGATAGTCTTCATTTATATCACCACCAAGTGAGGCTGCTTTCTCTTCCCTGATCTCACCAACTTGTCTAGGAGCACCCCTGAGTTGTTACTTATTGATGGTGCAACAAGAACGATAGTCTTCATTTATATCACCACCAAGTGAGGTTGCTTTCTCTTCCCCGATCCCACCTTCTTGTCTAGGAGCACCCCTGATTTGTTACTTATTGATGGTGCAACAAGAACGATAGTCTTCATTTATATCACCACCAAGTGAGGTTGCTTTCTCATCCCCGATCTCACCTACTTGTCTAGGAGCACCCCTGAGTTGTTACTTATTGATGGTGCAACAAGAACGATAGTCTTCATTTATATCACCACCAAGTGAGGCTGCTTTCTCTTCCCTGATCTCACCAACTTGTCTAGGAGCTCCCCTGAGTTGTTACTTATTGATGGTGCAACAAGAACGATAGTCTTCATTTATATCACCACCAAGTGAGGTTGCTTTCTCTTCTCCGATCTCACCAACTTGTCTAGGAGCACCCCTGAGTTGTTACTTATTGATGGTGCAACAAGAACGATAGTCATCATTTATATCACCACCAAGTGAGGCTGCTTTCTCTTCCCCGATCCCACCTACTTGTCTAGGAGCACCCCTGAGTTGTTACTTATTGATGGTGCAACAAGAACGATAGTCTTCATTTATATCACCACCATGTGAGGCTGCTTTCTCTTCCCTGATCTCACCAACTTGTCTAGGAGCACCCCTGTGTTGTTACTTATTGATGGTGCAACAAAAACGATAGTCTTCATTTATATCACCACCAAGTGAGGTTGCTTTCTCTTCCCCGATCTCACCTACTTGTCTAGGAGCACCCCTGAATTGTTACTTATTGATGGTGCAACAAGTACGATAGTCTTCATTTATGTCACCACCAAGTGAGGCTGCTTTCTCTTCCCTGATCTCACCAACTTGTCTAGGAGCACCCCTGAGTTGTTACTTATTGATGGTGCAACAAGAACGATAGTCTCCATTTATATCACCACCAAGTGAGGCTGCTTTCTCTTCCCTGATCTCACCAACTTGCCTAGGAGCACCCCTGAGTTGTTACTTATTGATGGTGCAACAAGAACGATAGTCTTCATTTATATCACCACCAAGTGAGGTTGCTTTCTCTTCCCCGATCTCACCTACTTGTCTAGGAGCACCCCTGAGTTGTTACTTATTGATGGTGCAACAAGAACGATAGTCTTCATTTATATCACCACCAAGTGAGGCAGATTTCTCTTCCCTGATCTCACCAACTTGTCTAGGAGCACCCCAGAGTTGTTCCTTATTGATGGTGTAACAAGAACGATAGTCTTCATTTATATCACCACCAAGTGAGGTTGCTTTCTCTTCCCCGATCTCACCTACTTGTCTAGGAGCACCCATGAGTTGTTCCTTATTGATGGTGCAACAAGAACGATAGTCTTCATTTATATCACCACCAAGTGAGGCTGCTTTCTCTTCCCTGATCTCACCAACTTGTCTAGGAGCACCCCTGAGTTGTTACTTATTGATGGTGCAACAAGAACGATAGTCTTCATTTATATCACCACCAAGTGAGGTTGCTTTCTCTTCCCCGATCTCACCTACATGTCTAGGAGCACCCCAGAGTTGTTCCTTATTGATGGTGTAACAAGAACGATAGTCTTCATTTATATCACCACCAAGTGAGGCTGCTTTCTCTTCCCCGATCTCACCAACTTGCCTAGGAGCACCCCTGAGTTGTTCCTTATTGATGGGGTAACAAGAACGATAGTCTTCATTTATATCACCACAAAGTGAGGCTGCTTTCTCTTCCCCGGTCTCACCAACTTGTCTAGGAGCACCCCTGAGTTGTTACTTATTGATGGTGGAACAAGAACGATAGTCTTCATTCATATCACCACCAAGTGAGGTTGCTTTCTCTTCCCCGATCTCACCTACTTGTCTAGGAGCACCCCAGAGTTGTTCCTTATTGATGGTGTAACAAGAACGATAGTCTTCATTTATATCACCACCATGTGAGGTTGCTTTCTCTTCCCCGATCTCACCTACTTGTCTAGGAGCATCCCTGAGTTGTTACTTATTGATGGTGCAACAAGAACGATAGTCTTCATTTATATCACCACCAAGTGAGGTTGCTTTCTCTTCCCCGATCTCACCTACTTGTCTAGGAGCACCCCTGAGTTGTAACTTATTGATGGTGCAACAAGAACGATAGTCTTCATTTATATCAACACCAAGTGAGGCTGCTTTTTCTTCCCTGATCTCACCAACTTGTCTAGGAGCACCCCTGAGTTGCTACTTATTGATGGTGCAACAAGAACGATAGTCTTCATTTATGTCACCACCAAGTGAGGCTGCTTTCTCTTCCCTGATCTCACCAACTTGTCTAGGAGCACCCCTGAGTTGTTACTTATTGATCGTGCAACAAGAACGATAGTCTCCATTTATATCACCACCAAGTGAGGCTGTTTCTCTTCCCTGATCTCACCAACTTGTCTAGGAGCACCCCTGAGTTGTTACTTATTGATGGTGCAACAAGAACGATAGTCTTCATTTATATCACCACCAAGTGAGGATGCTTTCTCTTCCCCGATCTCACCTACTTGTCTAGGAGCACCCCTGAGTTGTTACTTATTGATGGTGCAACAAGAACGATAGTCTTCATTTATTTCACCACCAAGTGAGGCTGCTTTCTCTTCCCTGATCTCACCAACTTGTCTAGGAGCACCCCTGAGTTGTTACTTATTGATGGTGCAACAAGAACGATAGTCTTCATTTATATCACCACCAAGTGAGATTGCTTTCTCTCTCCCGATCTCACCTACTTGTCTAGGAGCACCCCTGAGTTGTTACTTATTGATGGTGCAACAAGAACGATAGTCTTCATTTATATCACCACATAGTGAGGTTGCTTTCTCTTCCCCGATCTCACCTACTTGTCTAGGAGCACCCCTGAGTTGTTACTTATTGATGGTGCAACAAGAACGATAGTCATCATTTATATCACCACCAAGTGAGGCTGCTTTCTCTTCCCCGATCTCACCTACTTGTCTAGGAGCACTCCTGAGTTGTTACTTATTGATGGTGCAACAAGAACGATAGTCTTCATTTATATCACCACCAAGTGAGGTTGCTTTCTCTTCCCCGATCTCACCTACTTGTCTAGGAGCACCCCTGAGTTGTTACTTATTGATGGTGCAACAAGAACGATAGTCTTCATTTATATCACCACCAAGTGAGGCTGCCTTCTCTTCCCTGATCTCACCAACTTGTCTAGGAGCACCCCTGAGTTGTTACGTATTGATGGTGCAACAAGAACGATAGTCTTCATTTATATCACCACCAAGTGAGGTTGTTTTCTCTTCCCCGATCCCACCTACTTGTCTAGGAGCACCCCTGAGTTGTTACGTATTGATGGTGCAACAAGAACGATAGTCTTCATTTATATCACCACTAAGTGAGGTTGCTTTCTCTTCCCTGATCTCACCAACAAGTCTAGGAGCACCCCTGAGTTGTTACTTATTGATGGTGCAACAAGAACGATAGTCTTCATTTATGTCACCACCAAGTGAGGCTGCTTTCTCTTCCCTGATCTCACCAACTTGTCTAGGAGCACCCCTGAGTTGTTACTTATTGATGGTGCAACAAGAACGATAGTCTTCATTTATGTCACCACCAAGTGGGGCTGCTTTCTCTTCCCTGATCTCACCAACTTGTCTAGGAGCACCCCTGAGTTGTTACTTATTGATGGTGCAACAAGAACGATAGTCTCCATTTATATCACCACCAAGTGAGGCTGCTTTCCCTTTCCTGATCTCACCAACTTGTCTAGGAGCACCCCAGAGTTGTTCCTTATTGATGGTGTAACAAGAACGAGAGTCTTCATTTATATCACCACCAAGTGAGGCTGCTTTCTCTTCCCTGATCTCACCAACTTGTCTAGGAGCACCCCTGAGTTGTTACTTATTGATGGTGCAACAAGAACGATAGTCTTCATTTATATCACCACCAAGTGAGGTTGCTTTCCCTTCCCCGATCTCACCTTCTTGTCTAGGAGCACCCCTGATTTGTTACTTATTGATGGTGCAACAAGAACGATAGTCTTCATTTATATCACCACCAAGTGAGGTTGCTTTCTCTTCCCCGATCTCACCTACTTGTCTAGGAGCACCCCTGAGTTGTTACTTATTGATGGTGCAACAAGAACGATAGTCTTCATTTATTTCACCACCAAGTGAGGCTGCTTTCTCTTCCCTGATCTCACCAACTTGTCTAGGAGCACCCCTGAGTTGTTACTTATTGATGGTGCAACAAGAACGATAGTCTTCATTTATATCACCACCAAGTGAGGTTGCTTTCTCTCTCCCGATCTCACCTACTTGTCTAGGAGCACCCCTGAGTTGTTACTTATTGATGGTGCAACAAGAACGATAGTCTTCATTTATATCACCACCAAGTGAGGCTGCTTTCTCTTCCCTGATCTCACCAACTTGTCTAGGAGCACCCCTGAGTTGTTACTTATTGATGGTGCAACAAAAACGATAGTCTTCATTTATATCACCACCAAGTGAGGTTGCTTTCTCTTCCCTGATCTCACCTACTTGTCTAGGAGCACCCCTGAGTTGTTACTTATTGATGGTGCAACAAGAACGATAGTCTTCATTTATATCACCACCAAGTGAGGTTGCTTTCTCTTCCCCGATCTCACCTACTTGTCTAGGAGCACCCCTGAGTTGTTACTTATTGATGGTGCAACAAGAACGATAGTCTTCATTTATATCACCACCAAGTGAGGCTGCTTTCTCTTCCCTGATCTCACTAACTTGTCTAGGAGCACCCCTGAGTTGTTACTTATTGATGGTGCAACAAGAACGATAGTCTTCATTTATATCACCACCAAGTGAGGTTGCTTTCTCTTCCCCGATCTCACCAACTTGTCTAGGAGCACCCCTGAGTTGTTACTTTTTGATGGTGCAACAAGAACGATAGTCATCATTTATATCACCACCTAGTGAGGCTGGTTTCTCTTCCCCGATCTCACCTACTTGTCTAGGAGCACCCCTGAGTTGTTACTTATTGATGGTGCAACAAGAACGATAGTCTTCATTTATATCACCACCAAGTGAGGCTGCTTTCTCTTCCCTGATCTCACCAACTTGTCTAGGAGCACCCCTGAGTTGTTCCTTATTGATGGTGTAACAAGAACGATAGTCTTCATTTATATCACCACCAAGTGAGGCTGCTTTCTCTACCCCGATCTCACCAACTTGTCTAGGAGCACCCCTGAGTTGTTCCTTATTGTTGGTGTAACAAGAACGATAGTCTTCATTTATATCACCACCAAGTGAGGCTGCTTTCTCTTCCCCGGTCTCACCAACTTGTCTAGGAGCACCCCTGAGTTGTTACTTATTGATGGTGCAACAAGAACGATAGTCTTCATTCATATCACCACCAAGTGAGGTTGCTTTCTCTTCCCCGATCTCACCTACTTGTCTAGGAGCACCCCAGAGTTGTACCTTATTGATGGTGCAACAAGAACGATAGTCTTCATTTATATCACCACCATGTGAGGTTGCTTTCTCTTCCCCGATCTCACCTACTTGTCTAGGAGCATCCCTGAGTTGTTACTTATTGATGGTGCAACAAGAACGATAGTCTTCATTTATATCACCACCAAGTGAGGTTGCTTTCTCTTCCCCGATCTCACCTACTTGTCTAGGAGCACCCCTGAGTTGTTACTTATTGATGGTGCAACAAGAACGATAGTCTTCATTTATATCACCACCAAGTGAGGCTGCTTTTTCTTCCCTGATCTCACCAACTTGTCTAGGAGCACCCCTGAGTTGCTACTTATTGATGGTGCAACAAGAACGATAGTCTTCATTTATGTCACCTCCAAGTGAGGCTGCTTTCTCTTCCCTGATCTCACCAACTTGTCTAGGAGCACCCCTGAGTTGTTACTTATTGATGGTGCAACAAGAACGATAGTCTCCATTTATATCACCACCAAGTGAGGCTGTTTCTCTTCCCTGATCTCACCAACTTGTCTAGGAGCACCCCTGAGTTGTTACTTATTGATGGTGCAACAAGAACGATAGTCTTCATTTATATCACCACCAAGTGAGGATGCTTTCTCTTCCCCGATCTCACCTACTTGTCTAGGAGCACCCCTGAGTTGTTACTTATTGATGGTGCAACAAGAACGATAGTCTTCATTTATTTCACCACCAAGTGAGGCTGCTTTCTCTTCCCTGATCTCACCAACTTGTCTAGGAGCACCCCTGAGTTGTTACTTATTGATGGTGCAACAAGAACGATAGTCTTCATTTATATCACCACCAAGTGAGATTGCTTTCTCTCTCCCGATCTCACCTACTTGTCTAGGAGCACCCCTGAGTTGTTACTTATTGATGGTGCAACAAGAACGATAGTCTTCATTTATATCACCACCAAGTGAGGTTGCTTTCTCTTCCCCGATCTCACCTACTTGTCTAGGAGCACCCCTGAGTTGTTACTTATTGATGGTGCAACAAGAACGATAGTCTTCATTTATATCACCACCAAGTGAGGTTGCTTTCTCTTCCCCGATCTCACCTACTTGTCTAGGAGCACCCCTGAGTTGTTACTAATTGATGGTGCAAGAAGAACGATAGTCTTCATTTATATCACCACCAAGTGAGGCTGCTTTCTCTTGCCTGATCTCACCAACTTGTCTAGGTGCTCCCCTGAGTTGTTACTTATTGATGGTGCAACAAGAACGATAGTCTTCATTTATATCACCACCAAGTGAGGTTGCTTTCTCTTCCCCGATCTCACCAACTTGTCTAGGAGCACCCCTGAGTTGTTATTTATTGATGGTGAAACAAGAACGATAGTCATCATTTATATCACCACCAAGTGAGGCTGCTTTCTCTTCCCCGATCTCACCTACTTGTCTAGGAGCACCCCTGAGTTGTTACTTATTGATGGTGCAACAAGAACGATAGTCTTCATTTATATCACCACCAAGTGAGGCTGCTTTCTCTTCCCTGATCTCACCAACTTGTCTAGGTGCTCCCCTGAGTTGTTACTTATTGATGGTGCAATAAGAACGATAGTCTTCATTTATATCACCACCAAGTGAGGTTGCTTTCTCTTCCCCGATCTTACCAACTTGTCTAGGAGCACCCCTGAGTTGTTACTTATTGATGGTGCAACAAGAACGATAGTCATCATTTATATCACCACCAAGTGAGGCTGCTTTCTCTTCCCCGATCTCACCTACTTGTATAGGAGCACTCCTGAGTTGTTACTTATTGATGGTGCAACAAGAACGATAGTCTTCATTTATATCACCACCAAGTGAGGTTGCTTTCTCTTCCCCGATCTCACCTACTTGTCTAGGAGCACCCCTGAGTTGTTACTTATTGATGGTGCAACAAGAACGATAGTCTTCATTTATATCACCACCAAGTGAGGCTGCCTTCTCTTCCCTGATCTCACCAACTTGTCTAGGAGCACCCCTGAGTTGTTACGTATTGATGGTGCAACAAGAACGATAGTCTTCATTTATATCACCACCAAGTGAGGTTGTTTTCTCTTCCCCGATCCCACCTACTTGTCTAGGAGCACCCCTGAGTTGTTACGTATTGATGGTGCAACAAGAACGATAGTCTTCATTTATATCACCACTAAGTGAGGTTGCTTTCTCTTCCCTGATCTCACCAACTTGTCTAGGAGCACCCCTGAGTTGTTACTTATTGATGGTGCAACAAGAACGATAGTCTTCATTTATGTCACCACCAAGTGAGGCTGCTTTCTCTTCCCTGATCTCAACAACTTGTCTAGGAGCACCCCTGAGTTGTTACTTATTGATGGTGCAACAAGAACGATAGTCTTCATTTATGTCACCACCAAGTGAGGCTGCTTTCTCTTCCCTGATCTCACCAACTTGTCTAGGAGCACCCCTGAGTTGTTACTTATTGATGGTGCAACAAGAACGATAGTCTCCATTTATATCACCACCAAGTGAGGCTGCTTTCCCTTTCCTGATCTCACCAACTTGTCTAGGAGCACCCCAGAGTTGTTCCTTATTGATGGTGTAACAAGAACGATAGTCTTCATTTATATCACCACCAAGTGAGGCTGCTTTCTCTTCCCTGATCTCACCAACATGTCTAGGAGCACCCCTGAGTTGTTACTTATTGATGGTGAAACAAGAACGATAGTCTTCATTTATATCACCACCAAGTGAGGTTGCTTTCTCTTCCCCGATCTCACCTTCTTGTCTAGGAGCACCCCTGATTTGTTACTTATTGATGGTGCAACAAGAACGATAGTCTTCATTTATATCACCACCAAGTGAGGTTGCTTTCTCTTCCCCGATCTCACCTACTTGTCTAGGAGCACCCCTGAGTTGTTACTTATTGATGGTGCAACAAGAACGATAGTCTTCATTTATTTCACCACCAAGTGAGGCTGCTTTCTCTTCCCTGATCTCACCAACTTGTCTAGGAGCACCCCTGAGTTGTTACTTATTGATGGTGCAATATGAACGATAGTCTTCATTTATATCACCACCAAGTGAGGTTGCTTTCTCTCTCCCGATCTCACCTACTTGTCTAGGAGCACCCCTGAGTTGTTACTTATTGATGGTGCAACAAGAACGATAGTCTTCATTTATATCACCACCAAGTGAGGCTGCTTTCTCTTCCCTGATCTCACCAACTTGTCTAGGAGCACCCCTGAGTTGTTACTTATTGATGGTGCAACAAAAACGATAGTCTTCATTTATATCACCACCAAGTGAGGTTGCTTTCTCTTCCCTGATCTCACCTACTTGTCTAGGAGCACCCCTGAGTTGTTACTTATTGATGGTGCAACAAGAACGATAGTCTTCATTTATATCACCACCAAGTGAGGTTGCTTTCTCTTCCCCGATCTCACCTACTTGTCTAGGAGCACCCCTGAGTTGTTACTTATTGATGGTGCAACAAGAACGATAGTCTTCATTTATATCACCACCAAGTGAGGCTGCTTTCTCTTCCCTGATCTCACCAACTTGTCTAGGAGCACCCCTGAGTTGTTACTTATTGATGGTGCAACAAGAACGATAGTCTTCATTTATATCACCACCAAGTGAGGTTGCTTTCTCTTCCCCGATCTCACCAACTTGTCTAGGAGCACCCCTGAGTTGTTACTTATTGATGGTGCAACAAGAACGATAGTCATCATTTATATCACCACCTAGTGAGGCTGCTTTCTCTTCCCCGATCTCACCTACTTGTCTAGGAGCACCCCTGAGTTGTTACTTATTGATGGTGCAACAAGAACGATAGTCTTCATTTATATCACCACCAAGTGAGGCTGCTTTCTCTTCCCTGATCTCACCAACTTGTCTAGGAGCGCCCCTGAGTTGTTACTTATTGATGGTGCAACAAGAACGATAGTCTTCATTTATATCACCACCAACTGAGGTTGTTTTCTCTTCCCCGATCTCACCTACTTGTCTAGGAGCACCCCTGAGTTGTTACGTATTGATGGTGCAACAAGAACGATAGTCTTCATTTATATCACCACCAAGTGAGGTTGCTTTCTCTTCCCTGATCTCACCAACTTGTCTAAGAGCACCCCTGAGTTGTTACTTATTGATGGTGCAACAAGAACGATAGTCTTCATTTATGTCACCACCAAGTGAGGCTGCTTTCTCTTCCCTGATTTCACCAACTTGTCTAGGAGCACCCCTGAGTTGTTACTTATTGATGGTGCAACAAGAACGATAGTCTCCATTTATATCACCACCAAGTGAGGCTGCTTTCTCTTCCCTGATCTCACCAACCTGTCTAGGAACACCCCTGAGTTGTTACTTATTGATGGTGCAACAAGAACGATAGTCTTCATTTATATCACCACCAAGTGAGGTTGTTTTCTCTTCCCCGATCTCACCTACTTGTCTAGGAGCACCCCTGAGTTGTTACTTATTGATGGTGCAACAAGAACGATAGTCTCCATTTATATCACCACCAAGTGAGGCTGCTTTCTCATCCCTGATCTCACCAACTTGTCTAGGAGCACCCCTGAGTTGTTACTTATTGATGGTGCAACAAGAACGATAGTCTTCATTTATATCACCACCAAGTGAGGTTGCTTTCTCTCTCCCGATCTCACCTACTTGTCTAGGAGCACCCCTGAGTTGTTACTTATTGATGGTGCAACAAGAACGATAGTCTTCATTTATATCACCACCAAGTGAGGCTGCTTTCTCTTCCCTGATCTCACCAACTTGTCTAGGAGCACCCCTGAGTTGTTACTTATTGATGGTGCAACAAAAACGATGGTCTTCATTTATATCAACACCAAGTGAGGTTGCTTTCTCTTCCCTGATCTCACCTACTTGTCTAGGAGCACCCCTGAGTTGTTACTTATTGATGGTGCAACAAGAACGATAGTCTTCATTTATATCACCACCAAGTGAGGTTGCTTTCTCTTCCCCGATCTCACCTACTTGTCTAGGAGCACCCCTGAGTTGTTACTTATTGATGGTGCAACAAGAACGATAGTCTTCATTTATATCACCACCAAGTGAGGCTGCTTTCTCTTCCCTGATCTCACCAACTTGTCTAGGAGCACCCCTGAGTTGTTACTTATTGATGGTGCAACAAGAACGATAGTCTTCATTTATATCACCACCAAGTGAGGTTGCTATCTCTTCCCCGATCTCACCAACTTGTCTAGGAGCACCCCTGAGTTGTTACTTATTGATGGTGCAACAAGAACGATAGTCATCATTTATATCACCACCTAGTGAGGCTGCTTTCTCTTCCCCGATCTCACCTACTTGTCTAGGAGCACCCCTGAGTTGTAACTTATTGATGGTGCAACAAGAACGATAGTCTTCATTTATATCACCACCAAGTGAGGCTGCTTTCTCTTCCCTGATCTCACCAACTTGTCTAGGAGCACCCCTGAGTTGTTACTTATTGATGGTGCAACAAAAACGATAGTCTTCATTTATATCACCACCAAGTGAGGTTGCTTTTTCCTCCCCGATCTCACCTACTTGTCTAGGAGCACCCCTGAGTTGTTACTTATTGATGGTGCAACAAGAACGATAGTCTTCATTTATGTCACCACCAAGTGAGGCTGCTTTCTCTTCCCTGATCTCACCAACTTGTCTAGGAGCACCCCTGAGTTGTTACTTATTGATGGTGCAACAAGAACGATAGTCTCCATTTATATCACCACCAAGTGAGGCTGCTTTCTCTTCCCTGATCTCACCAACTTGTCTAGGAGCACCCCTGAGTTGTTACTTATTGATGGTGCAACAAGAACGATAGTCTTCATTTATATCACAACCAAGTGAGGTTGCTTTCTCTTCCCCGATCTCACCTACTTGTCTAGGAGCACCCCTGAGTTGTTACTTATTGATGGTGCAACAAGAACGATAGTCTTCATTTATATCACCACCAAGTGAGGCTGCTTTCTCTTCCCTGATCTCACCAACTTGTCTAGGAGCGCCTCTGAGTTGTTACTTATTGATGGTGCAACAAGAACGATAGTCTTCATTTATATCACCACCAAGTGAGGTTGTTTGCTCTTCCCCGATCTCACCTACTTGTCTAGGAGCACCCCTGAGTTGTTACGTATTGATGGTGCAACAAGAACGATAGTCTTCATTTATATCACCACCAAGTGAGGTTGCTTTCTCTTCCCTGATCTCACCAACTTGTCTAAGAGCACCCCTGAGTTGTTACTTATTGATGGTGCAACAAGAACGATAGTCTTCATTTATGTCACCACCAAGTGAGGCTGCTTTCTCTTCCCTGATTTCACCAACTTGTCTAGGAGCACCCCTGAGTTGTTACTTATTGATGGTGCAACAAGAACGATAGTCTCCATTTATATCACCACCAAGTGAGGCTGCTTTCTCTTCCCTGATCTCACCAACTTGTCTAGGAGCACCCCTGAGTTGTTACTTATTGATGGTGCAACAAGAACGATAGTCTTCATTTATATCACCACCAAGTGAGGTTGTTTTCTCTTCCCCGATCTCACCTACTTGTCTAGGAGCACCCCTGAGTTGTTACTTATTGATGGTGCAACAAGAACGATAGTCTTCATTTATATCACCACCAAGTGAGGCTGCTTTCTCTTCCCTGATCTCACCAACTTGTCTAGGAGCACCCCAGAGTTGTTCCTTATTGATGGTGTAACAAGAACGATAGTCTTCATTTATATCACCACCAAGTGAGGTTGCTTTATCTTCCCCGATCTCACCTACTTGTCTAGGAGCACCCATGAGTTGTTCCTTATTGATGGTGCAACAAGAACGGTAGTCTTCATTTATATCACCACCAAGTGAGGCTGCTTTCTCTTCCCTGATCTCACCAACATGTCTAGGAGCACCCCTGTGTTGTTACTTATTGATGGTGCAACAAGAACGATAGTCTTCATTTATATCACCACCAAGAGAGGTTGCTTTCTCTTCCCCGATCTCACCTACTTGTCTAGGAGCACCCCACAGTTGTTCCTTATTGATGGTGTAACAAGAACGATAGTCTTCATTTATATCACCACCAAGTGAGGTTGCTTTCTCTTCCCCGATCTCACCTACTTGTCTAGGAGCACCCCTGAGTTGTTACTTATTGATGGTGCAACAAGAACGATAGTCTTCATTTATATCACCTCCAAGTGAGGCTGCTTTCTCTTCCCCGATCTCACCAACTTGTCTAGGAGCACCCCTGAGTTGTTCCTTATTGATGGTGTAACAAGAACGATAGTCTTCATTTATATCACCACCAAGTGAGGCTGCTTTCTCTTCCCCGATCTCACCTACTTGTCTAGGAGCACCCCTGAGTTGTTACTTATTGATGGTGCAACAAGAACGATAGTCTTCATTTATATCACCACCAAGTGAGGTTGCTTTCTCTTCCCCGATCTCACCTACTTGTCTAGGAGCACCCCTGAGTTGTTACTTATTGATGGTGCAACAAGAACGATAGTCTTCATTTATATAACCACCAAGTGAGGCTGCTTTCTCTTCCCTGATCTCACCAACTTGTCTAGGAGCACCCCTGAGTTGTTACTTATTGATGGTGCAACAAGAACGATAGTCTTCATTTATGTCACCACCAAGTGAGGCTGCTTTCTCTTCCCTGATCTCACCAACTTTTCTAGGAGCACCCCTGAGTTGTTACTTATTGATGGTGCAACAAGAACGATAGTCTCCATTTATATCACCACCAAGTGAGGCTGCTTTCTCTTCCCTGATCTCACCAACTTGTCTAGGAGCACCCCTGAGTTGTTACTTATTGATGGTGCAACAAGAACGATAGTCATCATTTATATCACCACCAAGTGAGGTTGCTTTCTCTTCCCCGATCTCACCTACTTGTCTAGGAGCACCCCTGAGTTGTTACTTATTGATGGTGCAACAAGAACGATAGTCTTCATTTATTTCACCAGCAAGTGAGGCTGCTTTCTCTTCCCTGATCTCACCAACTTGTCTAGGAGCACCCCTGAGTTGTTACTTATTGATGGTGCAACAAGAACGATAGTCTTCATTTATATCACCACCAAGTGAGGCTGCTTTCTCTCTCCCGATCTCACCTACTTGTCTAGGAGCACCCCTGAGTTGTTACTTATTGATGGTGCAACAAGAACGATAGTCTTCATTTATATCACCACCAAGTGAGGCTGCTTTCTCTTCACTGATCTCACCAACTTGTCTAGGAGCACCCCTGAGTTGTTACTTATTAATGGTGCAACAAGAACGATAGTCTTCATTTATATCACCACCAAGTGAGGTTGCTTTCTCTTCCCCGATCTCACCTTCTTGTCTAGGAGCACCCCTGATTTGTTACTTATTGATGGTGCAACAAGAACGATAGTCTTCATTTATATCACCACCAAGTGAGGTTGCTTTCTCTTCCCCGATCTCACCTACTTGTCTAGGAGCACCCCTGAGTTGTTACTTATTGATGGTGCAACAAGAACGATAGTCTTCATTTATATCACCACCAAGTGAGGCTGCTTTCTCTTCCCTGATCTCACCAACTTGTCTAGGAGCTCCCCTGAGTTGTTACTTATTGATGGTGCAATAAGAACGATAGTCTTCATTTATATCACCACCAAGTGAGGTTGCTTTCTCTTCCCCGATCTCACCTACTTGTCTAGGAGCACCCCTGAGTTGTTACATATTGATGGTGCAACAAAAACGATTGTCTTCATTTATATCACCACCAAGTGAGGTTGGTTTCTCTTCCCCGATCTCACCTACTTTTCTAGGAGCACCCCTGAGTTGTTACTTATTGATGGTGCAACAAGTACGATAGTCTTCATTTATGTCACCACCAAGTGAGGCTGCTTTCTCTTCCCTGATCTCACCAACTTGTCTAGGAGCACCCCTGAGTTGTTACTTATTGATGGTGCAACAAGAACGATAGTCTCCATTTATATCACCACAAAGTGAGGCTGCTTTCTCTTCCCTGATCTCACCAACTTGTCTAGGAGCACCCCTGAGTTGTTACTTATTGATGGTGCAACAAGAACGATAGTCTTCATTTATATCACCACCAAGTGAGGTTGCTTTCTCTTCCCCGATCTCACCTACTTGTCTAGGAGCACCCCTGAGTTGTTACTTATTGATGGTGCAACAAGAACGATAGTCTTCATTTATATCACCAGCAAGTGAGGCTGCTTTCTTTTCCCTGATCTCACCAACTTGTCTAGGAGCACCCCAGAGTTGTTCCTTATTGATGGTGTAACAAGAACGATAGTCTTCATTTATATCACCACCAAGTGAGGTTGCTTTCTCTTCCCCGATCTCACCTACTTGTCTAGGAGCACCCATGAGTTGTTCCTTATTGATGGTGCAACAAGAACGATAGTCTTCATTTATATCACCACCAGGTGAGGCTGCTTTCTCTTCCCTGATCTCACCAACTTGTCTAGGAGCACCCCTGAGTTGTTACTTATTGATGGTGCAACAAGAACGATAGTCTTCATTTATATCACCACCAAGTGAGGTTGCTTTCTCTTCCCCGATCTCACCTACTTGTCTAGGAGCACCCCTGAGTTGTTCCTTATTGATGGTGTAACAAGAACGATAGTCTTCATTTATATCACCACCAAGTGAGGCTGCTTTCTCTTCCCCGGTCTCACCAACTTGTCTAGGAGCACCCCTGAGTTGTTACTTATTGATGGTGCAACAAGAACGATAGTCTTCATTTATATCACCAGCAAGTGAGGTTGCTTTCTCTTCCCCGATCTCACCTACTTGTCTAGGAGCACCCCAGAGTTGTTCCTTATTGATGGTGTAACAAGAACGATAGTCTTCATTTATATCACCACCAAGTGAGGTTGCTTTCTCTTCCCCGATCTCACCTACTTGTCTAGGAGCACCCCTGAGTTGTTACTTATTGATGGTGCAACAAGAACGATAGTCTTCATTTATATCACCACCAAGTGAGGTTGCTTTCTCTTCCCCGATCTCACCTACTTGTCTAGGAGCACCTCAGAATTGTTCCTTATTGATGTTGTAACAAGAACGATAGTCTTCATTTATATCACCACCAAGTGAGGCTGCTTTCTCTTCCCTGATCTCACCAACTTGTCTAGGAGCACCCCTGAGTTGTTACTTATTGATGGTGCAACAAGAACGATAGTCTCCATTTATATCACCACCAAGTGAGGCTGTTTCTCTTCCCTGATCTCACCAACTTGTCTAGGAGCACCCCTGAGTTGTTACTTATTGATGGTGCAACAAGAACGATAGTCTTCATTTATATCACCACCAAGTGAGGCTGTTTCTCTTCCCCGATCTCACCTACTTGTCTAGGAGCACCCCTGATTTGTTACTTATTGATGGTGCAACAAGAACGATAGTCTTCATTTATTTCACCACCAAGTGAGGCTGCTTTCTCTTCCCTGATATCACCAACTTGTCTAGGAGCACCTTTGAGTTGTTACTTATTGATGGTGCAACAAGAACGATAGTCTTCATTTATATCACCACCAAGTGAGGTTGCTTTCTCTCTCCCGATCTCACCTACTTGTCTAGGAGCACCCCTGAGTTGTTACTTATTGATGGTGCAACAAGAACAATAGTCTTCATTTATATCACCACCAAGTGAGGCTGCTTTCTCTTCCCTGATCTCATCAACTTGTCTAGGAGCACCCCTGAGTTGTTACTTATTGATGGTGCAACAAGAACGATAGTCTTCATTTATATCACCACCAAGTGAGGTTGCTTTCTCTCTCCCGATCTCACCTACTTGTCTAGGAGCACCCCTGAGTTGTTACTTATTGATGGTGCAACAAGAACGATAGTCTTCATTTATATCACCACAAAGTGAGGTTGCTTTCTCTTCCCCGATCTCACCTACTTGTCTAGGAGCACCCCTGAGTTGTTACTTATTGATGGTGCAACAAGAACGATAGTCTTCATTTATATCACCACCAAGTGAGGCTGCTTTCTCTTCCCTGATCTCACCAACTTGTCTAGGAGCACCTCTGAGTTGTTACGTATTGATGGTGCAACAAAAACGATAGTCTTCATTTATATCACCACCAAGTGAGGTTGTTTTCTCTTCCCCGATCTCACCTACTTGTCTAGGAGCACCCCTGAGTTGTTACGTATTGATGGTGCAACAAGAACTATAGTCTTCATTTATATCACCACTAAGTGAGGTTGCTTTCTCTTCCCTGATCTCACCAACTTGTCTAGGAGCACCCCTGAGTTGTTACTCATTGATGGTGCAACAAGAACGATAGTCTTCATTTATGTCACCACCAAGTGAGGCTGCTTTCTCTTCCCTGATCTCACCAACTTGTCTAGGAGCACCCCTGAGTTGTTACTTATTGATGGTGCAACAAGAACGATAGTCTCCATTTATATCACCAACAAGTGAGGCTGCTTTCTCTTCCCTGATCTCACCAACTTGTCTAGGAGCACCCCTGAGTTTTTACTTATTGATGGTGCAACAAGAACGATAGTCTTCATTTATATCACCACCAAGTGAGGTTGCTTTCTCTTCCCCGATCTCACCTACTTGTCTAGGAGCACCCCTGAGTTGTTACTTATTGATGGTGCAACAAGAACGATAGTCTTCATTTATGTCACCACCAAGTGAGGCTGCTTTCTCTTCCCTGATCTCACCAACTTTTCTAGGAGCACCCCTGAGTTGTTACTTATTGATGGTGCAACAAGAACGATAGTCTCCATTTATATCACCACCAAGTGAGGCTGCTTTCTCTTCCCTGATCTCACCAACTTGTCTAGGAGCACCCCTGAGTTGTTACTTATTGATGGTGCAACAAGAACGATAGTCATCATTTATATCACCACCAAGTGAGGTTGCTTTCTCTTCCCCGATCTCACCTACTTGTCTAGGAGCACCCCTGAGTTGTTACTTATTGATGGTGCAACAAGAACGATAGTCATCATTTATATCACCACCAAGTGAGGCTGCTTTCTCTTCCCTGATCTCACCAACTTGTCTAGGAGCACCCCAGAGTTGTTCCTTATTGATGGTGTAACAAGAACGATAGTCTTCATTTATATCACCACCAAGTGAGCCTGCTTTCTCTTCCCTGATCTCACCAACTTGTCTAGGAGCACCCCTGAGTTGTTACTTATTGATGGTGCAACAAGAACGATAGTCTTCATTTATATCACCACCAAGTGAGGTTGCTTTCTCTTCCCCGATCTCACCTTCTTGTCTAGGAGCACCACTGATTTGTTACTTATTGATGGTGCAACAAGAACGATAGTCTTCATTTATATCACCACCAAGTGAGGTTGCTTTCTCTTCCCCGATCTCACCTACTTGTCTAGGAGCACCCCTGAGTTGTTACTTATTGATTGTGCAACAAGAACGATAGTCTTCATTTACATCACCACCAAGTGAGGCTGCTTTCTCTTCCCTGATCTCACCAACTTGTCTAGGAGCTCCCCTTAGTTGTTACTTATTGATGGTGCAACAAGAACGATAGTCTTCATTTATATCACCACCAAGTGAGGTTGCTTTCTCTTCCCCGATCTCACCAACTTGTCTAGGAGCACCCCTGAGTTGTTACTTATTGATGGTGCAACAAGAACGATAGTCATCATTTATATCACCACCAAGTGAGGCTGCTTTCTCTTCCCCGATCTCACCTACTTGTCTACGAGCACCCCTGAGTTGTTACTTATTGATGGTGCAACAAGAACGATAGTCTTCATTTATATCACCACCAAGTAAGGCTGCTTTCTCTTCCCTGATCTCACCAACTTGTCTAGGAGCACCCCTGAGTTGTTACTTATTGATGGTGCAACAAAAACAATAGTCTTCATTTATATCACCACCAAGTGAGGTTGCTTTCTCTTCCCCGATCTCACCTACTTGTCTAGGAGCACCCCTGAGTTGTTACTTATATATGGTGCAACAAGAACGATAGTCTTCATTTATGTCACCACCAAGTGAGGCTGCTTTCTCTTCCCTGATCTCACCAACTTGTCTAGGAGCACCCCTGGGTTGTTACTTATTGATGGTGCAACAAGAACGATAGTCTCCATTAATATCACCACCAAGTGAGGCTGCTTTCTCTTCCCTGATCTCACCAACTTGTCTAGGAGCACCCCTGAGTTGTTACTTATTGATGGTGCAACAAGAACGATAGTCTTCATTTATATCACCACCAAGTGAGGTTGCTTTCTCTTCCCCGATCTCACCTACTTGTCTAGGAGCACCCCTGAGTTGTTACTTATTGATGGTGCAACAAGAACGATAGTCTTCATTTATATCACCACCAAGTGGGGCTGCTTTCTCTTCCCTGATCTCACCAACTTGTCTAGGAGAACCCCAGAGTTGTTCCTTATTGATGGTGTAACAAGAACGATAGTCTTCATTTATATCACCACCAAGTGAGGCTGCTTTCTCTTCCCTGATCTCACCAACTTGTCTAGGTGCTCCCCTGAGTTGTTACTTATTGATGGTGCAACAAGAACGATAGTCTTCATTTATATCACCACCAAGTGAGGTTGCTTTCTCTTCCCCGATCTCACCAACTTGTCTAGGAGCACCCCTGAGTTGTTCCTTATTGATGGTGTAACAAGAACGATAGTCTTCATTTATATCACCACCAAGTGAGGTTGCTTTCTCTTCCCTGATCTCACCAACTTGTCTAGGAGCACCCCTGAGTTGTTACTTATTGATGGTGCAACAAGAACGATAGTCTTCATTTATATCACCACCAAGTGAGGTAGCTTTCTCTTCCCCGATCTCACCTACTTGTCTAGGAGCACCCCTGAGTTGTTACTTATTGATGGTGCAACAAGAACGATAGTCTTCATTTATATCACCACCAAGTGAGGTTGTTTTCTCTTCCCCGATCTCACCTACTTGTCTAGGAGCACCCCTGAGTTGTTACGTATTGATGGTGCAACAAGAACGATAGTCTTCATTTATATCACCACTAAGTGAGGTTGCTTTCTCTTCCCTGATCTCACCAACTTGTCTAGGAGCACCCCTGAGTTGTTACTTATTGATGGTGCAACAAGAACGATAGTCTTCATTTATGTCACCACCAAGTGAGGCTGCTTTCTCTTCCCTGATCTCACCAACTTGTCTAGGAGCACCCCTGAGTTGTTACTTATTGATGGTGCAACAAGAACGATAGTCTCCATTTATATCACCACCAAGTGAGGCTGCTTTCTCTTCCCTGATCTCACCAACTTGTCTAGTAGCACCCCTGAGTTTTTACTTATTGATGGTGCAACAAGAACGATAGTCTTCATTTATATCACCACCAAGTGAGGTTGCTTTCTCTACCCCGATTTCACCTACTTGTCTAGGAGCACCCCTGAGTTGTTACTTATTGATGGTGCAAAAGAACGATAGTCTTCATTTATGTCACCACCAAGTGAGGCTGCTTTCTCTTCCCTGATCTCACCAACTTGTCTAGGAGCACCCCAGAGTTGTTCCTTATTGATGATGTAACAAGAACGATAGTCTTCATTTATATCACCACCAAGTGAGGCTGCTTTCTCTTCCCTGATCTCACCAACTTGTCTAGGAGCACCCCTGAGTTGTTACTTATTGATGGTGCAACAAGAACGATAGTCTTCATTTATATCACCACCAAGTGAGGTTGCTTTCTCTTCCCCGAACTCACCTTCTTGTCTAGGAGCACCCCTGATTTGTTACTTATTGATGGTGCAACAAGAACGATAGTCTTCATTTATATCACCACCAAGTGAGGTTGCTTTCTCTTCCCCGATCTCACCTACTTGTCTAGGAGCACCCCTGAGTTGTTACTTATTGATGGTGCAGCAAGCACGATAGTCTTCATTTATATCACCACCAAGTGAGGCTGCTTTCTCTTCCCTGATCTCACCAACTTGTCTAGGAGCTCCCCTGAGTTGTTACTTATTGATGGTGCAACAAGAACGATAGTCTTCATTTATATCACCACCAAGTGAGGTTGCTTTCTCTTCCCTGATCTCACCAACTTGTCTAGGTGCTCCCCTGAGTTGTTACTTATTGATGGTGCAACAAGAACGATAGTCTTCATTTATATCACCACCAAGTGAGGTTGCTTTCTCTTCCCCGATCTCACCAACTTGTCTAGGAGCACCCCTGAGTTGTTACTTATTGATGGTGCAACAAGAACGATAGTCATCATTTATATAACCACCAAGTGAGGCTGCTTTCTCTTCCCCGATCTCACCTACTTGTCTAGGAGCACCCCTGAGTTGTTACTTATTGATGGTGCAACAAGAACGATAGTCTTCATTTATATCACCACCAAGTGAGACTGCTTTCTCTTCCCTGATCTCACCAACTTGTCTAGGAGCACCCCTGAGTTGTTACTTATTGATGGTGCAACAAGAACGATAGTCTTCATTTATTTCACCACCAAGTGAGGCTGCTTTCTCTTCCCTGATCTCACCAACTTGTCTAGGAGCACCCCTGAGTTGTTACTTATTGATGGTGCAACAAGAACGATAGTCTTCATTTATATCACCACCAAGTGAGGTTGCTTTCTCTCTCCCGATCTCACCTACTTGTCTAGGAGCACCCCTGAGTTGTTACTTATTGATGGTGCAACAAGAACGATAGTCTTCATTTATATCACCACCAAGTGAGGCTGCTTTCTCTTCCCTGATCTCACCAACTTGTCTAGGAGCACCCCTGAGTTGTTACTTATTGATGGTGCAACAAGAACGATAGTCTTCATTTATATCACCACCAAGTGAGGTTGCTTTCTCTTCCCCGATCTCACCTTCTTGTCTAGGAGCACCCCTGATTTGTTACTTATTGATGGCGCAACAAGAACGATAGTCTTCATTTATATCACCACCAAGTGAGGTTGCTTTCTCTTCCCCGATCTCACCTACTTGTCTAGGAGCACCCCTGAGTTGTTACTTATTGATGGTGCAACAAGAACGATAGTCTTCATTTATATCACCACCAAGTGAGGCTGCTTTCTCTTCCCTGATCTCACCAACTTGTCTAGGAGCTCCCCTGAGTTGTTACTTATTGATGGTGCAACAAGAACGATAGTCTTCATTTATATCACCACCAAGTGAGGTTGCTTTCTCTTCCCCGATCTCACCAACTTGTCTAGGAGCACCCCTGAGTTGTTACTTATTGATGGTGCAACAAGAACGATAGTCATCATTTATATCACCACCAAGTGAGGCTGCTTTCTCTTCCCCGATCTCACCTACTTGTCTAGGAGCACCCCTGAGTTGTTACTTATTGATGGTGCAACAAGAACGATAGTCTTCATTTATATCACCACCAAGTGAGGTTGCTTTCTCTTCCCCGATCTCACCTACTTGTCTAGGAGCACCCCTGAGTTGTTACTTATTGATGGTGCAACAAGAACGAAAGTCTTCATTTATGTCACCACCAAGTGAAGCTGCTTTCTCTTCCCTGATCTCACCAACTTGTCTAGGAGCACCCCTGAGTTGTTACTTATTGAAGGTGCAACGAGAACGATAGTCTCCATTTATATCACCACCAAGTGAGGCTGGATTCTCTTCCCTGATCTCACCAACTTGTCTAGGAGCACCCCTGAGTTGTTACTTATTGATGGTGCAACAAGAACGATAGTCTTCATTTATATCACCACCAAGTGAGGTTGCTTTCTCTTCCCCGATCTCACCTACTTGTCTAGGAGCACCCCTGAGTTGTTACTTATTGATGGTGCAACAAGAACGATAGTCTTCATTTATATCACCACCAAGTGAGGCTGCTTTCTCTTCCCTGATCTCACCAACTTGTCTAGGAGCACCCCAGAGTTGTTCCTTATTGATGGTGTAACAAGAACGATAGTCTTCATTTATATCACCACCAAGTGAGGTTGTTTTCTCTTCCCCGATCTCACCTACTTGTCTAGGAGCACCCATGAGTTGTTCCTTATTGATGGTGCAACAAGAACGATAGTCTTCATTTATATCACCACCAAGTGAGGCTGCTTTCTCTTCCCCGATCTCACCTACTTGTCTAGGAGCACCCCGGAGTTGTTCCTTATTGATGGTGCAACAAGAACGATAGTCTTCATTTATATCACCACCAAGTGAGGTTGCTTTCTCTCTCCCGATCTCACCTACTTGTCTAGGGGCACCCCTGAGTTGTTACTTATTGATGGTGCAACAAGAACGATAGTCTTCATTTATATCACCACCAAGTGAGGCTGCTTTCTCTTCCCTGATCTCACCAACTTGTCTAGGAGAACCCCTGAGATGTTACTTATTGATGGTGCAACAAGAACGATAGTCTTCATTTATATCACCACCAAGTGAGGTTGCTTTCTCTTCCCCGATCTCACCTACTTGTCTAGGAGCACCCCTGAGTTGTTACTTATTGATGGTGCAACAAGAACGATAGTCTTCATTTATATCACCACCAAGTGAGGTTGCTTTCTCTTCCCCGATCTCACCTACTTGTCTAGGAGCACCCCTGAGTTGTTACTTATTGATGGTGCAACAAGAACGATAGTCTTCATTTATATCACCACCAAGTGAGGCTGCTTTCTCTTCCCTGATCTCACCAACTTGTCTAGGTGCTCCCCTGAGTTGTTACTTATTGATGGTGCAACAAGAACGATAGTCTTCATTTATATCACCACCAAGTGAGGTTGCTTTCTCTTCCCCGATCTCACCAACTTGTCTAGGAGCACCCCTGAATTGTTACTTATTGATGGTGCAACAAGAACGATAGTCATCATTTATATCACCACCAAGTGAGGCTGCTTTCTCTTCCCTGATCTCACCAACTTGTCTAGGAGCACCCCAGAGTTGTTCCTTATTGATGGTGTAACAAGAACGATAGTCTTCATTTATATCACCACCAAGTGAGGTTGCTTTCTCTTCCCCGATCTCACCTACTTGTCTAGGAGCACCCATGAGTTGTTCCTTATTGATGGTGCAACAAGAACGATAGTCTTCATTTATATCACCACCAAGTGAGGCTGCTTTCTCTTCCCTGATCTCACCAACATGTCTAGGAGCACCCCTGAGTTGTTACTTATTGATGGTGCAACAAGAACGATAGTCTTCATTTATATCACCACCAAGTGAGGTTGCATTCTCTTCCCCGATCTCACCTACTTGTCTAGGAGCACCTCAGAGTTGTTCCTTATTGATGGTGTAACAAGAACGATAGTCTTCATTTATATCACCACCAAGTGAGGCTGCTTTCTCTTCCCCGATCTCACCAACTTGTCTAGGAGCACCCCTGAGTTGTTCCTTATTGATGGTGTAACAAGAACGATAGTCTTCATTTATATCACCACCAAGTGAGGCTGCTTTCTCTTCCCCGGTCTCACCAACTTGTCTAGGAGCACCCCTGAGTTGTTACTTATTGATGGTGCAACAAGAACGATAGTCTTCATTTATATCACCACCAAGTGAGGTTGCTTTCTCTTCCCCGATCTCACCTACTTGTCTAGGAGCACCCCAGAGTTGTTCCTTATTGATGGTGTAACAAGAACGATAGTCTTCATTTATATCACCACCAAGTGAGGTTGCTTTCTCTTCCCCGATCTCACCTACTTGTCTAGGAGCACCCCTGAGTTGTTACTTATTGATGGTGCAACAAGAACGATAGTCTTCATTTATATCACCACCAAGTGAGGCTGCTTCCTCTTCCCCGATCTCACCAACTTGTCTAGGAGCACCCCTGAGTTGTTCCTTATTGATGGTGTAACAAGAACGATAGTCTTCATTTATATCACCACCAAGTGAGGCTGCTTTCTCTTCCCCGATCTCACCTACTTGTCTAGGAGCACCCCTGAGTTGTTACTTATTGATGGTGCAACAAGAACGATAGTCTTCATTTATATCACCACCAAGTCAGGTTGCTTTCTCTTCCCCGATCTCACCTACTTGTCTAGGAGCACCCCTGAGTTGTAACTTATTGATGGTGCAACAAGAACGATAGTCTTCATTTATATAACCACCAAGTGAGGCTGCTTTCTCTTCCCTGATCTCACCAACTTGTCTAGGAGCACCCCTGAGTTGTTACTTATTGATGGTGCAACAAGAACGATAGTCTTCATTTATGTCACCACCAAGTGAGGCTGCTTTCTCTTCCCTGATCTCACCAACTTGTCTAGGAGCACCCCTGAGTTGTTACTTATTGATGGTGCAACAAGAACGATAGTCTCCATTTATATCACCACCAAGTGAGGCTGCTTTCTCTTCCCTGATCTCACCAACTTGTCTAGGAGCACCCCTGAGTTGTTACTTATTGATGGTGCAACAAGAACGATAGTCTTCATTTATATCACCACCAAGTGAGGTTGCTTTCTCTTCCCCGATCTCACCTACTTGTCTAGGAGCACCCCTGAGTTGTTACTTATTGATGGTGCAACGATAGTCTTCATTTATTTCACCACCAAGTGAGGCTGCTTTCTCTTCCCTGATCTCACCAACTTGTCTAGGAGCACCCCTGAGTTGTTACTTATTGATGGTGCAACAAGAACGATAGTCTTCATTTATATCACCACCAAGTGAGGTTGCTTTCTCTCTCCCGATCTCACCTACTTGTCTAGGAGCACCCCTGAGTTGTTACTTATTGATGGTGCAACAAGAACGATAGTCTTCATTTATATCACCACCAAGTGAGGCTGCTTTCTCTTCCCTGATCTCACCAACTTGTCTAGGAGCACCCCTGAGTTGTTACTTATTGATGGTGCAACAAGAACGATAGTCTTCATTTATATCACCACCAAGTGAGGTTGCTTTCTCTTCCCCGATCCCACCTTCTTGTCTAGGAGCACCCCTGATTTGTTACTTATTGATGGTGCAACAAGAACGATAGTCTTCATTTATATCACCACCAAGTGAGGTTGCTTTCTCATCCCCGATCTCACCTACTTGTCTAGGAGCACCCCTGAGTTGTTACTTATTGATGGTGCAACAAGAACGATAGTCTTCATTTATATCACCACCAAGTGAGGCTGCTTTCTCTTCCCTGATCTCACCAACTTGTCTAGGAGCTCCCCTGAGTTGTTACTTATTGATGGTGCAACAAGAACGATAGTCTTCATTTATATCACCACCAAGTGAGGTTGCTTTCTCTTCTCCGATCTCACCAACTTGTCTAGGAGCACCCCTGAGTTGTTACTTATTGATGGTGCAACAAGAACGATAGTCATCATTTATATCACCACCAAGTGAGGCTGCTTTCTCTTCCCCGATCTCACCTACTTGTCTAGGAGCACCCCTGAGTTGTTACTTATTGATGGTGCAACAAGAACGATAGTCTTCATTTATATCACCACCATGTGAGGCTGCTTTCTCTTCCCTGATCTCACCAACTTGTCTAGGAGCACCCCTGAGTTGTTACTTATTGATGGTGCAACAAAAACGATAGTCTTCATTTATATCACCACCAAGTGAGGTTGCTTTCTCTTCCCCGATCTCACCTACTTGTCTAGGAGCACCCCTGAATTGTTACTTATTGATGGTGCAACAAGTACGATAGTCTTCATTTATGTCACCACCAAGTGAGGCTGCTTTCTCTTCCCTGATCTCACCAACTTGTCTAGGAGCACCCCTGAGTTGTTACTTATTGATGGTGCAACAAGAACGATAGTCTCCATTTATATCACCACCAAGTGAGGCTGCTTTCTCTTCCCTGATCTCACCAACTTGCCTAGGAGCACCCCTGAGTTGTTACTTATTGATGGTGCAACAAGAACGATAGTCTTCATTTATATCACCACCAAGTGAGGTTGCTTTCTCTTCCCCGATCTCACCTACTTGTCTAGGAGCACCCCTGAGTTGTTACTTATTGATGGTGCAACAAGAACGATAGTCTTCATTTATATCACCACCAAGTGAGGCTGCTTTCTCTTCCCCGATCTCACCAACTTGTCTAGGAGCACCCCTGAGTTGTTCCTTATTGATGGTGTAACAAGAACGATAGTCTTCATTTATATCACCACCAAGTGAGGCTGCTTTCTCTTCCCCGGTCTCACCAACTTGTCTAGGAGCACCCCTGAGTTGTTACTTATTGATGGTGCAACAAGAACGATAGTCTTCATTTATATCAACCACCAAGTGAGGTTGCTTTCTCTTCCCCGATCTCACCTACTTGTCTAGGAGCACCCCAGAGTTGTTCCTTATTGATGGTGTAACAAGAACGATAGTCTTCATTTATATCACCACCAAGTGAGGTTGCTTTCTCTTCCCCGATCTCACCTACTTGTCTAGGAGCACCCCTGAGTTGTTACTTATTGATGGTGCAACAAGAACGATAGTCTTCATTTATATCACCACCAAGTGAGGCTGCTTCCTCTTCCCCGATCTCACCAACTTGTCTAGGAGCACCCCTGAGTTGTTCCTTATTGATGGTGTAACAAGAACGATAGTCTTCATTTATATCACCACCAAGTGAGGCTGCTTTCTCTTCCCCGATCTCACCTACTTGTCTAGGAGCACCCCTGAGTTGTTACTTATTGATGGTGCAACAAGAACGATAGTCTTCATTTATATCACCACCAAGTCAGGTTGCTTTCTCTTCCCCGATCTCACCTACTTGTCTAGGAGCACCCCTGAGTTGTTACTTATTGATGGTGCAAAAAGAACGATAGTCTTCATTTATATAACCACCAAGTGAGGCTGCTTTCTCTTCCCTGATCTCACCAACTTGTCTAGGAGCACCCCTGAGTTGTTACTTATTGATGGTGCAACAAGAACGATAGTCTTCATTTATGTCACCACCAAGTGAGGCTGCTTTCTCTTCCCTGATCTCACCAACTTGTCTAGGAGCACCCCTGAGTTGTTACTTATTGATGGTGCAACAAGAACGATAGTCTCCATTTATATCACCACCAAGTGAGGCTGCTTTCTCTTCCCTGATCTCACCAACTTGTCTAGGAGCACCCCTGAGTTGTTACTTATTGATGGTGCAACAAGAACGATAGTCTTCATTTATATCACCACCAAGTGAGGTTGCTTTCTCTTCCCCGATCTCACCTACTTGTCTAGGAGCACCCCTGAGTTGTTACTTATTGATGGTGCAACGATAGTCTTCATTTATTTCACCACAAAGTGAGGCTGCTTTCTCTTCCCTGATCTCACCAACTTGTCTAGGAGCACCCCTGAGTTGTTACTTATTGATTGTGCAACAAGAACGATAGTCTTCATTTATATCACCACCAAGTGAGGTTGCTTTCTCTCTCCCGATCTCACCTACTTGTCTAGGAGCACCCCTGAGTTGTTACTTATTGATGGTGCAACAAGAACGATAGTCTTCATTTATATCACCACCAAGTGAGGCTGCTTTCTCTTCCCTGATCTCACCAACTTGTCTAGGAGCACCCCTGAGTTGTTACTTATTGATGGTGCAACAAGAACGATAGTCTTCATTTATATCACCACCAAGTGAGGTTGCTTTCTCTTCCCCGATCCCACCTTCTTGTCTAGGAGCACCCCTGATTTGTTACTTATTGATGGTGCAACAAGAACGATAGTCTTCATTTATATCACCACCAAGTGAGGTTGCTTTCTCATCCCCGATCTCACCTACTTGTCTAGGAGCACCCCTGAGTTGTTACTTATTGATGGTGCAACAAGAACGATAGTCTTCATTTATATCACCACCAAGTGAGGCTGCTTTCTCTTCCCTGATCTCACCAACTTGTCTAGGAGCTCCCCTGAGTTGTTACTTATTGATGGTGCAACAAGAACGATAGTCTTCATTTATATCACCACCAAGTGAGGTTGCTTTCTCTTCTCCGATCTCACCAACTTGTCTAGGAGCACCCCTGAGTTGTTACTTATTGATGGTGCAACAAGAACGATAGTCATCATTTATATCACCACCAAGTGAGGCTGCTTTCTCTTCCCCGATCTCACCTACTTGTCTAGGAGCACCCCTGAGTTGTTACTTATTGATGGTGCAACAAGAACGATAGTCTTCATTTATATCACCACCATGTGAGGCTGCTTTCTCTTCCCTGATCTCACCAACTTGTCTAGGAGCACCCCTGAGTTGTTACTTATTGATGGTGCAACAAAAACGATAGTCTTCATTTATATCACCACCAAGTGAGGTTGCTTTCTCTTCCCCGATCTCACCTACTTGTCTAGGAGCACCCCTGAATTGTTACTTATTGATGGTGCAACAAGTACGATAGTCTTCATTTATGTCACCACCAAGTGAGGCTGCTTTCTCTTCCCTGATCTCACCAACTTGTCTAGGAGCACCCCTGAGTTGTTACTTATTGATGGTGCAACAAGAACGATAGTCTCCATTTATATCACCACCAAGTGAGGCTGCTTTCTCTTCCCTGATCTCACCAACTTGCCTAGGAGCACCCCTGAGTTGTTACTTATTGATGGTGCAACAAGAACGATAGTCTTCATTTATATCACCACCAAGTGAGGTTGCTTTCTCTTCCCCGATCTCACCTACTTGTCTAGGAGCACCCCTGAGTTGTTACTTATTGATGGTGCAACAAGAACGATAGTCTTCATTTATATCACCACCAAGTGAGGCAGCTTTCTCTTCCCTGATCTCACCAACTTGTCTAGGAGCACCCCAGAGTTGTTCCTAAATTGATGGTGTAACAAGAAGGATAGTCTTCATTTATATCACCACCAAGTGAGGTTGCTTTCTCTTCCCCGATCTCACTTACTTGTCTAGGAGCACCCATGAGTTGTTCCTTATTGATGGTGCAATAAGAACGATAGTCTTCATTTATATCACCACCAAGTGAGGCTGCTTTCTCTTCCCTGATCTCACCAACTTGTCTAGGAGCACCCCTGAGTTGTTACTTATTGATGGTGCAACAAGAACGATAGTCTTCATTTATATCACCACCAAGTGAGGTTGCTTTCTCTTCCCCGATCTCACCTACATGTCTAGGAGCACCCCAGAGTTGTTCCTTATTGATGGTGTAACAAGAACGATAGTCTTCATTTATATCACCACCAAGTTAGGCTGCTCTCTCTTCCCCGATCTCACCAACTTGTCTAGGAGCACCCCTGAGTTGTTCCTTATTGATGGTGTATCAAGAACGATAGTCTCCATTTATATCACCACCAAGTGAGGCTGCTTTCTCTTCCCCGGTCTCACCAACTTGTCTAGGAGCACCCCTGAGTTGTTACTTATTGATGGTGCAACAAGAACGATAGTCTTCATTTATATCACCACCAAGTGAGGTTGCTTTCTCTTCCCCGATCTCACCTACTTGTCTAGGAGCACCCCTGAGTTGTTACTTATTGATGGTGCAACAAGAACGATAGTCTTCATTTATATCACCACCAAGTGAGGCTGCTTTTTCTTCCCTGATCTCACCAACTTGTCTAGGAGCACCCCTGAGTTGCTACTTATTGATGGTGCAACAAGAACGATAGTCTTCATTTATGTCACCACCAAGTGAGGCTGCTTTCTCTTCCCTGATCTCACCAACTTGTCTAGGAGCACCCCTGAGTTGTTACTTATTGATGGTGCAACAAGAACGATAGTCTCCATTTATATCACCACCAAGTGAGGCTGTTTCTCTTCCCTGATCTCACCAACTTGTCTAGGAGCACCCCTGAGTTGTTACTTATTGATGGTGCAACAAGAACGATAGTCTTCATTTATATCACCACCAAGTGAGGATGCTTTCTCTTCCCCGATCTCACCTACTTGTCTAGGAGCACCCCTGAGTTGTTACTTATTGATGGTGCAACAAGAACGATAGTCTTCATTTATTTCACCACCAAGTGAGGCTGCTTTCTCTTCCCTGATCTCACCAACTTGTCTAGGAGCACCCCTGAGTTGTTACTTATTGATGGTGCAACAAGAACGATAGTCTTCATTTATATCACCACCAAGTGAGATTGCTTTCTCTCTCCCGATCTCACCTACTTGTCTAGGAGCACCCCTGAGTTGTTACTTATTGATGGTGCAACAAGAACGATAGTCTTCATTTATATCACCACCAAGTGAGGTTGCTTTCTCTTCCCCGATCTCACCTACTTGTCTAGGAGCACCCCTGAGTTGTTACTTATTGATGGTGCAACAAGAACGATAGTCTTCATTTATATCACCACCAAGTGAGGTTGCTTTCTCTTCCCCGATCTCACCTACTTGTCTAGGAGCACCCCTGAGATGTTACTAATTGATGGTGCAAGAAGAACGATAGTCTTCATTTATATCACCACCAAGTGAGGCTGCTTTCTCTTCCCTGATCTCACCAACTTGTCTAGGTGCTCCCCTGAGTTGTTACTTATTGATGGTGCAACAAGAACGATAGTCTTCATTTATATCACCACCAAGTGAGGTTGCTTTCTCTTCCCCGATCTCACCAACTTGTCTAGGAGCACCCCTGAGTTGTTACTTATTGATGGTGCAACAAGAACGATAGTCATCATTTATATCACCACCAAGTGAGGCTGCTTTCTCTTCCCCGATCTCACCTACTTGTCTAGGAGCACCCCTGAGTTGTTACTTATTGATGGTGCAACAAGAACGATAGTCTTCATTTATATCACCACCAAGTGAGGCTGCTTTCTCTTCCCTGATCTCACCAACTTGTCTAGGTGCTCCCCTGAGTTGTTACTTATTGATGGTGCAACAAGAACGATAGTCTTCATTTATATCACCACCAAGTGAGGTTGCTTTCTCTTCCCCGATCTTACCAACTTGTCTAGGAGCACCCCTGAGTTGTTACTTATTGATGGTGCAACAAGAACGATAGTCATCATTTATATCACCACCAAGTGAGGCTGCTTTCTCTTCCCCGATCTCACCTACTTGTCTAGGAGCACTCCTGAGTTGTTACTTATTGATGGTGCAACAAGAACGATAGTCTTCATTTATATCACCACCAAGTGAGGTTGCTTTCTCTTCCCCGATCTCACCTACTTGTCTAGGAGCACCCCTGAGTTGTTACTTATTGATGGTGCAACAAGAACGATAGTCTTCATTTATATCACCACCAAGTGAGGCTGCCTTCTCTTCCCTGATCTCACCAACTTGTCTAGGAGCACCCCTGAGTTGTTACGTATTGATGGTGCAACAAGAACGATAGTCTTCATTTATATCACCACCAAGTGAGTTTGTTTTCTCTTCCCCGATCCCACCTACTTGTCTAGGAGCACCCCTGAGTTGTTACGTATTGATGGTGCAACAAGAACGATAGTCTTCATTTATATCACCACTAAGTGAGGTTGCTTTCTCTTCCCTGATCTCACCAACTTGTCTAGGAGCACCCCTGAGTTGTTACTTATTGATGGTGCAACAAGAACGATAGTCTTCATTTATGTCACCACCAAGTGAGGCTGCTTTCTCTTCCCTGATCTCAACAACTTGTCTAGGAGCACCCCTGAGTTGTTACTTATTGATGGTGCAACAAGAACGATAGTCTTCATTTATGTCACCACCAAGTGAGGCTGCTTTCTCTTCCCTGATCTCACCAACTTGTCTAGGAGCACCCCTGAGTTGTTACTTATTGATGGTGCAACAAGAACGATAGTCTCCATTTATATCACCACCAAGTGAGGCTGCTTTCCCTTTCCTGATCTCACCAACTTGTCTAGGAGCACCCCAGAGTTGTTCCTTATTGATGGTGTAACAAGAACGATAGTCTTCATTTATATCACCACCAAGTGAGGCTGCTTTCTCTTCCCTGATCTCACCAACATGTCTAGGAGCACCCCTGAGTTGTTACTTATTGATGGTGAAACAAGAACGATAGTCTTCATTTATATCACCACCAAGTGAGGTTGCTTTCTCTTCCCCGATCTCACCTTCTTGTCTAGGAGCACCCCTGATTTGTTACTTATTGATGGTGCAACACGAACGATAGTCTTCATTTATATCACCACCAAGTGAGGTTGCTTTCTCTTCCCCGATCTCACCTACTTGTCTAGGAGCACCCCTGAGTTGTTACTTATTGATGGTGCAACAAGAACGATAGTCTTCATTTATTTCACCACCAAGTGAGGCTGCTTTCTCTTCCCTGATCTCACCAACTTGTCTAGGAGCACCCCTGAGTTGTTACTTATTGATGGTGCAATATGAACGATAGTCTTCATTTATACCACCACCAAGTGAGGTTGCTTTCTCTCTCCCGATCTCACCTAGTTGTCTAGGAGCACCCCTGAGTTGTTACTTATTGATGGTGCAACAAGAACGATAGTCTTCATTTATATCACCACCAAGTGAGGCTGCTTTCTCTTCCCTGATCTCACCAACTTGTCTAGGAGCACCCCTGATTTGTTACTTATTGATGGTGCAACAAAAACGATAGTCTTCATTTATATCACCACCAAGTGAGGTTGCTTTCTCTTCCCTGATCTCACCTACTTGTCTAGGAGCACCCCTGAGTTGTTACTTATTGATGGTGCAACAAGAACGATAGTCTTCATTTATATCACCACCAAGTGAGGTTGCTTTCTCTTCCCCGATCTCACCTACTTGTCTAGGAGCACCCCTGAGTTGTTACTTATTGATGGTGCAACAAGAACGATAGTCTTCATTTATATCACCACCAAGTGAGGCTGCTTTCTCTTCCCTGATCTCACCAACTTGTCTAGGAGCACCCCTGAGTTGTTACTTATTGATGGTGCAACAAGAACGATAGTCTTCATTTATATCACCACCAAGTGAGGTTGCTTTCTCTTCCCCGATCTCACCAACTTGTCTAGGAGCACCCCTGAGTTGTTACTTATTGATGGTGCAACAAGAACGATAGTCATCATTTATATCACCACCTAGTGAGGCTGCTTTCTCTTCCCCGATCTCACCTACTTGTCTAGGAGCACCCCTGAGTTGTTACTTATTGATGGTGCAACAAGAACGATAGTCTTCATTTATATCACCACCAAGTGAGGCTGCTTTCTCTTCCCTGATCTCACCAACTTGTCTAGGAGCGCCCCTGAGTTGTTACTTATTGATGGTGCAACAAGAACGATAGTCTTCATTTATATCACCACCAAGTGAGGTTGTTTTCTCTTCCCCGATCTCACCTACTTGTCTAGGAGCACCCCTGAGTTGTTACTTATTAATGGTGCAACAAGAACGATAGTCTTCATTTATATCACCACCAAGTGAGGTTGCTTTCTCTTCCCCGATCTCACCTTCTTGTCTAGGAGCACCCCTGAGTTGTTACTTATTGATGGTGCAACAAGAACGATAGTCTTCATTTATGTCACCACCAAGTGAGGCTGCTTTCTCTTCCCTGATTTCACCAACTTGTCTAGGAGCACCCCTGAGTTGTTACTTATTGATGGTGCAACAAGAACGATAGTCTCCATTTATATCACCACCAAGTGAGGCTGCTTTCTCTTCCCTGATCTCACCAACCTGTCTAGGAGCACCCCTGAGTTGTTACTTATTGATGGTGCAACAAGAACGATAGTCTTCATTTATATCACCACCAAGTGAGGTTGTTTTCTCTTCCCCGATCTCACCTACTTGTCTAGGAGCACCCCTGAGTTGTTACTTATTGATGGTGCAACAAGAACGATAGTCTCCATTTATATCACCACCAAGTGAGGCTGCTTTCTCTTCCCTGATCTCACCAACTTGTCTAGGAGCACCCCTGAGTTGTTACTTATTGATGGTGCAACAAGAACGATAGTCTTCATTTATATCACCACCAAGTGAGGTTGCTTTCTCTCTCCCGATCTCACCTACTTGTCTAGGAGCACCCCTGAGTTGTTACTTATTGATGGTGCAACAAGAACGATAGTCTTCATTTATATCACCACCAAGTGAGGCTGCTTTCTCTTCCCTGATCTCACCAACTTGTCTAGGAGCACCCCTGAGTTGTTACTTATTGATGGTGCAACAAAAGCGATGGTCTTCATTTATATCAACACCAAGTGAGGTTGCTTTCTCTTCCCTGATCTCACCTACTTGTCTAGGAGCACCCCTGAGTTGTTACTTATTGATGGTGCAACAAGAACGATAGTCTTCATTTATATCACCACCAAGTGAGGTTGCTTTCTCTTCCCCGATCTCACCTACTTGTCTAGGAGCACCCCTGAGTTGTTACTTATTGATGGTGCAACAAGAACGATAGTCTTCATTTATATCACCACCAAGTGAGGCTGCTTTCTCTTCCCTGATCTCACCAACTTGTCTAGGAGCACCCCTGAGTTGTTACTTATTGATGGTGCAACAAGAACGATAGTCTTCATTTATATCACCACCAAGTGAGGTTGTTTTCTCTTCCCCGATCTCACCAACTTGTCTAGGAGCACCCCTGAGTTGTTACTTATTGATGGTGCAACAAGAACGATAGTCATCATTTATATCACCACCTAGTGAGGCTGCTTTCTCTTCCCCGATCTCACCTACTTGTCTAGGAGCACCCCTGAGTTGTAACTTATTGATGGTGCAACAAGAACGATAGTCTTCATTTATATCACCACCAAGTGAGGCTGCTTTCTCTTCCCTGATCTCACCAACTTGTCTAGGAGCACCCCTGAGTTGTTACTTATTGATGGTGCAACAAAAACGATAGTCTTCATTTATATCACCACCAAGTGAGGTTGCTTTTTCCTCCCCGATCTCACCTACTTGTCTAGGAGCACCCCTGAGTTGTTACTTATTGATGGTGCAACAAGAACGATAGTCTTCATTTATGTCACCACCAAGTGAGGCTGCTTTCTCTTCCCTGATCTCACCAACTTGTCTAGGAGCACCCCTGAGTTGTTACTTATTGATGGTGCAACAAGAACGATAGTCTCCATTTATATCACCACCAAGTGAGGCTGCTTTCTCTTCCCTGATCTCACCAACTTGTCTAGGAGCACCCCTGAGTTGTTACTTATTGATGGTGCAACAAGAACGATAGTCTTCATTTATATCACAACCAAGTGAGGTTGCTTTCTCTTCCCCGATCTCACCTACTTGTCTAGGAGCACCCCTGAGTTGTTACTTATTGATGGTGCAACAAGAACGATAGTCTTCATTTATATCACCACCAAGTGAGGCTGCTTTCTCTTCCCTGATCTCACCAACTTGTCTAGGAGCGCCTCTGAGTTGTTACTTATTGATGGTGCAACAAGAACGATAGTCTTCATTTATACCACCACCAAGTGAGGTTGTTTGCTCTTCCCCGATCTCACCTACTTGTCTAGGAGCATCCCCTGAGTTGTTACGTATTGATGGTGCAACAAGAACGATAGTCTTCATTTATATCACCACCAAGTGAGGTTGCTTTCTCTTCCCTGATCTCACCAACTTGTCTAAGAGCACCCCTGAGTTGTTACTTATTGATGGTGCAACAAGAACGATAGTCTTCATTTATGTCACCACCAAGTGAGGCTGCTTTCTCTTCCCTGATTTCACCAACTTGTCTAGGAGCACCCCTGAGTTGTTACTTATTGATGGTGCAACAAGAACGATAGTCTCCATTTATATCACCACCAAGTGAGGCTGCTTTCTCTTCCCTGATCTCACCAACTTGTCTAGGAGCACCCCTGAGTTGTTACTTATTGATGGTGCAACAAGAACGATAGTCTTCATTTATATCACCACCAAGTGAGGTTGTTTTCTCTTCCCCGATCTCACCTACTTGTATAGGAGCACCCCTGAGTTGTTACTTATTGATGGTGCAACAAGAACGATAGTCTTCATTTATATCACCACCAAGTGAGGCTGCTTTCTCTTCCCTGATCTCACCAACTTGTCTAGGAGCACCCCAGAGTTGTTCCTTATTGATGGTGTAACAAGAACGATAGTCTTCATTTATATCACCACCAAGTGAGGTTGCTTTATCTTCCCCGATCTCACCTACTTGTCTAGGAGCACCCATGAGTTGTTCCTTATTGATGGTGCAACAAGAACGGTAGTCTTCATTTATATCACCACCAAGTGAGGCTGCTTTCTCTTCCCTGATCTCACCAACATGTCTAGGAGCACCCCTGTGTTGTTACTTATTGATGGTGCAACAAGAACGATAGTCTTCATTTATATCACCACCAAGTGAGGTTGCTTTCTCTTCCCCGATCTCACCTACTTGTCTAGGAGCACCCCTGAGTTGTTACTTATTGATGGTGCAACAAGAACGATAGTCTTCATTTATTTCACCACCAAGTGAGGCTGCTTTCTCTTCCCTGATCTCACCAACTTGTCTAGGAGCACCCCTGAGTTGTTACTTATTGATGGTGCAACAAGAACGATAGTCTTCATTTATATCACCACCAAGTGAGGCTGCTTTCTCTCTCCCGATCTCACCTACTTGTCTAGGAGCACCCCTGAGTTGTTACTTATTGATGGTGCAACAAGAACGATAGTCTTCATTTATATCACCACCAAGTGAGGCTGCTTTCTCTTCCCTGATCTCACCAACTTGTCTAGGAGCACCCCTGAGTTGTTACTTATTAATGGTGCAACAAGAACGATAGTCTTCATTTATATCACCACCAAGTGAGGTTGCTTTCTCTTCCCCGATCTCACCTTCTTGTCTAGGAGCACCCCTGATTTGTTACTTATTGATGGTGCAACAAGAACGATAGTCTTCATTTATATCACCACCAAGTGAGGTTGCTTTCTCTTCCCCGATCTCACCTACTTGTCTAGGAGCACCCCTGAGTTGTTACTTATTGATGGTGCAACAAGAACGATAGTCTTCATTTATATCACCACCAAGTGAGGCTGCTTTCTCTTCCCTGATCTCACCAACTTGTCTAGGAGCTCCCCTGAGTTGTTACTTATTGATGGTGCAATAAGAACGATAGTCTTCATTTATATCACCACCAAGTGAGGTTGCTTTCTCTTCCCCGATCTCACCTACTTGTCTAGGAGCACCCCTGAGTTGTTACATATTGATGGTGCAACAAAAACGATAGTCTTCATTTATATCACCACCAAGTGAGGTTGGTTTCTCTTCCCCGATCTCACCTACTTGTCTAGGAGCACCCCTGAGTTGTTACTTATTGATGGTGCAACAAGTACGATAGTCTTCATTTATGTCACCACCAAGTGAGGCTGCTTTCTCTTCCCTGATCTCACCAACTTGTCTAGGAGCACCCCTGAGTTGTTACTTATTGATGGTGCAACAAGAACGATAGTCTCCATTTATATCACCACAAAGTGAGGCTGCTTTCTCTTCCCTGATCTCACCAACTTGTCTAGGAGCACCCCTGAGTTGTTACTTATTGATGGTGCAACAAGAACGATAGTCTTCATTTATATCACCACCAAGTGAGGTTGCTTTCTCTTCCCCGATCTCACCTACTTGTCTAGGAGCACCCCTGAGTTGTTACTCATTGATGGTGCAACAAGAACGATAGTCTTCATTTATATCACCAGCAAGTGAGGCTGCTTTCTTTTCCCTGATCTCACCAACTTGTCTAGGAGCACCCCTGAGTTGTTACTTATTGATGGTGCAACAAGAACGATAGTCTTCATTTATATCACCACCAAGTGAGGCTGCTTTCTCTCTCCCGATCTCACCTACTTGTCTAGGAGCACCCCTGAGTTGTTACTTATTGATGGTGCAACAAGAACGATAGTCTTCATTTATATCACCACCAAGTGAGGCTGCTTTCTCTTCCCTGATCTCACCAACTTGTCTAGGAGCACCCCTGAGTTGTTACTTATTAATGGTGCAACAAGAACGATAGTCTTCATTTATATCACCACCAAGTGAGGTTGCTTTCTCTTCCCCGATCTCACCTTCTTGTCTAGGAGCACCTCTGATTTGTTACTTATTGATGGTGCAACAAGAACGATAGTCTTCATTTATATCACCACCAAGTGAGGTTGCTTTCTCTTCCCCGATCTCACCTACTTGTCTAGGAGCACCCCTGAGTTGTTACTTATTGATGGTGCAACAAGAACGATAGTCTTCATTTATATCACCACCAAGTGAGGCTGCTTTCTCTTCCCTGATCTCACCAACTTGTCTAGGAGCTCCCCTGAGTTGTTACTTATTGATGGTGCAATAAGAACGATAGTCTTCATTTATATCACCACCAAGTGAGGTTGCTTTCTCTTCCCCGATCTCACCTACTTGTCTAGGAGCACCCCTGAGTTGTTACATATTGATGGTGCAACAAAAACGATAGTCTTCATTTATATCACCACCAAGTGAGGTTGGTTTCTCTTCCCCGATCTCACCTACTTGTCTAGGAGCACCCCTGAGTTGTTACTTATTGATGGTGCAACAAGTACGATAGTCTTCATTTATGTCACCACCAAGTGAGGCTGCTTTCTCTTCCCTGATCTCACCAACTTGTCTAGGAGCACCCCTGAGTTGTTACTTATTGATGGTGCAACAAGAACGATAGTCTCCATTTATATCACCACAAAGTGAGGCTGCTTTCTCTTCCCTGATCTCACCAACTTGTCTAGGAGCACCCCTGAGTTGTTACTTATTGATGGTGCAACAAGAACGATAGTCTTCATTTATATCACCACCAAGTGAGGTTGCTTTCTCTTCCCCGATCTCACCTACTTGTCTAGGAGCACCCCTGAGTTGTTACTTATTGATGGTGCAACAAGAACGATAGTCTTCATTTATATCACCAGCAAGTGAGGCTGCTTTCTTTTCCCTGATCTCACCAACTTGTCTAGGAGCGCCCCAGAGTTGTTCCTTATTGATGGTGTAACAAGAACGATAGTCTTCATTTATATCACCACCAAGTGAGGTTGCTTTCTCTTCCCCGATCTCACCTACTTGTCTAGGAGCACCCATGAGTTGTTCCTTATTGATGGTGCAACAAGAACGATAGTCTTCATTTATATCACCACCAAGTGAGGCTGCTTTCTCTTCCCTGATCTCACCAACTTGTCTAGGAGCACCCCTGAGTTGTTACTTATTGATGGTGCAACAAGAACGATAGTCTTCATTTATATCACCACCAAGTGAGGTTGCTTTCTCTTCCCCGATCTCACCTACTTGTCTAGGAGCACCCCTGAGTTGTTCCTTATTGATGGTGTAACAAGAACGATAGTCTTCATTTATATCACCACCAAGTGAGGCTGCTTTCTCTTCCCCGGTCTCACCAACTTGTCTAGGAGCACCCCTGAGTTGTTACTTATTGATGGTGCAACAAGAACGATAGTCTTCATTTATATCACCAGCAAGTGAGGTTGCTTTCTCTTCCCCGATCTCACCTACTTGTCTAGGAGCACCCCAGAGTTGTTCCTTATTGATGGTGTAACAAGAACGATAGTCTTCATTTATATCACCACCAAGTGAGGTTGCATTCTCTTCCCCGATCTCACCTACTTGTCTAGGAGCACCCCTGAGTTGTTACTTATTGATGGTGCAACAAGAACGATAGTCTTCATTTATATCACCACCAAGTGAGGTTGCTTTCTCTTCCCCGATCTCACCTACTTGTCTAGGAGCACCTCAGAGTTGTTCCTTATTGATGTTGTAACAAGAACGATAGTCTTCATTTATATCACCACCAAGTGAGGCTGCTTTCTCTTCCCTGATCTCACCAACTTGTCTAGGAGCACCCCTGAGTTGTTACTTATTGATGGTGCAACAAGAACGATAGTCTCCATTTATATCACCACCAAGTGAGGCTGTTTCTCTTCCCTGATCTCACCAACTTGTCTAGGAGCACCCCTGAGTTGTTACTTATTGATGGTGCAACAAGAACGATAGTCTTCATTTATATCACCACCAAGTGAGGCTGTTTCTCTTCCCCGATCTCACCTACTTGTCTAGGAGCACCCCTGATTTGTTACTTATTGATGGTGCAACAAGAACGATAGTCTTCATTTATTTCACCACCAAGTGAGGCTGCTTTCTCTTCCCTGATATCACCAACTTGTCTAGGAGCACCCCTGAGTTGTTACTTATTGATGGTGCAACAAGAACGATAGTCTTCATTTATATCACCACCAAGTGAGGTTGCTTTCTCTCTCCCGATCTCACCTACTTGTCTAGGAGCACCCCTGAGTTGTTACTTATTGATGGTGCAACAAGAGCGATAGTCTTCATTTATATCACCACCAAGTGAGGTTGCTTTCTCTTCCCCGATCTCACCTACTTGTCTAGGAGCACCCCTGAGTTGTTACTTATTGATGGTGCAACAAGAACGATAGTCTTCATTTATATCACCACCAAGTGAGGTTGCTTTCTCTTCCCTGATCTCACCAACTTGTCTAGGTGCTCCCCTGAGTTGTTACTTATTGATGGTGCAACAAGAACGATAGTCTTCATTTATATCACCACCAAGTGAGGTTGCTTTCTCTTCCCCGATCTCACCAACTTGTCTAGGAGCACCCCTGAGTTGTTACTTATTGATGGTGCAACAAGAACGATAGTCATCATTTATATAACCACCAAGTGAGGCTGCTTTCTCTTCCCCGATCTCACCTACTTGTCTAGGAGCACCCCTGAGTTGTTACTTATTGATGGTGCAACAAGAACGATAGTCTTCATTTATATCACCACCAAGTGAGGCTGCTTTCTCTTCCCTGATCTCATCAACTTGTCTAGGAGCACCCCTGAGTTGTTACTTATTGATGGTGCAACAAGAACGATAGTCTTCATTTATATCACCACCAAGTGAGGTTGCTTTCTCTCTCCCGATCTCACCTACTTGTCTAGGAGCACCCCTGAGTTGTTACTTATTGATGGTGCAACAAGAACGATAGTCTTCATTTATATCACCACAAAGTGAGGTTGCTTTCTCTTCCCCGATCTCACCTACTTGTCTAGGAGCACCCCTGAGTTGTTACTTATTGATGGTGCAACAAGAACGATAGTCTTCATTTATATCACCACCAAGTGAGGCTGCTTTCTCTTCCCTGATCTCACCAACTTGTCTAGGAGCACCTCTGAGTTGTTACGTATTGATGGTGCAACAAAAACGATAGTCTTCATTTATATCACCACCAAGTGAGGTTGTTTTCTCTTCCCCGATCTCACCTACTTGTCTAGGAGCACCCCTGAGTTGTTACGTATTGATGGTGCAACAAGAACTATAGTCTTCATTTATATCACCACTAAGTGAGGTTGCTTTCTCTTCCCTGATCTCACCAACTTGTCTAGGAGCACCCCTGAGTTGTTACTCATTGATGGTGCAACAAGAACGATAGTCTTCATTTATGTCACCACCAAGTGAGGCTGCTTTCTCTTCCCTGATCTCACCAACTTGTCTAGGAGCACCCCTGAGTTGTTACTTATTGATGGTGCAACAAGAACGATAGTCTCCATTTATATCACCAACAAGTGAGGCTGCTTTCTCTTCCCTGATCTCACCAACTTGTCTAGGAGCACCCCTGAGTTTTTACTTATTGATGGTGCAACAAGAACGATAGTCTTCATTTATATCACCACCAAGTGAGGTTGCTTTCTCTTCCCCGATCTCACCTACTTGTCTAGGAGCACCCCTGAGTTGTTACTTATTGATGGTGCAACAAGAACGATAGTCATCATTTATATCACCACCAAGTGAGGCTGCTTTCTCTTCCCTGATCTCACCAACTTGTCTAGGAGCACCCCAGAGTTGTTCCTTATTGATGGTGTAACAAGAACGATAGTCTTCATTTATATCACCACCAAGTGAGCCTGCTTTCTCTTCCCTGATCTCACCAACTTGTCTAGGAGCACCCCTGAGTTGTTACTTATTGATGGTGCAACAAGAACGATAGTCTTCATTTATATCACCACCAAGTGAGGTTGCTTTCTCTTCCCCGATCTCACCTTCTTGTCTAGGAGCACCCCTGATTTGTTACTTATTGATGGTGCAACAAGAACGATAGTCTTCATTTATATCACCACCAAGTGAGGTTGCTTTCCCTTCCCCGATCTCACCTACTTGTCTAGGAGCACCCCTGAGTTGTTACTTATTGATTGTGCAACAAGAACGATAGTCTTCATTTACATCACCACCAAGTGAGGCTGCTTTCTCTTCCCTGATCTCACCAACTTGTCTAGGAGCTCCCCTTAGTTGTTACTTATTGATGGTGCAACAAGAACGATAGTCTTCATTTATATCACCACCAAGTGAGGTTGCTTTCTCTTCCCCGATCTCACCAACTTGTCTAGGAGCACCCCTGAGTTGTTACTTATTGATGGTGCAACAAGAACGATAGTCATCATTTATATCACCACCAAGTGAGGCTGCTTTCTCTTCCCCGATCTCACCTACTTGTCTACGAGCACCCCTGAGTTGTTACTTATTGATGGTGCAACAAGAACGATAGTCTTCATTTATATCACCACCAAGTAAGGCTGCTTTCTCTTCCCTGATCTCACCAACTTGTCTAGGAGCACCCCTGAGTTGTTACTTATCGATGGTGCAACAAAAACAATAGTCTTCATTTATATCACCACCAAGTGAGGTTGCTTTCTCTTCCCCGATCTCACCTACTTGTCTAGGAGCACCCCTGAGTTGTTACTTATATATGGTGCAACAAGAACGATAGTCTTCATTTATGTCACCACCAAGTGAGGCTGCTTTCTCTTCCCTGATCTCACCAACTTGTCTAGGAGCACCCCTGAGTTGTTACTTATTGATGGTGCAACAAGAACGATAGTCTCCATTAATATCACCACCAAGTGAGGCTGCTTTCTCTTCCCTGATCTCACCAACTTGTCTAGGAGCACCCCTGAGTTGTTACTTATTGATGGTGCAACAAGAACGATAGTCTTCATTTATATCACCACCAAGTGAGGTTGCTTTCTCTTCCCCGATCTCACCTACTTGTCTAGGAGCACCCCTGAGTTGTTACTTATTGATGGTGCAACAAGAACGATAGTCTTCATTTATATCACCACCAAGTGGGGCTGCTTTCTCTTCCCTGATCTCACCAACTTGTCTAGGAGAACCCCAGAGTTGTTCCTTATTGATGGTGTAACAAGAACGATAGTCTTCATTTATATCACCACCAAGTGAGGCTGCTTTCTCTTCCCTGATCTCACCAACTTGTCTAGGTGCTCCCCTGAGTTGTTACTTATTGATGGTGCAACAAGAACGATAGTCTTCATTTATATCACCACCAAGTGAGGTTGCTTTCTCTTCCCCGATCTCACCAACTTGTCTAGGAGCACCCCTGAGTTGTTCCTTATTGATGGTGTAACAAGAACGATAGTCTTCATTTATATCACCACCAAGTGAGGTTGCTTTCTCTTCCCTGATCTCACCAACTTGTCTAGGAGCACCCCTGAGTTGTTACTTATTGATGGTGCAACAAGAACGATAGTCTTCATTTATATCACCACCAAGTGAGGTTGCTTTCTCTTCCCCGATCTCACCTACTTGTCTAGGAGCACCCCTGAGTTGTTACTTATTGATGGTGCAACAAGAACGATAGTCTTCATTTATATCACCACCAAGTGAGGTTGTTTTCTCTTCCCCGATCTCACCTACTTGTCTAGGAGCACCCCTGAGTTGTTACGTATTGATGGTGCAACAAGAACGATAGTCTTCATTTATATCACCACTAAGTGAGGTTGCTTTCTCTTCCCTGATCTCACCAACTTGTCTAGGAGCACCCCTGAGTTGTTACTTATTGATGGTGCAACAAGAACGATAGTCTTCATTTATGTCACCACCAAGTGAGGCTGCTTTCTCTTCCCTGATCTCACCAACTTGTCTAGGAGCACCCCTGAGTTGTTACTTATTGATGGTGCAACAAGAACGATAGTCTCCATTTATATCACCACCAAGTGAGGCTGCTTTCTCTTCCCTGATCTCACCAACTTGTCTAGTAGCACCCCTGAGTTTTTACTTATTGATGGTGCAACAAGAACGATAGTCTTCATTTATATCACCACCAAGTGAGGTTGCTTTCTCTACCCCGATTTCACCTACTTGTCTAGGAGCACCCCTGAGTTGTTACTTATTGATGGTGCAAAAGAACGATAGTCTTCATTTATGTCACCACCAAGTGAGGCTGCTTTCTCTTCCCTGATCTCACCAACTTGTCTAGGAGCACCCCAGAGTTGTTCCTTATTGATGATGTAACAAGAACGATAGTCTTCATTTATATCACCACCAAGTGAGGCTGCTTTCTCTTCCCTGATCTCACCAACTTGTCTAGGAGCACCCCTGAGTTGTTACTTATTGATGGTGCAACAAGAACGATAGTCTTCATTTATATCACCACCAAGTGAGGTTGCTTTCTCTTCCCCGAACTCACCTTCTTGTCTAGGAGCACCCCTGATTTGTTACTTATTGATGGTGCAACAAGAACGATAGTCTTCATTTATATCACCACCAAGTGAGGTTGCTTTCTCTTCCCCGATCTCACCTACTTGTCTAGGAGCACCCCTGAGTTGTTACTTATTGATGGTGCAGCAAGAACGATAGTCTTCATTTATATCACCACCAAGTGAGGCTGCTTTCTCTTCCCTGATCTCACCAACTTGTCTAGGAGCTCCCCTGAGTTGTTACTTATTGATGGTGCAACAAGAACGATAGTCTTCATTTATATCACCACCAAGTGAGGTTGCTTTCTCTTCCCTGATCTCACCAACTTGTCTAGGTGCTCCCCTGAGTTGTTACTTATTGATGGTGCAACAAGAACGATAGTCTTCATTTATATCACCACCAAGTGAGGTTGCTTTCTCTTCCCCGATCTCACCAACTTGTCTAGGAGCACCCCTGAGTTGTTACTTATTGATGGTGCAACAAGAACGATAGTCATCATTTATATAACCACCAAGTGAGGCTGCTTTCTCTTCCCCGATCTCACCTACTTGTCTAGGAGCACCCCTGAGTTGTTACTTATTGATGGTGCAACAAGAACGATAGTCTTCATTTATATCACCACCAAGTGAGACTGCTTTCTCTTCCCTGATCTCACCAACTTGTCTAGGAGCACCCCTGAGTTGTTACTTATTGATGGTGCAACAAGAACGATAGTCTTCATTTATTTCACCACCAAGTGAGGCTGCTTTCTCTTCCCTGATCTCACCAACTTGTCTAGGAGCACCCCTGAGTTGTTACTTATTGATGGTGCAACAAGAACGATAGTCTTCATTTATATCACCACCAAGTGAGGTTGCTTTCTCTCTCCCGATCTCACCTACTTGTCTAGGAGCACCCCTGAGTTGTTACTTATTGATGGTGCAACAAGAACGATAGTCTTCATTTATATCACCACCAAGTGAGGCTGCTTTCTCTTCCCTGATCTCACCAACTTGTCTAGGAGCACCCCTGAGTTGTTACTTATTGATGGTGCAACAAGAACGATAGTCTTCATTTATATCACCACCAAGTGAGGTTGCTTTCTCTTCCCCGATCTCACCTTCTTGTCTAGGAGCACCCCTGATTTGTTACTTATTGATGGCGCAACAAGAACGATAGTCTTCATTTATATCACCACCAAGTGAGGTTGCTTTCTCTTCCCCGATCTCACCTACTTGTCTAGGAGCACCCCTGAGTTGTTACTTATTGATGGTGCAACAAGAACGATAGTCTTCATTTATATCACCACCAAGTGAGGCTGCTTTCTCTTCCCTGATCTCACCAACTTGTCTAGGAGCTCCCCTGAGTTGTTACTTATTGATGGTGCAACAAGAACGATAGTCTTCATTTATGTCACCACCAAGTGAGGCTGCTTTCTCTTCCCTGATCTCACCAACTTGTCTAGGAGCACCCCTGAGTTGTTACTTATTGATGGTGCAACAAGAACGATAGTCTCCATTTATATCACCACCAAGTGAGGCTGCTTTCTCTTCCCTGATCTCACCAACTTGTCTAGTAGCACCCCTGAGTTTTTACTTATTGATGGTGCAACAAGAACGATAGTCTTCATTTATATCACCACCAAGTGAGGTTGCTTTCTCTACCCCGATTTCACCTACTTGTCTAGGAGCACCCCTGAGTTGTTACTTATTGATGGTGCAAAAGAACGATAGTCTTCATTTATGTCACCACCAAGTGAGGCTGCTTTCTCTTCCCTGATCTCACCAACTTGTCTAGGAGCACCCCAGAGTTGTTCCTTATTGATGATGTAACAAGAACGATAGTCTTCATTTATATCACCACCAAGTGAGGCTGCTTTCTCTTCCCTGATCTCACCAACTTGTCTAGGAGCACCCCTGAGTTGTTACTTATTGATGGTGCAACAAGAACGATAGTCTTCATTTATATCACCACCAAGTGAGGTTGCTTTCTCTTCCCCGAACTCACCTTCTTGTCTAGGAGCACCCCTGATTTGTTACTTATTGATGGTGCAACAAGAACGATAGTCTTCATTTATATCACCACCAAGTGAGGTTGCTTTCTCTTCCCCGATCTCACCTACTTGTCTAGGAGCACCCCTGAGTTGTTACTTATTGATGGTGCAGCAAGAACGATAGTCTTCATTTATATCACCACCAAGTGAGGCTGCTTTCTCTTCCCTGATCTCACCAACTTGTCTAGGAGCTCCCCTGAGTTGTTACTTATTGATGGTGCAACAAGAACGATAGTCTTCATTTATATCACCACCAAGTGAGGTTGCTTTCTCTTCCCTGATCTCACCAACTTGTCTAGGTGCTCCCCTGAGTTGTTACTTATTGATGGTGCAACAAGAACGATAGTCTTCATTTATATCACCACCAAGTGAGGTTGCTTTCTCTTCCCCGATCTCACCAACTTGTCTAGGAGCACCCCTGAGTTGTTACTTATTGATGGTGCAACAAGAACGATAGTCATCATTTATATAACCACCAAGTGAGGCTGCTTTCTCTTCCCCGATCTCACCTACTTGTCTAGGAGCACCCCTGAGTTGTTACTTATTGATGGTGCAACAAGAACGATAGTCTTCATTTATATCACCACCAAGTGAGACTGCTTTCTCTTCCCTGATCTCACCAACTTGTCTAGGAGCACCCCTGAGTTGTTACTTATTGATGGTGCAACAAGAACGATAGTCTTCATTTATTTCACCACCAAGTGAGGCTGCTTTCTCTTCCCTGATCTCACCAACTTGTCTAGGAGCACCCCTGAGTTGTTACTTATTGATGGTGCAACAAGAACGATAGTCTTCATTTATATCACCACCAAGTGAGGTTGCTTTCTCTCTCCCGATCTCACCTACTTGTCTAGGAGCACCCCTGAGTTGTTACTTATTGATGGTGCAACAAGAACGATAGTCTTCATTTATATCACCACCAAGTGAGGCTGCTTTCTCTTCCCTGATCTCACCAACTTGTCTAGGAGCACCCCTGAGTTGTTACTTATTGATGGTGCAACAAGAACGATAGTCTTCATTTATATCACCACCAAGTGAGGTTGCTTTCTCTTCCCCGATCTCACCTTCTTGTCTAGGAGCACCCCTGATTTGTTACTTATTGATGGCGCAACAAGAACGATAGTCTTCATTTATATCACCACCAAGTGAGGTTGCTTTCTCTTCCCCGATCTCACCAACTTGTCTAGGAGCACCCCTGAGTTGTTACTTATTGATGGTGCAACAAGAACGATAGTCATCATTTATATCACCACCAAGTGAGGCTGCTTTCTCTTCCCCGATCTCACCTACTTGTCTAGGAGCACCCCTGAGTTGTTACTTATTGATGGTGCAACAAGAACGATAGTCTTCATTTATATCACCACCAAGTGAGGTTGCTTTCTCTTCCCCGATCTCACCTACTTGTCTAGGAGCACCCCTGAGTTGTTACTTATTGATGGTGCAACAAGAACGAAAGTCTTCATTTATGTCACCACCATGTGAAGCTGCTTTCTCTTCCCTGATCTCACCAACTTGTCTAGGAGCACCCCTGAGTTGTTACTTATTGAAGGTGCAACAAGAACGATAGTCTCCATTTATATCACCACCAAGTGAGGCTGGATTCTCTTCCCTGATCTCACCAACTTGTCTAGGAGCACCCCTGAGTTGTTACTTATTGATGGTGCAACAAGAACGATAGTCTTCATTTATATCACCACCAAGTGAGGTTGCTTTCTCTTCCCCGATCTCACCTACTTGTCTAGGAGCACCCCTGAGTTGTTACTTATTGATGGTGCAACAAGAACGATAGTCTTCATTTATATCACCACCAAGTGAGGCTGCTTTCTCTTCCCTGATCTCACCAACTTGTCTAGGAGCACCCCAGAGTTGTTCCTTATTGATGGTGTAACAAGAACGATAGTCTTCATTTATATCACCACCAAGTGAGGTTGTTTTCTCTTCCCCGATCTCACCTACTTGTCTAGGAGCACCCATGAGTTGTTCCTTATTGATGGTGCAACAAGAACGATAGTCTGCATTTATATCACCACCAAGTGAGGCTGCTTTCTCTTCCCCGATCTCACCTACTTGTCTAGGAGCACCCCAGAGTTGTTCCTTATTGATGGTGCAACAAGAACGATAGTCTTCATTTATATCACCACCAAGTGAGGTTGCTTTCTCTCTCCCGATCTCACCTACTTGTCTAGGGGCACCCCTGAGTTGTTACTTATTGATGGTGCAACAAGAACGATAGTCTTCATTTATATCACCACCAAGTGAGGCTGCTTTCTCTTCCCTGATCTCACCAACTTGTCTAGGAGAACCCCTGAGATGTTACTTATTGATGGTGCAACAAGAACGATAGTCTTCATTTATATCACCACCAAGTGAGGTTGCTTTCTCTTCCCCGATCTCACCTACTTGTCTAGGAGCACCCCTGAGTTGTTACTTATGGATGGTGCAACAAGAACGATAGTCTTCATTTATATCACCACCAAGTGAGGTTGCTTTCTCTTCCCCGATCTCACCTACTTGTCTAGGAGCACCCCTGAGTTGTTACTTATTGATGGTGCAACAAGAACGATAGTCTTCATTTATATCACCACCAAGTGAGGCTGCTTTCTCTTCCCTGATCTCACCAACTTGTCTAGGTGCTCCCCTGAGTTGTTACTTATTGATGGTGCAACAAGAACGATAGTCTTCATTTATATCACCACCAAGTGAGGTTGCTTTCTCTTCCCCGATCTCACCAACTTGTCTAGGAGCACCCCTGAATTGTTACTTATTGATGGTGCAACAAGAACGATAGTCATCATTTATATCACCACCAAGTGAGGCTGCTTTCTCTTCCCCGATCTCACCTACTTGTCTAGGAGCACCCCTGAGTTGTTACTTATTGATGGTGCAACAAGAACGATAGTCTTCATTTATATCACCACCAAGTGAGGCTGCTTTCTCTTCCCTGATCTCACCAACTTGTCTAGGAGCACCCCAGAGTTGTTCCTTATTGATGGTGTAACAAGAACGATAGTCTTCATTTATATCACCACCAAGTGAGGTTGCTTTCTCTTCCCCGATCTCACCTACTTGTCTAGGAGCACCCATGAGTTATTCCTTATTGATGGTGCAACAAGAACGATAGTCTTCATTTATATCACCACCAAGTGAGGCTGCTTTCTCTTCCCTGATCTCACCAACATGTCTAGGAGCACCCCTGAGTTGTTACTTATTGATGGTGCAACAAGAACGATAGTCTTCATTTATATCACCACCAAGTGAGGTTGCATTCTCTTCCCCGATCTCACCTACTTGTCTAGGAGCACCTCAGAGTTGTTCCTTATTGATGGTGTAACAAGAACGATAGTCTTCATTTATATCACCACCAAGTGAGGCTGCTTTCTCTTCCCCGATCTCACCAACTTGTCTAGGAGCACCCCTGAGTTGTTCCTTATTGATGGTGTAACAAGAACGATAGTCTTCATTTATATCACCACCAAGTGAGGCTGCTTTCTCTTCCCCGGTCTCACCAACTTGTCTAGGAGCACCCCTGAGTTGTTACTTATTGATGGTGCAACAAGAACGATAGTCTTCATTTATATCACCACCAAGTGAGGTTGCTTTCTCTTCCCCGATCTCACCTACTTGTCTAGGAGCACCCCAGAGTTGTTCCTTATTGATGGTGTAACAAGAACGATAGTCTTCATTTATATCACCACCAAGTGAGGTTGCTTTCTCTTCCCCGATCTCACCTACTTGTCTAGGAGCACCCCTGAGTTGTTACTTATTGATGGTGCAACAAGAACGATAGTCTTCATTTATATCACCACCAAGTGAGGCTGCTTCCTCTTCCCCGATCTCACCAACTTGTCTAGGAGCACCCCTGAGTTGTTCCTTATTGATGGTGTAACAAGAACGATAGTCTTCATTTATATCACCACCAAGTGAGGCTGCTTTCTCTTCCCCGATCTCACCTACTTGTCTAGGAGCACCCCTGAGTTGTTACTCATTGATGGTGCAACAAGAACGATAGTCTTCATTTATGTCACCACCAAGTGAGGCTGCTTTCTCTTCCCTGATCTCACCAACTTGTCTAGGAGCACCCCTGAGTTGTTACTTATTGATGGTGCAACAAGAACGATAGTCTCCATTTATATCACCACCAAGTGAGGCTGCTTTCTCTTCCCTGATCTCACCAACTTGTCTAGGAGCACCCCTGAGTTGTTACTTATTGATGGTGCAACAAGAACGATAGTCTTCATTTATATCACCACCAAGTGAGGTTGCTTTCTCTTCCCCGATCTCACCTACTTGTCTAGGAGCACCCCTGAGTTGTTACTTATTGATGGTGCAACGATAGTCTTCATTTATTTCACCACCAAGTGAGGCTGCTTTCTCTTCCCTGATCTCACCAACTTGTCTAGGAGCACCCCTGAGTTGTTACTTATTGATGGTGCAACAAGAACGATAGTCTTCATTTATATCACCACCAAGTGAGGTTGCTTTCTCTCTCCCGATCTCACCTACTTGTCTAGGAGCACCCCTGAGTTGTTACTTATTGATGGTGCAACAAGAACGATAGTCTTCATTTATATCACCACCAAGTGAGGCTGCTTTCTCTTCCCTGATCTCACCAACTTGTCTAGGAGCACCCCTGAGTTGTTACTTATTGATGGTGCAACAAGAACGATAGTCTTCATTTATATCACCACCTAGTGAGGTTGCTTTCTCTTCCCCGATCCCACCTTCTTGTCTAGGAGCACCCCTGATTTGTTACTTATTGATGGTGCAACAAGAACGATAGTCTTCATTTATATCACCACCAAGTGAGGTTGCTTTCTCATCCCCGATCTCACCTACTTGTCTAGGAGCACCCCTGAGTTGTTACTTATTGATGGTGCAACAAGAACGATAGTCTTCATTTATATCACCACCAAGTGAGGCTGCTTTCTCTTCCCTGATCTCACCAACTTGTCTAGGAGCTCCCCTGAGTTGTTACTTATTGATGGTGCAACAAGAACGATAGTCTTCATTTATATCACCACCAAGTGAGGTTGCTTTCTCTTCTCCGATCTCACCAACTTGTCTAGGAGCACCCCTGAGTTGTTACTTATTGATGGTGCAACAAGAACGATAGTCATCATTTATATCACCACCAAGTGAGGCTGCTTTCTCTTCCCCGATCTCACCTACTTGTCTAGGAGCACCCCTGAGTTGTTACTTATTGATGGTGCAACAAGAACGATAGTCTTCATTTATATCACCACCATGTGAGGCTGCTTTCTCTTCCCTGATCTCACCAACTTGTCTAGGAGCACCCCTGAGTTGTTACTTATTGATGGTGCAACAAAAACGATAGTCTTCATTTATATCACCACCAAGTGAGGTTGCTTTCTCTTCCCCGATCTCACCTACTTGTCTAGGAGCACCCCTGAATTGTTACTTATTGATGGTGCAACAAGTACGATAGTCTTCATTTATGTCACCACCAAGTGAGGCTGCTTTCTCTTCCCTGATCTCACCAACTTGTCTAGGAGCACCCCTGAGTTGTTACTTATTGATGGTGCAACAAGAACGATAGTCTCCATTTATATCACCACCAAGTGAGGCTGCTTTCTCTTCCCTGATCTCACCAACTTGCCTAGGAGCACCCCTGAGTTGTTACTTATTGATGGTGCAACAAGAACGATAGTCTTCATTTATATCACCACCAAGTGAGGTTGCTTTCTCTTCCCCGATCTCACCTACTTGTCTAGGAGCACCCCTGAGTTGTTACTTATTGATGGTGCAACAAGAACGATAGTCTTCATTTATATCACCACCAAGTGAGGCAGCTTTCTCTTCCCTGATCTCACCAACTTGTCTAGGAGCACCCCAGAGTTGTTCCTAAATTGATGGTGTAACAAGAACGATAGTCTTCATTTATATCACCACCAAGTGAGGTTGCTTTCTCTTCCCCGATCTCACATACTTGTCTAGGAGCACCCATGAGTTGTTCCTTATTGATGGTGCAACAAGAACGATAGTCTTCATTTATATCACCACCAAGTGAGGCTGATTTCTCTTCCCTGATCTCACCAACTTGTCTAGGAGCACCCCTGAGTTGTTACTTATTGATGGTGCAACAAGAACGATAGTCTTCATTTATATCACCACCAAGTGAGGTTGCTTTCTCTTCCCCGATCTCACCTACATGTCTAGGAGCACCCCAGAGTTGTTCCTTATTGATGGTGTAACAAGAACGATAGTCTTCATTTATATCACCACCAAGTTAGGCTGCTTTCTCTTCCCCGATCTCACCAACTTGTCTAGGAGCACCCCTGAGTTGTTCCTTATTGATGGTGTAACAAGAACGATAGTCTTCATTTATATCACCACCAAGTGAGGCTGCTTTCTCTTCCCCGGTCTCACCAACTTGTCTAGGAGCACCCCTGAGTTGTTACTTATTGATGGTGCAACAAGAACGATAGTCTTCATTCATATCACCACCAAGTGAGGTTGCTTTCTCTTCCCCGATCTCACCTACTTGTCTAGGAGCACCCCAGAGTTGTTCCTTATTGATGGTGTAACAAGAACGATAGTCTTCATTTATATCACCACCATGTGAGGTTGCTTTCTCTTCCCCGATCTCACCTACTTGTCTAGGAGCATCCCTGAGTTGTTACTTATTGATGGTGCAACAAGAACGATAGTCTTCATTTATATCACCACCAAGTGAGGTTGCTTTCTCTTCCCCGATCTCACCTACTTTTCTAGGAGCACCCCTGAGTTGTTACTTATTGATGGTGCAACAAGAACGATAGTCTTAATTTATATCACCACCAAGTGAGGCTGCTTTTTCTTCCCTGATCTCACCAACTTGTCTAGGAGCACCCCTGAGTTGCTACTTATTGATGGTGCAACAAGAACGATAGTCTTCATTTATGTCACCACCAAGTGAGGCTGCTTTCTCTTCCCTGATCTCACCAACTTGTCTAGGAGCACCCCTGAGTTGTTACTTATTGATGGTGCAACAAGAACGATAGTCTCCATTTATATCACCACCAAGTGAGGCTGTTTCTCTTCCCTGATCTCACCAACTTGTCTAGGAGCACCCCTGAGTTGTTACTTATTGATGGTGCAACAAGAACGATAGTCTTCATTTATATCACCACCAAGTGAGGATGCTTTCTCTTCCCCGATCTCACCTACTTGTCTAGGAGCACCCCTGAGTTGTAACTTATTGATGGTGCAACAAGAACGATAGTCTTCATTTATTTCACCACCAAGTGAGGCTGCTTTCTCTTCCCTGATCTCACCAACTTGTCTAGGAGCACCCCTGAGTTGTTACTTATTGATGGTGCAACAAGAACGATAGTCTTCATTTATATCACCACCAAGTGAGATTGCTTTCTCTCTCCCGATCTCACCTACTTGTCTAGGAGCACCCCTGAGTTGTTACTTATTGATGGTGCAACAAGAACGATAGTCTTCATTTATATCACCACCAAGTGAGGTTGCTTTCTCTTCCCCGATCTCACCTACTTGTCTAGGAGCACCCCTGAGTTGTTACTTATTGATGGTGCAACAAGAACGATAGTCTGCATTTATATCACCACCAAGTGAGGTTGCTTTCTCTTCCCCGATCTCACCTACTTGTCTAGGAGCACCCCTGAGTTGTTACTAATTGATGGTGCAAGAAGAACGATGGTCTTCATTTATATCACCACCAAGTGAGGCTGCTTTCTCTTGCCTGATCTCACCAACTTGTCTAGGTGCTCCCCTGAGTTGTTACTTATTGATGGTGCAACAAGATCGATAGTCTTCATTTATATCACCACCAAGTGAGGTTGCTTTCTCTTCCCCGATCTCACCAACTTGTCTAGGAGCACCCCTGAGTTGTTACTTATTGATGGTGCAACAAGAACGATAGTCATCATTTATATCACCACCAAGTGAGGCTGCTTTCTCTTCCCCGATCTCACCTACTTGTCTAGGAGCACCCCTGAGTTGTTACTTATTGATGGTGCAACAAGAACGATAGTCTTCATTTATATCACCACCAAGTGAGGCTGCTTTCTCTTCCCTGATCTCACCAACTTGTCTAGGTGCTCCCCTGAGTTGTTACTTATTGATGGTGCAACAAGAACGATAGTCTTCATTTATATCACCACCAAGTGAGGTTGCTTTCTCTTCCCCGATCTTACCAACTTGTCTAGGAGCACCCCTGAGTTGTTACTTATTGATGGTGCAACAAGAACGATAGTCATCATTTATATCACCACCAAGTGAGGCTGCTTTCTCTTCCCCGATCTCACCTACTTGTCTAGGAGCACTCCTGAGTTGTTACTTATTGATGGTGCAACAAGAACGATAGTCTTCATTTATATCACCACCAAGTGAGGTTGCTTTCTCTTCCCCGATCTCACCTACTTGTCTAGGAGCACCCCTGAGTTGTTACTTATTGATGGTGCAACAAGAACGATAGTCTTCATTTATATCACCACCAAGTGAGGCTGCCTTCTCTTCCCTGATCTCACCAACTTGTCTAGGAGCACCCCTGAGTTGTTACGTATTGATGGTGCAACAAGAACGATAGTCTTCATTTATATCACCACCAAGTGAGGTTGTTTTCTCTTCCCCGATCCCACCTACTTGTCTAGGAGCACCCCTGAGTTGTTACGTATTGATGGTGCAACAAGAACGATAGTCTTCATTTATATCACCACTAAGTGAGGTTGCTTTCTTTTCCCTGATCTCACCAACTGGTCTAGGAGCACCCCTGAGTTGTTACTTATTGATGGTGCAACAAGAACGATAGTCTTCATTTATGTCACCACCAAGTGAGGCTGCTTTCTCTTCCCTGATCTCACCAACTTGTCTAGGAGCACCCCTGAGTTGTTACTTATTGATGGTGCAACAAAAACGATAGTCTTCATTTATATCACCACCAAGTGAGGTTGCTTTCTCTTCCCCGATCTCACCTACTTGTCTAGGAGCACCCCTGAGTTGTTACTTATTGATGGTGGAACAAGAACGATAGTCTTCATTTATATCACCACCAAGTGAGGCTGCTTTCTCTTCCCTGATCTCACCAACTTGTCTAGGAGCACCCCTGAGTTGTTACTTATTGATGGTGCAACAAGAACGATAGTCTTCATTTATATCACCACCAAGTGAGGTTGCTTTCTCTTCCCCGATCTCTCCAACTTGTCTAGGGGCACCCCTGAGTTGTTACTTATTGATGGTGCAACAAGAACGATAGTCATCATTTATATCACCACCTAGTGAGGCTGCTTTCTCTTCCCCGATCTCACCTACTTGTCTAGGAGCACCCCTGAGTTGTTACTTATTGATGGTGCAACAAGAACGATAGTCTTCATTTATATCACCACCAAGTGAGGCTGCTTTCTCTTCCCTGATCTCACCAACTTGTCTAGGAGCACCCCTGAGTTGTTCCTTATTGATGGTGTAACAAGAACGATAGTCTTCATTTATATCACCACCAAGTGAGGCTGCTTTCTCTTCCCCGATCTCACCAACTTGTCTAGGAGCACCCCTGAGTTGTTCCTTATTGATGGTGTAACAAGAACGATAGTCTTCATTTATATCACCACCATGTGAGGCTGCTTTCTCTTCCCCGGGCTCACCAACTTGTCTAGGAGCACCCCTGAGTTGTTACTTATTGATGGTGCAACAAGAACGATAGTCTTCATTCATATCACCACCAAGTGAGGTTGCTTTCTCTTCCCCGATCTCACCTACTTGTCTAGGAGCACCCCAGAGTTGTTCCTTATTGATGATGTAACAAGAACGATAGTCTTCATTTATATCACCACCATGTGAGGTTGCTTTCTCTTCCCCGATCTCACCTACTTGTCTAGGAGCACCCCTGAGTTGTTACTTATTGATGGTGCAACAAGAACGATAGTCTCCATTTATATCACCACCAAGTGAGGCTGTTTCTCTTCCCTGATCCCACCAACTTGTCTAGGAGCACCCCTGAGTTGTTACTTATTGATGGTGCAACAAGAACGATAGTCTTCATTTATTTCACCACCAAGTGAGGCTGCTTTCTCTTCCCTGATCTCACCAACTTGTCTAGGAGCACCCCTGAGTTGTTACTTATTGATGGTGCAACAAGAACGATAGTCTTCATTTATATCACCACCAAGTGAGATTGCTTTCTCTCTCCCGATCTCACCTACTTGTCTAGGAGCACCCCTGAGTTGTTACTTATTGATGGTGCAACAAGAACGATAGTCTTCATTTATATCACCACCAAGTGAGGTTGCTTTCTCTTCCCCGATCTCACCTACTTGTCTAGGAGCACCCCTGAGTTGTTACTTATTGATGGTGCAACAAGAACGATAGTCTTCATTTATATCACCACCAAGTGAGGTTGCTTTCTCTTCCCCGATCTCACCTACTTGTCTAGGAGCACCCCTGAGTTGTTACTAATTGATGGTGCAAGAAGAACGATAGTCTTCATTTATATCACCACCAAGTGATGCTGCTTTCTCTTGCCTGATCTCACCAACTTGTCTAGGTGCTCCCCTGAGTTGTTACTTATTGATGGTGCAACAAGAACGATAGTCTTCATTTATATCACCACCAAGTGAGGTTGCTTTCTCTTCCCCGATCTCACCAACTTGTCTAGGAGCACCCCTGAGTTGTTACTTATTGATGGTGCATCAAGAACGATAGTCATCATTTATATCACCACCAAGTGAGGCTGCTTTCTCTTCCCCGATCTCACCTACTTGTCTAGGAGCACTCCTGAGTTGTTACTTATTGATGGTGCAACAAGAACGATAGTCTTCATTTATATCACCACCAAGTGAGGTTGCTTTCTCTTCCCCGATCTCACCTACTTGTCTAGGAGCACCCCTGAGTTGTTACTTATTGATGGTGCAACAAGAACGATAGTCTTCATTTATATCACCACCAAGTGAGGCTGCCTTCTCTTCCCTGATCTCACCAACTTGTCTAGGAGCACCCCTGAGTTGTTACTTATTGATGGTGCAACAAGAACGATAGTCATCATTTCTATCACCACCAAGTGAGTCTGCTTTCTCTTCCCCGATCTCACCTACTTGTCTAGGAGCACTCCTTAGTTGTTACTTATTGATGGTGCAACAAGAACGATAGTCTTCATTTATATCACCACCAAGTGAGGTTGCTTTCTCTTCCCCGATCTCACCTACTTGTCTAGGAGCACCCCTGAGTTGTTACTTATTGATGGTGCAACAAGAACGATAGTCTTCATTTATATCACCACCAAGTGAGGCTGCCTTCTCTTCCCTGATCTCACCAACTTGTCTAGGAGCACCCCTGAGTTGTTACTTATTGATGGTGCAACAAGAACGATAGTCATCATTTATATCACCACCAAGTGAGGCTGCTTTCTCTTCCCCGATCTCACCTACTTGTCTAGGAGCACCCCTGAGTTGTTACTTATTGATGGTGCAACAAGAACGATAGTCTTCATTTATGTCACCACCAAGTGAGTCTGCTTTCTCTTCCCTGATCTCACCAACTTGTCTAGGAGCACCCCTGAGTTGTTACTTATTGATGGTGCAACAAGAACGATAGTCTTCATTTATGTCACCACCAAGTGAGGCTGCTTTCTCTTCCCTGATCTCACCAACTTGTCTAGGAGCACCCCTGAGTTGTTACTTATTGATGGTGCAACAAGAACGATAGTCTCCATTTATATCACCACCAAGTGAGGCTGCTTTCCCTTTCCTGATCTCACCAACTTGTCTAGGAGCACCCCAGAGTTGTTCCTTATTGATGGTGTAACAAGAACGATAGTCTTCATTTATATCACCACCAAGTGAGGCTGCTTTCTCTTCCCTGATCTCACCAACTTGTCTAGGAGCACCCCTGAGTTGTTACTTATTGATGGTGCAACAAGAACGATAGTCTTCATTTATATCACCACCAAGTGAGGTTGCTTTCTCTTCCCCGATCTCACCTTCTTGTCTAGGAGCACCCCTGATTTGTTACTTATTGATGGTGCAACAAGAACGATAGTCTTCATTTATATCACCACCAAACGAGGTTGCTTTCTCTTCCCCGATCTCACCTACTTGTCTAGGAGCACCCCTGAGTTGTTACTTATTGATGGTGCAACAAGAACGATAGTCTTCATTTATTTCACCACCAAGTGAGGCTGCTTTCTCTTCCCTGATCTCACCAACTTGTCTAGGAGCACCCCTGAGTTGTTACTTATTGATGGTGCAACAAGAACGATAGTCTTCATTTATATCACCACCAAGTGAGGTTGCTTTCTCTCTCCCGATCTCACCTACTTGTCTAGGAGCACCCCTGAGTTGTTACTTATTGATGGTGCAACAAGAACGATAGTCTTCATTTATATCACCACCAAGTGAGGCTGCTTTCTCTTCCCTGATCTCACCAACTTGTCTAGGAGCACCCCTGAGTTGTTACTTATTGATGGTGCAACAAAAACGATAGTCTTCATTTATATCACCACCAAGTGAGGTTGCTTTCTCTTCCCTGATCTCACCTACTTGTCTAGGAGCACCCCTGAGTTGTTACTTATTGATGGTGCAACAAGAACGATAGTCTTCATTTATATCACCACCAAATGAGGTTGCTTTCTCTTCCCCGATCTCACCTACTTGTCTAGGAGCACCCCTGAGTTGTTACTTATTGATGGTGCAACAAGAACGATAGTCTTCATTTATATCACCACCAAGTGAGGCTGCTTTCTCTTCCCTGATCTCACCAACTTGTCTAGGAGCACCCCTGAGTTGTTACTTATTGATGGTGCAACAAAAACGATAGTCTTCATTTATATCACCACCAAGTGAGGTTGCTTTTTCCTCCCCGATCTCACCTACTTGTCTAGGAGCACCCCTGAGTTGTTACTTATTGATGGTGCAACAAGAACGATAGTCTTCATTTATGTCACCACCAAGTGAGGCTGCTTTCTCTTCCCTGATCTCACCAACTTGTCTAGGAGCACCCGTGAGTTGTTACTTATTGATGGTGCAACAAGAACGATAGTCTCCATTTATATCACCACCAAGTGAGGCTGCTTTCTCTTCCCTGATCTCACCAACTTGTCTAGGAGCACCCCTGAGTTGTTACTTATTGATGGTGCAACAAGAACGATAGTCTTCATTTATATCACCACCAAGTGAGGTTGCTTTCTCTTCCCCGATCTCACCTACTTGTCTAGGAGCACCCCTGAGTTGTTACTTATTGATGGTGCAACAAGAACGATAGTCTTCATTTATATCACCACCAAGTGAGGCTGCTTTCTCTTCCCTGATCTCACCAACTTGTCTAGGAGCGCCCCTGAGTTGTTACTTATTGATGGTGCAACAAGAACGATAGTCTTCATTTATATCACCACCAAGTGAGGTTGTTTTCTCTTCCCCGATCTCACCTACTTGTCTAGGAGCACCCCTGAGTTGTTACGTATTGATGGTGCAACAAGAACGATAGTCTTCATTTATATCACCACCAAGTGAGGTTGCTTTCTCTTCCCAGATCTCACCAACTTGTCTAAGAGCACCCCTGAGTTGTTACTTATTGATGGTGCAACAAGAACGATAGTCTTCATTTATGTCACCACCAAGTGAGGCTGCTTTCTCTTCCCTGATTTCACCAACTTGTCTAGGAGCACCCCTGAGTTGTTACTTATTGATGGTGCAACAAGAACGATAGTCTCCATTTATATCACCACCAAGTGAGGCTGCTTTCTCTTCCCTGATCTCACCAACTTGTCTAGGAGCACCCCTGAGTTGTTACTTATTGATTGTGCAACAAGAACGATAGTCTTCATTTATATCACCACCAAGTGAGGTTGTTTTCTCTTCCCCGATCTCACCTACTTGTCTAGGAGCACCCCTGAGTTGTTACTTATTGATGGTGCAACAAGAACGATAGTCTTCATTTATATCACCACCAAGTGAGGCTGCTTTCTCTTCCCTGATCTCACCAACTTGTCTAGGAGCACCCCAGAGTTGTTCCTTATTGATGGTGTAACAAGAACGATAGTCTTCATTTATATCACCACCAAGTGAGGTTGCTTTATCTTCCCCGATCTCACCTACTTGTCTAGGAGCACCCATGAGTTGTTCCTTATTGATGGTGCAACAAGAACGGTAGTCTTCATTTATATCACCAACAAGTGAGGCTGCTTTCTCTTCCCTGATCTCACCAACATGTCTAGGAGCACCCCTGTGTTGTTACTTATTGATGGTGCAACAAGAACGATAGTCTTCATTTATATCACCACCAAGTGAGGTTGCTTTCTCTTCCCCGATCTCACCTACTTGTCTAGGAGCACCCATGAGTTGTTCCTTATTGATGGTGCAACAAGAACGATAGTCTTCATTTATATCACCACCAAGTGAGGCTGCTTTCTCTTCCCTGATCTCACCAACTTGTCTAGGAGCACCCCTGAGTTGTTACTTATTGATGGTGCAACAAGAACGATAGTCTTCATTTATATCACCACCAAGTGAGGTTGCTTTCTCTTCCCCGATCTCACCTACATGTCTAGGAGCACCCCAGAGTTGTTCCTTATTGATGGTGTAACAAGAACGATAGTCTTCATTTATATCACCACCAAGTTAGGCTGCTTTCTCTTCCCCGATCTCACCAACTTGTCTAGGAGCACCCCTGAGTTGTTCCTTATTGATGGTGTAACAAGAACGATAGTCTTCATTTATATCACCACCAAGTGAGGCTGCTTTCTCTTCCCCGGTCTCACCAACTTGTCTAGGAGCACCCCTGAGTTGTTACTTATTGATGGTGCAACAAGAACGATAGTCTTCATTCATATCACCACCAAGTGAGGTTGCTTTCTCTTCCCCGATCTCACCTACTTGTCTAGGAGCACCCCAGAGTTGTTCCTTATTGATGGTGTAACAAGAACGATAGTCTTCATTTATATCACCACCATGTGAGGTTGCTTTCTCTTCCCCGATCTCACCTACTTGTCTAGGAGCATCCCTGAGTTGTTACTTATTGATGATGCAACAAGAACGATAGTCTTCATTTATATCACCACCAAGTGAGGTTGCTTTCTCTTCCCCGATCTCACCTACTTGTCTAGGAGCACCCCTGAGTTGTTACTTATTGATGGTGCAACAAGAACGATAGTCTTCATTTATATCACCACCAAGTGAGGCTGCTTTTTCTTCCCTGATCTCACCAACTTGTCTAGGAGCACCCCTGAGTTGCTACTTATTGATGGTGCAACAAGAACGATAGTCTTCATTTATGTCACCACCAAGTGAGGCTGCTTTCTCTTCCCTGATCTCACCAACTTGTCTAGGAGCACCCCTGAGTTGTTACTTATTGATGGTGCAACAAGAACGATAGTCTCCATTTATATCACCACCAAGTGAGGCTGTTTCTCTTCCCTGATCTCACCAACTTGTCTAGGAGCACCCCTGAGTTGTTACTTATTGATGGTGCAACAAGAACGATAGTCTTCATTTATATCACCACCAAGTGAGGATGCTTTCTCTTCCCCGATCTCACCTACTTGTCTAGGAGCACCCCTGAGTTGTTACTTATTGATGGTGCAACAAGAACGATAGTCTTCATTTATTTCACCACCAAGTGAGGCTGCGTTCTCTTCCCTGATCTCACCAACTTGTCTAGGAGCACCCCTGAGATGTTACTTATTGATGGTGCAACAAGAACGATAGTCTTCATTTATATCACCACCAAGTGAGATTGCTTTCTCTCTCCCGATCTCACCTACTTGTCTAGGAGCACCCCTGAGTTGTTACTTATTGATGGTGCAACAAGAACGATAGTCTTCATTTATATCACCACCAAGTGAGGTTGCTTTCTCTTCCCCGATCTCACCTACTTGTCTAGGAGCACCCCTGAGTTGTTACTTATTGATGGTGCAACAAGAACGATAGTCTTCATTTATATCACCACCAAGTGAGGTTGCTTTCTCTTCCCCGATCTCACCTACTTGTCTAGGAGCACCCCTGAGTTGTTACTAATTGATGGTGCAAGAAGAACGATAGTCTTCATTTATATCACCACCAAGTGAGGCTGCTTTCTCTTGCCTGATCTCACCAATTTGTCTAGGTGCTCCCCTGAGTTGTTACTTATTGATGGTGCAACAAGAACGATAGTCTTCATTTATATCACCACCAAGTGAGGTTGCTTTCTCTTCCCCGATCTCACCAACTTGTCTAGGAGCAGCCCTGAGTTGTTACTTATTGATGGTGCAACAAGAACGATAGTCATCATTTATATCATCACCAAGTGAGGCTGCTTTCTCTTCCCCGATCTCACCTACTTGTCTAGGAGCACCCCTGAGTTGTTACTTATTGATGGTGCAACAAGAACGATAGTCTTCATTTATATCACCACCAAGTGAGGCTGCTTTCTCTTCCCTGATCTCACCAACTTGTCTAGGTGCTCCCCTGAGTTGTTACTTATTGATGGTGCAACAAGAACGATAGTCTTCATTTATATCACCACCAAGTGAGGTTGCTTTCTCTTCCCCGATCTTACCAACTTGTCTAGGAGCACCCCTGAGTTGTTACTTATTGATGGTGCAACAAGAACGATAGTCATCATTTATATCACCACCAAGTGAGGCTGCTTTCTCTTCCCCGATCTCACCTACTTGTCTAGGAGCACTCCTGAGTTGTTACTTATTGATGGTGCAACAAGAACGATAGTCTTCATTTATATCACCACCAAGTGAGGTTGCTTTCTCTTCCCCGATCTCACCTACTTGTCTAGGAGCACCCCTGAGTTGTTACTTATTGATGGTGCAACAAGAACGATAGTCTTCATTTATATCACCACCAAGTGAGGCTGCCTTCTCTTCCCTGATCTCACCAACTTGTCTAGGAGCACCCCTGAGTTGTTACGTATTGATGGTGCAACAAGAACGATAGTCTTCATTTATATCACCACCAAGTGAGGTTGTTTTCTCTTCCCCGATCCCACCTACTTGTCTAGGAGCACCCCTGAGTTGTTACGTATTGATGGTGCAACAAGAACGATAGTCTTCATTTATATCACCACTAAGTGAGGTTGCTTTCCCTTCCCTGATCTCACCAACTTGTCTAGGAGCACCCCTGAGTTGTTACTTATTGATGGTGCAACAAGAACGATAGTCTTCATTTATGTCACCACCAAGTGAGGCTGCTTTCTCTTCCCTGATCTCACCAACTTGTCTAGGAGCACCCCTGAGTTGTTACTTATTGATGGTGCAACAAGAACGATAGTCTTCATTTATGTCACCACCAAGTGAGGCTGCTTTCTCTTCCCTGATCTCACCAACTTGTCTAGGAGCACCCCTGAGTTGTTACTTATTGATGGTGCAACAAGAACGATAGTCTCCATTTATATCACCACCAAGTGAGGCTGCTTTCCCTTTCCTGATCTCACCAACTTGTCTAGGAGCACCCCAGAGTTGTTCCTTATTGAAGGTGTAACAAGAACGATAGTCTTCATTTATATCACCACCAAGTGAGGCTGCTTTCTCTTCCCTGATCTCACCAACTTGTCTAGGAGCACCCCTGAGTTGTTACTTATTGATGGTGCAACAAGAACGATAGTCTTCATTTATATCACCACCAAGTGAGGTTGCTTTCTCTTCCCCGATCTCACCTTCTTGTCTAGGAGCACCCCTGATTTGTTACTTATTGATGGTGCAACAAGAACGATAGTCTTCATTTATATCACCACCAAGTGAGGTTGCTTTCTCTTCCCCGATCTCACCTACTTGTCTAGGAGCACCCCTGAGTTGTTACTTATTGATGGTGCAACAAGAACGATAGTCTTCATTTATTTCACCACCAAGTGAGGCTGCTTTCTCTTCCCTGATCTCACCAACTTGTCTAGGAGCACCCCTGAGTTGTTACTTATTGATGGTGCAACAAGAACGATAGTCTTCATTGATATCACCACCAAGTGAGGTTGCTTTCTCTCTCCCGATCTCACCTACTTGTCTAGGAGCACCCCTGAGTTGTTACTTATTGATGGTGCAACAAGAACGATAGTCTTCATTTATATCACCACCAAGTGAGGCTGCTTTCTCTTCCCTGATCTCACCAACTTGTCTAGGAGCACCCCTGAGTTGTTACTTATTGATGGTGCAACAAAAACGATAGTCTTCATTTATATCACCACCAAGTGAGGTTGCTTTCTCTTCCCTGATCTCACCTACTTGTCTAGGAGCACCCCTGAGTTGTTACTTATTGATGGTGCAACAAGAACGATAGTCTTCATTTATATCACCACCAAGTGAGGTTGCTTTCTCTTCCCCGATCTCACCTACTTGTCTAGGAGCACCCCTGAGTTGTTACTTATTGATGGTGCAACAAGAACGATAGTCTTCATTTATATCACCACCAAGTGAGGCTGCTTTCTCTTCCCTGATCTCACCAACTTGTCTAGGAGCACCCCTGGGTTGTTACTTATTGATGGTGCAACAAGAACGATAGTCTTCATTTATATCACCACCAAGTGAGGTTGCTTTCTCTTCCCCGATCTCACCAACTTGTCTAGGAGCACCCCTGAGTTGTTACTTATTGGTGGTGCAACAAGAACGATAGTCATCATTTATATCACCACCTAGTGAGGCTGCTTTCTCTTCCCCGATCTCACCTACTTGTCTACGAGCACCCCTGAGTTGTTACTTATTGATGGTGCAACAAGAACGATAGTCTTCATTTATATCACCACCAAGTGAGGCTGCTTTCTCTTCCCTGATCTCACCAACTTGTCTAGGAGCACCCCTGAGTTGTTACTTATTGATGGTGCAACAAAAACGATAGTCTTCATTTATATCACCACCAAGTGAGGTTGCTTTTTCCTCCCCGATCTCACCTACTTGTCTAGGAGCACCCCTGAGTTGTTACTTATTGATGGTGCAACAAGAACGATAGTCTTCATTTATGTCACCACCAAGTGAGGCTGCTTTCTCTTCCCTGATTTCACCAACTTGTCTAGGAGCACCCCTGAGTTGTTACTTATTGATGGTGCAACAAGAACGATAGTCTCCATTTATATCACCACCAAGTGAGGCTGCTTTCTCTTCCCTGATCTCACCAACTTGTCTAGGAGCACCCCTGAGTTGTTCCTTATTGATGGTGCAACAAGAACGATAGTCTTCATTTATATCACCACCAAGTGAGGTTGCTTTCTCTTCCCCGATCTCACCTACTTGTCTAGGAGCACCCCTGAGTTGTTACTTATTGATGGTGCAACAAGAACGATAGTCTTCATTTATATCACCACCAAGTGAGGCTGCTTTCTCTTCCCTGATCTCACCAACTTGTCTAGGAGCGCCCCTGAGTTGTTACTTATTGATGGTGCAACAAGAACGATAGTCTTCATTTATATCACCACCAAGTGAGGTTGTTTTCTCTTCCCCGATCTCACCTACTTGTCTAGGAGCACCCCTGAGTTGTTACGTATTGATGGTGCAACAAGAACGATAGTCTTCATTTATATCACCACCAAGTGAGGTTGCTTTCTCTTCCCTGATCTCACCAACTTGTCTAAGAGCACCCCTGAGTTGTTACTTATTGATGGTGCAACATGAACGATAGTCTTCATTTATGTCACCACCAAGTGAGGCTGCTTTCTCTTCCCTGATTTCACCAACTTGTCTAGGAGCACCCCTGAGTTGTTACTTATTGATGGTGCAACAAGAACGATAGTCTCCATTTATATCACCACCAAGTGAGGCTGCTTTCTCTTCCCTGATCTCACCAACTTGTCTAGGAGCACCCCTGAGTTGTTACTTATTGATGGTGCAACAAGAACGATAGTCTTCATTTATATCACCACCAAGTGAGGTTGCTTTCTCTTCCCCGATCTCACCTACATGTCTAGGAGCACCCCAGAGTTGTTCCTTATTGATGGTGTAACAAGAACGATAGTCTTCATTTATATCACCACCAAGTAAGGCTGCTTTCTCTTCCCCGATCTCACCAACTTGTCTAGGAGCACCCCTGAGTTGTTCCTTATTGATGGTGTAACAAGAACGATAGTCTTCATTTATATCACCACCAAGTGAGGCTGCTTTCTCTTCCCCGGTCTCACCAACTTGTCTAGGAGCACCCCTGAGTTGTTACTTATTGATGGTGCAACAAGAACGATAGTCTTCATTCATATCACCACCAAGTGAGGTTGCTTTCTCTTCCCCGATCTCACCTACTTGTCTAGGAGCACCCCAGAGTTGTTCCTTATTGATGGTGTAACAAGAACGATAGTCTTCATTTATATCACCACCATGTGAGGTTGCTTTCTCTTCCCCGATCTCACCTACTTGTCTAGGAGCATCCCTGAGTTGTTACTTATTGATGGTGCAACAAGAACGATAGTCTTCATTTATATCACCACCAAGTGAGGTTGCTTTCTCTTCCCCGATCTCACCTACTTGTCTAGGAGCACCCCTGAGTTGTTACTTATTGATGGTGCAACAAGAACGATAGTCTTCATTTATATCACCACCAAGTGAGGCTGCTTTTTCTTCCCTGATCTCACCAACTTGTCTAGGAGCACCCCTGAGTTGCTACTTATTGATGGTGCAACAAGAACGATAGTCTTCATTTATGTCACCACCAAGTGAGGCTGCTTTCTCTTCCCTGATCTCACCAACTTGTCTAGGAGCACCCCTGAGTTGTTACTTATTGATGGTGCAACAAGAACGATAGTCTCCATTTATATCACCACCAAGTGAGGCTGTTTCTCTTCCCTGATCTCACCAACTTGTCTAGGAGCACCCCTGAGTTGTTACTTATTGATGGTGCAACAAGAACGATAGTCTTCATTTATATCACCACCAAGTGAGGATGCTTTCTCTTCCCCGATCTCACCTACTTGTCTAGGAGCACCCCTGAGTTGTTACTTATTGATGGTGCAACAAGAACGATAGTCTTCATTTATTTCACCACCAAGTGAGGCTGCGTTCTCTTCCCTGATCTCACCAACTTGTCTAGGAGCACCCCTGAGATGTTACTTATTGATGGTGCAACAAGAACGATAGTCTTCATTTATATCACCACCAAGTGAGATTGCTTTCTCTCTCCCGATCTCACCTACTTGTCTAGGAGCACCCCTGAGTTGTTACTTATTGATGGTGCAACAAGAACGATAGTCTTCATTTATATCACCACCAAGTGAGGTTGCTTTCTCTTCCCCGATCTCACCTACTTGTCTAGGAGCACCCCTGAGTTGTTACTTATTGATGGTGCAACAAGAACGATAGTCTTCATTTATATCACCACCAAGTGAGGTTGCTTTCTCTTCCCCGATCTCACCTACTTGTCTAGGAGCACCCCTGAGTTGTTACTAATTGATGGTGCAAGAAGAACGATAGTCTTCATTTATATCACCACCAAGTGAGGCTGCTTTCTCTTGCCTGATCTCACCAATTTGTCTAGGTGCTCCCCTGAGTTGTTACTTATTGATGGTGCAACAAGAACGATAGTCTTCATTTATATCACCACCAAGTGAGGTTGCTTTCTCTTCCCCGATCTCACCAACTTGTCTAGGAGCAGCCCTGAGTTGTTACTTATTGATGGTGCAACAAGAACGATAGTCATCATTTATATCACCACCAAGTGAGGCTGCTTTCTCTTCCCCGATCTCACCTACTTGTCTAGGAGCACCCCTGAGTTGTTACTTATTGATGGTGCAACAAGAACGATAGTCTTCATTTATATCACCACCAAGTGAGGCTGCTTTCTCTTCCCTGATCTCACCAACTTGTCTAGGTGCTCCCCTGAGTTGTTACTTATTGATGGTGCAACAAGAACGATAGTCTTCATTTATATCACCACCAAGTGAGGTTGCTTTCTCTTCCCCGATCTTACCAACTTGTCTAGGAGCACCCCTGAGTTGTTACTTATTGATGGTGCAACAAGAACGATAGTCATCATTTATATCACCACCAAGTGAGGCTGCTTTCTCTTCCCCGATCTCACCTACTTGTCTAGGAGCACTCCTGAGTTGTTACTTATTGATGGTGCAACAAGAACGATAGTCTTCATTTATATCACCACCAAGTGAGGTTGCTTTCTCTTCCCCGATCTCACCTACTTGTCTAGGAGCACCCCTGAGTTGTTACTTATTGATGGTGCAACAAGAACGATAGTCTTCATTTATATCACCACCAAGTGAGGCTGCCTTCTCTTCCCTGATCTCACCAACTTGTCTAGGAGCACCCCTGAGTTGTTACGTATTGATGGTGCAACAAGAACGATAGTCTTCATTTATATCACCACCAAGTGAGGTTGTTTTCTCTTCCCCGATCCCACCTACTTGTCTAGGAGCACCCCTGAGTTGTTACGTATTGATGGTGCAACAAGAACGATAGTCTTCATTTATATCACCACTAAGTGAGGTTGCTTTCTCTTCCCTGATCTCACCAACTTGTCTAGGAGCACCCCTGAGTTGTTACTTATTGATGGTGCAACAAGAACGATAGTCTTCATTTATGTCACCACCAAGTGAGGCTGCTTTCTCTTCCCTGATCTCACCAACTTGTCTAGGAGCACCCCTGAGTTGTTACTTATTGATGGTGCAACAAGAACGATAGTCTTCATTTATGTCACCACCAAGTGAGGCTGCTTTCTCTTCCCTGATCTCACCAACTTGTCTAGGAGCACCCCTGAGTTGTTACTTATTGATGGTGCAACAAGAACGATAGTCTCCATTTATATCACCACCAAGTGAGGCTGCTTTCCCTTTCCTGATCTCACCAACTTGTCTAGGAGCACCCCAGAGTTGTTCCTTATTGATGGTGTAACAAGAACGATAGTCTTCATTTATATCACCACCAAGTGAGGCTGCTTTCTCTTCCCTGATCTCACCAACTTGTCTAGGAGCACCCCTGAGTTGTTACTTATTGATGGTGCAACAAGAACGATAGTCTTCATTTATATCACCACCAAGTGAGGTTGCTTTCTCTTCCCCGATCTCACCTTCTTGTCTAGGAGCACCCCTGATTTGTTACTTATTGATGGTGCAACAAGAACGATAGTCTTCATTTATATCACCACCAAGTGAGGTTGCTTTCTCTTCCCCGATCTCACCTACTTGTCTAGGAGCACCCCTGAGTTGTTACTTATTGATGGTGCAACAAGAACGATAGTCTTCATTTATTTCACCACCAAGTGAGGCTGCTTTCTCTTCCCTGATCTCACCAACTTGTCTAGGAGCACCCCTGAGTTGTTACTTATTGATGGTGCAACAAGAACGATAGTCTTCATTGATATCACCACCAAGTGAGGTTGCTTTCTCTCTCCCGATCTCACCTACTTGTCTAGGAGCACCCCTGAGTTGTTACTTATTGATGGTGCAACAAGAACGATAGTCTTCATTTATATCACCACCAAGTGAGGCTGCTTTCTCTTCCCTGATCTCACCAACTTGTCTAGGAGCACCCCTGAGTTGTTACTTATTGATGGTGCAACAAAAACGATAGTCTTCATTTATATCACCACCAAGTGAGGTTGCTTTCTCTTCCCTGATCTCACCTACTTGTCTAGGAGCACCCCTGAGTTGTTACTTATTGATGGTGCAACAAGAACGATAGTCTTCATTTATATCACCACCAAGTGAGGTTGCTTTCTCTTCCCCGATCTCACCTACTTGTCTAGGAGCACCCCTGAGTTGTTACTTATTGATGGTGCAACAAGAACGATAGTCTTCATTTATATCACCACCAAGTGAGGCTGCTTTCTCTTCCCTGATCTCACCAACTTGTCTAGGAGCACCCCTGAGTTGTTACTTATTGATGGTGCAACAAGAACGATAGTCTTCATTTATATCACCACCAAGTGAGGTTGCTTTCTCTTCCCCGATCTCACCAACTTGTCTAGGAGCACCCCTGAGTTGTTACTTATTGATGGTGCAACAAGAACGATAGTCATCATTTATATCACCACCTAGTGAGGCTGCTTTCTCTTCCCCGATCTCACCTACTTGTCTAGGAGCACCCCTGAGTTGTTACTTATTGATGGTGCAACAAGAACGATAGTCTTCATTTATATCACCACCAAGTGAGGCTGCTTTCTCTTCCCTGATCTCACCAACTTGTCTAGGAGCACCCCTGAGTTGTTACTTATTGATGGTGCAACAAAAACGATAGTCTTCATTTATATCACCACCAAGTGAGGTTGCTTTTTCCTCCCCGATCTCACCTACTTGTCTAGGAGCACCCCTGAGTTGTTACTTATTGATGGTGCAACAAGAACGATAGTCTTCATTTATGTCACCACCAAGTGAGGCTGCTTTCTCTTCCCTGATTTCACCAACTTGTCTAGGAGCACCCCTGAGTTGTTACTTATTGATGGTGCAACAAGAACGATAGTCTCCATTTATATCACCACCAAGTGAGGCTGCTTTCTCTTCCCTGATCTCACCAACTTGTCTAGGAGCACCCCTGAGTTGTTCCTTATTGATGGTGCAACAAGAACGATAGTCTTCATTTATATCACCACCAAGTGAGGTTGCTTTCTCTTCCCCGATCTCACCTACTTGTCTAGGAGCACCCCTGAGTTGTTACTTATTGATGGTGCAACAAGAACGATAGTCTTCATTTATATCACCACCAAGTGAGGCTGCTTTCTCTTCCCTGATCTCACCAACTTGTCTAGGAGCGCCCCTGAGTTGTTACTTATTGATGGTGCAACAAGAACGATAGTCTTCATTTATATCACCACCAAGTGAGGTTGTTTTCTCTTCCCCGATCTCACCTACTTGTCTAGGAGCACCCCTGAGTTGTTACGTATTGATGGTGCAACAAGAACGATAGTCTTCATTTATATCACCACCAAGTGAGGTTGCTTTCTCTTCCCTGATCTCACCAACTTGTCTAAGAGCACCCCTGAGTTGTTACTTATTGATGGTGCAACATGAACGATAGTCTTCATTTATGTCACCACCAAGTGAGGCTGCTTTCTCTTCCCTGATTTCACCAACTTGTCTAGGAGCACCCCTGAGTTGTTACTTATTGATGGTGCAACAAGAACGATAGTCTCCATTTATATCACCACCAAGTGAGGCTGCTTTCTCTTCCCTGATCTCACCAACTTGTCTAGGAGCACCCCTGAGTTGTTACTTATTGATGGTGCAACAAGAACGATAGTCTTCATTTATATCACCACCAAGTGAGGTTGTTTTCTCTTCCCCGATCTCACCTACTTGTCTAGGAGCACCCCTGAGTTGTTACTTATTGATGGTGCAACAAGAACGATAGTCTTCATTTATATCACCACCAAGTGAGGCTGCTTTCTCTTCCCTGATCTCACCAACTTGTCTAGGAGCACCCCAGAGTTGTTCCTTATTGATGGTGTAACAAGAACGATAGTCTTCATTTATATCACCACCAAGTGAGGTTGCTTTATCTTCCCCGATCTCACCTACTTGTCTAGGAGCACCCATGAGTTGTTCCTTATTGATGGTGCAACAAGAACGGTAGTCTTCATTTATATCACCACCAAGTGAGGCTGCTTTCTCTTCCCTGATCTCACCAACATGTCTAGGAGCACCCCTGTGTTGTTACTTATTGATGGTGCAACAAGAACGATAGTCTTCATTTATATCACCACCAAGTGAGGTTGCTTTCTCTTCCCCGATCTCACCTACTTGTCTAGGAGCACCCCAGAGTTGTTCCATATTGATGGTGTAACAAGAACGATAGTCTTCATTTATATCACCACCAAGTGAGGTTGCTTTCTCTTCCCCGATCTCACCTACTTGTCTAGGAGCACCCCTGAGTTGTTACTTATTGATGGTGCAACAAGAACGATAGTCTTCATTTATATCACCACCAAGTGAGGCTGCTTTCTCTTCCCCGATCTCACCAACTTGTCTAGGAGCACCCCTGAGTTGTTCCTTATTGATGGTGTAACAAGAACGATAGTCTTCATTTATATCACCACCAAGTGAGGCTGCTTTCTCTTCCCCGATCTCACCTACTTGTCTAGGAGCACCCCTGAGTTGTTACTTATTGATGGTGCAACAAGAACGATAGTCTTCATTTATATCACCACCAAGTGAGGTTGCTTTCTCTTCCCCGATCTCACCTACTTGTCTAGGAGCACCCCTGAGTTGTTACTTATTGATGGCGCAACAAGAACGATAGTCTTCATTTATATAACCACCAAGTGAGGCTGCTTTCTCTTCCCTGATCTCACCAACTTGTCTAGGAGCACCCCTGAGTTGTATCTTATTGATGGTGCAACAAGAACGATAGTCTTCATTTATGTCACCACCAAGTGAGGCTGCTTTCTCTTCCCTGATCTCACCAACTTGTCTAGGAGCACCCCTGAGTTGTTACTTATTGATGGTGCAACAAGAACGATAGTCTCCATTTATATCACCACCAAGTGAGGCTGCTTTCTCTTCCCTGATCTCACCAACTTGTCTAGGAGCACCCATGAATTGTTACTTATTGATGGTGCAACAAGAACGATAGTCTTCATTTATATCACCACCAAGTGAGGTTGCTTTCTCTTCCCCGATCTCACCTACTTGTCTAGGAGCACCCCTGAGTTGTTACTTATTGATGGTGCAACAAGAACGATAGTCTTCATTTATTTCACCACCAAGTGAGGCTGCTTTCTCTTCCCTGATCTCACCAACTTGTCTAGGAGCACCCCTGAGTTGTTACTTATTGATGGTGCAACAAGAACGATAGTCTTCATTTATATCACCACCAAGTGAGGCTGCTTTCTCTCTCCCGATCTCACCTACTTGTCTAGGAGCACCCCTGAGTTGTTACTTATTGATGGTGCAACAAGAACGATAGTCTTCATTTATATCACCACCAAGTGTGGCTGCTTTCTCTTCCCTGATCTCACCAACTTGTCTAGGAGCACCCCTGAGTTGTTACTTATTAATGGTGCAACAAGAACGATAGTCTTCATTTATATCACCACCAAGTGAGGTTGCTTTCTCTTCCCCGATCTCACCTTCTTGTCTAGGAGCACCCCTGATTTGTTACTTATTGATGGTGCAACAAGAACGATAGTCTTCATTTATATCACCACCAAGTGAGGTTGCTTTCTCTTCCCCGATCTCACCTACTTGTCTAGGAGCACCCCTGAGTTGTTACTTATTGATGGTGCAACAAGAACGATAGTCTTCATTTATATCACCACCAAGTGAGGCTGCTTTCTCTTCCCTGATCTCACCAACTTGTCTAGGAGCTCCCCTGAGTTGTTACTTATTGATGGTGCGACAAGAACGATAGTCTTCATTTATATCACCACCAAGTGAGGTTGCTTTCTCTTCCCCGATCTCACCTACTTGTCTAGGAGCACCCCTGAGTTGTTACATATTGATGGTGCAACAAAAACGATAGTCTTCATTTATATTACCACCAAGTGAGGTTGGTTTCTCTTCCCCGATCTCACCTACTTGTCTAGGAGCACCCCTGAGTTGTTACTTATTGATGGTGCAACAAGTACGATAGTCTTCATTTATGTCACCACCAAGTGAGGCTGCTTTCTCTTCCCTGATCTCACAAACTTGTCTAGGAGCACCCCTGAGTTGTTACTTATTGATGGTGCAACAAGAACGATAGTCTCCATTTATATCACCACCAAGTGAGGCTGCTTTCTCTTCCATGATCTCACCAACTTGTCTAGGAGCACCCCTGAGTTGTTACTTATTGATGGTGCAACAAGAACGATAGTCTTCATTTATATCACCACCAAGTGAGGTTGCTTTCTCTTCCCCGATCTCACCTACTCGTCTAGGAGCACCCCTGAGTTGTTACTTATTGATGGTGCAACAAGAACGATAGTCTTCATTTATATCACCAGCAAGTGAGGCTGCTTTCTTTTCCCTGATCTCACCAACTTGTCTAGGAGCACCCCAGAGTTGTTCCTTATTGATGGTGTAACAAGAACGATAGTCTTCATTTATATCACCACCAAGTGAGGTTGCTTTCTCTTCCCCGATCTCACCTACTTGTCTAGGAGCACCCATGAGTTGTTCCTTATTGATGGTGCAACAAGAACGATAGTCTTCATTTATATCACCACCAAGTGAGGCTGCTTTCTCTTCCCTGATCTCACCAACTTGTCTAGGAGCACCCCTGAGTTGTTACTTATTGATGGTGCAACAAGAACGATAGTCTTCATTTATATCACCACCAAGTGAGGTTGCTTTCTCTTCCCCGATCTCACCTACTTGTCTAGGAGCAACCCAGAGTTGTTCCTTATTGATGGTGTAACAAGAACGATAGTCTTCATTTATATCACCACCAAGTGAGGCTGCTTTCTCTTCCCCGATCTCACCAACTTGTCTAGGAGCACCCCTGAGTTGTTCCTTATTGATGGTGTAACAAGAACGATAGTCTTCATTTATATCACCACCAAGTGAGGCTGCTTTCTCTTCCCCGGTCTCACCAACTTGTCTAGGAGCACCCCTGAGTTGTTACTTATTGATGGTGCAACAAGAACGATAGTCTTCATTTATATCACCAGCAAGTGAGGTTGCTTTCTCTTCCCCGATCTCACCTACTTGTCTAGGAGCACCCCAGAGTTGTTCCTTATTAATGGTGTAACAAGAACGATAGTCTTCATTTATATCACCACCAAGTGAGGTTGCTTTCTCTTCCCCGATCTCACCTACTTGTCTAGGAGCACCCCTGAGTTGTTACTTATTGATAGTGCAACAAGAACGATAGTCTTCATTTATATCACCACCAAGTGAGGTTGCTTTCTCTTCCCCGATCTCACCTACTTGTCTAGGAGCACCTCAGAGTTGTTCCTTATTGATGTTGTAACAAGAACGATAGTCTTCATTTATATCACCACCAAGTGAGGCTGCTTTCTCTTCCCTGATCTCACCAACTTGTCTAGAAGCACCCCTGAGTTGTTACTTATTGATGGTGCAACAAGAACGATAGTCTTCATTTATGTCACCACCAAGTGAGGCTGCTTTCTCTTCCCTGATCTCACCAACTTGTCTAGGAGCACCCCTGAGTTGTTACTTATTGATGGTGCAACAAGAACGATAGTCTCCATTTATATCACCACCAAGTGAGGCTGTTTCTCTTCCCTGATCTCACCAACTTGTCTAGGAGCACCCCTGAGTTGTTACTTATTGATGGTGCAACAAGAACGATAGTCTTCATTTATATCACCACCAAGTGAGGCTGTTTCTCTTCCCCGATCTCACCTACTTGTCTAGGAGCACCCCTGAGTTGTTACTTATTGATGGTGCAACAAGAACGATAGTCTTCATTTATTTCACCACCAAGTGAGGCTGCTTTCTCTTCCCTGATATCACCAACTTGTCTAGGAGCACCCCTGAGTTGTTACTTATTGATGGTGCAACAAGAACGAAAGTCTTCATTTATATCACCACCAAGTGAGGTTGCTTTCTCTCTCCCGATCTCACCTACTTGTCTAGGAGCACCCCTGAGTTGTTACTTATTGATGGTGCAACAAGAACGATAGTCTTCATTTGTATCACCACCAAGTGAGGTTGCTTTCTCTTCCCCGATCTCACCTACTTGTCTAGGAGCACCCCTGAGTTGTTACTTATTGATGGTGCAACAAGAACGATAGTCTTCATTTATATCACCACCAAGTGAGGTTGCTTTCTCTTCCCTGATCTCACCAACTTGTCTAGCTGCTCCCCTGAGTTGTTACTTATTGATGGTGCAACAAGAACGATAGTCTTCATTTATATCACCACCAAGTGAGGTTGCTTTCTCTTCCCCGATCTCACCAACTTGTCTAGGAGCACCCCTGAGTTGTTACTTATTGATGGTGCAACAAGAACGATAGTCATCATTTATATAACCACCAAGTGAGGCTGCTTTCTCTTCCCCGATCTCACCTACTTGTCTAGGAGCACCCCTGAGTTGTTACTTATTGATGGTGCAACAAGAACGATAGTCTTCATTTATATCACCACCAAGTGAGGCTGCTTTCTCTTCCCTGATCTCACCAACTTGTCTAGGAGCACCCCTGAGTTGTTACTTATTGATGGTGCAACAAGAACGATAGTCTTCATTTATATCACCACCAAGTGAGGTTGCTTTCTCTCTCCCGATCTCACCTACTTGTCTAGGAGCACCCCTGAGTTGTTACTTATTGATGGTGCAACAAGAACGATAGTCTTCATTTATATCACCACAAAGTGAGGTTGCTTTCTCTTCCCCGATCTCACCTACTTGTCTAGGAGCACCCCTGAGTTGTTACTTATTGATGGTGCAACAAGAACGATAGTCTTCATTTATATCACCACCAAGTGAGGCTGCTTTCTCTTCCCTCATCTCACCAACTTGTCTAGGAGCACCCCTGAGTTGTTACGTATTGATGGTGCAACAAAAACGATAGTCTTCATTTATATCACCACCAAGTGAGGTTGTTTTCTCTTCCCCGATCTCACCTACTTGTCTAGGAGCACCCCTGAGTTGTTACGTATTGATGGTGCAACAAGAACGATAGTCTTCATTTATATCACCACTATGTGAGGTTGCTTTCTCTTCCCTGATCTCACCAACTTGTCTAGGAGCACCCCTGAGTTGTTACTTATTGATGGTGCAACAAGAACGATAGTCTTCATTTATGTCACCACCAAGTGAGGCTGCTTTCTCTTCCCTGATCTCACCAACTTGTCTAGGAGCACCCCTGAGTTGTTAATTATTGATGGTGCAACAAGAACGATAGTCTCCATTTATATCACCAACAAGTGAGGCTGTTTTCTCTTCCCTGATCTCACCAACTTGTCTAGGAGCACCCCTGAGTTTTTACTTATTGATGGTGCAACAAGAACGATAGTCTTCATTTATATCACCACCAAGTGAGGTTGCTTTCTCTTCCCCGATCTCACCTACTTGTCTAGGAGCACCCCTGAGTTGTTACTTATTGATGGTGCAACAAGAACGATAGTCTTCATTTATATCACCACCAAGTGAGGCTGCTTTCTCTTCCCTGATCTCACCAACTTGTCTAGGAGCACCCCAGAGTTGTTCCTTATTGATGGTGTAACAAGAACGATAGTCTTCATTTATATCACCACCAAGTGAGCCTGCTTTCTCTTCCCTGATCTCACCAACTTGTCTAGGAGCACCCCTGAGTTGTTACTTATTGATGGTGCAACAGGAACGATAGTCTTCATTTATATCACCACCAAGTGAGGTTGCTTTCTCTTCCCCGATCTCACCTTCTTGTCTAGGAGCACCCCTGATTTGTTACTTATTGATGGTGCAACAAGAACGATAGTCTTCATTTATATCACCACCAAGTGAGGTTGCTTTCTCTTCCCCAATCTCACCTACTTGTCTAGGAGCACCCCTGAGTTGTTACTTATTGATGGTGCAACAAGAACGATAGTCTTCATTTATATCACCACCAAGTGAGGTTGCTTTCTCTTCCCCGATCTCACCAACTTGTCTAGGAGCACCCCTGAGTTGTTACTTATTGATGGTGCAACAAGAACGATAGTCATCATTTATATCACCACCAAGTGAGGCTGCTTTCTCTTCCCCGATCTCACCTACTTGTCTACGAGCACCCCTGAGTTGTTACTTATTGATGGTGCAACAAGAACGATAGTCTTCATTTATATCACCACCAAGTAAGGCTGCTTTCTCTTCCCTGATCTCACCAACTTGTCTAGGAGCACCCCTGAGTTGTTACTTATTGATGGTGCAACAAAAACAATAGTCTTCATTTATATCACCACCAAGTGAGGTTGCTTTCTCTTCCCCGATCTCACCTACTTGTCTAGGAGCACCCCTGAGTTGTTACTTATTGATGGTGCAACAAGAACGATAGTCTTCATTTATGTCACCACCAAGTGAGGCTGCTCTCTCTTCCCTGATCTCACCAACTTGTCTAGGAGCACCCCTGAGTTGTTACTTATTGATGGTGCAACAAGAACGATAGTCTCCATTTATATCACCACCAAGTGAGGCTGCTTTCTCTTCCCTGATCTCACCAACTTGTCTAGGAGCACCCCTGAGTTGTTACTTATTGATGGTGCAACAAGAACGATAGTCTTCATTTATATCACCACCAAGTGAGGTTGCTTTCTCTTCCCCGATCTCACCTACTTGTCTAGGAGCACCCCTGAGTTGTTACTTATTGATGGTGCAACAAGAACGATAGTCTTCATTTATATCACCACCATGTGAGGCTGCTTTCTCTTCCCTGATCTCACCAACTTGTCTAGGAGAACCCCAGAGTTGTTCCTTATTGATGGTGTAACAAGAACGATAGTCTTCATTTATATCACCACCAAGTGAGGCTGCTTTCTCTTCCCTGATCTCACCAACTTGTCTAGGTGCTCCCCTGAGTTGTTACTTATTGATGGTGCAACAAGAACGATAGTCTTCATTTATATCACCACCAAGTGAGGTTGCTTTCTCTTCCCCGATCTCACCAACTTGTCTAGGAGCACCCCTGAGTTGTTCCTTATTGATGGTGTAACAAGAACGATAGTCTTCATTTATATCACCACCAAGTGAGGTTGCTTTCTCTTTCCTGATCTCACCAACTTGTCTAGGAGCACCCCTGAGTTGTTACTTATTGATGGTGCAACAAGAACGATAGTCTTCATTTATATCACCACCAAGTGAGGTTGCTTTCTCTTCCCCGATCTCACCTACTTGTCTAGGAGCACCCCTGAGTTGTTACTTATTGCTGGTGCAACAAGAACGATAGTCTTCATTTATATCACCACCAAGTGAGGTTGTTTTCTCTTCCCCGATCTCACCTACTTGTCTAGGAGCACCCCTGAGTTGTTACGTATTGATGGTGCAACAAGAACGATAGTCTTCATTTATATCACCACTAAGTGAGGTTGCTTTCTCTTCCCTGATCTCACCAACTTGTCTAGGAGCACCTCTGAGTTGTTACTTATTGATGGTGCAACAAGAACGAGAGTCTTCATTTATGTCACCACCAAGTGAGGCTGCTTTCTCTTCCCTGATCTCACCAACTTGTCTAGGAGCACCCCTGAGTTGTTACTTATTGATGGTGCAACAAGAACGATAGTCTTCATTTATATCACCACCAAGTGAGGTTGCTTTCTCTATCCCGATTTCACCTACTTGTCTAGGAGCACCCCTGAGTTGTTACTTATTGATGGTGCAACAAGAACGATAGTCCTCATTTATATCACCACCAAGTGAGGCTGCTTTCTCTTCCCTGATCTCACCAACTTGTCTAGGAGCACCCCAGAGTTGTTCCTTATTGATGATGTAACAAGAACGATAGTCTTCATTTATATCACCACCAAGTGAGGCTGCTTTCTCTTCCCTGATCTCACCAACTTGTCTAGGAGCACCCCTGAGTTGTTACTTATTGATGGTGCAACAAGAACGATAGTCTTCATTTATATCACCACCAAGTGAGGTTGCTTTCTCTTCCCCGAACTCACCTTCTTGTCTAGGAGCACCCCTGATTTGTTACTTATTGATGGTGCAACAAGAACGATAGTCTTCATTTATATCACCACCAAGTGAGGTTGCTTTCTCTTCCCCGATCTCACGTACTTGTCTAGGAGCACCCCTGAGTTGTTACTTATTGATGGTGCAACAAGAACGATAGTCTTCATTTATATCACCACCAAGTGAGGCTGCTTTCTCTTCCCTGATCTCACCAACTTGTCTAGGAGCTCCCCTGAGTTGTTACTTATTGATGGTGCAACAAGAACGATAGTCTTCATTTATATCACCACCAAGTGAGGTTGCTTTCTCTTCCCTGATCTCACCAACTTGTCTAGGTGCTCCCCTGAGTTGTTACTTATTGATGGTGCAACAAGAACGATAGTCTTCATTTATATCACCACCAAGTGAGGTTGCTTTCTCTTCCCCGATCTCACCAACTTGTCTAGGAGCACCCCTGAGTTGTTACTTATTGATGGTGCAACAAGAACGATAGTCATCATTTATATAACCACCAAGTGAGGCTGCTTTCTCTTCCCCGATCTCACCTACTTGTCTAGGAGCACCCCTGAGTTGTTACTTATTGATGGTGCAACAAGAACGATAGTCTTCATTTATATCACCACCAAGTGAGGCTGCTTTCTCTTCCCTGATCTCACCAACTTGTCTAGGAGCACCCCTGAGTTGTTACTTATTGATGGTGCAACAAGAACGATAGTCTTCATTTATATCACCACCAAGTGAGGTTGCTTTCTCTCTCCCGATCTCACCTACTTGTCTAGGAGCACCCCTGAGTTGTTACTTATTGATGGTGCAACAAGAACGATAGTCTTCATTTATATCACCACAAAGTGAGGTTGCTTTCTCTTCCCCGATCTCACCTACTTGTCTAGGAGCACCCCTGAGTTGTTACTTATTGATGGTGCAACAAGAACGATAGTCTTCATTTATATCACCACCAAGTGAGGCTGCTTTCTCTTCCCTGATCTCACCAACTTGTCTAGGTGCACCCCTGAGTTGTTACGTATTGATGGTGCAACAAGAACGATAGTCTTCATTTATATCACCACCAAGTGAGGTTGTTTTCTCTTCCCCGATCTCACCTACTTGTCTAGGAGCACCCCTGAGTTGTTACGTATTGATGGTGCAACAAGAACGATAGTCTTCATTTATATCACCACTAAGTGAGGTTGCTTTCTCTTCCCTGATCTCACCAACTTGTCTAGGAGCACCCCTGAGTTGTTACTTATTGATGGTGCAACAAGAACGATAGTCTTCATTTATGTCACCACCAAGTGAGGTTGCTTTCTCTTCCCCGATCTCACCTACTTGTCTAGGAGCACCCCTGAGTTGTTACTTATTGATGGTGCAACAAGAACGATAGTCTTCATTTATATCACCACCAAGTGAGGATGTTTTCTCTTCCCTGATCTCACCAACTTGTCTAGGAGCACCCCAGAGTTGTTCCTTATTGATGGTGTAACAAGAACGATAGTCTTCATTTATATCACCACCAAGTGAGGCTGCTTTCTCTTCCCTGATCTCACCAACTTGTCTAGGAGCACCCCTGAGTTGTTACTTATTGATGGTGCAACAAGAACGATAGTCTTCATTTATATCACCACCAAGTGAGGTTGCTTTCTCTTCCCCGATCTCACCTTCTTGTCTAGGAGCACCCCTGATTTGTTACTTATTGATGGTGCAACAAGAACGATAGTCTTCATTTATATCACCACCAATTGAGGTTGCTTTCTCTTCCCCGATCTCACTTACTTGTCTAGGAGCACCCCTGAGTTGTTACTTATTGGTGGTGCAACGAGAACGATAGTCTTCATTTATATCACCACCAAGTGAGGCTTCTTTCTCTTCCCTGATCTCACCAACTTGTCTAGGAGCTCCCCTGAGTTGTTACTTATTGATGGTGCAACAGGAACGATAGTCTTCATTTATATCACCACCAAGTGAGGTTGCTTTCTCTTCCCCGATCTCACCAACTTGTCTAGGAGCACCCCTGAGTTGTTACTTATTGATGGTGCAACAAGAACGATAGTCATCATTTATATCACCACCAAGTGAGGCTGCTTTCTCTTCCCCGATCTCACCTACTTGTCTACGAGCACCCCTGAGTTGTTACTTATTGATGGTGCAACAAGAACGATAGTCTTCATTATATCACCACCAAGTAAGGCTGCTTTCTCTTCCCTGATCTCACCAACTTGTCTAGGAGCACCCCTGAGTTGTTACTTATTGTTGGTGCAACAAAAACAATAGTCTTCATTTATATCACCACCAAGTGAGGTTGCTTTCTCTTCCCCGATCTCACCTACTTATCTAGGAGCACCCCTGAGTTGTTACTTATTGATGGTGCAACAAGAACGATAGTCTTCATTTATGTCACCACCAAGTGAGGCTGCTTTCTCTTCCCTGATCTCACCAACTTGTCTAGGAGCACCCCTGAGTTGTTACTTATTGATGGTGCAACAAGAACGATAGTCTCCATTTATATCACCACCAAGTGAGGCTGCTTTCTCTTCCCTGATCTCACCAACTTGTCTAGGAGCACCCCTGAGTTGTTACTTATTGATGGTGCAACAAGAACGATAGTCTTCATTTATATCACCACCAAGTGAGGTTGCTTTCTCTTCCCCGATCTCACCTACTTGTCTAGGAGCACCCCTGAGTTGTTACTTATTGATGGTGCAACAAGAACGATAGTCTTCATTTATATCACCACCAAGTGAGGCTGCTTTCTCTTCCCTGATCTCACCAACTTGTCTAGGAGAACCCCAGAGTTGTTCCTTATTGATGGTGTAACAAGAACGATAGTCTTCATTTATATCACCACCAAGTGAGGCTGCTTTCTCTTCCCTGATCTCACCAACTTGTCTAGGTGCTCCCCTGAGTTGTTACTTATTGATGGTGCAACAAGAACGATAGTCTTCATTTATATCACCACCAAGTGAGGTTGCTTTCTCTTCCCCGATCTCACCAACTTGTCTAGGAGCACCCCTGAGTTGTTCCTTATTGATGGTGTAACAAGAACGAGTCTTCATTTATATCACCACCAAGTGAGGTTGCTTTCTCTTCCCTGATCTCACCAACTTGTCTAGGAGCACACCTGAGTTGTTACTTATTGATGGTGCAACAAGAACGATAGTCTTCATTTATATCACCACCAAGTGAGGTTGCTTTCTCTTCCCCGATCTCACCTACTTGTCTAGGAGCACCCCTGATTTGTTACTTATTGATGGTGCAACAAGAACGATAGTCTTCATTTATATCACCACCAATTGAGGTTGCTTTCTCTTCCCCGATCTCACTTACTTGTCTAGGAGCACCCCTGAGTTGTTACTTATTGATGGTGCAACGAGAACGATCGTCTTCATTTATATCACCACCAAGTGAGGCTTCTTTCTCTTCCCTGATCTCACCAACTTGTCTAGGAGCCCTGAGTTGTTACTTATTGATGGTGCAACAAGAACGATAGTCTCCATTTATATCACCACCAAGTGAGGCTGCTTTCTCTTCCCTGATCTCACCAACTTGTCTAGGAGCACCCCTGAGTTTTTACTTATTGATGGTGCAACAAGAACGATAGTCTTCATTTATATCACCACCAAGTGAGGTTGCTTTCTCTTCCCCGATTTCACCTACTTGTCTAGGAGCATCCCTGAGTTGTTACTTATTGATGGTGCAACAAGAACGATAGTCTTCATTTATATCACCACCAAGTGAGGCTGCTTTCTCTTCCCTGATCTCACCAACTTGTCTAGGAGCACCCCAGAGTTGTTCCTTATTGATGGTGTAACAAGAACGATAGTCTTCATTTATATCACCACCAATTGAGGCTGCTTTCTCTTCCCTGATCTCACCAACTTGTCTAGGAGCACCCCTGAGTTGTTACTTATTGATGGTGCAACAAGAACGATAGTCTTCATTTATATCACCACCAAGTGAGGTTGCTTTCTCTTCCCCGATCTCACCTTCTTGTCTAGGAGCACCCCTGATTTGTTACTTATTGATGGTGCAACAAGAACGATAGTCTTCATTTATATCACCACCAAGTGAGGTTGCTTTCTCTTCCCCGATCTCACCTACTTGTCTAGGAGCACCCCTGAGTTGTTACTTATTGATGGTGCAACAAGAACGATAGTCTTCATTTATATCACCACCAAGTGAGGCTGCTTTCTCTTCCCTGATCTCACCAACTTGTCTAGGAGCTCCCCTGAGTTGTTACTTATTGATGGTGCAACAAGAACGATAGTCTTCATTTATATCACCACCAAGTGAGGTTGCTTTCTCTTCCCCGATCTCACCAACTTGTCTAGGAGCACCCCTGAGTTGTTACTTATTGATGGTGCAACAAGAACGATAGTCATCGTTTATATCACCACCAAGTGAGGCTGCTTTCTCTTCCCCGATCTCACCTACTTGTCTACGAGCACCCCTGAGTTGTTACTTATTGATGGTGCAACAAGAACGATAGTCTTCATTTATATCACCACCAAATAAGGCTGCTTTCTCTTCCCTGATCTCACCAACTTGTCTAGGAGCACCCCTGAGTTGTTACTTATTGATGGTGCAACAAAAACAATAGTCTTCATTTATATCACCACCAAGTGAGGTTGCTTTCTCTTCCCCGATCTCACCTACTTGTCTAGGAGCACCCCTGAGTTGTTACTTATTGATGGTGCAACAAGAACGATAGTCTTCATTTATGTCACCACCAAGTGAGGCTGCTTTCTCTTCCCTGATCTCACCAACTTGTCTAGGAGCACCCTTGAGTTGTTACTTATTGATGGTGCAACAAGAACGATAGTCTCCATTTATATCACCACCAAGTGAGGCTGCTTTCTCTTCCCTGATCTCACCAACTTGTCTAGGAGCACCCCTGAGTTGTGACTTATTGATGGTGCAACAAGAACGATAGTCTTCATTTATATCACCACCAAGTGGGGTTGCTTTCTCTTCCCCGATCTCACCTACTTGTCTAGGAGCACCCCTGAGTTGTTACTTATTGATGGTGCAACAAGAACGATAGTCTTCATTTATATCACCACCAAGTGAGGCTGCTTTCTCTTCCCTGATCTCACCAACTTGTCTAGGAGAACCCCAGAGTTGTTCCTTATTGATGGTGTAACAAGAACGATAGTCTTCATTTATATCACCACCAAGTGAGGCTGCTTTCTCTTCCCTGATCTCACCAACTTGTCTAGGTGCTCCCCTGAGTTGTTACTTATTGATGGTGCAACAAGAACGATAGTCTTCATTTATATCACCACCAAGTGAGGTTGCTTTCTCTTCCCCGATCTCACCAACTTGTCTAGGAGCACCCCTGAGTTTTTCCTTATCGAAGGTGTAACAAGAACGATAGTCTTCATTTATATCACCACCAAGTGAGGTTGCTTTCTCTTCCCTGATCTCGGCAACTTGTCTAGGAGCACCCCTGAGTTGTTACTTATTGATGGTGCAACAAGAACGATAGTCTTCATTTATATCACCACCAAGTGAGGTTGCTTTCTCTTCCCCGATCTCACCTACTTGTCTAGGAGCACCCCTGAGTTGTTACTTATTGATGGTGCAACAAGAACGATAGTCTTCATTTATATCACCACCAAGTGAGGTTGTTTTCTCTTCCCCGATCTCACCTACTTGTCTAGGAGCACCCCTGAGTTGTTACGTATTGATGGTGCAACAAGAACGATAGTCTTCATTTATATCACCACTAAGTGAGGTTGCTTTCTCTTCCCTGATCTCACCAACTTGTCTAGGAGCACCCCTGAGTTGTTACTTATTGATGGTGCAACAAGAACGATAGTCTTCATTTATGTCACCACCAAGTGAGGCTGCTTTCTCTTCCCTGATCTTACCAACTTGTCTAGGAGCACCCCTGAGTTGTTACTTATTGATGGTGCAACAAGAACGATAGTCTCCATTTATATCACCACCAAGTGAGGCTGCTTTCTCTTCCCTGATCTCACCAACTTGTCTAGGAGCACCCCTGAGTTTTTACTTATTGATGGTGCAACAAGAACGATAGTCTTCATTTATATCACCACCAAGTGAGGTTGCTTTCTCTTCCCCGATCTCACCTACTTGTCTAGGAGCACCCCTGAGTTGTTACTTATTGATGGTGCAACAAGAACGATAGTCTTCATTTATATCACCACCAAGTGAGGCTGCTTTCTCTTCCCTGATCTCACCAACTTGTCTAGGAGCACCCCAGAGTTGTTCCTTATTGATGGTGTAACAAGAACGATAGTCTTCATTTATATCACCACCAAGTGAGGCTGCTTTCTCTTCCCTGATCTCACCAACTTGTCTAGGAGCACCCCTGAGTTGTTACTTATTGATGGTGCAACAAGAACGATAGTCTTCATTTATATCACCACCAAGTGAGGTTGCTTTCTCTTCCCCGATCTCACCTTCTTGTCTAGGAGCACCCCTGATTTGTTACTTATTGATGGTGCAACAAGAACGATAGTCTTCATTTATATCACCACCAAGTGAGGTTGCTTTCTCTTCCCCGATCTCACCTACTTGTCTAGGAGCACCCCTGAGTTGTTACTTATTGATGGTGCAACAAGAACGATAGTCTTCATTTATATCACCACCAAGTGAGGCTGCTTTCTCTTCCCTGATCTCACCAACTTGTCTAGGATCTCCCCTGAGTTGTTACTTATTGATGGTGCAACAAGAATTATAGTCTTCATTTATATCACCACCAAGTGAGGTTGCTTTCTCTTCCCCGATCTCACCAACTTGTCTAGGAGCACCCCTGAGTTGTTACTTATTGATGGTGCAACAAGAACGATAGTCATCATATATATCACCACCAAGTGAGGCTGCTTTCTCTTCCCCGATCTCACCTACTTGTCTAGGAGCACCCCTGAGTTGTCACTTATTGATGGTGCAACAAGAACGATAGTCTTCATTTATATCACCACCAAGTGAGGCTGCTTTCTCTTCCCTGATCTCACCAACTTGTCTAGGAGCACCCCTGAGTTGTTACTTATTGATGGTGCAAGAAAAACGATAGTCTTCATTTATATCACCACCAAGTGAGGTTGCTTTCTCTTCCCCGATCTCACCTACTTGTCTAGGAGCACCCCTGTGTTGTTACTTATTGATGGTGCAACAAGAACGATAATCTTCATTTATGTCACCACCAAGTGAGGCTGCTTTCTCTTCCCTGATCTCACCAACTTGTCTAGGAGCACCCCTGAGTTGTTACTTATTGATGGTGCAACAAGAACGATTGTCTCCATTTATATCACCACCACGTGAGGCTGCTTTCTCTTCCCTGATCTCACCAACTTGTCTAGGAGCACCCCTGAGTTGTTACTTATTGATGGTGCAACAAGAACGATAGTCTTCATTTATATCACCACCAAGTGAGGTTGCTTTCTCTTCCCCAATCTCACCTACTTGTCTAGGAGCACCCCTGAGTTGTTACTTATTGATGGTGCAACAAGAACGATAGTCTTCATTTATATCACCACCAAGTGAGGCTGCTTTCTCTTCCCTGATCTCACCAAATTGTCTAGGAGCTCCCCAGAGTTGTTCCTTATTGATGGTGTAACAAGAACGATAGTCTTCATTTATATCACCACCAAGTGAGGTTGCTTTCTCTTCCCCGATCTCACCTACTTGTCTAGGAGCACCCATGAGTTGTTCCTTATTGATGGTGCAACAAGAACGATAGTCTTCATTTATATCACCACCAAGTGAGGCTGCTTTCTCTTCCCTGATCTCACCAACTTGTCTAGGAGCACCCCTGAGTTGTTACTTATTGATGGTGCAACAAGAACGATAGTCTTCATTTATATCACCACCAAGTGAGGTTGCTTTCTCTTCCCCGATCTCACCAACTTGTCTAGGAGCACCCCTGAGTTGTTACTTATTGATGGTGCAACAAGAACGATAGTCATCGTTTATATCACCACCAAGTGAGGCTGCTTTCTCTTCCCCGATCTCACCTACTTGTCTACGAGCACCCCTGAGTTGTTACTTATTGATGGTGCAACAAGAACGATAGTCTTCATTTATATCACCACCAAATAAGGCTGCTTTCTCTTCCCTGATCTCACCAACTTGTCTAGGAGCACCCCTGAGTTGTTACTTATTGATGGTGCAACAAAAACAATAGTCTTCATTTATATCACCACCAAGTGAGGTTGCTTTCTCTTCCCCGATCTCACCTACTTGTCTAGGAGCACCCCTGAGTGGTTACTTATTGATGGTGCAACAAGAACGATAGTCTTCATTTATGTCACCACCAAGTGAGGCTGCTTTCTCTTCCCTGATCTCACCAACTTGTCTAGGAGCACCCCTGAGTTGTTACTTATTGATGGTGCAACAAGAACGATAGTCTCCATTTATATCACCACCAAGTGAGGCTGCTTTCTCTTCCCTGATCTCACCAACTTGTCTAGGAGCACCCCTGAGTTGTTACTTATTGATGGTGCAACAAGAACGATAGTCTTCATTTATATCACCACCAAGTGAGGTTGCTTTCTCTTCCCCGATCTCACCTACTTGTCTAGGAGCACCCCTGAGTTGTTACTTATTGATGGTGCAACAAGAACGATAGTCTTCATTTATATCACCACCAAGTGAGGCTGCTTTCTCTTCCCTGATCTCACCAACTTGTCTAGGAGAACCCCAGAGTTGTTCCTTATTGATGGTGTAACAAGAACGATAGTCTTCATTTATATCACCACCAAGTGAGGCTGCTTTCTCTTCCCTGATCTCACCAACTTGTCTAGGTGCTCCCCTGAGTTGTTACTTATTGATGGTGCAACAAGAACGATAGTCTTCATTTATATCACCACCAAGTGAGGTTGCTTTCTCTTCCCCGATCTCACCAACTTGTCTAGGAGCACCCCTGAGTTTTTCCTTATCGAAGGTGTAACAAGAACGATAGTCTTCATTTATATCACCACCAAGTGAGGTTGCTTTCTCTTCCCTGATCTCACCAACTTGTCTAGGAGCACCCCTGAGTTGTTACTTATTGATGGTGCAACAAGAACGATAGTCTTCATTTATATCACCACCAAGTGAGGTTGCTTTCTCTTCCCCGATCTCACCTACTTGTCTAGGAGCACCCCTGCGTTGTTACTTATTGATGGTGCAACAAGAACGATAGTCTTCATTTATATCACCACCAAGTGAGGTTGTTTTCTCTTCCCCGATCTCACCTACTTGTCTAGGAGCACCCCTGAGTTGTTACGTATTGATGGTGCAACAAGAACGATAGTCTTCATTTATATCACCACTAAGTGAGGTTGCTTTCTCTTCCCTGATCTCACCAACTTGTCTAGGAGCACCCCTGAGTTGTTACTTATTGATGGTGCAACAAGAACGATAGTCTTCATTTATGTCACCACCAAGTGAGGCTGCTTTCTCTTCCCTGATCTTACCAACTTGTCTAGGAGCACCCCTGAGTTGTTACTTATTGATGGTGCAACAAGAACGATAGTCTCCATTTATATCACCACCAAGTGAGGCTGCTTTCTCTTCCCTGATCTCACCAACTTGTCTAGGAGCACCCCTGAGTTTTTACTTATTGATGGTGCAACAAGAACGATAGTCTTCATTTATATCACCACCAAGTGAGGTTGCTTTCTCTTCCCCGATCTCACCTACTTGTCTAGGAGCACCCCTGAGTTGTTACTTATTGATGGTGCAACAAGAACGATAGTCTTCATTTATATCACCACCAAGTGAGGCTGCTTTCTCTTCCCTGATCTCACCAACTTGTCTAGGAGCACCCCAGAGTTGTTCCTTATTGATGGTGTAACAAGAACGATAGTCTTCATTTATATCACCACCAAGTGAGGCTGCTTTCTCTTCCCTGATCTCACCAACTTGTCTAGGAGCACCCCTGAGTTGTTACTTATTGATGGTGCAACAAGAACGATAGTCTTCATTTATATCACCACCAAGTGAGGTTGCTTTCTCTTCCCCGATCTCACCTTCTTGTCTAGGAGCACCCCTGATTTGTTACTTATTGATGGTGCAACAAGAACGATAGTCTTCATTTATATCACCACCAAGTGAGGTTGCTTTCTCTTCCCCGATCTCACCTACTTGTCTAGGAGCACCCCTGAGTTGTTACTTATTGATGGTGCAACAAGAACGATAGTCTTCATTTATATCACCACCAAGTGAGGCTGCTTTCTCTTCCCTGATCTCACCAACTTGTCTAGGATCTCCCCTGAGTTGTTACTTATTGATGGTGCAACAAGAACTATAGTCTTCATTTATATCACCACCAAGTGAGGTTGCTTTCTCTTCCCCGATCTCACCAACTTGTCTAGGAGCACCCCTGAGTTGTTACTTATTGATGGTGCAACAAGAACGATAGTCATCATATATATCACCACCAAGTGAGGCTGCTTTCTCTTCCCCGATCTCACCTACTTGTCTAGGAGCACCCCTGAGTTGTTACTTATTGATGGTGCAACAAGAACGATAGTCTTCATTTATATCACCACCAAGTGAGGCTGCTTTCTCTTCCCTGATCTCACCAACTTGTCTAGGAGCACCCCTGAGTTGTTACTTATTGATGGTGCAAGAAAAACGATAGTCTTCATTTATATCACCACCAAGTGAGGCTGCTTTCTCTTCCCCGATCTCACCTACTTGTCTAGGAGCACCCCTGTGTTGTTACTTATTGATGGTGCAACAAGAACGATAATCTTCATTTATGTCACCACCAAGTGAGGCTGCTTTCTCTTCCCTGATCTCACCAACTTGTCTAGGAGCACCCCTGAGTTGTTACTTATTGATGGTGCAACAAGAACGATTGTCTCCATTTATATCACCACCACGTGAGGCTGCTTTCTCTTCCCTGATCTCACCAACTTGTCTAGGAGCACCCCTGAGTTTTTACTTATTGATGGTGCAACAAGAACGATAGTCTTCATTTATATCACCACCAAGTGAGGTTGCTTTCTCTTCCCCGATCTCACCTACTTGTCTAGGAGCACCCCTGAGTTGTTACTTATTGATGGTGCAACAAGAACGATAGTCTTCATTTATATCACCACCAAGTGAGGCTGCTTTCTCTTCCCTGATCTCACCAACTTGTCTAGGAGCACCCCCCCCCCAGAGTTGTTCCTTATTGATGGTGTAACAAGAACGATAGTCTTCATTTATATCACCACCAAGTGAGGCTGCTTTCTCTTCCCTGATCTCACCAACTTGTCTAGGAGCACCCCTGAGTTGTTACTTATTGATGGTGCAACAAGAACGATAGTCTTCATTTATATCACCACCAAGTGAGGTTGCTTTCTCTTCCCCGATCTCACCTTCTTGTCTAGGAGCACCCCTGATTTGTTACTTATTGATGGTGCAACAAGAACGATAGTCTTCATTTATATCACCACCAAGTGAGGTTGCTTTCTCTTCCCCAATCTCACCTACTTGTCTAGGAGCACCCCTGAGTTGTTACTTATTGATGGTGCAACAAGAACGATAGTCTTCATTTATATCACCACCAAGTGAGGCTGCTTTCTCTTCCCTGATCTCACCAAATTGTTTAGGAGCTCCCCAGAGTTGTTCCTTATTGATGGTGTAACAAGAACGATAGTCTTCATTTATATCACCACCAAGTGAGGTTGCTTTCTCTTCCCCGATCTCACCTACTTGTCTAGGAGCACCCATGAGTTGTTCCTTATTGATGGTGCAACAAGAACGATAGTCTTCATTTATATCACCACCAAGTGAGGCTGCTTTCTCTTCCCTGATCTCACCAACTTGTCTAGGAGCACCCCTGAGTTGTTACTTATTGATGGTGCAACAAGAACGATAGTCTTCATTTATATCACCACCAAGTGAGGTTGCTTTCTCTTCCCCGATCTCACCTACTTGTCTAGGAGCACCCCAGAGTTGTTCCTTATTGATGGTGTAACAAGAACGATAGTCTTCATTTATATCACCACCAAGTGAGGCTGCTTTCTCTTCCCCGGACTCACCAACTTGTCTACGAGCACCCCTGAGTTGTTACTTATTGATGGTGCAACAAGAACTATAGTCTTCATTTATATCACCACCAAGTGAGGTTGCTTTCTCTTCCCCGATCTCACCTTCTTGTCTAGGAGCACCCCAGAGTTGTTCCTTATTGATGGTGTAACAAGAACGATAGTCTTCATTTATATCACCACCAAGTGAGGTTGCTTTCTCTTCCCCGATCTCACCTACTTGCTAGGAGCACCCCTGAGTTGTAACTTATTGATGGTGCAACAAGAACGATAGTCTTCATTTATATCACCACCAAGTGAGGTTGCTTTCTCTCTCCCGATCTCACCTACTTGTCTAGGAGCACCCCTGAGTTGTTACTTATTGATGGTGCAACAAGGACGATAGTCTTCATTTATATCACCACCAAGTGAGGCTGCTTTCTCTTCCCTTATCTCACCAACTTGTCTAGGAGCACCCCTGAGTTGTTACTTATTGATGGTGCAACAAGAACGATAGTCTTCATTTATATCACCACCAAGTGAGGTTGCTTTATCTTCCCCGAACTCACCTACTTGTCTAGGAGCACCCCTGAGTTGTTACTTATTGATGGTGCAACAAGAACGATAGTCTTCATTTATATCACCACCAAGTGAGGTTGCTTTCTCTTCCCCTAACTCACCTACTTGTCTAGGAGCACCCCTGAGTTGTTACTTATTGATGGTGCAACAAGAACGATAGTCTTCATTTATATCACCACCAAGTGAGGCTGCTTTCTCTTCCGTGATCTCACCAACTTGTCTAGGTGCTCCCCTGAGTTGTTACTTATTGATGGTGCAACAAGAACGATAGTCTTCATTTATATCACCACCAAGTGAGGTTGCTTTCTCTTCCCCGATCTCACCAACTTGTCTAGGAGCACCCTTGAGTTGTTACTTATTGATGGTGCAACAAGAACGATAGTCATCATTTATATCACCACCAAGTGACGCTGCTTTCTCCTCCCCGATCTCTCCTACTTGTCTAGGAGCACCCCTGAGTTGTTACTTATTGATGGTGCAACAAGAACGATAGTCTTCATTTATATATCCACCAGGTGAGGCTGCTTTCTCTTCCCTGATCTCACCAACTTGTCCAGGAGCACCCCTGAGTTGTTACTTATTGATGGTGCAACAAGAACGATAGTCTTCATTTATATCACCACCAAGTGAGGTTGCTTTCTCTTCCCCGATCTCACCTACTTGTCTAGGAGCACCCCTGAGTTGTTACTTATTGAAGGTGCAACAAGAACGATAGTCATCATTTATATCACCACCAAGTGAGGCTGCTTTCTCTTCCCCGATCTCACCTACTTGTCTAGGAGCACCCCTGAGTTGTTACTTATTGATGGTGCAACAAGAACGATAGTCTTCATTTATATCACCACCAAGTGAGGCTGCTTTCTCTTCCCTGATCTCACCAACTTGTCTAGGAGCACCCCTGAGTTGTTACTTATTGATGGTGCAACAAGAACGATAGTCTTCATTTATATCACCACCAAGTGAGGTTGCTTTCTCTCTCCCGATCTCACCTACTTGTCTAGGAGCACCCCTGAGTTGTTACTTATTGATGGTGCAACAAGAACGATAGTCTTCATTTATATCACCACCAAGTGAGGCTGCTTTCTCTTCCCTGATCTCACCAACTTGTCTAGGAGCACCCCTGAGTTGTTACTTATTGATGGTGCAACAAGAACGATAGTCTTTATTTATATCACCACCAAGTGAGGTTGCTTTCTCTTCCCCGATCTCACCTTCTTGTCTAGGAGCACCCCTGATTTGTTACTTATTGATGGTGCAACAAGAACGATAGTCTTCATTTATATCACCACCAAGTGAGGTTGCTTTCTCTTCCCCGATCTCACCTACTTGTCTAGGAGCACCCCTGAGTTGTTACTTATTGATGGTGCAACAAGAACGATAGTCTTCATTTATATCACCACCAAGTGTGGCTGCTTTCTCTTCCCTGATCTCACCAACTTGTCTAGGAGCTCCCCTGAGTTGTTACTTATTGATGGTGCAACAAGAACGATAGTCTTCATTTATATCACCACCAAGTGAGGTTGCTTTCTCTTCCCCGATCTCACCAACTTGTCTAGGAGCACCCCTGAGTTGTTACTTATTGATGGTGCAACAAGAACGATAGTCATCATTTATATCACCACCAAGTGAGGCTGCTTTCTCTTCCCCGATCTCACCTACTTGTCTAGGAGCACCCCTGAGTTGTTATTTATTGATGGTGCAACAAGAACGATAGTCTTCATTTATATCACCACCAAGTGAGGCTGCTTTCCCTTCCCTGATCTCACCAACTTGTCTAGGAGCACCCCTGAGTTGTTACTTATTGATGGTGCAACAAAAACGATAGTCTTCATTTATATCACCACCAAGTGAGGTTGCTTTTTCCCCCCCGATCTCACCTACTTGTCTAGGAGCACCCCTGAGTTGTTACTTATTGATGGTGCAACAAGAACGATAGTCTTCATTTATGTCACCACCAAGTGAGGCTGCTTTCTCTTCCCTGATCTCACCAACTTGTCTAGGAGCACCCCTGAGTTGTTACTTATTGATGGTGCAACAAGAACGATAGTCTCCATTTATATCACCACCAAGTGAGGCTGCTTTCTCTTCCCTGATCTCACCAACTTGTCTAGGAGCACCCCTGAGTTGTTACTTATTGATGGTGCAACAAGAACGATAGTCTTCATTTATATCACCACCAAGTGAGGTTGCTTTCTCTTCCCCGATCTCACCTACTTGTCTAGGAGCACCCCTGAGTTGTTACTTATTGATGGTGCAACAAGAACGATAGTCTTCATTTATATCACCACCAAGTGAGGTTGATTTCTCTTCCCCGATCTCACCTACTTGTCTAGGAGCACCCCTGAGTTGTTACTTATTGATGGTGCAACAAGAACGATAGTCTTCATTTATATCACCACCAAGTGAGGCTGCTTTCTCTTCCCTGATCTCACCAACTTGTCTAGGAGCACCCCAGAGTTGTTCCTTATCGATGGTGTAACAAGAACGATAGTCTTCATTTATATCACCACCAAGTGAGGCTGCTTTCTCTTCCCTGATCTCACCAACTTGTCTAGGAGCACCCCTGAGTTGTTACTTATTGATGGTGCAACAAGAACGATAGTCTTCATTTATATCACCACCAAGTGAGGTTGCTTTCTCTTCCCCGATCTCACCTTCTTGTCTAGGAGCACCCCTGATTTGTTACTTATTGATGGTGCAACAAGAATGATAGTCTTCATTTATATCACCACCAAGTGAGGTTGCTTTCTCTTCCCCGATCTCACCTACTTGTCTAGGAGCACCCCTGAGTTGTTACTTATTGATGGTGCAACAAGAACGATAGTCTTCATTTATATCACCACCAAGTGAGGCTGCTTTCTCTTCCCTGATCCCACCAACTTGTCTAAGAGCTCCCCTGAGTTGTTACTTATTGATGGTGCAACAAGAACGATAGTCTTCATTTATATCACCACCAAGTGAGGTTGCTTCCTCTTCCCCGATCTCACCAACTTGTCTAGGAGCACCCCTGAGTTGTTACTTATTGATGGTGCAACAAGAACGATAGTCATCATTTATATCACCACCAAGTGAGGCTGCTTTCTCTTCCCCGATCTCACCTACTTGTCTAGGAGAACCCCTGAGTTGTTACTTATTGATGGTGCAACAAGAACGATAGTCTTCATTTATATCACCACCAAGTGAGGCTGCTTTCTCTTCCCTGATCTCACCAACTTGTCTAGGAGCACCCCTGAGTTGTTACTTATTGATGGTGCAACAAAAACGATAGTCTTCATTTATATCACCACCAAGTGAGGTTGCTTTCTCTTCCCCGATCTGACCTACTTGTCTAGGAGCACCCCTGAGTTGTTACTTATTGATGGTGCAACAAGAACGATAGTCTTCATTTATGTCACCACCAAGTGAGGCTGCTTTCTCTTCCCTGATCTCACCAACTTGTCTAGGAGCACCCCTGAGTTGTTACTTATTGATGGTGCAACAAGAACGATAGTCTTCATTTATATCACCACCAAGTGAGGCTGCTTTCTCTTCCCTGATCTCACCAACTTGTCTAGGAGCACCCCTGAGTTGTTACTTATTGATGGTGCAACAAGAACGATAGTCTTCATTTATATCACCACCAAGTGAGGTTGCTTTCTCTTCCCCGATCTCACCTACTTGTCTAGGAGCACCCCTGAGTTGTTACTTATTGATGGTGCAACAAGAACGATAGTCTTCATTTATATCACCACCAAGTGATGCTTTCTCTTCCCTGATCTCACCAACTTGTCTAGGAGCACCCCAGAGTTGTTCCTTATTGATGGTGTAACAAGAACGATAGTCTTCATTTATATCACCACCAAGTGAGGTTGCTTTCTCTTCCCCGATCTCACCTACTTGTCTAGGAGCACCCATGAGTTGTTCCTTATTGATGGTGCAACAAGAACGATAGTCTTCATTTATATCACCACCAAGTGAGGCTGCTTTCTCTTCCCTGATCTCACCAACTTGTCTAGGAGCACCCCTGAGTTGTTACTTATTGATGGTGCAACAAGAACGATAGTCTTCATTTATATCACCACCAAGTGAGGTTGCTTTCTCTTCCCCGATCTCACCTACTTGTCTAGGAGCACCCCAGAGTTGTTCCTTATTGATGGTGTAACAAGAACGATAGTCTTCATTTATATCACCACCAAGTGAGGCTGCTTTCTCTTCCCCGATCTCACCAACTTGTCTAGGAGCACCCCTGAGTTGTTCCTTATTGATGGTGTAACAAGAACGATAGTCTTCATTTATATCACCACCAAGTGAGGCTGCTTTCTCTTCCCCGGACTCACCAACTTGTCTACGAGCACCCCTGAGTTGTTACTTATTGATGGTGCAACAAGAACTATAGTCTTCATTTATATCACCACCAAGTGAGGTTGCTTTCTCTTCCCCGATCTCACCTACTTGTCTAGGAGCACCCCAGAGTTGTTCCTTATTGATGGTGTAACAAGACCGATAGTCTTCATTTATATCACCACCAAGTGAGGTTGCTTTCTCTTCCCCGATCTCACCTACTTGTCTAGGAGCACCCCTGAGTTGTTACTTATTGATGGTGCAACAAGAACGATAGTCTTCATTTATATCACCACCAAGTGAGGTTGCTTTCTCTTCCCCGATCTCACCTACTTGTCTAGGAGCACCCCTGAGTTGTTACTTATTGATGGTGCAACAAGAACGATAGTCTTCATTTATATCACCACCAAGTGAGGTTGCTTTCTCTTCCCCGATCTCACCTACTTGTCTAGGAGCACCCCTGAGTTGTTACTTATTGATGGTGCAACAAGAACGATAGTCTTCATTTATATCACCACCAAGTGAGGTTGCTTTCTCTTCCCCGATCTCACCTACTTGTCTAGGAGCACCCCTGAGTTGTTACTTATTGATGGTGCAACAAGAACGATAGTCTTCATTTATATCACCACCAAGTGAGGCGGCTTTCTCTTCCCTGATCTCACCAACTTGTCTAGGAGCACCCCTGAGTTGTTACTTATTGATGGTGCAACAAGAACGATAGTCATCATTTATATCACAACCAAGTGAGGCTGCTTTCTCTTCCCCGATCTCACCTACTTGTCTAGGAGCACCCCTGAGTTGTTACTTATTGATGGTGCAACAAGAACGATAGTCTTCATTTATATATCCACCAAGTGAGGCTGCTTTCTCTTCCCTGATCTCACCAACTTGTCTAGGAGCACCCCTGAGTTGTTACTTATTGAAGGTGCAACAAGAACGATAGTCTTCATTTATATCACCACCAAGTGAGGTTGCTTTCTCTTCCCCGATCTCACCTACTTGTCTAGGAGCACCCCTGAGTTGTTACTTATTGATGGTGCAACAAGAACGATAGTCATCATTTATATCACCACCAAGTGAGGCTGCTTTCTCTTCCCCGATCTCACCTACTGTTCTAGGAGCACCCCTGAGTTGTTACTTATTGATGGTGCAACAAGAACGATAGTCTTCATTTATATCACCACCAAGTGAGGCTGCTTTCTCTTCCCTGATCTCACCAACTTGTCTAGGAGCACCCCTGAGTTGTTACTTATTGATGGTGCAACAAAAACGATAGTCTTCATTTATATCACCACCAAGTGAGGTTGCTTTTTCCTCCCCGATCTCACCTACTTGTCTAGGAGCACCCCTGAGTTGTTACTTATTGATGGTGCAACAGGAACGATAGTCTTCATTTATGTCACCACCAAGTGAGGCTGCTTTCTCTTCCCTGATCTCACCAACTTGTCTAGGAGCACCCCTGAGTTGTTACTTATTGATGGTGCAACATGAACGATAGTCTCCATTTATATCACCACCAAGTGAGGCTGCTTTCTCTTCCCTGATCTCACCAACTTGTCTAGGAGCACCCCTGAGTTGTTACTTATTGATGGTGCAACAAGAACGATAGTCTTCATTTATATCACCACCAAGTGAGGTTGCTTTCTCTTCCCCGATCTCACCTACTTGTCTAGGAGCACCCCTGAGTTGTTACTTATTGATGGTGCAACAAGAACGATAGTCTTCATTTATATCACCAACAAGTGAGGCTGCTTTCTCTTCCCTGATCTCACCAACTTGTCTAGGAGCACCCCTGAGTTGTTACTTATTGATGGTGCAACAAGAACGATAGTCTTCATTTATATCACCACCAAGTGAGGTTGTTTTCTCTTCCCCGATCTCACCTACTTGTCTAGGAGCACCCCTGAGTTGTTACGTATTGATGGTGCAACAAGAACGATAGTCTTCATTTATATCACCACCAAGTGAGGTTGCTTTCTCTTCCCTGATTTCACCAACTTGTCTAGGAGCACCCCTGAGTTGTTACTTATTGATGGTGCAACAAGAACGATAGTCTTCTTGTTGCACCATCAATAAGTAACAACTCAGGGGTGCTCCTAGACAAGTAGGTGAGATCGGAGAAGAGAAAGCAACCTCACTTGGTGGTGATATAAATGAAGACTATCGTTCTTGTTGCACCATCAATAAGTAACAACTCACCACCAAGTGAGGCTGCTTTCTCTTCCCTGATCTCACCAACTTGTCTAGGAGCACCCCTGATTTGTTTCTTATTGATGGTGCAACAAGAACGATAGTCTCCATTTATATCACCACCAAGTGAGGCTGCTTTCTCTTCCCTGATCTCACCAATCTTCTAGGAGCACCCCTGAGTTGTTACTTATTGATGGTGCAACAAGAACGATAGTCTTCATTTATATCACCACCAAGTGAGGTTGCTTTCTCTTCCCCGATCTCACCTACTTGTCTAGGAGCACCCCTGAGTTGTTACTTATTGATGGTGCAACAAGAACGATAGTCTTCATTTATATCACCACCAAGTGAGGCTGCTTTCTCTTCCCTGATCTCACCAACTTGTCTAGGAGCACCCCAGAGTTGTTCCTTATTGATGGTGTAACAAGAACGATAGTCTTCATTTATATCACCACCAAGTGAGGTTGCTTTCTCTTCCCCGATCTCACCTACTTGTCTAGGAGCACCCATGAGTTGTTCCTTATTGATGGTGCAACAAGGACGATAGTCTTCATTTATATCACCACCAAGTGAGGCTGCTTTCTCTTCCCTGATCTCACCAACTTGTCTAGGAGCACCCCTGAGTTGTTACTTATTGATGGTGCAACAAGAACGATAGTCTTCATTTATATCACCACCAAGTGAGGTTGCTTTCTCTTCCCCGATCTCACCTACTTGTCTAGGAGCACCCCAGAGTTGTTCCTTATTGATGGTGTAACAAGAACGATAGTCTTCATTTATATCACCACCAAGTGAGGCTGCTTTCTCTTCCCCGATCTCACCAACTTGTCTAGGAGCACCCCTGAGTTGTTACTTATTGATGGTGCAACAAGAACGATAGTCTTCATTTATATCACCACCAAGTGAGGTTGCTTTCTCTTCCCCGATCTCACCTACTTGTCTAGGAGCACCCCAGATTTGTTCCTTATTGATGGTGTAACAAGAACGGTAGTCTTCATTTATATCACCACCAAGTGAGGTTGCTTTCTCTTCCCCGATCTCACCTACTTGTCTAGGAGCACCCCTGAGTTGCTACTTATTGATGGTGCAACAAGAACGATAGTCTTCATTTATATCACCACCAAGTGAGGCTGCTTTCTCTTCCCTGATCTAACCAACTTGTCTAGGAGCACCCCTGAGTTGTTACTTATTGATGGTGCAACAAGAACGATAGTCTTCATTTATGTCACCACCAAGTGAGGCTGCTTTCTCTTCCCTGATCTCACCAACTTGTCTAGGAGCACCCCTGAGTTGTTACTTATTGATGGTGCAACAAGAACGATAGTCTTCATTTATATCACCTTCAAGTGAGGTTGCTTTCTCTTCCCCGATCTCACCTACTTGTCTAGGAGCACCCCAGAGTTGTTCCTTATTGATGGTGTAACAAGAACGATAGTCTTCATTTATATCACCACCAAGTGAGGTTGCTTTCTCTTCCCCGATCTCACCTACTTGTCTAGGAGCACCCCTGAGTTGTTACTTATTGATGGTGCAACAAGAACGATAGTCTTCATTTATATCACCACCAAGTGAGGTTGCTTTCTCTCTCCCGATCTCACCTACTTGTCTAGGAGCACCCCTAAGTTGTTACTTATTGATGGTGCAACAAGAACGATAGTCTTCATTTATATCACCACCAAGTGAGGCTGCTTTCTCTTCCCTGATCTCACCAACTTGTCTAGGAGCACCCCTGAGTTGTTACTTATTGATGGTGCAACAAGAACGATAGTCTTCATTTATATCACCACCAAGTGAGGTTGCTTTCTCTTCCCGGATCTCACCTACTTGTCTAGGAGCACCCCTGAGTTGTTACTTATTGATGGTGCAACAAGAACGATAGTCTTCATTTATATCACCACCAAGTGTGGTTGCTTTCTCTTCCCCGATCTCACCTACTTGTCTAGGAGCACCCCTGAGTTGTTACTTATTGATGGTGCAACAAGAACGATAGTCTTCATTTATATCACCACCAAGTGAGGCTGCTTTCTCTTCCCTGATCTCACCAACTTGTCTAGGTGCTCCCCTGAGTTGTTACTTATTGATGGTGCAACAAGAACGATAGTCTTCATTTATATCACCACCAAGTGAGGTTGCTTTCTCTTCCCCGATCTCACCAACTTGTCTAGGAGCACCCCTGAGTTGTTACTTATTGATGGTGCAACAAGAACCATAGTCATCATTTATATCACCACCAAGTGAGGCTGCTTTCTCTTCCCCGATCTCACCTACTTGTCTAGGAGCACCCCTGAGTTGTTACTTATTGATGGTGCAACAAGAACGATAGTCTTCATTTATATATCCACCAAGTGAGGCTGCTTTCTCTTCCCTGATCTCACCAACTTGTCTAGGAGCACCCCTGAGTTGTTACTTATTGAAGGTGCAACAAGAACGATAGTCTTCATTTATATCACCACCAAGTGAGGTTGCTTTCTCTTCCCCGATCTCACCTACTTGTCTAGGAGCACCCCTGAGTTGTTACTTATTGATGGTGCAACAAGAACGATAGTCATCATTTATATCACCACCAAGTGAGGCTGCTTTCTCTTCCCCGATCTCACCTACTTGTCTAGGAGCACCCGTGAGTTGTTACTTATTGATGGTGCAACAAGAACGATAGTCTTCATTTATATCACCACCAAGTGAGGCTGCTTTCTCTTCCCTGATCTCACCAACTTGTCTAGGAGCACCCCTGAGTTGTTACTTATTGATGGTGCAACAAGAACGATAGTTTTCATTTATATCACCACCAAGTGAGGTTGCTTTCTCTCTCCCGATCTCACCTACTTGTCTAGGAGCACCCCTGAGTTGTTACTTATTGATGGTGCAACAAGAACGATAGTCTTCATTTATATCACCACCAAGTGAGGCTGCTTTCTCTTCCCTGATCTCACCAACTTGTCTAGGAGCACCCCTGAGTTGTTACTTATTGATGGTGCAACAAGAACGATAGTCTTCATTTATATCACCACCAAGTGAGGTTGCTTTCTCTTCCCCGATCTCACCTTCTTGTCTAGGAGCACCCCTGATTTGTTACTTATTGATGGTGCAACAAGAACGATAGTCTTCATTTATATCACCACCAAGTGAGGTTGCTTTCTCTTCCCCGATCTCACCTACTTGTCTAGGAGCACCCCTGAGTTGTTACTTATTGATGGTGCAACAAGAACGATAGTCTTCATTTATATCACCACCAAGTGAGGCTGCTTTCTCTTCCCTGATCTCACCAACTTGTCTAGGAGCTCCCCTGAGTTGTTACTTATTGATGGTGCAACAAGAACGATAGTCTTCATTTATATCACCACCAAGTGAGATGTCTTTCTCTTCCCCGATCTCACCAACTTGTCTAGGAGCACCCCTGAGTTGTTACTTATTGATGGTGCAACAAGAACGATAATCATCATTTATATCACCACCAAGTGAGGCTGCTTTCTCTTCCCCGATCTCACCTACTTGTCTAGGAGCACCCCTGAGTTGTTACTTATTGATGGTGCAACAAGAACGATAGTCTTCACTTATATCACCACCAAGTGAGGCTGCTTTCTCTTCCCTGATCTCACCAACTAGTCTAGGAGCACCCCTGAGTTGTTACTTATTGATGGTGCAACAAAAACGATAGTCTTCATTTATATCACCACCAAGTGAGGTTGCTTTTTCCTCCCCGATCTCACCTACTTGTCTAGGAGCACCCCTGAGTTGTTACTTATTGATGGTGCAACAAGAACGATAGTCTTCATTTATGTCACCACCAAGTGAGGCTGCTTTCTCTTCCCTGATCTCACCAACTTGTCTAGGAGCACCCCTGAGTTGTTACTTATTGATGGTGCAACAAGAACGATAGTCTCCATTTATATCACCACCAAGTGAGGCTGCTTTCTCTTCCCTGATCTCACCAACTTGTCTAGGAGCACCCCTGAGTTGTTACTTATTGATGGTGCAACAAGAACGATAGTCTTCATTTATATCACCACCAAGTGAGGCTGCTTTCTGTTCCCCGATCTCACCTACTTGTCTAGGAGCACCCCTGAGTTGTTACTTATTGATGGTGCAACAAGAACGATAGTCTTCATTTATATCAACACCAAGTGAGGCTGCTTTCTCTTCCCTGATCTCACCAATTTGTCTAGGAGCACCCCTGAGTTGTTACTTATTGATGGTGCAACAAGAACGATAGTCTTCATTTATATCACCACCAAGTGAGGTTGTTTTCTCTTCCCCGATCTCACCTACTTGTCTAGGAGCACCAATGAGTTGTTACGTATTGATGGTGCAACAAGAACGATAGTCTACATTTATATCACCACCAAGTGAGGTTGCTTTCTCTTCCCTGATCTCACCAACTTGTCTAGGAGCACCCCTGAGTTGTTACTTATTGATGGTGCAACAAGAACGATAGTCTTCATTTATGTCACCACCAAGTGAGGCTGCTTTCTCTTCCCTGATCTCACCAACTTGTCTAGGAGCACCCCTGAGTTGTTACTTATTGATGGTGCAACAAGAACGATAGTCTCCATTTATATCACCACCAAGTGAGGCTGCTTTCTCTTCCCTGATCTCACCAACTTGTCTAGGAGCACCCCTGAGTTGTTACTTATTGATGGTGCAACAAGAACGATAGTCTTCATTTATATCACCACCAAGTGAGGTTGCTTTCTCTTCCCCGATCTCACCTACTTGTCTAGGAGCACCCCTGAGTTATTACTTATTGATGGTGCAACAAGAACGATAGTCTTCACTTATATCACCACCAAATGAGGCTGCTTTCTCTTCCCTGATCTCACCAACTTGTCTAGGAGCACCCCAGAGTTGTTCCTTATTGATGGTGTAACAAGAACGATAGTCTTCATTTATATCACCACCAAGTGAGGTTGCTTTCTCTTACCCGATCTCACCTACTTGTCTAGGAGCACCCATGAGTTGTTCCTTATTGATGGTGCAACAAGAACGATAGTCTTCATTTATATCACCACCAAGTGAGGCTGCTTTCTCTTCCCTGATCTCACCAACTTGTCTAGGAGCACCCCTGATTTGTTACTTATTGATGGTGCAACAAGAACGATAGTCTTCATTTATATCACCACCAAGTGAGGTTGCTTTCTCTTCCCCGATCTCACCTACTTGTCTAGGAGCACCCCAGATTTGTTCCTTATTGATGGCGTAACAAGAACGATAGTCTTCATTTATATCACCACCAAGTGAGGTTGCTTTCTCTTCCCCGATCTCACCTACTTGTCTAGGAGCACCCCTGAGTTGTTACTTATTGATGGTGCAACAAGAACGATAGTCTTCATTTATATCACCACCAAGTGAGGCTGCTTTCTCTTCCCTGATCTAACCAACTTGTCTAGGAGCACCCCTGAGTTGTTACTTATTGATGGTGCAACAAGAACGATAGTCTTCATTTATGTCACCACCAAGTGAGGCTGCTTTCTCTTCCCTGATCTCACCAACTTGTCTAGGAGCACCCCTGAGTTGTTACTTATTGATGGTGCAACAAGAACGATAGTCTTCATTTATATCACCTTCAAGTGAGGTTGCTTTCTCTTCCCCGATCTCACCTACTTGTCTAGGAGAACCCCAGAGTTGTTCCTTATTGATGGTGTAACAAGAACGATAGTCTTCATTTATATCACCACCAAGTGAGGTTGCTTTCTCTTCCCCGATCTCACCTACTTGTCTAGGAGCACCCCTGAGTTGTTACTTATTGATGGTGCAACAAGAACGATAGTCTTCATTTATATCACCACCAAGTGAGGTTGCTTTCTCTCTCCCGATCTCACCTACTTGTCTAGGAGCACCCCTGAGTTGTTACTTATTGATGGTGCAACAAGAACGATAGTCTTCATTTATATCACCACCAAGTGAGGCTGCTTTCTCTTCCCTGATCTCACCAACTTGTCTAGGAGCACCCCTGAGTTGTTACTTATTGATGGTGCAACAAGAACGACAGTCTTCATTTATATCACCACCAAGTGAGGTTGCTTTCTCTTCCCGGATCTCACCTACTTGTCTAGGAGCACCCCTGAGTTGTTACTTATTGATGGTGCAACAAGAACGATAGTCTTCATTTATATCACCACCAAGTGTGGTTGCTTTCTCTTCCCCGATCTCACCTACTTGTCTAGGAGCACCCCTGAGTTGTTACTTATTGATGGTGCAACAAGATCGATAGTCTTCATTTATATCACCACCAAGTGAGGCTGCTTTCTCTTCCCTGATCTCACCAACTTGTCTAGGTGCTCCCCTGAGTTGTTACTTATTGATGGTGCAACAAGAACGATAGTCTTCATTTATATCACCACCAAGTGAGGTTGCTTTCTCTTCCCCGATCTCACCAACTTGTCTAGGAGCACCCCTGAGTTGTTACTTATTGATGGTGCAACAAGAACCATAGTCATCATTTATATCACCACCAAGTGAGGCTGCTTTCTCTTCCCCGATCTCACCTACTTGTCTAGGAGCACCCCTGAGTTGTTACTTATTGATGGTGCAACAAGAACGATAGTCTTCATTTATATATCCACCAAGTGAGGCTGCTTTCTCTTCCCTGATCTCACCAACTTGTCTAGGAGCACCCCTGAGTTGTTACTTATTGAAGGTGCAACAAGAACGATAGTCTTCATTTATATCACCACCAAGTGAGGTTGCTTTCTCTTCCCCGATCTCACCTACTTGTCTAGGAGCACCCCTGAGTTGTTACTTATTGATGGTGCAACAAGAACGATAGTCATCATTTATATCACCACCAAGTGAGGCTGCTTTCTCTTCCCCGATCTCACTTACTTGTCTAGGAGCACCCGTGAGTTGTTACTTATTGATGGTGCAACAAGAACGATAGTCTTCATTTATATCACCACCAAGTGAGGCTGCTTTCTCTTCCCTGATCTCACCAACTTGTCTAGGAGCACCCCTGAGTTGTTACTTATTGATGGTGCAACAAGAACGATAGCTTTCACTTATATCACCACCAAGTGAGGTTGCTTTCTCTCTCCCGATCTCACCTACTTGTCTAGGAGCACCCCTGAGTTGTTACTTATTGATGGTGCAACAAGAACGATAGTCTTCATTTATATCACCACCAAGTGAGGCTGCTTTCTCTTCCCTGATCTCACCAACTTGTCTAGGAGCACCCCTGAGTTGTTACTTATTGATGGTGCAACAAGAACGATAGTCTTCATTTATATCACCACCAAGTGAGGTTGCTTTCTCTTCCCCGATCTCACCTTCTTGTCTAGGAGCACCCCTGATTTGTTACTTATTGATGGTGCAACAAGAACGATAGTCTTCATTTATATCACCACCAAGTGAGGTTGCTTTCTCTTCCCCGATCTCACCTACTTGTCTAGGAGCACCCCTGAGTTGTTACTTATTGATGGTGCAACAAGAACGATAGTCTTCATTTATATCACCACCAAGTGAGGCTGCTTTCTCTTCCCTGATCTCACCAACTTGTCTAGGAGCTCCCCTGAGTTGTTACTTATTGATGGTGCAACAAGAACGATAGTCTTCATTTATATCACCACCAAGTGAGGTGTCTTTCTCTTCCCCGATCTCACCAACTTGTCTAGGAGCACCCCTGAGTTGTTACTTATTGATGGTGCAACAAGAACGATAGTCATCATTTATATCACCACCAAGTGAGGCTGCTTTCTCTTCCCCGATCTCACCTACTTGTCTAGGAGCACCCCTGAGTTGTTACTTATTGATGGTGCAACAAGAACGATAGTCTTCACTTATATCACCACCAAGTGAGGCTGCTTTCTCTTCCCTGATCTCACCAACTTGTCTAGGAGCACCCCTGAGTTGTTACTTATTGATGGTGCAACAAAAACGATAGTCTTCATTTATATCACCACCAAGTGAGGTTGCTTTTTCCTCCCCGATCTCACCTACTTGTCTAGAAGCACCCCTGAGTTGTTACTTATTGATGGTGCAACAAGAACGATAGTCTTCATTTATGTCACCACCAAGTGAGGCTGCTTTCTCTTCCCTGATCTCACCAACTTGTCTAGGAGCACCCCTGAGTTGTTACTTATTGATGGTGCAACAAGAACGATAGTCTCCATTTATATCACCACCAAGTGAGGCTGCTTTCTCTTCCCTGATCTCACCACCTTGTCTAGGAGCACCCCTGAGTTGTTACTTATTGATGGTGCAACAAGAACGATAGTCTTCATTTATATCACCACCAAGTGAGGCTGCTTTCTGTTCCCCGATCTCACCTACTTGTCTAGGAGCACCCCTGAGTTGTTACTTATTGATGGTGCAACAAGAACGATAGTCTTCATTTATATCAACACCAAGTGAGGCTGCTTTCTCTTCCCTGATCTCACCAATTTGTCTAGGAGCACCCCTGAGTTGTTACTTATTGATGGTGCAACAAGAACGATAGTCTTCATTTATATCACCACCAAGTGAGGTTGTTTTCTCTTCCCCGATCTCACCTACTTGTCTAGGAGCACCAATGAGTTGTTACGTATTGATGGTGCAACAAGAACGATAGTCTACATTTATATCACCACCAAGTGAGGTTGCTTTCTCTTCCCTGATCTCACCAACTTGTCTAGGAGCACCCCTGAGTTGTTACTTATTGATGGTGCAACAAGAACGATAGTCTCCATTTATATCACCACCAAGTGAGGCTGCTTTCTCTTCCCTGATCTCACCAACTTGTCTAGGAGCACCCCTGAGTTGTTACTTATTGATGGTGCAACAAGAACGATAGTCTTCATTTATATCACCACCAAGTGAGGTTGCTTTCTCTACCCCGATCTCACCTACTTGTCTAGGAGCACCCCTGAGTTATTACTTATTGATGGTGCAACAAGAACGATAGTCTTCATTTATATCACCACCAAATGAGGCTGCTTTCTCTTCCCTGATCTCACCAACTTGTCTAGGAGCACCCCAGAGTTGTTCCTTATTGATGGTGTAACAAGAACGATAGTCTTCATTTATATCACCACCAAGTGAGGTTGCTTTCTCTTACCCGATCTCACCTACTTGTCTAGGAGCACCCATGAGTTGTTCCTTATTGATGGTGCAACAAGAACGATAGTCTTCATTTATATCACCACCAAGTGAGGCTGCTTTCTCTTCCCTGATCTCACCAACTTGTCTAGGAGCACCCCTGATTTGTTACTTATTGATGGTGCAACAAGAACGATAGTCTTCATTTATATCACCACCAAGTGAGGTTGCTTTCTCTTCCCCGATCTCACCTACTTGTCTAGGAGCACCCCAGAGTTGTTCCTTATTGATGGTGTAACAAGAACGATAGTCTTCATTTATATCACCACCAAGTGAGGCTGCTTTCTCTTCCCCGATCTCACCAACTTGTCTAGGAGCACCCCTGAGTTGTTCCTTATTGATGGTGTAACAAGAACGATAGTCTTCATTTATATCACCACCAAGTGAGGCTGCTTTCTCTTCCCCGGTCTCACCAACTTGTCTAGGAGCACCCCTGAGTTGTTATTTATTGATGGTGCAACAAGAACGATAGTCTTCATTTACATCACCACCAAGTGAGGTTGCTTTCCCTTCCCCGATCTCACCTACTTGTCTAGGAGCACCCCAGATTTGTTCCTTATTGATGGTGTAACAAGAACGATAGTCTTCATTTATATCACCACCAAGTGAGGTTGCTTTCTCTTCCCCGATCTCACCTACTTGTCTAGGAGCACCCCTGAGTTGTTATTTATTGATGGTGCAACAAGAACGATAGTCTTCATTTATATCACCACCAAGTGAGGCTGCTTTCTCTTCCCTGATCTCACCAACTTGTCTAGGAGCACCCCTGAGTTGTTACTTATTGATGGTGCAACAAGAACGATAGTCTTCATTTATGTCACCACCAAGTGAGGCTGCTTTCTCTTCCCTGATCTCACCAACTTGTCAAGGAGCACCCCTGAGTTGTTACTTATTGATGGTGCAACAAGAACGATAGTCTCCATTTATATCACCACCAAGTGAGGCTGCTTTCTCTTCCCTGATCTCACCAACTTGTCTAGGAGCACCCCTGAGTTGTTACTTATTGATGGTGCAACAAGAACGATAGTCTTCATTTATATCACCACCAAGTGAGGTTGCTTTCTCTTCCCCGATCTCACCTACTTGTCTAGGAGCACCCCTGAGTTGTTACTTATTGATGGTGCAACAAGAACGATTGTCTTCATTTATTTCACCACCAAGTGAGGCTGCTTTCTCTTCCCTGATCTCACCAACTTGTCTAGGAGCACCCCTGAGTTGTTACTTATTGATGGTGCAACAAGAACGATAGTCTTCATTTATATCACCACCAAGTGAGGTTGCTTTCTCTCTCCCGATCTCATCTACTTGTCTAGGAGCACCCCTGAGTTGTTACTTATTGATGGTGCAACAAGAACGATAGTCTTCATTTATATCACCACCAAATGAGGCTGCTTTCTCTTCCCTGATCTCACCAACGTGTCTAGGAGCTCCCCTGAGTTGTTACTTATTGATGGTGCAACAAGAACGATAGTCTTCATTTATATCACCACCAAGTGAGGTTGCTTTCTCTTCCCCGATCTCACCAACTTGTCTAGGAGCACCCCTGAGTTGTTACTTATTGATGGTGCAACAAGAACGATAGTCATCATTTATATCACCACCAAGTGAGGCTGCTTTCTCTTCCCCGATCTCACCTACTTGTCTAGGAGCACCCCTGAGTTGTTACTTATTGATGGTGCAACAAGAACGATAGTCATCATTTATATCACCACCAAGTGAGGCGGCTTTCTCTTCCCCGATCTCACCTACTTGTCTAGGAGCACCCCTGAGTTGTTACTTATTGATGGTGCAACAAGAACGATAGTCTTCATTTATATCACCACCAAGTGAGGCTGCTTTCTCTTCCCTGATCTCACCAACTTGTCTAGGAGCACCCCTGAGTTGTTACTTATTGATGGTGCAACAAGAACGATAGTCTTCATTTATATCACCACCAAGTGAGGTTGCTTTCTCTTCCCCGATCTCACCTACTTGTCTAGGAGCACCCCTGAGTTGTTACTTATTGATGGTGCAACAAGAACGATAGTCTTCATTTATATCACCACCAAGTGAGGCTGCTTTCTCTTCCCTGATCTCACCAACTTGTCTAGGAGCTCCCCTGAGTTGTTACTTATTGATGGTGCAACAAGAACGATAGTCTTCATTTATATCACCACCAAGTGAGGTGTCTTTCTCTTCCCCGATCTCACCAACTTGTCTAGGAGCACCCCTGAGTTGTTACTTATTGATGGTGCAACAAGAACGATAGTCATCATTTATATCACCACCAAGTGAGGCTGCTTTCTCTTCACCGATCTCACCTACTTGTCTAGGAGCACCCCTGAGTTGTTACTTATTGATGGTGCAACAAGAACGATAGTCTTCACTTATATCACCACCAAGTGAGGCTGCTTTCTCTTCCCTGATCTCACCAACTTGTCTAGGAGCACCCCTGAGTTGTTACTTATTGATGGTGCAACAAAAACGATAGTCTTCATTTATATCACCACCAAGTGAGGTTGCTTTTTCCTCCCCGATCTCACCTACTTGTCTAGGAGCACCCCTGAGTTGTTACTTATTGATGGTGCAACAAGAACGATAGTCTTCATTTATGTCACCACCAAGTGAGGCTGCTTTCTCTTCCCTGATCTCACCAACTTGTCTAGGAGCACCCCTGAGTTGTTACTTATTGATGGTGCAACAAGAACGATAGTCTCCATTTATATCACCACCAAGTGAGGCTGCTTTCTCTTCCCTGATCTCACCAACTTGTCTAGGAGCACCCCTGAGTTGTTACTTATTGATGGTGCAACAAGAACGATAGTCTTCATTTATATCACCACCAAGTGAGGCTGCTTTCTTTTCCCCGATCTCACCTACTTGTCTAGGAGCACCCCTGAGTTGTTACTTATTGATGATGCAACAAGAACGATAGTCTTCATTTATATCACCACCAAGTGAGGCTGCTTTCTCTTCCCTGATCTCACCAACTTGTCTAGGAGCACCCCTGAGTTGTTACTTATTAATGGTGCAACAAGAACGATAGTCTTCATTTATATCACCACCAAGTGAGGTTGTTTTCTCTTCCCCGATCTCACCTACTTGTCTAGGAGCACCAATGAGTTGTTACGTATTGATGGTGCAACAAGAACGATAGTCTACATTTATATCACCACCAAGTGAGGTTGCTTTCTCTTCCCTGATCTCACCAACTTGTCTAGGAGCACCCCTGAGTTGTTACTTATTGATGGTGCAACAAGAACGATAGTCTTCATTTATGTCACCACCAAGTGAGGCTGCTTTCTCTTCCCTGATCTCACCAACTTGTCTAGGAGCACCCCTGAGTTGTTACTTATTGATGGTGCAACAAGAACGATAGTCTCCATTTATATCACCACCAAGTGAGGCTGCTTTCTCTTCCCTGATCTCACCAACTTGTCTAGGAGCACCCCTGAGTTGTTACTTATTGATGGTGCAACAAGAACGATAGTCTTCATTTATATCACCACCAAGTGAGGTTGCTTTCTCTTCCCCGATCTCACCTACTTGTCTATGAGCACCCCTGAGTTGTTACTTATTGATGGTGCAACAAGAACGATAGTCTTCATTTATATCACCACCAAATGAGGCTGCTTTCTCTTCCCTGATCTCACCAACTTGTCTAGGAGCACCCCAGAGTTGTTCCTTATTGATGGTGTAACAAGAACGATAGTCTTCATTTATATCACCACCAAGTGAGGTTGCTTTCTCTTACCCGATCTCACCTACTTGTCTAGGAGCACCCATGAGTTGTTCCTTATTGATGGTGCAACAAAAACGATAGTCTTCATTTATATCACCACCAAGTGAGGCTGCTTTCTCTTCCCTGATCTCACCAACTTGTCTAGGAGCACCCCTGATTTGTTACTTATTGATGGTGCAACAAGAACGATAGTCTTCATTTATATCACCACCAAGTGAGGTTGCTTTCTCTTCCCCGATCTCACCTACTTGTCTAGGAGCACCCCAGAGTTGTTCCTTATTGATGGTGTAACAAGAACGATAGTCTTCATTTATATCACCACCAAGTGAGGCTGCTTTCTCTTCCCCGAACTCACCAACTTGTCTAGGAGCACCCCTGAATTGTTCCTTATTGATGGTGTAACAAGAACGATAGTCTTCATTTATATCACCACCAAGTGAGGCTGCTTTCTCTTCCCCGGTCTCACCAACTTGTCTAGGAGCACCCCTGAGTTGTAACTTATTGATGGTGCAACAAGAACGATAGTCTTCATTTATATCACCACCAAGTGAGGTTGCTTTCCCTTCCCCGATCTCACCTACTTGTCTAGGAGCACCCCTGAGTTATTACTTATTGATGGTGCAACAAGAACGATAGTCTTCATTTATATCACCACCAAATGAGGCTGCTTTCTCTTCCCTGATCTCACCAACGTGTCTAGGAGCTCCCCTGAGTTGTTACTTATTGATGGTGCAACAAGAACGATAGTCTTCATTTATATCACCACCAAGTGAGGTTGCTTTCTCTTCCCCGATCTCACCAACTTGTCTAGGAGCACCCCTGAGTTGTTACTTATTGATGGTGCAACAAGAACGATAGTCATCATTTATATCACCACCAAGTGAGGCTGCTTTCTCTTCCCCGATCTCACCTACTTGTCTAGGAGCACCCGTGAGTTGTTACTTATTGATGGTGCAACAAGAACGATTCATTTATATCACCACCAAGTGAGGCTGCTTTCTCTTCCCTGACCTCACCAACTTGTCTAGGAGCACCCCTGAGTTGTTACTTATTGATGGTGCAACAAGAACGATAGTTTTCATTTATATCACCACCAAGTGAGGTTGCTTTCTCTCTCCCGATCTCACCTACTTGTCTAGGAGCACCCCTGAGTTGTTACTTATTGATGGTGCAACAAGAACGATAGTCTTCATTTATATCACCACCAAGTGAGGCTGCTTTCTCTTCCCTGATCTCACCAACTTGTCTAGGAGCACCCCTGAGTTGTTACTTATTGATGGTGCAACAAGAACGATAGTCTTCATTTATATCACCACCAAGTGAGGTTGCTTTCTCTTCCCCGATCTCACCTTCTTGTCTAGGAGCACCCCTGATTTGTTCCTTATTGATGGTGCAACAAGAACGATAGTCTTCATTTATATCACCACCAAGTGAGGTTGCTTTCTCTTCCCCGATCTCACCTACTTGTCTATGAGCACCCCTGAGTTGTTACTTATTGATGGTGCAACAAGAACGATAGTCTTCATTTATATCACCACCAAGTGAGGCTGCTTTCTCTTCCCTGATCTCACCAACTTGTCTAGGAGCTCCCCTGAGTTGTTACTTATTGATGGTGCAACAAGAACGATAGTCTTCATTTATATCACCACCAAGTGAGGTGTCCTTCTCTTCCCCGATCTCACCAACTTGTCTAGGAGCACCCCTGAGTTGTTACTTATTGATGGTGCAACAAGAACGATAGTCATCATTTATATCACCACCAAGTGAGGCTGCTTTCTCTTCCCCGATCTCACCTACTTGTCTAGGAGCACCCCTGAGTTGTTACTTATTGATGGTGCAACAAGAACGATAGTCTTCACTTATATCACTACCAAGTGAGGCTGCTTTCTCTTCCCTGATCTCACCAACTTGTCTAGGAGCACCCCTGAGTTGTTACTTATTGATGGTGCAACAAAAACGATAGTCTTCATTTATATCACCACCAAGTGAGGTTGCATTTTCCTCCCCGATCTCACCTACTTGTCTAGGAGCACCCCTGAGTTGTTACTTATTGATGGTGCAACAAGAACGATAGTCTTCATTTATGTCACCACCAAGTGAGGCTGCTTTCTCTTCCCTGATCTCACCAACTTGTCTAGGAGCACCCCTGAGTTGTTACTTATTGATGGTGCAACAAGAACGATAGTCTCCATTTATATCACCACCAAGTGAGGCTGCTTTCTCTTCCCTGATCTCACCAACTTGTCTAGGAGCACCCCTGAGTTGTTACTTATTGATGGTGCAACAAGAACGATAGTCTTCATTTATATCACCACCAAGTGAGGCTGCTTTCTGTTCCCCGATCTCACCTACTTGTCTAGGAGCACCCCTGAGTCGTTACTTATTGATGGTGCAACATGAACGATAGTCTTCATTTATATCAACACCAAGTGAGGCTGCTTTCTCTTCCCTGATCTCACCAACTTGTCTAGGAGCACCCCTGAGTTGTTACTTATTGATGGTGCAACAAGAACGATAGTCTTCATTTATATCACCACCAAGTGAGGTTGTTTTCTCTTCCCCGATCTCACCTACTTGTCTAGGAGCACCAATGAGTTGTTACGTATTGATGGTGCAACAAGAACGATAGTCTACATTTATATCACCACCAAGTGAGGTTGCTTTCTCTTCCCTGATCTCACCAACTTGTCTAGGAGCACCCCTGAGTTGTTACTTATTGATGGTGCAACAAGAACGATAGTCTTCATTTATGTCACCACCAAGTGAGGCTGCTTTCTCTTCCCTGATCTCACCAACTTGTCTAGGAGCACCCCTGAGTTGTTACTTATTGATGGTGCAACAAGAACGATAGTCTCCATTTATATCACCACCAAGTGAGGCTGCTTTCTCTTCCCTGATCTCACCAACTTGTCTATGAGCACCCCTGAGTTGTTACTTATTGATGGTGCAACAAGAACGATAGTCTTCATTTATATCACCACCAAGTGAGGTTGATTTCTTTTCCCCGATCTCACCTACTTGTCTAGGAGCACCCCTGAGTTGTTACTTATTGATGGTGCAACAAGAACGATAGTCTTCATTTATATCACCACCAAATGAGGCTGCTTTCTCTTCCCTGATCTCACCAACTTGTCTAGGAGCACCCCAGAGTTGTTCCTTATTGATGGTGTAACAAGAACGATAGTCTTCATTTATATCACCACCAAGTGAGGTTGCTTTCTCTTACCCGATCTCACCTACTTGTCTAGGAGCACCCATGAGTTGTTCCTTATTGATGGTGCAACAAGAACGATAGTCTTCATTTATATCACCACCAAGTGAGGCTGCTTTCTCTTCCCTGATCTCACCAACTTGTCTAGGAGCACCCCTGATTTGTTACTTATTGATGGTGCAACAAGAACGATAGTCTTCATTTATATCACCACCAAGTGAGGTTGCTTTCTCTTCCCCGATCTCACCTACTTGTCTAGGAGCACCCCAGAGTTGTTCCTTATTGATGGTGTAACAAGAACGATAGTCTTCATTTATATCACCACCAAGTGAGGCTGCTTTCTCTTTCCCGATCTCACCAACTTGTCTAGGAGCACCCCTGAGTTGTTCCTTATTGATGGTGTAACAAGAACGATAGTCTTCATTTATATCACCACCAAGTGAGGCTGCTTTCTCTTCCCCGGTCTCACCAACTTGTCTAGGAGCACCCCTGAGTTGTTACTTATTGATGGTGCAACAAGAACGATAGTCTTCATTTACATCACCACCAAGTGAGGTTGCTTTCCCTTCCCCGATCTCACCTACTTGTCTAGGAGCACCCCAGATTTGTTCCTTATTGATGGTGTAACAAGAACGATAGTCTTCATTTATATCACCACCAAGTGAGGTTGCTTTCTCTTCCCCGATCTCACCTACTTGTCTAGGAGCACCCCTGAGTTGTTACTTATTGATGGTGCAACAAGAACGATAGTCTTCATTTATGTCACCACCAAGTGAGGCTGCTTTCTCTTCCCTGATCTCACCAACTTGTCAAGGAGCACCCCTGAGTTGTTACTTATTGATGGTGCAACAAGAACGATAGTCTCCATTTATATCACCACCAAGTGAGGCTGCTTTCTCTTCCCTGATCTCACCAACTTGTCTAGGAGCACCCCTGAGTTGTTACTTATTGATGGTGCAACAAGAACGATAGTCTTCATTTATATCACCACCAAGTGAGGTTGCTTTCTCTTCCCCGATCTCACCTACTTGTCTAGGATCACCCCTGAGTTGTTACTTATTGATGGTGCAACAAGAACGATAGTCTTCATTTATTTCACCACCAAGTGAGGCTGCTTTCTCTTCCCTGATCTCACCAACTTGTCTAGGAGCACCCCTGAGTTGTTACTTATTGATGGTGCAACAAGAACGATAGTCTTCATTTATATCACCACCAAGTGAGGTTGCTTTCTCTCTCCCGATCTCATCTACTTGTCTAGGAGCACCCCTGAGTTGTTACTTATTGATGGTGCAACAAGAACGATAGTCTTCATTTATATCACCACCAAATGAGGCTGCTTTCTCTTCCCTGATCTCACCAACGTGTCTAGGAGCTCCTCTGAGTTGTTACTTATTGATGGTGCAACAAGAACGATAGTCTTCATTTATATAACCACCAAGTGAGGTTGCTTTCTCTTCCCCGATCTCACCAACTTGTCTAGGAGCACCCCTGAGTTGTTACTTATTGATGGTGCAACAAGAACGATAGTCATCATTTATATCACCACCAAGTGAGGCTGCTTTCTCTTCCCCGATTTCACCTACTTGTCTAGGAGCACCCCTGAGTTGTTACTTATTGATGGTGCAACAAGAACGATAGTCATCATTTATATCACCACCAAGTGAGGCTGCTTTCTCTTCCCCGATCTCACCTACTTGTCTAGGAGCACCCCTGAGTTGTTACTTATTGATGGTGCAACAAGAACGATAGTCTTCATTTATATCACCACCAAGTGAGGCTGCTTTCTCTTCCCTGATCTCACCAACTTGTCTAGGAGCACCCCTGAGTTGTTACTTATTGATGGTGCACAAGAACGATAGTCTTCATTTATATCACCACCAAGTGAGGTTGCTTTCTCTTCCCCGATCTCACCTACTTGTCTAGGAGCACCCCAGAGTTGTTCCTTATTTATGGTGTAACAAGAACGATAGTCTTCATTTATATCACCACCAAGTGAGGCTGCTTTCTCTTCCCCGATCTCACCAACTTGTCTAGGAGCACCCCTGAGTTGTTCCTTATTGATGGTGTAACAAGAACGATAGTCTTCATTTATATCACCACCAAGTGAGGCTGCTTTCTCTTCCCCGGTCTCACCAACTTGTCTAGGAGCACCCCTGAGTTGTTACTTATTGATGGTGCAACAAGAACGATAGTCTTCATTTACATCACCACCAAGTGAGGTTGCTTTCCCTTCCCCGATCTCACCTACTTGTCTAGGAGCACCCCAGATTTGTTCCTTATTGATGGTGTAACAAGAACGATAGTCTTCATTTATATCACCACCAAGTGAGGTTGCTTTCTCTTCCCCGATCTCACCTACTTGTCTAGGAGCACCCCTGAGTTGTTACTTATTGATGGTGCAACAAGAACGATAGTCTTCATTTATATCACCACCAAGTGAGGCTGCTTTCTCTTCCCTGATCTCACCAACTTGTCTAGGAGCACCCCTGAGTTGTTACTTATTGATGGTGCAACAAGAACGATAGTCTTCATTTATGTCACCACCAAGTGAGGCTGCTTTCTCTTCCCTGATCTCACCAACTTGTCAAGGAGCACCCCTGAGTTGTTACTTATTGATGGTGCAACAAGAACGATAGTCTCCATTTATATCACCACCAAGTGAGGCTGCTTTCTCTTCCCTGATCTCACCAACTTGTCTAGGAGCACCCCTGAGTTGTTACTTATTGATGGTGCAACAAGAACGATAGTCTTCATTTATATCACCACCAAGTGAGGTTGCTTTCTCTTCCCCGATCTCACCTACTTGTCTAGGAGCACCCCTGAGTTGTTACTTATTGATGGTGCAACAAGAACGATAGTCTTCATTTATTTCACCACCAAGTGAGGCTGCTATCTCTTCCCTGATCTCACCAACTTGTCTAGGAGCACCCCTGAGTTGTTACTTATTGATGGTGCAACAAGAACGATAGTCTTCATTTATATCACCACCAAGTGAGGTTGCTTTCTCTCTCCCGATCTCATCTACTTGTCTAGGAGCACCCCTGAGTTGTTACTTATTGATGGTGCAACAAGAACGATAGTCTTCATTTATATCACCACCAAATGAGGCTGCTTTCTCTTCCCTGATCTCACCAACGTGTCTAGGAGCTCCCCTGAGTTGTTACTTATTGATGGTGCAACAAGAACGATAGTCTTCATTTATATCACCACCAAGTGAGGTTGCTTTCTCTTCCCCGATCTCACCAACTTGTCTAGGAGCACCCCTGAGTTGTTACTTATTGATGGTGCAACAAGAACGATAGTCATCATTTATATCACCACCAAGTGAGGCTGCTTTCTCTTCCCCGATCTCACCTACTTGTCTAGGAGCACCCCTGAGTTGTTACTTATTGATGGTGCAACAAGAACGATAGTCATCATTTATATCACCACCAAGTGAGGCTGCTTTCTCTTCCCCGATCTCACCTACTTGTCTAGGAGCACCCCTGAGTTGTTACTTATTGATGGTGCAACAAGAACGATAGTCTTCATTTATATCACCACCAAGTGAGGCTGCTTTCTCTTCCCTGATCTCACCAACTTGTCTAGGAGCACCCCTGAGTTGTTACTTATTGATGGTGCAACAAGAACGATAGTCTTCATTTATATCACCACCAAGTGAGGTTGCTTTCTCTCTCCCGATCTCACCTACTTGTCTAGGAGCACCCCTGAGTTGTTACTTATTGATGGTGCAACAAGAACGATAGTCTTCATTTATATCACCACCAAGTGAGGCTGCTTTCTCTTCCCTGATCTCACCAACTTGTCTAGGAGCACCCCTGAGTTGTTACTTATTGATGGTGCAACAAGAACGATAGTCTTCATTTATATCACCACCAAGTGAGGTTGCTTTCTCTTCCCCGATCTCACCTTCTTGTCTAGGAGCACCCCTGATTTGTTACTTATTGATGGTGCAACAAGAACGATAGTCTTCATTTATATCACCACCAAGTGAGGTTGCTTTCTCTTCCCCGATCTCACCTACTTGTCTAGGAGCACCCCTGAGTTGTTACTTATTGATGGTGCAACAAGAACGATAGTCTTCATTTATATCACCACCAAGTGAGGCTGCTTTCTCTTCCCTGATCTCACCAACTTGTCTAGGAGCTCCCCTGAGTTGTTACTTATTGATGGTGCAACAAGAACGATAGTCTTCATTTATATCACCACCAAGTGAGGTGTCTTTCTCTTCCCCGATCTCACCAACTTGTCTAGGAGCACCCCTGAGTTGTTACTTATTGATGGTGCAACAAGAACGATAGTCATCATTTATATCACCACCAAGTGAGGCTGCTTTCTCTTCCCCGATCTCACCTACTTGTCTAGGAGCACCCCTGAGTTGTTACTTATTGATGGTGCAACAAGAACGATAGTCTTCACTTATATCACCACCAAGTGAGGCTGCTTTCTCTTCCCTGATCTCACCAACTTGTCTAGGAGCACCCCTGAGTTGTTACTTATTGATGGTGCAACAAAAACGATAGTCTTCATTTATATCACCACCAAGTGAGGTTGCTTTTTCCTCCCCGATCTCACCTACTTGTCTAGGAGCACCCCTGAGTTGTTACTTAGTGATGGTGCAACAAGAACGATAGTCTTCATTTATGTCACCACCAAGTGAGGCTGCTTTCTCTTCCCTGATCTCACCAACTTGTCTAGGAGCACCCCTGAGTTGTTACTTATTGATGGTGCAACAAGAACGATAGTCTCCATTTATATCACCACCAAGTGAGGCTGCTTTCTCTTCCCTGATCTCACCAACTTGTCTAGGAGCACCCCTGAGTTGTTACTTATTGATGGTGCAACAAGAACGATAGTCTTCATTTATATCACCACCAAGTGAGGCTGCTTTCTTTTCCCCGATCTCACCTACTTGTCTAGGAGCACCCCTGAGTTGTTACTTATTGATGATGCAACAAGAACGATAGTCTTCATTTATATCACCACCAAGTGAGGCTGCTTTCTCTTCCCTGATCTCACCAACTTGTCTAGGAGCACCCCTGAGTTGTTACTTATTGATGGTGCAACAAGAACGATAGTCTTCATTTATATCACCACCAAGTGAGGTTGTTTTCTCTTCCCCGATCTCACCTACTTGTCTAGGAGCACCAATGAGTTGTTACGTATTGATGGTGCAACAAGAACGATAGTCTACATTTATATCACCACCAAGTGAGGTTGCTTTCTCTTCCCTGATCTCACCAACTTGTCTAGGAGCACCCCTGAGTTGTTACTTATTAATGGTGCAACAAGAACGATAGTCTTCATTTATGTCACCACCAAGTGAGGCTGCTTTCTCTTCCCTGATCTCACCAACTTGTCTAGGAGCACCCCTGAGTTGTTACTTATTGATGGTGCAACAAGAACGATAGTCTCCATTTATATCACCACCAAGTGAGGCTGCTTTCTCTTCCCTGATCTCACCAACTTGTCTAGGAGCACCCCTGAGTTGTTACTTATTGATGGTGCAACAAGAACGATAGTCTTCATTTATATCACCACCAAGTGAGGTTGCTTTCTCTTCCCCGATCTCACCTACTTGTCTATGAGCACCCCTGAGTTGTTACTTATTGATGGTGCAACAAGAACGATAGTCTTCATTTATATCACCACCAAATGAGGCTGCTTTCTCTTCCCTGATCTCACCGACTTGTCTAGGAGCACCCCAGAGTTGTTCCTTATTGATGGTGTAACAAGAACGATAGTCTTCATTTATATCACCACCAAGTGAGGTTGCTTTCTCTTACCCGATCTCACCTACTTGTCTAGGAGCACCCATGAGTTGTTCCTTATTGATGGTGCAACAAGAACGATAGTCTTCATTTATATCACCACCAAGTGAGGCTGCTTTCTCTTCCCTGACCTCACCAACTTGTCTAGGAGCACCCCTGATTTGTTACTTATTGATGGTGCAACAAGAACGATAGTCTTCATTTATATCACCACCAAGTGAGGTTGCTTTCTCTTCCCCGATCTCACCTACTTGTCTAGGAGCACCCCAGAGTTGTTCCTTATTGATGGTGTAACAAGAACGATAGTCTTCATTTATATCACCACCAAGTGAGGCTGCTTTCTCTTCCCCGATCTCACCAACTTGTCTAGGAGCACCCCTGAGTTGTTCCTTATTGATGGTGTAACAAGAACGATAGTCTTCATTTATATCACCACCAAGTGAGGCTGCTTTCTCTTCCCCGGTCTCACCAACTTGTCTAGGAGCACCCCTGAGTTGTTACTTATTGATGGTGCAACAAGAACGATAGTCTTCATTTATATCACCACCAAGTGAGGTTGCTTTCCCTTCCCCGATCTCACCTACTTGTCTAGGAGCACCCCAGATTTGTTCCTTATTGATGGTGTAACAAGAACGATAGTCTTCATTTATATCACCACCAAGTGAGGTTGCTTTCTCTTCCCCGATCTCACCTACTTGTCTAGGAGCACCCCTGAGTTGTTACTTATTGATGGTGCAACAAGAACGATAGTCTTCATTTATATCACCACCAAGTGAGGCTGCTTTCTCTTCCCTGATCTCACCAACTTGTCTAGGAGCACCCCTGAGTTGTTACTTATTGATGGTGCAACAAGAACGATAGTCTTCATTTATGTCACCACCAAGTGAGGCTGCTTTCTCTTCCCTGATCTCACCAACTTGTCTAGGAGCACCCCTGAGTTACTTATTGATGGTGCAACAAGAACGATAGTCTCCATTTATATCACCACCAAGTGAGGCTGCTTTCTCTTCCCTGATCTCACCAACTTGTCTAGGAGCACCCCTGAGTTGTTACTTATTGATGGTGCAACAAGAACGATAGTCTTCATTTATATCACCACCAAGTGAGGTTGCTTTCTCTTCCCCGATCTCACCTACTTGTCTAGGAGCACCCCTGAGTTGTTACTTATTGATGGTGCAACAAGAACGATAGTCTTCATTTATTTCACCACCAAGTGAGGCTGCTTTCTCTTCCCTGATCTCACCAACTTGTCTAGGAGCACCCCTGAGTTGTTACTTATTGATGGTGCAACAAGAACGATAGTCTTCATTTATATCACCACCAAGTGAGGTTGCTTTCTCTCTCCCGATCTCATCTACTTGTCTAGGAGCACCCCTGAGTTGTTACTTATTGATGGTGCAACAAGAACGATAGTCTTCATTTATATCACCACCAAATGAGGCTGCTTTCTCTTCCCTGATCTCACCAACGTGTCTAGGAGCTCCCCTGAGTTGTTACTTATTGATGGTGCAACAAGAACGATAGTCTTCATTTATATCACCACCAAGTGAGGTTGCTTTCTCTTCCCCGATCTCACCAACTTGTCTAGGAGCACCCCTGAGTTGTTACTTATTGATGGTGCAACAAGAACGATAGTCATCATTTATATCACCACCAAGTGAGGCTGCTTTCTCTTCCCCGATCTCACCTACTTGTCTAGGAGCACCCCTGAGTTGTTACTTATTGATGGTGCAACAAGAACGATAGTCTTCATTTATATCACCACCAAGTGAGGCTGCTTTCTCTTCCCTGATCTCACCAACTTGTCTAGGAGCACCCCTGAGTTGTTACTTATTGATGGTGCAACAAAAACGATAGTCTTCATTTATATCACCACCAAGTGAGGTTGCTTTCTCTTCCCCGATCTCACCTACTTGTCTAGGAGCACCCCTGAGTTGTTACTTATTGATGGTGCAACAAGAACGATAGTCTTCATTTATGTCACCACCAAGTGAGGCTGCTTTCTCTTCCCTGATCTCACCAACTTGTCTAGGAGCACCCCTGAGTTGTTACTTATTGATGGTGCAACAAGAACGATAGTCTCCATTTATATCACCACCAAGTGAGGCTGCTTTCTCTTCCCTGATCTCACCAACTTGTCTAGGAGCACCCCTGAGTTGTTACTTATTGATGGTGCAACAAGAACGATAGTCTTCATTTATATCACCACCAAGTGAGGCAGCTTTCTCTTCCCTGATCTCACCAACTTGTCTAGGAGCACCCCAGAGTTGTTCCTTATTGATGGTGTAACAAGAACGATAGTCTTCATTTATATCACCACCAAGTGAGGTTGCTTTCTCTTCCCCGATCTCACCTACTTGTCTAGGAGCACCCATGAGTTGTTCCTTATTGATGGTGCAACAAGAACGATAGTCTTCATTTATATCACCACCAAGTGAGGCTGCTTTCTCTTCCCTGATCTCACCAACTTGTCTAGGAGCACCCCTGAGTTGTTACTTATTGATGGTGCAACAAGAACGATAGTCTTCATTTATATCACCACCAAGTGAGGTTGCTTTCTCTTCCCCGATCTCACCTACTTGTCTAGGAGCACCCCAGATTTGTTCCTTATTGATGGTGTAACAAGAACGATAGTCTTCATTTATATCACCACCAAGTGAGGCTGCTTTCTCTTCCCCGATCTCACCAACTTGTCTAGGAGCACCCCTGAGTTGTTCCTTATTGATGGTGTAACAAGAACGATAGTCTTCATTTATATCACCACCAAGTGAGGCTGCTTTCTCTTCCCCGGTCTCACCAACTTGTCTAGGAGCACCCCTGAGTTGTTACTTATTGATGGTGCAACAAGAACGATAGTCTTCATTTATATCACCACCAAGTGAGGTTGCTTTCTCTTCCCCGATCTCACCTACTTGTCTAGGAGCACCCCAGAGTTGTTCCTTATTGATGGTGTAACAAGAACGATAGTCTTCACTTATATCACCACCAAGTGAAGTTGTTTCTCTTCCCCGATCTCACCTACTTGTCTAGGAGCACCCCTGAGTTGTTACTTATTGATGGTGCAACAAGAACGATAGTCTTCATTTATATCACCCCCAAGTGAGGTTGCTTTCTCTTCCCCGATCTCACCTACTTGTCTAGGAGCACCCCTGAGTTGTTACTTATTGATGGTGCAACAAGAACGATAGTCTTCATTTATATCACCACCAAGTGAGGCTGCTTTCTCTTCCCTGATCTCACCAACTTGTCTAGGAGCACCCCTGAGTTGTTACTTATTGATGGTGCAACAAGAACGATAGTCTTCATTTATGTCACCACCAAGTGAGGCTGCTTTCTCTTCCCTGATCTCACCAACTTGTCTAGGAGCACCCCTGAGTTGTTACTTATTGATGGTGCAACAAGAACGATAGTCTCCATTTATATCACCACCAAGTGAGGCTGCTTTCTCTTCCCTGATCTCACCAACTTGTCTAGGAGCACCCCTGAGTTGTTACTTATTGATGGTGCAACAAGAACGATAGTCTTCATTTACATCACCACCAAGTGAGGTTGCTTTCTCTTCCCCGATCTCACCTACTTGTCTAGGAGCACCCCTGACTTGTTACTTATTGATGGTGCAACAAGAACGATAGTCTTCATTTATTTCACCACCAAGTGAGGCTGCTTTCTCTTCCCTGATCTCACCAACTTGTCTAGGAGCACCCCTGAGTTGTTACTTATTGATGGTGCAACAAGAACGATAGTCTTCATTTATATCACCACCAAGTGAGGTTGCTTTCTCTCTCCCGATCTCATCTACTTGTCTAGGAGCACCCCTGAGTTGTTACTTATTGATGGTGCAACAAGAACGATAGTCTTCATTTATATCACCACCAAATGAGGCTGCTTTCTCTTCCCTGATCTCACCTACTTGTCTAGGAGCACCCCTGAGTTGTTACTTATTGATGGTGCAACAAGAACGATAGTCATCATTTATATCACCACCAAGTGAGGCTGCTTTCTCTTCCCCGATCTCACCTACTTGTCTAGGAGCACCCCTGAGTTGTTACTTATTGATGGTGCAACAAGAACGATAGTCTTCATTTATATCACCACCAAGTGAGGCTGCTTTCTCTTCCCTGATCTCACCAACTTGTCTAGGAGCACCCCTGAGTTGTTTCTTATTGATGGTGCAACAAAAACGATAGTCTTCATTTATATCACCACCAAGTGAGGTTGCTTTCTCTTCCCCGATCTCACCTGCTTGTCTAGGAGCACCCCTGAGTTGTTACTTATTGATGGTGCAACAAGAACGATAGTCTTCATTTATGTCACCACCAAGTGAGGCTGCTTTCTCTTCCCTGATCTCACCAACTTGTCTAGGAGCACCCCTGAGTTGTTACTTATTGATGGTGCAACAAGAACGATAGTCTCCATTTATATCACCACCAAGTGAGGCTGCTTTCTCTTCCCTGATCTCACCAACTTGACTAGGAGCACCCCTGAGTTGTTACTTATTGATGGTGCAACAAGAACGATAGTCTTCATTTATATCACCACCAAGTGAGGTTGCTTTCTCTTCCCCGATCTCACCTACTTGTCTAGGAGCACCCCTGAGTTGTTACTTCTTGATGGTGCAACAAGAACGATAGTCTTCATTTATATCGCCACCAAGTGAGGCTGCTTTCTCTTCCCTGATCTCACCAACTTGTCTAGGAGCACCCCAGAGTTGTTCCTTATTGATGGTGTAACAAGAACGATAGTCTTCATTTATATCACCACCAAGTGAGGTTGCTTTCTCTTCCCCGATCTCACCTACTTGTCTAGGAGCACCCATGAGTTGTTCCTTATTGATGGTGCAACAAGAACGATAGTCTTCATTTATATCACCACCAAGTGAGGCTGCTTTCTCTTCCCTGATCGCACCAACTTGTCTAGGAGCACCCCTGAGTTGTTACTTATTGATGGTGCAACAAGAACGATAGTCTTCATTTATATCACCACCAAGTGAGGTTGCATTCTCTTCCCCGATCTCACCTACTTGTCTAGGAGCACCCCAGAGTTGTTCCTTATTGATGGTGTAACAAGAACGATAGTCTTCATTTATATCACCACCAAGTGAGGCTGCTTTCTCTTCCCCGATCTCACCAACTTGTCTAGGAGCACCCCTGAGTTGTTACTTATTGATGGTGCAACAAGAACGATAGTCTCCATTTATATCACCACCAAGTGAGGCTGCTTTCTCTTCCCTGATCTCACCAACTTGTCTAGGAGCACCCCTGAGTTGTTACTTATTGATGGTGCAACAAGAACGATAGTCTTCATTTATATCACCACCAAGTGAGGTTGCTTTCTCTTCCCCGATCTCACCTACTTGTCTAGGAGCACCCCTGAGTTGTTACTTATTGATGGTGCAACAAGAACGATAGTCTTCATTTATTTCACCACCAAGTGAGGCTGCTTTCTCTTCCCTGATCTCACCAACTTGTCTAGGAGCACCCCTGAGTTGTTACTTATTGATGGTGCAACAAGAACGATAGTCTTCATTTATATCACCACCAAGTGAGGCTGCTTTCTCTCTCCCGATCTCATCTACTTGTCTAGGAGCACCCCTGAGTTGTTACTTATTGATGGTGCAACAAGAACGATAGTCTCCATTTATATCACCACCAAGTGAGGCTGCTTTCTCTTCCCCGATCTCACCAACTTGTCTAGGAGCACCCCTGAGTTGTTACTTATTGATGGTGCAACAAGAACGATAGTCTCCATTTATATCACCACCAAGTGAGGCTGCTTTCTCTTCCCTGATCTCACCAACTTGTCTAGGAGCACCCCTGAGTTGTTACTTATTGATGGTGCAACAAGAACGATAGTCTTCATTTATATCACCACCAAGTGAGGCAGCTTTCTCTTCCCTGATCTCACCAACTTGTCTAGGAGCACCCCAGAGTTGTTCCTTATTGATGGTGTAACAAGAACGATAGTCTTCATTTATATCACCACCAAGTGAGGTTGCTTTCTCTTCCCCGATCTCACCTACTTGTCTAGGAGCACCCATGAGTTGTTCCTTATTGATGGTGCAACAAGAACGATAGTCTTCATTTATATCACCACCAAGTGAGGCTGCTTTCTCTTCCCTGATCTCACCAACTTGTCTAGGAGCACCCCTGAGTTGTTACTTATTGATGGTGCAACAAGAACGATAGTCTTCATTTATATCACCACCAAGTGAGGTTGCTTTCTCTTCCCCGATCTCACCTACTTGTCTAGGAGCACCCCAGATTTGTTCCTTATTGATGGTGTAACAAGAACGATAGTCTTCATTTATATCACCACCAAGTGAAGCTGCTTTCTCTTCCCCGATCTCACCAACTTGTCTAGGAGCACCCCTGAGTTGTTCCTTATTGATGGTGTAACAAGAACGATAGTCTTCATTTATATCACCACCAAGTGAGGCTGCTTTCTCTTCCCCGGTCTCACCAACTTGTCTAGGAGCACCCCTGAGTTGTTACTTATTGATGGTGCAACAAGAACGATAGTCTTCATTTATATCACCACCAAGTGAGGTTGCTTTCTCTTCCCCGATCTCACCTACTTGTCTAGGAGCACCCCAGAGTTGTTCCTTATTGATGGTGTAACAAGAACGATAGTCTTCACTTATATCACCACCAAGTGAAGTTGTTTCTCTTCCCCGATCTCACCTACTTGTCTAGGAGCACCCCTGAGTTGTTACTTATTGATGGTGCAACAAGAACGATAGTCTTCATTTATATCACCCCCAAGTGAGGTTGCTTTCTCTTCCCCGATCTCACCTACTTGTCTAGGAGCACCCCTGAGTTGTTACTTATTGATGGTGCAACAAGAACGATAGTCTTCATTTATATCACCACCAAGTGAGGCTGCTTTCTCTTCCCTGATCTCACCAACTTGTCTAGGAGCACCCCTGAGTTGTTACTTATTGATGGTGCAACAAGAACGATAGTCTTCATTTATGTCACCACCAAGTGAGGCTGCTTTCTCTTCCCTGATCTCACCAACTTGTCTAGGAGCACCCCTGAGTTGTTACTTATTGATGGTGCAACAAGAACGATAGTCTCCATTTATATCACCACCAAGTGAGGCTGCTTTCTCTTCCCTGATCTCACCAACTTGTCTAGGAGCACCCCTGAGTTGTTACTTATTGATGGTGCAACAAGAACGATAGTCTTCATTTACATCACCACCAAGTGAGGTTGCTTTCTCTTCCCCGATCTCACCTACTTGTCTAGGAGCACCCCTGACTTGTTACTTATTGATGGTGCAACAAGAACGATAGTCTTCATTTATTTCACCACCAAGTGAGGCTGCTTTCTCTTCCCTGATCTCACCAACTTGTCTAGGAGCACCCCTGAGTTGTTACTTATTGATGGTGCAACAAGAACGATAGTCTTCATTTATATCACCACCAAGTGAGGTTGCTTTCTCTCTCCCGATCTCATCTACTTGTCTAGGAGCACCCCTGAGTTGTTACTTATTGATGGTGCAACAAGAACGATAGTCTTCATTTATATCACCACCAAATGAGGCTGCTTTCTCTTCCCTGATCTCACCTACTTGTCTAGGAGCACCCCTGAGTTGTTACTTATTGATGGTGCAACAAGAACGATAGTCATCATTTATATCACCACCAAGTGAGGCTGCTTTCTCTTCCCCGATCTCACCTACTTGTCTAGGAGCACCCCTGAGTTGTTACTTATTGATGGTGCAACAAGAACGATAGTCTTCATTTATATCACCACCAAGTGAGGCTGCTTTCTCTTCCCTGATCTCACCAACTTGTCTAGGAGCACCCCTGAGTTGTTTCTTATTGATGGTGCAACAAAAACGATAGTCTTCATTTATATCACCACCAAGTGAGGTTGCTTTCTCTTCCCCGATCTCACCTGCTTGTCTAGGAGCACCCCTGAGTTGTTACTTATTGATGGTGCAACAAGAACGATAGTCTTCATTTATGTCACCACCAAGTGAGGCTGCTTTCTCTTCCCTGATCTCACCAACTTGTCTAGGAGCACCCCTGAGTTGTTACTTATTGATGGTGCAACAAGAACGATAGTCTCCATTTATATCACCACCAAGTGAGGCTGCTTTCTCTTCCCTGATCTCACCAACTTGACTAGGAGCACCCCTGAGTTGTTACTTATTGATGGTGCAACAAGAACGATAGTCTTCATTTATATCACCACCAAGTGAGGTTGCTTTCTCTTCCCCGATCTCACCTACTTGTCTAGGAGCACCCCTGAGTTGTTACTTCTTGATGGTGCAACAAGAACGATAGTCTTCATTTATATCGCCACCAAGTGAGGCTGCTTTCTCTTCCCTGATCTCACCAACTTGTCTAGGAGCACCCCAGAGTTGTTCCTTATTGATGGTGTAACAAGAACGATAGTCTTCATTTATATCACCACCAAGTGAGGTTGCTTTCTCTTCCCCGATCTCACCTACTTGTCTAGGAGCACCCATGAGTTGTTCCTTATTGATGGTGCAACAAGAACGATAGTCTTCATTTATATCACCACCAAGTGAGGCTGCTTTCTCTTCCCTGATCGCACCAACTTGTCTAGGAGCACCCCTGAGTTGTTACTTATTGATGGTGCAACAAGAACGATAGTCTTCATTTATATCACCACCAAGTGAGGTTGCATTCTCTTCCCCGATCTCACCTACTTGTCTAGGAGCACCCCAGAGTTGTTCCTTATTGATGGTGTAACAAGAACGATAGTCTTCATTTATATCACCACCAAGTGAGGCTGCTTTCTCTTCCCCGATCTCACCAACTTGTCTAGGAGCACCCCTGAGTTGTTACTTATTGATGGTGCAACAAGAACGATAGTCTCCATTTATATCACCACCAAGTGAGGCTGCTTTCTCTTCCCTGATCTCACCAACTTGTCTAGGAGCACCCCTGAGTTGTTACTTATTGATGGTGCAACAAGAACGATAGTCTTCATTTATATCACCACCAAGTGAGGTTGCTTTCTCTTCCCCGATCTCACCTACTTGTCTAGGAGCACCCCTGAGTTGTTACTTATTGATGGTGCAACAAGAACGATAGTCTTCATTTATTTCACCACCAAGTGAGGCTGCTTTCTCTTCCCTGATCTCACCAACTTGTCTAGGAGCACCCCTGAGTTGTTACTTATTGATGGTGCAACAAGAACGATAGTCTTCATTTATATCACCACCAAGTGAGGTTGCTTTCTCTCTCCCGATCTCATCTACTTGTCTAGGAGCACCCCTGAGTTGTTACTTATTGATGGTGCAACAAGAACGATAGTCTTCATTTATATCACCACCAAGTGAGTTTGTTTTCTCTTCCCCGATCTCACCTACTTGTCTAGGAGCACCAATGAGTTGTTACGTATTGATGGTGCAACAAGAACGATAGTCTACATTTATATCACCACCAAGTGAGGTTGCTTTCTCTTCCCTGATCTCACCAACTTGTCTAGGAGCACCCCTGAGTTGTTACTTATTGATGGTGCAACAAGAACGATAGTCTTCATTTATGTCACCACCAAGTGAGGCTGCTTTCTCTTCCCTGATCTCACCAACTTGTCTAGGAGCACCCCTGAGTTGTTACTTATTGATGGTGCAACAAGAACGATAGTCTCCATTTATATCACCACCAAGTGAGGCTGCTTTCTCTTCCCCGATCTCACCAACTTGTCTAGGAGCACCCCTGAGTTGTTACTTATTGATGGTGCAACAAGAACGATAGTCTCCATTTATATCACCACCAAGTGAGGCTGCTTTCTCTTCCCTGATCTCACCAACTTGTCTAGGAGCACCCCTGAGTTGTTACTTATTGATGGTGCAACAAGAACGATAGTCTTCATTTATATCACCACCAAGTGAGGCAGCTTTCTCTTCCCTGATCTCACCAACTTGTCTAGGAGCACCCCAGAGTTGTTCCTTATTGATGGTGTAACAAGAACGATAGTCTTCATTTATATCACCACCAAGTGAGGTTGTTTCTCTTCCCCGATCTCACCTACTTGTCTAGGAGCACCCATGAGTTGTTCCTTATTGATGGTGCACCAAGAACGATAGTCTTCATTTATATCACCACCAAGTGAGGCTGCTTTCTCTTCCCTGATCTCACCAACTTGTCTAGGAGCACCCCTGAGTTGTTACTTATTGATGGTGCAACAAGAACGATAGTCTTCATTTATATCACCACCAAGTGAGGTTGCTTTCTCTTCCCCGATCTCACCTACTTGTCTAGGAGCACCCCAGATTTGTTCCTTATTGATGGTGTAACAAGAACGATAGTCTTCATTTATATCACCACCAAGTGAGGCTGCTTTCTCTTCCCCGATCTCACCAACTTGTCTAGGAGCACCCCTGAGTTGTTCCTTATTGATGGTGTAACAAGAACGATAGTCTTCATTTATATCACCACCAAGTGAGGCTGCTTTCTCTTCCCCGGTCTCACCAACTTGTCTAGGAGCACCCCTGAGTTGTTACTTATTGATGGTGCAACAAGAACGATAGTCTTCATTTATATCACCACCAAGTGAGGTTGCTTTCTCTTCCCCGATCTCACCTACTTGTCTAGGAGCACCCCAGAGTTGTTCCTTATTGATGGTGTAACAAGAACGATAGTCTTCACTTATATCACCACCAAGTGAAGTTGTTTCTCTTCCCCGATCTCACCTACTTGTCTAGGAGCACCCCTGAGTTGTTACTTATTGATGGTGCAACAAGAACGATAGTCTTCATTTATATCACCCCCAAGTGAGGTTGCTTTCTCTTCCCCGATCTCACCTACTTGTCTAGGAGCACCCCTGAGTTGTTACTTATTGATGGTGCAACAAGAACGATAGTCTTCATTTATATCACCACCAAGTGAGGCTGCTTTCTCTTCCCTGATCTCACCAACTTGTCTAGGAGCACCCCTGAGTTGTTACTTATTGATGGTGCAACAAGAACGATAGTCTTCATTTATGTCACCACCAAGTGAGGCTGCTTTCTCTTCCCTGATCTCACCAACTTGTCTAGGAGCACCCCTGAGTTGTTACTTATTGATGGTGCAACAAGAACGATAGTCTCCATTTATATCACCACCAAGTGAGGCTGCTTTCTCTTCCCTGATCTCACCAACTTGTCTAGGAGCACCCCTGAGTTGTTACTTATTGATGGTGCAACAAGAACGATAGTCTTCATTTACATCACCACCAAGTGAGGTTGCTTTCTCTTCCCCGATCTCACCTACTTGTCTAGGAGCACCCCTGACTTGTTACTTATTGATGGTGCAACAAGAACGATAGTCTTCATTTATTTCACCACCAAGTGAGGCTGCTTTCTCTTCCCTGATCTCACCAACTTGTCTAGGAGCACCCCTGAGTTGTTACTTATTGATGGTGCAACAAGAACGATAGTCTTCATTTATATCACCACCAAGTGAGGTTGCTTTCTCTCTCCCGATCTCATCTACTTGTCTAGGAGCACCCCTGAGTTGTTACTTATTGATGGTGCAACAATAACGATAGTCTTCATTTATATCACCACCAAATGAGGCTGCTTTCTCTTCCCTGATCTCACCTACTTGTCTAGGAGCACCCCTGAGTTGTTACTTATTGATGGTGCAACAAGAACGATAGTCATCATTTATATCACCACCAAGTGAGGCTGCTTTCTCTTCCCCGATCTCACCTACTTGTCTAGGAGCACCCCTGAGTTGTTACTTATTGATGGTGCAACAAGAACGATAGTCTTCATTTATATCACCACCAAGTGAGGCTGCTTTCTCTTCCCTGATCTCACCAACTTGTCTAGGAGCACCCCTGAGTTGTTTCTTATTGATGGTGCAACAAAAACGATAGTCTTCATTTATATCACCACCAAGTGAGGTTGCTTTCTCTTCCCCGATCTCACCTGCTTGTCTAGGAGCACCCCTGAGTTGTTACTTATTGATGGTGCAACAAGAACGATAGTCTTCATTTATGTCACCACCAAGTGAGGCTGCTTTCTCTTCCCTGATCTCACCAACTTGTCTAGGAGCACCCCTGAGTTGTTACTTATTGATGGTGCAACAAGAACGATAGTCTCCATTTATATCACCACCAAGTGAGGCTGCTTTCTCTTCCCTGATCTCACCAACTTGACTAGGAGCACCCCTGAGTTGTTACTTATTGATGGTGCAACAAGAACGATAGTCTTCATTTATATCACCACCAAGTGAGGTTGCTTTCTCTTCCCCGATCTCACCTACTTGTCTAGGAGCACCCCTGAGTTGTTACTTCTTGATGGTGCAACAAGAACGATAGTCTTCATTTATATCGCCACCAAGTGAGGCTGCTTTCTCTTCCCTGATCTCACCAACTTGTCTAGGAGCACCCCAGAGTTGTTCCTTATTGATGGTGTAACAAGAACGATAGTCTTCATTTATATCACCACCAAGTGAGGTTGCTTTCTCTTCCCCGATCTCACCTACTTGTCTAGGAGCACCCATGAGTTGTTCCTTATTGATGGTGCAACAAGAACGATAGTCTTCATTTATATCACCACCAAGTGAGGCTGCTTTCTCTTCCCTGATCGCACCAACTTGTCTAGGAGCACCCCTGAGTTGTTACTTATTGATGGTGCAACAAGAACGATAGTCTTCATTTATATCACCACCAAGTGAGGTTGCATTCTCTTCCCCGATCTCACCTACTTGTCTAGGAGCACCCCAGAGTTGTTCCTTATTGATGGTGTAACAAGAACGATAGTCTTCATTTATATCACCACCAAGTGAGGCTGCTTTCTCTTCCCCGATCTCACCAACTTGTCTAGGAGCACCCCTGAGTTGTTACTTATTGATGGTGCAACAAGAACGATAGTCTCCATTTATATCACCACCAAGTGAGGCTGCTTTCTCTTCCCTGATCTCACCAACTTGTCTAGGAGCACCCCTGAGTTGTTACTTATTGATGGTGCAACAAGAACGATAGTCTTCATTTATATCACCACCAAGTGAGGTTGCTTTCTCTTCCCCGATCTCACCTACTTGTCTAGGAGCACCCCTGAGTTGTTACTTATTGATGGTGCAACAAGAACGATAGTCTTCATTTATTTCACCACCAAGTGAGGCTGCTTTCTCTTCCCTGATCTCACCAACTTGTCTAGGAGCACCCCTGAGTTGTTACTTATTGATGGTGCAACAAGAACGATAGTCTTCATTTATATCACCACCAAGTGAGGTTGCTTTCTCTCTCCCGATCTCATCTACTTGTCTAGGAGCACCCCTGAGTTGTTACTTATTGATGGTGCAACAAGAACGATAGTCTTCATTTATATCACCACCAAGTGAGTTTGTTTTCTCTTCCCCGATCTCACCTACTTGTCTAGGAGCACCAATGAGTTGTTACGTATTGATGGTGCAACAAGAACGATAGTCTACATTTATATCACCACCAAGTGAGGTTGCTTTCTCTTCCCTGATCTCACCAACTTGTCTAGGAGCACCCCTGAGTTGTTACTTATTGATGGTGCAACAAGAACGATAGTCTTCATTTATGTCACCACCAAGTGAGGCTGCTTTCTCTTCCCTGATCTCACCAACTTGTCTAGGAGCACCCCTGAGTTGTTACTTATTGATGGTGCAACAAGAACGATAGTCTCCATTTATATCACCACCAAGTGAGGCTGCTTTCTCTTCCCCGATCTCACCAACTTGTCTAGGAGCACCCCTGAGTTGTTCCTTATTGATGGTGTAACAAGAACGATAGTCTTCATTTATATCACCACCAAGTGAGGCTGCTTTCTCTTCCCCGGTCTCACCAACTTGTCTAGGAGCACCCCTGAGTTGTTACTTATTGATGGTGCAACAAGAACGATAGTCTTCATTTATATCACCACCAAGTGAGGTTGCTTTCCCTTCCCCGATCTCACCTACTTGTCTAGGAGCACCCCAGATTTGTTCCTTATTGATGGTGTAACAAGAACGATAGTCTTCATTTATATCACCACCAAGTGAGGTTGCTTTCTCTTCCCCGATCTCACCTACTTGTCTAGGAGCACCCCTGAGTTGTTACTTATTGATGGTGCAACAAGAACGATAGTCTTCATTTATATCACCACCAAGTGAGGCTGCTTTCTCTTCCCTGAACTCACCAACTTGTCTAGGAGCACCCCTGAGTTGTTACTTATTGATGGTGCAACAAGAACGATAGTCTTCATTTATGTCACCACCAAGTGAGGCTGCTTTCTCTTCCCTGATCTCACCAACTTGTCTAGGAGCACCCCTGAGTTGTTACTTATTGATGGTGCAACAAGAACGATAGTCTCCATTTATATCACCACCAAGTGAGGCTGCCTTCTCTTCCCTGATCTCACCAACTTGTCTAGGAGCACCCCTGAGTTGTTACTTATTGATGGTGCAACAAGAACGATAGTCTTCATTTATATCACCACCAAGTGAGGTTGCTTTCTCTTCCCCGATCTCACCTACTTGTCTAGGAGCACCCCTGAGTTGTTACTTATTGATGGTGCAACAAGAACGATAGTCTTCATTTATTTCACCACCAAGTGAGGCTGCTTTCTCTTCCCTGATCTCACCAACTTGTCTAGGAGCACCCCTGAGTTGTTACTTATTGATGGTGCAACAAGAAGGATAGTCTTCATTTATATCACCACCAAGTGAGATTGCTTTCTCTCTCCCGATCTCATCTACTTGTCTAGGAGCACTCCTGAGTTGTTACTTATTGATGGTGCAACAAGAACGATAGTCTTCATTTATATCACCACCAAATGAGGCTGCTTTCTCTTCCCTGATCTCACCAACGTGTCTAGGAGCTCCCCTGAGTTGTTACTTATTGATGGTGCAACAAGAACGATAGTCTTCATTTATATCACCACCAAGTGAGGTTGCTTTCTCTTCCCCGATCTCACCAACTTGTCTAGGAGCACCCCTGAGTTGTTACTTATTGATGGTGCAACAAGAACGATAGTCATCATTTATATCACCACCAAGTGAGGCTGCTTTCTCTTCCCCGATCTCACCTACTTGTCTTGGAGCACCCCTGAGTTGTTACTTATTGATGGTGCAACAAGAACGATAGTCTTCATTTATATCACCACCAAGTGAGGCTGCTTTCTCTTCCCTGATCTCACCAACTTGTCTAGGAGCACCCCTGAGTTGTTACTTATTGATGGTGCAACATAAACGATAGTCTTCATTTATATCACCACCAAGTGAGGTTGCTTTCTCTTCCCCGATCTCACCTACTTGTCTAGGAGCACCCCTGAGTTGTTACTTATTGATGGTGCAACAAGAACGATAGTCTCCATTTATATCACCACCAAGTGAGGCTGCTTTCTCTTCCCTGATCTCACCAACTTGACTAGGAGCACCCCTGAGTTGTTACTTATTGATGGTGCAACAAGAACGATAGTCTTCATTTATATCACCACCAAGTGAGGTTGCTTTCTCTTCCCCGATCTCACCTACTTGTCTAGGAGCACCCCTGAGTTGTTACTTCTTGATGGTGCAACAAGAACGATAGTCTTCATTTATATCGCCACCAAGTGAGGCTGCTTTCTCTTCCCTGATCTCACCAACTTGTCTAGGAGCACCCCAGAGTTGTTCCTTATTGATGGTGTAACAAGAACGATAGTCTTCATTTATATCACCACCAAGTGAGGTTGCTTTCTCTTCCCCGATCTCACCTACTTGTCTAGGAGCACCCATGAGTTGTTCCTTATTGATGGTGCAACAAGAACGATAGTCTTCATTTATATCACCACCAAGTGAGGCTGCTTTCTCTTCCCTGATCGCACCAACTTGTCTAGGAGCACCCCTGAGTTGTTACTTATTGATGGTGCAACAAGAACGATAGTCTTCATTTATATCACCACCAAGTGAGGTTGCATTCTCTTCCCCGATCTCACCTACTTGTCTAGGAGCACCCCAGAGTTGTTCCTTATTGATGGTGTAACAAGAACGATAGTCTTCATTTATATCACCACCAAGTGAGGCTGCTTTCTCTTCCCCGATCTCACCAACTTGTCTAGGAGCACCCCTGAGTTGTTACTTATTGATGGTGCAACAAGAACGATAGTCTCCATTTATATCACCACCAAGTGAGGCTGCTTTCTCTTCCCTGATCTCACCAACTTGTCTAGGAGCACCCCTGAGTTGTTACTTATTGATGGTGCAACAAGAACGATAGTCTTCATTTATATCACCACCAAGTGAGGTTGCTTTCTCTTCCCCGATCTCACCTACTTGTCTAGGAGCACCCCTGAGTTGTTACTTATTGATGGTGCAACAAGAACGATAGTCTTCATTTATTTCACCACCAAGTGAGGCTGCTTTCTCTTCCCTGATCTCACCAACTTGTCTAGGAGCACCCCTGAGTTGTTACTTATTGATGGTGCAACAAGAACGATAGTCTTCATTTATATCACCACCAAGTGAGGTTGCTTTCTCTCTCCCGATCTCATCTACTTGTCTAGGAGCACCCCTGAGTTGTTACTTATTGATGGTGCAACAAGAACGATAGTCTTCATTTATATCACCACCAAGTGAGTTTGTTTTCTCTTCCCCGATCTCACCTACTTGTCTAGGAGCACCAATGAGTTGTTACGTATTGATGGTGCAACAAGAACGATAGTCTACATTTATATCACCACCAAGTGAGGTTGCTTTCTCTTCCCTGATCTCACCAACTTGTCTAGGAGCACCCCTGAGTTGTTACTTATTGATGGTGCAACAAGAACGATAGTCTTCATTTATGTCACCACCAAGTGAGGCTGCTTTCTCTTCCCTGATCTCACCAACTTGTCTAGGAGCACCCCTGAGTTGTTACTTATTGATGGTGCAACAAGAACGATAGTCTCCATTTATATCACCACCAAGTGAGGCTGCTTTCTCTTCCCCGATCTCACCAACTTGTCTAGGAGCACCCCTGAGTTGTTCCTTATTGATGGTGTAACAAGAACGATAGTCTTCATTTATATCACCACCAAGTGAGGCTGCTTTCTCTTCCCCGGTCTCACCAACTTGTCTAGGAGCACCCCTGAGTTGTTACTTATTGATGGTGCAACAAGAACGATAGTCTTCATTTATATCACCACCAAGTGAGGTTGCTTTCCCTTCCCCGATCTCACCTACTTGTCTAGGAGCACCCCAGATTTGTTCCTTATTGATGGTGTAACAAGAACGATAGTCTTCATTTATATCACCACCAAGTGAGGTTGCTTTCTCTTCCCCGATCTCACCTACTTGTCTAGGAGCACCCCTGAGTTGTTACTTATTGATGGTGCAACAAGAACGATAGTCTTCATTTATATCACCACCAAGTGAGGCTGCTTTCTCTTCCCTGAACTCACCAACTTGTCTAGGAGCACCCCTGAGTTGTTACTTATTGATGGTGCAACAAGAACGATAGTCTTCATTTATGTCACCACCAAGTGAGGCTGCTTTCTCTTCCCTGATCTCACCAACTTGTCTAGGAGCACCCCTGAGTTGTTACTTATTGATGGTGCAACAAGAACGATAGTCTCCATTTATATCACCACCAAGTGAGGCTGCCTTCTCTTCCCTGATCTCACCAACTTGTCTAGGAGCACCCCTGAGTTGTTACTTATTGATGGTGCAACAAGAACGATAGTCTTCATTTATATCACCACCAAGTGAGGTTGCTTTCTCTTCCCCGATCTCACCTACTTGTCTAGGAGCACCCCTGAGTTGTTACTTATTGATGGTGCAACAAGAACGATAGTCTTCATTTATTTCACCACCAAGTGAGGCTGCTTTCTCTTCCCTGATCTCACCAACTTGTCTAGGAGCACCCCTGAGTTGTTACTTATTGATGGTGCAACAAGAAGGATAGTCTTCATTTATATCACCACCAAGTGAGATTGCTTTCTCTCTCCCGATCTCATCTACTTGTCTAGGAGCACTCCTGAGTTGTTACTTATTGATGGTGCAACAAGAACGATAGTCTTCATTTATATCACCACCAAATGAGGCTGCTTTCTCTTCCCTGATCTCACCAACGTGTCTAGGAGCTCCCCTGAGTTGTTACTTATTGATGGTGCAACAAGAACGATAGTCTTCATTTATATCACCACCAAGTGAGGTTGCTTTCTCTTCCCCGATCTCACCAACTTGTCTAGGAGCACCCCTGAGTTGTTACTTATTGATGGTGCAACAAGAACGATAGTCATCATTTATATCACCACCAAGTGAGGCTGCTTTCTCTTCCCCGATCTCACCTACTTGTCTTGGAGCACCCCTGAGTTGTTACTTATTGATGGTGCAACAAGAACGATAGTCTTCATTTATATCACCACCAAGTGAGGCTGCTTTCTCTTCCCTGATCTCACCAACTTGTCTAGGAGCACCCCTGAGTTGTTACTTATTGATGGTGCAACATAAACGATAGTCTTCATTTATATCACCACCAAGTGAGGTTGCTTTCTCTTCCCCGATCTCACCTACTTGTCTAGGAGCACCCCTGAGTTGTTACTTATTGATGGTGCAACAAGAACGATAGTCTTCATTTATGTCACCACCAAGTGAGGCTGCTTTCTCTTCCCTGATCTCACCAACTTGTCTAGGAGCACCCCTGAGTTGTTACTTATTGATGGTGCAACAAGAACGATAGTCTCCATTTATATCACCACCAGGTGAGGCTGCTTTCTCTTCCCTGATCTCACCAACTTGTCTAGGAGCACCCCTGAGTTGTTACTTATTGATGGTGCAACAAGAACGATAGTCTTCATTTATATCACCACCAAGTGAGGTTGCTTTCTCTTCCCCGATCTCACCTACTTGTCTAGGAGCACCCCTGAGTTGTTACTTATTGATGGTGCAACAAGAACGATAGTCTTCATTTATATCACCACCAAGTGAGGCTGCTTTCTCTTCCCTGATCTCACCAACTTGTCTAGGAGCACCCCAGAGTTGTTCCTTATTGATGGTGTAATAAGAACGATAGTCTTCATTTATATCACCACCAAGTGAGGTTGCTTTCTCTTCCCCGATCTCACCTACTTGTCTAGGAGCACCCATGAGTTGTTCCTTATTGATGGTGCAACAAGAACGATAGTCTTCAATTATATCACCACCAAGTGAGGCTGCTTTCTCTTCCCTGATCTCACCAACTTGTCTAGGAGCACCCCTGAGTTGTTACTTATTGATGGTGCAACAAGAACGATAGTCTTCATTTATATCACCACCAAGTGAGGTTGCTTTCTCTTCCCCGATCTCACCTACTTGTCTAGGAGCACCCCAGATTTGTTCCTTATTGATGGTGTAACAAGAACGATAGTCTTCATTTATATCACCACCAAGTGAGGCTGCTTTCTCTTCCCCGATCTCACCAACTTGTCTAGGAGCACCCCTGAGTTGTTCCTTATTGATGGTGTAACAAGAACGATAGTCTTCATTTATATCACCACCAAGTGAGGCTGCTTTCTCTTCCCCGGTCTCACCAACTTGTCTAGGAGCACCCCTGAGTTGTTACTTATTGATGGTGCAACAAGAACGATAGTCTTCATTTATATCACCACCAAGTGAGGTTGCTTTCTCTTCCCCGATCTCACCTACTTGTCTAGGAGCACCCCAGAGTTGTTCCTTATTGATGGTGTAACAAGAACGATAGTCTTCACTTATATCACCACCAAGTGAAGTTGTTTCTCTTCCCCGATCTCACCTACTTGTCTAGGAGCACCCCTGAGTTGTTACTTATTGATGGTGCAACAAGAACGATAGTCTTCATTTATATCACCCCCAAGTGAGGTTGCTTTCTCTTCCCCGATCTCACCTACTTGCCTAGGAGCACCCCTGAGTTGTTACTTATTGATGGTGCAACAAGAACGATAGTCTTCATTTATATCACCACCAAGTGAGGCTGCTTTCTCTTCCCTGATCTCACCAACTTGTCTAGGAGCACCCCTGAGTTGTTACTTATTGATGGTGCAACAAGAACGATAGTCTTCATTTATGTCACCACCAAGTGAGGCTGCTTTCTCTTCCCTGATCTCACCAACTTGTCTAGGAGTACCCCTGAGTTGTTACTTATTGATGGTGCAACAAGAACGATAGTCTCCATTTATATCACCACCAAGTGAGGCTGCTTTCTCTTCCCTGATCTCACCAACTTGTCTAGGAGCACCCCTGAGTTGTTACTTATTGATGGTGCAACAAGAACGATAGTCTTCATTTACATCACCACCAAGTGAGGTTGCTTTCTCTTCCCCGATCTCACCTACTTGTCTAGGAGCACCCCTGACTTGTTACTTATTGATGGTGCAACAAGAACGATAGTCTTCATTTATTTCACCACCAAGTGAGGCTGCTTTCTCTTCCCTGATCTCACCAACTTGTCTAGGAGCACCCCTGAGTTGTTACTTATTGATGGTGCAACAAGAACGATAGTCTTCATTTATATCACCACCAAGTGAGGTTGCTTTCTCTCTCCCGATCTCATCTACTTGTCTAGGAGCACCCCTGAGTTGTTACTTATTGATGGTGCAACAAGAACGATAGTCTTCATTTATATCACCAAATGAGGCTGCTTTCTCTTCCATGATCTCACCTACTTGTCTAGGAGCACCCCTGAGTTGTTACTTATTGATGGTGCAACAAGAACGATAGTCATCATTTATATCACCACCAAGTGAGGCTGCTTTCTCTTCCCCGATCTCACCTACTTGTCTAGGAGCACCCCTGAGTTGTTACTTATTGATGGTGCAACAAGAACGATAGTCTTCATTTATATCACCACCAAGTGAGGCTGCTTTCTCTTCCCTGATCTCACCAACTTGTCTAGGAGCACCCCTGAGTTGTTACTTATTGATGGTGCAACAAAAACGATAGTCTTCATTTATATCACCACCAAGTGAGGTTGCTTTCTCTTCCCCGATCTCACCTGCTTGTCTAGGAGCACCCCTGAGTTGTTACTTATTGATGGTGCAACAAGAACGATAGTCTTCATTTATGTCACCACCAAGTGAGGCTGCTTTCTCTTCCCTGATCTCACCAACTTGTCTAGGAGCACCCCTGAGTTGTTACTTATTGATGGTGCAACAAGAACGATAGTCTCCATTTATATCACCACCAAGTGAGGCTGCTTTCTCTTCCCTGATCTCACCAACTTGACTAGGAGCACCCCTGAGTTGTTACTTATTGATGGTGCAACAAGAACGATAGTCTTCATTTATATCACCACCAAGTGAGGTTGCTTTCTCTTCCCCGATCTCACCTACTTGTCTAGGAGCACCCCTGAGTTGTTACTTCTTGATGGTGCAACAAGAACGATAGTCTTCATTTATATCACCACCAAGTGAGGCTGCTTTCTCTTCCCTGATCTCACCAACTTGTCTAGGAGCACCCCAGAGTTGTTCCTTATTGATGGTGTAACAAGAACGATAGTCTTCATTTATATCACCACCAAGTGAGGTTGCTTTCTCTTCCCCGATCTCACCTACTTGTCTAGGAGCACCCATGAGTTGTTCCTTATTGATGGTGCAACAAGAACGATAGTCTTCATTTATATCACCACCAAGTGAGGCTGCTTTCTCTTCCCTGATCGCACCAACTTGTCTAGGAGCACCCCTGAGTTGTTACTTATTGATGGTGCAACAAGAACGATAGTCTTCATTTATATCACCACCAAGTGAGGTTGCATTCTCTTCCCCGATCTCACCTACTTGTCTAGGAGCACCCCAGAGTTGTTCCTTATTGATGGTGTAACAAGAACGATAGTCTTCATTTATATCACCACCAAGTGAGGCTGCTTTCTCTTCCCCGATCTCACCAACTTGTCTAGGAGCACCCCTGAGTTGTTACTTATTGATGGTGCAACAAGAACGATAGTCTCCATTTATATCACCACCAAGTGAGGCTGCTTTCTCTTCCCTGATCTCACCAACTTGTCTAGGAGCACCCCTGAGTTGTTACTTATTGATGGTGCAACAAGAACGATAGTCTTCATTTATATCACCACCAAGTGAGGTTGCTTTCTCTTCCCCGATCTCACCTACTTGTCTAGGAGCACCCCTGAGTTGTTACTTATTGATGGTGCAACAAGAACGATAGTCTTCATTTATTTCACCACCAAGTGAGGCTGCTTTCTCTTCCCTGATCTCACCAACTTGTCTAGGAGCACCCCTGAGTTGTTACTTATTGATGGTGCAACAAGAACGATAGTCTTCATTTATATCACCACCAAGTGAGGTTGCTTTCTCTCTCCCGATCTCATCTACTTGTCTAGGAGCACCCCTGAGTTGTTACTTATTGATGGTGCAACAAGAACGATAGTCTTCATTTATATCACCACCAAGTGAGTTTGTTTTCTCTTCCCCGATCTCACCTACTTGTCTAGGAGCACCAATGAGTTGTTACGTATTGATGGTGCAACAAGAACGATAGTCTACATTTATATCACCACCAAGTGAGGTTGCTTTCCCTTCCCTGATCTCACCAACTTTACTAGGAGCACCCCTGAGTTGTTACTTATTGATGGTGCAACAAGAACGATAGTCTTCATTTATGTCACCACCAAGTGAGGCTGCTTTCTCTTCCCTGATCTCACCAACTTGTCTAGGAGCACCCCTGAGTTGTTACTTATTGATGGTGCAACAAGAACGATAGTCTCCATTTATATCACCACCAAGTGAGGCTGCTTTCTCTTCCCCGATCTCACCAACTTGTCTAGGAGCACCCCTGAGTTGTTCCTTATTGATGGTGTAACAAGAACGATAGTCTTCATTTATATCACCACCAAGTGAGGCTGCTTTCTCTTCCCCGGTCTCACCAACTTGTCTAGGAGCACCCCTGAGTTGTTACTTATTGATGGTGCAACAAGAACGATAGTCTTCATTTATATCACCACCAAGTGAGGTTGCTTTCCCTTCCCCGATCTCACCTACTTGTCTAGGAGCACCCCAGATTTGTTCCTTATTGATGGTGTAACAAGAACGATAGTCTTCATTTATATCACCACCAAGTGAGGTTGCTTTCTCTTCCCCGATCTCACCTACTTGTCTAGGAGCACCCCTGAGTTGTTACTTATTGATGGTGCAACAAGAACGATAGTCTTCATTTATATCACCACCAAGTGAGGCTGCTTTCTCTTCCCTGAACTCACCAACTTGTCTAGGAGCACCCCTGAGTTGTTACTTATTGATGGTGCAACAAGAACGATAGTCTTCATTTATGTCACCACCAAGTGAGGCTGCTTTCTCTTCCCTGATCTCACCAACTTGTCTAGGAGCACCCCTGAGTTGTTACTTATTGATGGTGCAACAAGAACGATAGTCTCCATTTATATCACCACCAAGTGAGGCTGCTTTCTCTTCCCTGATCTCACCAACTTGTCTAGGAGCACCCCTGAGTTGTTACTTATTGATGGTGCAACAAGAACGATAGTCTTCATTTATATCACCACCAAGTGAGGTTGCTTTCTCTTCCCCGATCTCACCTACTTGTCTAGGAGCACCCCTGAGTTGTTACTTATTGATGGTGCAACAAGAACGATAGTCTTCATTTATTTCACCACCAAGTGAGGCTGCTTTCTCTTCCCTGATCTCACCAACTTGTCTAGGAGCACCCCTGAGTTGTTACTTATTGATGGTGCAACAAGAAGGATAGTCTTCATTTATATCACCACCAAGTGAGATTGCTTTCTCTCTCCCGATCTCATCTACTTGTCTAGGAGCACTCCTGAGTTGTTACTTATTGATGGTGCAACAAGAACGATAGTCTTCATTTATATCACCACCAAATGAGGCTGCTTTCTCTTCCCTGATCTCACCAACGTGTCTAGGAGCTCCCCTGAGTTGTTACTTATTGATGGTGCAACAAGAACGATAGTCTTCATTTATATCACCACCAAGTGAGTTTGTTTTCTCTTCCCCGATCTCACCTACTTGTCTAGGAGCACCAATGAGTTGTTACGTATTGATGGTGCAACAAGAACGATAGTCTACATTTATATCACCACCAAGTGAGGTTGCTTTCTCTTCCCTGATCTCACCAACTTTACTAGGAGCACCCCTGAGTTGTTACTTATTGATGGTGCAACAAGAACGATAGTCTTCATTTATGTCACCACCAAGTGAGGCTGCTTTCTCTTCCCTGATCTCACCAACTTGTCTAGGAGCACCCCTGAGTTGTTACTTATTGATGGTGCAACAAGAACGATAGTCTCCATTTATATCACCACCAAGTGAGGCTGCTTTCTCTTCCCCGATCTCACCAACTTGTCTAGGAGCACCCCTGAGTTGTTCCTTATTGATGGTGTAACAAGAACGATAGTCTTCATTTATATCACCACCAAGTGAGGTTGCTTTCTCTTCCCCGATCTCACCTACTTGTCTAGGAGCACCCCTGAGTTGTTACTTATTGATGGTGCAACAAGAACGATAGTCTTCATTTATGTCACCACCAAGTGAGGCTGCTTTCTCTTCCCTGATCTCACCAACTTGTCTAGGAGCACCCCTGAGTTGTTACTTATTGATGGTGCAACAAGAACGATAGTCTCCATTTATATCACCACCAAGTGAGGCTGCTTTCTCTTCCCTGATCTCACCAACTTGTCTAGGAGCACCCCTGAGTTGTTACTTATTGATGGTGCAACAAGAACGATAGTCTTCATTTATATCACCACCAAGTGAGGTTGCTTTCTCTTCCCCGATCTCACCTACTTGTCTAGGAGCACCCCTGAGTTGTTACTTATTGATGGTGCAACAAGAACGATAGTCTTCATTTATATCACCACCAAGTGAGGCTGCTTTCTCTTCCCTGATCTCACCAACTTGTCTAGGAGCACCCCAGAGTTGTTCCTTATTGATGGTGTAATAAGAACGATAGTCTTCATTTATATCACCACCAAGTGAGGTTGCTTTCTCTTCCCCGATCTCACCTACTTGTCTAGGAGCACCCATGAGTTGTTCCTTATTGATGGTGCAACAAGAACGATAGTCTTCATTTATATCACCACCAAGTGAGGCTGCTTTCTCTTCCCTGATCTCACCAACTTGTCTAGGAGCACCCCTGAGTTGTTACTTATTGATGGTGCAACAAGAACGATAGTCTTCATTTATATCACCACCAAGTGAGGTTGCTTTCTCTTCCCCGATCTCACCTACTTGTCTAGGAGCACCCCAGATTTGTTCCTTATTGATGGTGTAACAAGAACGATAGTCTTCATTTATATCACCACCAAGTGAGGCTGCTTTCTCTTCCCCGATCTCACCAACTTGTCTAGGAGCACCCCTGAGTTGTTCCTTATTGATGGTGTAACAAGAACGATAGTCTTCATTTATATCACCACCAAGTGAGGCTGCTTTCTCTTCCCCGGTCTCACCAACTTGTCTAGGAGCATCCCTGAGTTGTTACTTATTGATGGTGCAACAAGAACGATAGTCTTCATTTATATCACAACCAAGTGAGGTTGCTTTCTCTTCCCCGATCTCACCTACTTGTCTAGGAGCACCCCAGAGTTGTTCCTTATTGATGGTGTAACAAGAACGATAGTCTTCACTTATATCACCACCAAGTGAAGTTGTTTCTCTTCCCCGATCTCACCTACTTGTCTAGGAGCACCCCTGAGTTGTTACTTATTGATGGTGCAACAAGAACGATAGTCTTCATTTATATCACCCCCAAGTGAGGTTGCTTTCTCTTCCCCGATCTCACCTACTTGCCTAGGAGCACCCCTGAGTTGTTACTTATTGACGGTGCAACAAGAACGATAGTCTTCATTTATATCACCACCAAGTGAGGCTGCTTTCTCTTCCCTGATCTCACCAACTTGTCTAGGAGCACCCCTGAGTTGTTACTTATTGATGGTGCAACAAGAACGATAGTCTTCATTTATGTCACCACCAAGTGAGGCTGCTTTCTCTTCCCTGATCTCACCAACTTGTCTAGGAGTACCCCTGAGTTGTTACTTATTGATGGTGCAACAAGAACGATAGTCTCCATTTATATCACCACCAAGTGAGGCTGCTTTCTCTTCCCTGATCTCACCAACTTGTCTAGGAGCACCCCTGAGTTGTTACTTATTGATGGTGCAACAAGAACGATAGTCTTCATTTACATCACCACCAAGTGAGGTTGCTTTCTCTTCCCCGATCTCACCTACTTGTCTAGGAGCACCCCTGACTTGTTACTTATTGATGGTGCAACAAGAACGATAGTCTTCATTTATTTCACCACCAAGTGAGGCTGCTTTCTCTTCCCTGATCTCACCAACTTGTCTAGGAGCACCCCTGAGTTGTTACTTATTGATGGTGCAACAAGAACGATAGTCTCCATTTATATCACCACCAAGTGAGGCTGCTTTCTCTTCCCTGATCTCACCAACTTGACTAGGAGCACCCCTGAGTTGTTACTTATTGATGGTGCAACAAGAACGATAGTCTTCATTTATATCACCACCAAGTGAGGTTGCTTTCTCTTCCCCGATCTCACCTACTTGTCTAGGAGCACCCCTGAGTTGTTACTTATTGATGGTGCAACAAGAACGATAGTCTTCATTTATATCACCACCAAGTGAGGCTGCTTTCTCTTCCTTGATCTCACCAACTTGTCTAGGAGCACCCCAGAGTTGTTCCTTATTGATGGTGTAACAAGAACGATAGTCTTCATTTATATCACCACCAAGTGAGGTTGCTTTCTCTTCCCCGATCTCACCTACTTGTCTAGGAGCACCCATGAGTTGTTCCTTATTGATGGTGCAACAAGAACGATAGTCTTCATTTATATCACCACCAAGTGAGGCTGCTTTCTCTTCCCTGATCGCACCAACTTGTCTAGGAGCACCCCTGAGTTGTTACTTATTGATGGTGCAACAAGAACGATAGTCTTCATTTATATCACCACCAAGTGAGGTTGCTTTCTCTTCCCCGATCTCACCTGCTTGTCTAGGAGCACCCCTGAGTTGTTACTTATTGATGGTGCAACAAGAACGATAGTCTTCATTTATGTCACCACCAAGTGAGGCTGCTTTCTCTTCCCTGATCTCACCAACTTGTCTAGGAGCACCCCTGAGTTGTTACTTATTGATGGTGCAACAAGAACGATAGTCTCCATTTATATCACCACCAAGTGAGGCTGCTTTCTCTTCCCTGATCTCACCAACTTGACTAGGAGCACCAATGAGTTGTTACTTATTGATGGTGCAACAAGAACGATAGTCTTCATTTATATCACCACCAAGTGAGGTTGCTTTCTCTTCCCCGATCTCACCTACTTGTCTAGGAGCACCCCTGAGTTGTTACTTATTGATGGTGCAACAAGAACGATAGTCTTCATTTATGTCACCACCAAGTGAGGCTGCTTTCTCTTCCCTGATCTCACCAACTTGTCTAGGAGCACCCCAGAGTTGTTCCTTATTGATGGTGTAACAAGAACGATAGTCTTCATTAATATCACCACCAAGTGAGGTTGCTTTCTCTTCCCCGATCTCACCTACTTGTCTAGGAGCACCCATGAGTTGTTCCTTATTGATGGTGCAACAAGAACGATAGTCTTCATTTATATCACCACCAAGTGAGGCTGCTTTCTCTTCCCTGATCGCACCAACTTGTCTAGGAGCACCCCTGAGTTGTTACTTATTGATGGTGCAACAAGAACGATAGTCTTCATTTATATCACCACCAAGTGAGGTTGCTTTCTCTTCCCCGATCTCACCTACTTGTCTAGGAGCACCCCAGAGTTGTTCCTTATTGATGGTGTAACAAGAACGATAGTCTTCATTTATATCACCACCAAGTGAGGCTGCTTTCTCTTCCCCGATCTCACCAACTTGTCTATGAGCACCCCTGAGTTGTTACTTATTGATGGTGCAACAAGAACGATAGTCTCCATTTATATCACCACCAAGTGAGGCTGCTTTCTCTTCCCTGATCTCACCAACTTGTCTAGGAGCACCCCTGAGTTGTTACTTATTGATGGTGCAACAAGAACGATAGTCTTCATTTATATCACCACCAAGTGAGGTTGCTTTCTCTTCCCCGATCTCACCTACTTGTCTAGGAGCACCCCTGAGTTGTTACTTATTGATGGTGCAACAAGAACGATAGTCTTCATTTATTTCACCACCAAGTGAGGCTGCTTTCTCTTCCCTGATCTCACCAACTTGTCTAGGAGCACCCCTGAGTTGTTACTTATTGATGGTGCAACAAGAACGATAGTCTTCATTTATATCACCACCAAGTGAGGTTGCTTTCTCTCTCCCGATCTCATCTACTTGTCTAGGAGCACCCCTGAGTTGTTACTTATTGATGGTGCAACAAGAACGATAGTCTTCATTTATATAACCACCAAATGAGGCTGCTTTCTCTTCCCTGATCTCACCAACGTGTCTAGGAGCTCCCCTGAGTTGTTAGTTATTGATGGTGCAACAAGAACGATAGTCTTCATTTATATCACCACCAAGTGAGGTTGCTTTCTCTTCCCCGATCTCACCAACTTGTCTAGGAGCACCCCTGAGTTGTTACTTATTGATGGTGCAACAAGAACGATAGTCATCATTTATATCACCACCAAGTGAGGCTGCTTTCTCTTCCCCGATCTCACCTCCTTGTCTAGGAGCACCCCTGAGTTGTTACTTATTGATGGTGCAACAAGAACGATAGTCTTCATTTATATCACCACCAAGTGAGGCTGCTTTCTCTTCCCTGATCTCACCAACTTGTCTAGGAGCACCCCTGAGTTGTAACTTATTGATGGTGCAACAAAAACGATAGTCTTCATTTATATCACCACCAAGTGAGGTTGCTTTCTCTTCCCCGATCTCACCTACTTGTCTGGGAGCACCCCTGAGTTGTTACTTATTGATGGTGCAACAAGAACGATAGTCTTCATTTATGTCACCACCAAGTGAGGCTGCTTTCTCTTCCCTGATCCCACCAACTTGTCTAGGAGCACCCCTGAGTTGTTACTTATTGATGGTGCAACAAGAACGGTAGTCTCCATTTATATCACCACCAAGTGAGGCTGCTTTCTCATCCCTGATCTCACCAACTTGTCTAGGAGCACCCCTGAGTTGTTACTTATTGATGGTGCAACAAGAACGATAGTCTTCATTTATATCACCACCAAGTGAGGTTGCTTTCTCTTCCCCGATCTCACCTACTTGTCTAGGAGCACCCCTGAGTTGTTACTTATTGATGGTGCAACAAGAACGATAATCTTCATTTATATCACCACCAAGTGAGGCTGCTTTCTCTTCCCTGATCTCACCAACTTGTCTAGGAGCACCCCAGAGTTGTTCCTTATTGATGGTGTAACAAGAACGATAGTCTTCATTTATATCACCACCAAGTGAGGTTGCTTTCTCTTCCCCGATCTCACCTACTTGTCTAGGAGCACCCCTGAGTTGTTACTTATTGATGGTGCAACAAGAACGATAGTCTTCATTTATATCACCACCAAGTGAGGTTGCTTTCTCTTCCCCGATCTCACCTACTTGTCTAGGAGCACCCCTGAGTTGTTACTTATTGATGGTGCAACAAGAACGATAGTCTTCATTTATTTCACCACCAAGTGAGGCTGCTTTCTCTTCCCTGATCTCACCAACTTGTCTAGGAGCACCCCTGAGTTGTTACTTATTGATGGTGCAACAAGACCGATAGTCTTCATTTATATCACCACCAAGTGAGGTTGCTTTCTCTCTCCCGATCTCATCTACTTGTCTAGGAGCACCCCTGAGTTGTTACTTATTGATGGTGCAACAAGAACGATAGTCTTCATTTATATCACCACCAAATGAGGCTGCTTTCTCTTCCCTGATCTCACCAACGTGTCTAGGAGCTCCCCTGAGTTGTTACTTATTGATGGTGCAACAAGAACGATAGTCTTCATTTATATCACCACCAAGTGAGGTTGCTTTCTCTTCCCTGATCTCACCAACTTGTCTAGGAGCACCCCTGAGTTGTTACTTATTGATGGTGCAACAAGAACGATAGTCATCATTTATATCACCACCAAGTGAGGCTGCTTTCTCTTCCCTGATCTCACCAACTTGTCTAGGAGCACCCCTGAGTTGTTACTTATTGATGGTGCAACAAGAACGATAGTCTTCATTTATATCACCACCAAGTGAGGTTGCTTTCTCTTCCCCGATCTCACCTACTTGTCTAGGAGCACCCCTGAGTTGTTACTTATTGATGGGGCAACAAGAACGATAGTCTTCATTTATATCACCACCAAGTGAGGCTGCTTTCTCTTCCCTGATCTCACCAACTTGTCTAGGAGCACCCCAGAGTTGTTCCTTATTGATGGTGTAACAAGAACGATAGTCTTCATTTATATCACCACCAAGTGAGGTTGCTTTCTCTTCCCCGATCTCACCTACTTGTCTAGGAGCACCCATGAGTTGTTCCTTATTGATGGTGTAACAAGAACGATAGTCTTCATTTATATCACCACCAAGTGAGGCTGCTTTCTCTTCCCTGATCTCACCAACTTGTCTAGGAGCACCCCTGAGTTGTTACTTATTGATGGTGCAACAAGAACGATAGTCTTCATTTATATCACCACCAAGTGAGGTTGCTTTCTCTTCCCCGATCTCACCTACTTGTCTAGGAGCACCCCAGAGTTGTTCCTTATTGATGGTGTAACAAGAACGATAGTCTTCATTTATATCACCACCAAGTGAGGCTGCTTTCTCTTCCCCGATCTCACCAACTTGTCTAGGAGCACCCCTGAGTTGTTCCTTATTTATGGTGTAACAAGAACGATAGTCTTCATTTATATCACCACCAAGTGAGGCTGCTTTCTCTTCCCCGGTCTCACCAACTTGTCTAGGAGCACCCCTGAGTTGTTACTTATTGATGGTGCAACAAGAACGATAGTCTTCATTTATATCACCACCAAGTGAGGTTGCTTTCTCTTCCCCGATCTCACCGACTTGTCTAGGAGCACCCCAGAGTTGTTCCTTATTGATGGTGTAACAAGAACGATAGTCTTCATTTATCACCACCAAGTGAGGTTGCTTTCTCTTCCCCGATCTCACCTACTTGTCTAGGAGCACCCCTGAGTTGTTACTTATTGATGGTGCAACAAGAACGATAGTCTTCATTTATATCACCACCAAGTGAGGTTGCTTTCTCTTCCCCGATCTCACCTACTTGCCTAGGAGCACCCCTGAGTTGTTACTTATTGATGGTGCAACAAGAACGATAGTCTTCATTTATATCACCACCAAGTGAGGCTGCTTTCTCTTCCCTGATCTCACCAACTTGTCTAGGAGCACCCTTGAGTTGTTACTTATTGATGGTGCAACAAGAACGATAGTCTTCATTTATGTCACCACCAAGTGAGGCTGCTTTTTGTTCCCTGATCTCACCAACTTGTCTAGGAGCACCCCTGAGTTGTTACTTATTGATGGTGCAACAAGAACGATAGTCTCCATTTATATCACCACCAAGTGAGGCTGCTTTCTCTTCCCTGATCTCACCAACTTGTCTAGGAGCACCCCTGAGTTGTTACTTATTGATGGTGCAACAAGAACGATAGTCTTCATTTACATCACCACCAAGTGAGGTTGCTTTCTCTTCCCCGATCTCACCTACTTGTCTAGGAGCACCCCTGACTTGTTACTTATTGATGGTGCAACAAGAACGATAGTCTTCATTTATTTCACCACCAAGTGAGGCTGCTTTCTCTTCCCTGATCTCACCAACTTGTCTAGGAGCACCCCTGAGTTGTTACTTATTGATGGTGCAACAAGAACGATAGTCTTCATTTATGTCACCACCAAGTGAGGCTGCTTTCTCTTCCCTGATCTCACCAACTTGTCTAGGAGCACCCCTGAGTTGTTACTTATTGATGGTGCAACAAGAACGATAGTCTCCATTTATATCACCACCAAGTGAGGCTGCTTTCTCTTCCCTGATCTCACCAACTTGTCTAGGAGCACCGCTGAGTTGTTACTTATTGATGGTGCAACAAGAACGATAGTCTTCATTTATATCACAACCAAGTGAGGTTGCTTTCTCTTCCCCGATCTCACCTACTTGTCTAGGAGCACCCCTGAGTTGTTACTTATTGATGGTGAAACAAGAACGATAGTCTTCATTTATATCACCACCAAGTGAGGCTGCTTTCTCTTCCCTGATCTCACCAACTTGTCTAGGAGCACCCCAGAGTTGTTCCTTATTGATGGTGTAACAAGAACGATAGTCTTCATTTATATCACCACCAAGTGAGGTTGCTTTCTCTTCCCCGATCTCACCTACTTGTCTAGGAGCACCCATGAGTTGTTCCTTATTGATGGTGCAACAAGAACGATAGTCTTCATTTATATCACCACCAAGTGAGGCTGCTTTCTCTTCCCTGATCTCACCAACTTGTCTAGGAGCACCCCTGAGTTGTTACTTATTGATGGTGCAACAAGAACGATAGTCTTCATTTATATCACCACCAAGTGAGGTTGCTTTCTCTTCCCCGATCTCACCTACTTGTCTAGGAGCATCCCTGAGTTGTTACTTATTGATGGTGCAACAAGAACGATAGTCTTCATTTATATCACCACCAAGTGAGGCTGCTTTCTCTTCCCTGATTTCACCAACTTGTCTAGGAGCACCCCTGAGTTGTTCCTTATTGATGGTGCAACAAGAACGATAGTCTTCATTTATATCACCACCAAGTGAGGTTGCTTTCTCTTCCCCGATCTCACCAACTTGTCTAGGAGCACCCCTGAGTTGTTACTTATTGCTGGTGCAACAAGAACGATAGTCTTCATTTATATCACCACCAAGGGAGGTTGCTTTCTCTTCCCCGATCTCACCTACTTGTCTAGGAGCACCCCTGAGTTGTTACTTATTGATGGTGCAACTAGAACGATAGTCTTCATTTATATCACCACCAAGTGAGGCTGCTTTCTCTTCCCTGATCTCACCAACTTGTTAGGAGCACCCCTGAGTTGTTACTTATTGATGGTGCAACAAGAACGATAGTCTTCATTTATATCACCACCAAGTGAGGTTGCTTTCTCTTCCCCGATCTCACCTACTTGTCTAGGAGCACCCCTGAGTTGTTACTTATTGATGGTGGAACAAGAACGATAGTCTTCATTTATATCACCACCAAGTGAGGCTGCTTTCTCTTCCCTGATCTCACCAACTTGTCTAGGAGCACCCCTGAGTTGTTACTTATTGATGGTGCAACAAGAACGATAGTCTTCATTTATATCACCACCAAGTGAGGTTGCTTTCTCTTCCCCGATCTCACCTACTTGTCTAGGAGCACCCCAGATTTGTTCCTTATTGATGGTGTAACAAGAACGATAATCTTCATTTATATCACCACCAAGTGAGGTTGCTTTCTCTTCCCCGATCTCACCTACTTGTCTAGGAGCACCCCTGAGTTGTTACTTATTGATGGTGCAACAAGAACGATAGTCTTCATTTATATCACCACCAAGTGAGGCTGCTTTCTCTTCCCTGATCTCACCAACTTGTCTAGGAGCACCCCTGAGTTGTTACTTATTGATGGTGCAACAAGAACGATAGTCTTCATTTATGTCACTACCAAGTGAGGCTGCTTTCTCTTCCCTGATCTCACCAACTTGTCAAGGAGCACCCCTGAGTTGTTACTTATTGATGGTGCAACAAGAACGATAGTCTCCATTTATATCACCACCAAGTGAGGCTGCTTTCTCTTCCCTGATCTCACCAACTTGTCTAGGAGCACCCCTGAGTTGTTACTTATTGATGGTGCAACAAGAACGATAGTCTTCATTTATATCACCACCAAGTGAGGTTGCTTTCTCTTCCCCGATCTCACCTACTTGTCTAGGAGCACCCCTGAGTTGTTACTTATTGATGGAGCAACAAGAACGATAGTCTTCATTTATTTCACCACCAAGTGAGGCTGCTTTCTCTTCCCTGATCTCACCAACTTGTCTAGGAGCACCCCTGAGTTGTTACTTATTGATGGTGCAACAGGAACGATAGTCTTCATTTATATCACCACCAAGTGAGGTTGCTTTCTCTCTCCCGATCTCATCTACTTGTCTAGGAGCACCCCTGAGTTGTTACTTATTGATGGTGCAACAAGAACGATAGTCTTCATTTATATCACCACCAAATGAGGCTGCTTTCTCTTCCCTGATCTCACCAACGTGTCTAGGAGCTCCTCTGAGTTGTTACTTATTGATGGTGCAACAAGAACGATAGTCTTCATTTATATAACCACCAAGTGAGGTTGCTTTCTCTTCCCCGATCTCACCAACTTGTCTAGGAGCACCCCTGAGTTGTTACTTATTGATGGTGCAACAAGAACGATAGTCATCATTTATATCACCACCAAGTGAGGCTGCTTTCTCTTCCCCGATCTCACCTACTTGTCTAGGAGCACCCCTGAGTTGTTACTTATTGATGGTGCAACAAGAACGATAGTCATCATTTATATCACCACCAAGTGAGGCTGCTTTCTCTTCCCCGATCTCACCTACTTGTCTAGGAGCACCCCTGAGTTGTTACTTATTGATGGTGCAACAAGAACGATAGTCTTCATTTATATCACCACCAAGTGAGGCTGCTTTCTCTTCCCTGATCTCACCAACTTGTCTAGGAGCACCCCTGAGTTGTTACTTATTGATGGTGCAACAAGAACGATAGTCTTCATTTATATCACCACCAAGTGAGGTTGCTTTCTCTTCCCCGATCTCACCTACTTGTCTAGGAGCACCCCAGAGTTGTTCCTTATTGATGGTGTAACAAGAACGATAGTCTTCATTTATATCACCACCAAGTGAGGCTGCTTTCTCTTCCCCGATCTCACCAACTTGTCTAGGAGCACCCCTGAGTTGTTCCTTATTGATGGTGTAACAAGAACGATAGTCTTCATTTATATCACCACCAAGTGAGGCTGCTTTCTCTTCCCCGGTCTCACCAACTTGTCTAGGAGCACCCCTGAGTTGTTACTTATTGATGGTGCAACAAGAACGATAGTCTTCATTTACATCACCACCAAGTGAGGTTGCTTTCCCTTCCCCGATCTCACCTACTTGTCTAGGAGGACCCCAGATTTGTTCCTTATTGATGGTGTAACAAGAACGATAGTCTTCATTTATATCACCACCAAGTGAGGTTGCTTTCTCTTCCCCGATCTCACCTACTTGTCTAGGAGCACCCCTGAGTTGTTACTTATTGATGGTGCAACAAGAACGATAGTCTTCATTTATATCACCACCAAGTGAGGCTGCTTTCTCTTCCCTGATCTCACCAACTTGTCTAGGAGCACCCCTGAGTTGTTACTTATTGATGGTGCAACAAGAACGATAGTCTTCATTTATGTCACCACCAAGTGAGGCTGCTTTCTCTTCCCTGATCTCACCAACTTGTCAAGGAGCACCCCTGAGTTGTTACTTATTGATGGTGCAACAAGAACGATAGTCTCCATTTATATCACCACCAAGTGAGGCTGCATTCTCTTCCCTGATCTCACCAACTTGTCTAGGAGCACCCCTGAGTTGTTACTTATTGATGGTGCAACAAGAACGATAGTCTTCATTTATATCACCACCAAGTGAGGTTGCTTTCTCTTCCCCGATCTCACCTACTTGTCTAGGAGCACCCCTGAGTTGTTACTTATTGATGGTGCAACAAGAACGATAGTCTTCATTTATTTCACCACCAAGTGAGGCTGCTATCTCTTCCCTGATCTCACCAACTTGTCTAGGAGCACCCCTGAGTTGTTACTTATTGATGGTGCAACAAGAACGATAGTCTTCATTTATATCACCACAAAGTGAGGTTGCTTTCTCTCTCCCGATCTCATCTACTTGTCTAGGAGCACCCCTGAGTTGTTACTTATTGATGGTGCAACAAGAACGATAGTCTTCATTTATATCACCACCAAATGAGGCTGCTTTCTCTTCCCTGATCTCACCAACGTGTCTAGGAGCTCCCCTGAGTTGTTACTTATTGATGGTGCAACAAGAACGATAGTCTTCATTTATATCACCACCAAGTGAGGTTGCTTTCTCTTCCCCGATCTCACCAACTTGTCTAGGAGCACCCCTGAGTTGTTACTTATAGATGGTGCAACAAGAACGATAGTCATCATTTATATCACCACCAAGTGAGGCTGCTTTCTCTTCCCCGATCTCACCTACTTGTCTAGGAGCACCCCTGAGTTGTTACTTATTGATGGTGCAACAAGAACGATAGTCATCATTTATATCACCACCAAGTGAGGCTGCTTTCTCTTCCCCGATCTCACCTACTTGTCTAGGAGCACCCCTGAGTTGTTACTTATTGATGGTGCAACAAGAACGATAGTCTTCATTTATATCACCACCAAGTGAGGCTGCTTTCTCTTCCCTGATCTCACCAACTTGTCTAGGAGCACCCCTGAGTTGTTACTTATTGATGGTGCAACAAGAACGATAGTCTTCATTTATATCACCACCAAGTGAGGTTGCTTTCTCTCTCCCGATCTCACCTACTTGTCTAGGAGCACCCCTGAGTTGTTACTTATTGATGGTGCAACAAGAACGATAGTCTTCATTTATATCACCACCAAGTGAGGCTGCTTTCTCTTCCCTGATCTCACCAACTTGTCTAGGAGCACCCCTGAGTTGTTACTTATTGATGGTGCAACAAGAACGATAGTCTTCATTTATATCACCACCAAGTGAGGTTGCTTTCTCTTCCCCGATCTCACCTTCTTGTCTAGGAGCACCCCTGATTTGTTACTTATTGATGGTGCAACAAGAACGATAGTCTTCATTTATATCACCACCAAGTGAGGTTGCTTTCTCTTCCCCGATCTCACCTACTTGTCTAGGAGCACCCCTGAGTTGTTACTTATTGATGGTGCAACAAGAACGATAGTCTCCATTTATATCACCACCAAGTGAGGCTGCTTTCTCTTCCCTGATCTCACCAACTTGTCTAGGAGCACCCCTGAGTTGTTACTTATTGATGGTGCAACAAGAACGATAGTCTTCATTTATATCACCACCAAGTGAGGCTGCTTTCTTTTCCCCGATCTCACCTACTTGTCTAGGAGCACCCCTGAGTTGTTACTTATTGATGATGCAACAAGAACGATAGTCTTCATTTATATCACCACCAAGTGAGGCTGCTTTCTCTTCCCTGATCTCACCAACTTGTCTAGGAGCACCCCTGAGTTGTTACTTATTGATGGTGCAACAAGAACGATAGTCTTCATTTATATCACCACCAAGTGAGGTTGTTTTCTCTTCCCCGATCTCACCTACTTGTCTAGGAGCACCAATGAGTTGTTACGTATTGATGGTGCAACAAGAACGATAGTCTTCATTTATATCACCACCAAGTGAGGTTGCTTTCTCTTCCCCGATCTCACCAACTTGTCTAGGAGCACCGCTGAGTTGTTACTTATTGATGGTGCAACAAGAACGATAGTCTTCATTTATATCACAACCAAGTGAGGTTGCTTTCTCTTCCCCGATCTCACCTACTTGTCTAGGAGCACCCCTGAGTTGTTACTTATTGATGGTGAAACAAGAACGATAGTCTTCATTTATATCACCACCAAGTGAGGCTGCTTTCTCTTCCCTGATCTCACCAACTTGTCTAGGAGCACCCCAGAGTTGTTCCTTATTGATGGTGTAACAAGAACGATAGTCTTCATTTATATCACCACCAAGTGAGGTTGCTTTCTCTTCCCCGATCTCACCTACTTGTCTAGGAGCACCCATGAGTTGTTCCTTATTGATGGTGCAACAAGAACGATAGTCTTCATTTATATCACCACCAAGTGAGGCTGCTTTCTCTTCCCTGATCTCACCAACTTGTCTAGGAGCACCCCTGAGTTGTTACTTATTGATGGTGCAACAAGAACGATAGTCTTCATTTATATCACCACCAAGTGAGGTTGCTTTCTCTTCCCCGATCTCACCTACTTGTCTAGGAGCATCCCTGAGTTGTTACTTATTGATGGTGCAACAAGAACGATAGTCTTCATTTATATCACCACCAAGTGAGGCTGCTTTCTCTTCCCTGATTTCACCAACTTGTCTAGGAGCACCCCTGAGTTGTTCCTTATTGATGGTGCAACAAGAACGATAGTCTTCATTTATATCACCACCAAGTGAGGTTGCTTTCTCTTCCCCGATCTCACCAACTTGTCTAGGAGCACCCCTGAGTTGTTACTTATTGCTGGTGCAACAAGAACGATAGTCTTCATTTATATCACCACCAAGGGAGGTTGCTTTCTCTTCCCCGATCTCACCTACTTGTCTAGGAGCACCCCTGAGTTGTTACTTATTGATGGTGCAACTAGAACGATAGTCTTCATTTATATCACCACCAAGTGAGGCTGCTTTCTCTTCCCTGATCTCACCAACTTGTTAGGAGCACCCCTGAGTTGTTACTTATTGATGGTGCAACAAGAACGATAGTCTTCATTTATATCACCACCAAGTGAGGTTGCTTTCTCTTCCCCGATCTCACCTACTTGTCTAGGAGCACCCCTGAGTTGTTACTTATTGATGGTGGAACAAGAACGATAGTCTTCATTTATATCACCACCAAGTGAGGCTGCTTTCTCTTCCCTGATCTCACCAACTTGTCTAGGAGCACCCCTGAGTTGTTACTTATTGATGGTGCAACAAGAACGATAGTCTTCATTTATATCACCACCAAGTGAGGTTGCTTTCTCTTCCCCGATCTCACCTACTTGTCTAGGAGCACCCCAGATTTGTTCCTTATTGATGGTGTAACAAGAACGATAATCTTCATTTATATCACCACCAAGTGAGGTTGCTTTCTCTTCCCCGATCTCACCTACTTGTCTAGGAGCACCCCTGAGTTGTTACTTATTGATGGTGCAACAAGAACGATAGTCTTCATTTATATCACCACCAAGTGAGGCTGCTTTCTCTTCCCTGATCTCACCAACTTGTCTAGGAGCACCCCTGAGTTGTTACTTATTGATGGTGCAACAAGAACGATAGTCTTCATTTATGTCACTACCAAGTGAGGCTGCTTTCTCTTCCCTGATCTCACCAACTTGTCAAGGAGCACCCCTGAGTTGTTACTTATTGATGGTGCAACAAGAACGATAGTCTCCATTTATATCACCACCAAGTGAGGCTGCTTTCTCTTCCCTGATCTCACCAACTTGTCTAGGAGCACCCCTGAGTTGTTACTTATTGATGGTGCAACAAGAACGATAGTCTTCATTTATATCACCACCAAGTGAGGTTGCTTTCTCTTCCCCGATCTCACCTACTTGTCTAGGAGCACCCCTGAGTTGTTACTTATTGATGGAGCAACAAGAACGATAGTCTTCATTTATTTCACCACCAAGTGAGGCTGCTTTCTCTTCCCTGATCTCACCAACTTGTCTAGGAGCACCCCTGAGTTGTTACTTATTGATGGTGCAACAGGAACGATAGTCTTCATTTATATCACCACCAAGTGAGGTTGCTTTCTCTCTCCCGATCTCATCTACTTGTCTAGGAGCACCCCTGAGTTGTTACTTATTGATGGTGCAACAAGAACGATAGTCTTCATTTATATCACCACCAAATGAGGCTGCTTTCTCTTCCCTGATCTCACCAACGTGTCTAGGAGCTCCTCTGAGTTGTTACTTATTGATGGTGCAACAAGAACGATAGTCTTCATTTATATAACCACCAAGTGAGGTTGCTTTCTCTTCCCCGATCTCACCAACTTGTCTAGGAGCACCCCTGAGTTGTTACTTATTGATGGTGCAACAAGAACGATAGTCATCATTTATATCACCACCAAGTGAGGCTGCTTTCTCTTCCCCGATCTCACCTACTTGTCTAGGAGCACCCCTGAGTTGTTACTTATTGATGGTGCAACAAGAACGATAGTCATCATTTATATCACCACCAAGTGAGGCTGCTTTCTCTTCCCCGATCTCACCTACTTGTCTAGGAGCACCCCTGAGTTGTTACTTATTGATGGTGCAACAAGAACGATAGTCTTCATTTATATCACCACCAAGTGAGGCTGCTTTCTCTTCCCTGATCTCACCAACTTGTCTAGGAGCACCCCTGAGTTGTTACTTATTGATGGTGCAACAAGAACGATAGTCTTCATTTATATCACCACCAAGTGAGGTTGCTTTCTCTTCCCCGATCTCACCTACTTGTCTAGGAGCACCCCAGAGTTGTTCCTTATTGATGGTGTAACAAGAACGATAGTCTTCATTTATATCACCACCAAGTGAGGCTGCTTTCTCTTCCCCGATCTCACCAACTTGTCTAGGAGCACCCCTGAGTTGTTCCTTATTGATGGTGTAACAAGAACGATAGTCTTCATTTATATCACCACCAAGTGAGGCTGCTTTCTCTTCCCCGGTCTCACCAACTTGTCTAGGAGCACCCCTGAGTTGTTACTTATTGATGGTGCAACAAGAACGATAGTCTTCATTTACATCACCACCAAGTGAGGTTGCTTTCCCTTCCCCGATCTCACCTACTTGTCTAGGAGGACCCCAGATTTGTTCCTTATTGATGGTGTAACAAGAACGATAGTCTTCATTTATATCACCACCAAGTGAGGTTGCTTTCTCTTCCCCGATCTCACCTACTTGTCTAGGAGCACCCCTGAGTTGTTACTTATTGATGGTGCAACAAGAACGATAGTCTTCATTTATATCACCACCAAGTGAGGCTGCTTTCTCTTCCCTGATCTCACCAACTTGTCTAGGAGCACCCCTGAGTTGTTACTTATTGATGGTGCAACAAGAACGATAGTCTTCATTTATGTCACCACCAAGTGAGGCTGCTTTCTCTTCCCTGATCTCACCAACTTGTCAAGGAGCACCCCTGAGTTGTTACTTATTGATGGTGCAACAAGAACGATAGTCTCCATTTATATCACCACCAAGTGAGGCTGCATTCTCTTCCCTGATCTCACCAACTTGTCTAGGAGCACCCCTGAGTTGTTACTTATTGATGGTGCAACAAGAACGATAGTCTTCATTTATATCACCACCAAGTGAGGTTGCTTTCTCTTCCCCGATCTCACCTACTTGTCTAGGAGCACCCCTGAGTTGTTACTTATTGATGGTGCAACAAGAACGATAGTCTTCATTTATATCACCACAAAGTGAGGTTGCTTTCTCTCTCCCGATCTCATCTACTTGTCTAGGAGCACCCCTGAGTTGTTACTTATTGATGGTGCAACAAGAACGATAGTCTTCATTTATATCACCACCAAATGCGGCTGCTTTCTCTTCCCTGATCTCACCAACGTGTCTAGGAGCTCCCCTGAGTTGTTACTTATTGATGGTGCAACAAGAACGATAGTCTTCATTTATATCACCACCAAGTGAGGTTGCTTTCTCTTCCCCGATCTCACCAACTTGTCTAGGAGCACCCCTGAGTTGTTACTTATAGATGGTGCAACAAGAACGATAGTCATCATTTATATCACCACCAAGTGAGGCTGCTTTCTCTTCCCCGATCTCACCTACTTGTCTAGGAGCACCCCTGAGTTGTTACTTATTGATGGTGCAACAAGAACGATAGTCATCATTTATATCACCACCAAGTGAGGCTGCTTTCTCTTCCCCGATCTCACCTACTTGTCTAGGAGCACCCCTGAGTTGTTACTTATTGATGGTGCAACAAGAACGATAGTCTTCATTTATATCACCACCAAGTGAGGCTGCTTTCTCTTCCCTGATCTCACCAACTTGTCTAGGAGCACCCCTGAGTTGTTACTTATTGATGGTGCAACAAGAACGATAGTCTTCATTTATATCACCACCAAGTGAGGTTGCTTTCTCTCTCCCGATCTCACCTACTTGTCTAGGAGCACCCCTGAGTTGTTACTTATTGATGGTGCAACAAGAACGATAGTCTTCATTTATATCACCACCAAGTGAGGCTGCTTTCTCTTCCCTGATCTCACCAACTTGTCTAGGAGCACCCCTGAGTTGTTACTTATTGATGGTGCAACAAGAACGATAGTCTTCATTTATATCACCACCAAGTGAGGTTGCTTTCTCTTCCCCGATCTCACCTTCTTGTCTAGGAGCACCCCTGATTTGTTACTTATTGATGGTGCAACAAGAACGATAGTCTTCATTTATATCACCACCAAGTGAGGTTGCTTTCTCTTCCCCGATCTCACCTACTTGTCTAGGAGCACCCCTGAGTTGTTACTTATTGATGGTGCAACAAGAACGATAGTCTCCATTTATATCACCACCAAGTGAGGCTGCTTTCTCTTCCCTGATCTCACCAACTTGTCTAGGAGCACCCCTGAGTTGTTACTTATTGATGGTGCAACAAGAACGATAGTCTTCATTTATATCACCACCAAGTGAGGCTGCTTTCTTTTCCCCGATCTCACCTACTTGTCTAGGAGCACCCCTGAGTTGTTACTTATTGATGATGCAACAAGAACGATAGTCTTCATTTATATCACCACCAAGTGAGGCTGCTTTCTCTTCCCTGATCTCACCAACTTGTCTAGGAGCACCCCTGAGTTGTTACTTATTGATGGTGCAACAAGAACGATAGTCTTCATTTATATCACCACCAAGTGAGGTTGTTTTCTCTTCCCCGATCTCACCTACTTGTCTAGGAGCACCAATGAGTTGTTACGTATTGATGGTGCAACAAGAACGATAGTCTACATTTATATCACCACCAAGTGAGGTTGCTTTCTCTTCCCTGATCTCACCAACTTGTCTAGGAGCACCCCTGAGTTGTTACTTATTGATGGTGCAACAAGAACGATAGTCTTCATTTATGTCACCACCAAGTGAGGCTGCTTTCTCTTCCCTGATCTCACCAACTTGTCTAGGAGCACCCCTGAGTTGTTACTTATTGATGGTGCAACAAGAACGATAGTCTCCATTTATATCACCACCAAGTGAGGCTGCTTTCTCTTCCCTGATCTCACCAACTTGTCTAGGAGCACCCCTGAGTTGTTACTTATTGATGGTGCAACAAGAACGATAGTCTTCATTTATATCACCACCAAGTGAGGTTGCTTTCTCTTCCCCGATCTCACCTACTTGTCTATGAGCACCCCTGAGTTGTTACTTATTGATGGTGCAACAAGAACGATAGTCTTCATTTATATCACCACCAAATGAGGCTGCTTTCTCTTCCCTGATCTCACCAACTTGTCTAGGAGCACCCCAGAGTTGTTCCTTATTGATGGTGTAACAAGAACGATAGTCTTCATTTATATCACCATCAAGTGAGGTTGCTTTCTCTTACCCGATCTCACCTACTTGTCTAGGAGCACCCATGAGTTGTTCCTTATTGATGGTGCAACAAGAACGATAGTCTTCATTTATATCACCACCAAGTGAGGCTGCTTTCTCTTCCCTGACCTCACCAACTTGTCTAGGAGCACCCCTGATTTGTTACTTATTGATGGTGCAACAAGAACGATAGTCTTCATTTATATCACCACCAAGTGAGGTTGCTTTCTCTTCCCCGATCTCACCTACTTGTCTAGGAGCACCCCAGAGTTGTTCCTTATTGATGGTGTAACAAGAACGATAGTCTTCATTTATATCACCACCAAGTGAGGCTGCTTTCTCTTCCCCGATCTCACCAACTTGTCTAGGAGCACCCCTGAGTTGTTCCTTATTGATGGTGTAACAAGAACGATAGTCTTCATTTATATCACCACCAAGTGAGGCTGCTTTCTCTTCCCCGGTCTCACCAACTTGTCTAGGAGCACCCCTGAGTTGTTACTTATTGATGGTGCAACAAGAACGATAGTCTTCATTTATATCACCACCAAGTGAGGTTGCTTTCCCTTCCCCGATCTCACCTACTTGTCTAGGAGCACCCCAGATTTGTTCCTTATTGATGGTGTAACAAGAACGATAGTCTTCATTTATATCACCACCAAGTGAGGTTGCTTTCTCTTCCCCGATCTCACCTACTTGTCTAGGAGCACCCCTGAGTTGTTACTTATTGATGGTGCAACAAGAACGATAGTCTTCATTTATTTCACCACCAAGTGAGGCTGCTTTCTCTTCCCTGATCTCACCAACTTGTCTAGGAGCACCCCTGAGTTGTTACTTATTGATGGTGCAACAAGAACGATAGTCTTCATTTATATCACCACCAAGTGAGGTTGCTTTCTCTCTCCCGATCTCATCTACTTGTCTAGGAGCACCCCTGAGTTGTTACTTATTGATGGTGCAACAAGAACGATAGTCTTCATTTATATCACCACCAAATGAGGCTGCTTTCTCTTCCCTGATCTCACCAACGTGTCTAGGAGCTCCCCTGAGTTGTTACTTATTGATGGTGCAACAAGAACGATAGTCTTCATTTATATCACCACCAAGTGAGGTTGCTTTCTCTTCCCCGATCTCACCAACTTGTCTAGGAGCACCCCTGAGTTGTTACTTATTGATGGTGCAACAAGAACCATAGTCATCATTTATATCACCACCAAGTGAGGCTGCTTTCTCTTCCCCGTTCTCACCTACTTGTCTAGGAGCACCCCTGAGTTGTTACTTATTGATGGTGCAACAAGAACGATAGTCTTCATTTATATCACCACCAAGTGAGGCTGTTTTCTCTTCCCTGATCTCACCAACTTGTCTAGGAGCACCCCTGAGTTGTTACTTATTGATGGTGCAACAAAAACGATAGTCTTCATTTATATCACCACCAAGTGAGGTTGCTTTCTCTTCCCCGATCTCACCTACTTGTCTAGGAGCACCCCTGAGTTGTTACTTATTGATGGTGCAACAAGAACGATAGTCTTCATTTATGTCACCACCAAGTGAGGCTGCTTTCTCTTCCCTGATCTCACCAACTTGTCTAGGAGCACCCCTGAGTTGTTACTTATTGATGGTGCAACAAGAACGATAGTCTCCATTTATATCACCACCAATTGAGGCTGCTTTCTCTTCCCTGATCTCACCAACTTGTCTAGGAGCACCCCTGTGTTGTTACTTATTGATGGTGCAACAAGAACGATAGTCTTCATTTATATCACCACCAAGTGAGGTTGCTTTCTCTTCCCCGATCTCACCTACTTGTCTAGGAGCACCCCTGAGTTGTTACTTATTGATGGTGCAACAAGAACGATAGTCTTCATTTATATCACCACCAAGTGAGGCAGCTTTCTCTTCCCTGATCTCACCAACTTGTCTAGGAGCACCCCAGAGTTGTTCCTTATTGATGGTGTAACAAGAACGATAGTCTTCATTTATATCACCACCAAGTGAGGTTGCTTTCTCTTCCCCGATCTCACCTACTTGTCTAGGAGCACCCATGAGTTGTTCCTTATTGATGGTGCAACAAGAACGATAGTCTTCATTTATATCACCACCAAGTGAGGCTGCTTTCTCTTCCCTGATCTCACCAACTTGTCTAGGAGCACCCCTGAGTTGTTACTTATTGATGGTGCAACAAGAACGATAGTCTTCATTTATATCACCACCAAGTGAGGTTGCTTTCTCTTCCCCGATCTCACCTACTTGTCTAGGACACCCCAGATTTGTTCCTTATTGATGGTGTAACAAGAACGATAGTCTTCATTTATATCACCACCAAGTGAGGCTGCTTTCTCTTCCCCGATCTCACCAACTTGTCTAGGAGCACCCCTGAGTTGTTCCTTATTGATGGTGTAACAAGAACGATAGTCTTCATTTATATCACCACCAAGTGAGGCTGCTTTCTCTTCCCCGGTCTCACCAACTTGTCTAGGAGCACCCCTGAGTTGTTACTTATTGATGGTGCAACAAGAACGATAGTCTTCATTTATATCACCACCAAGTGAGGTTGCTTTCTCTTCCCCGATCTCACCTACTTGTCTAGGAGCACCCCATAGTTGTTCCTTATTGATGGTGTAACAAGAACGATAGTCTTCACTTATATCACCACCAAGTGAAGTTGTTTCTCTTCCCCGATCTCACCTACTTGTCTAGGAGCACCCCTGAGTTGTTACTTATTGATGGTGCAACAAGAACGATAGTCTTCATTTATATCACCCCCAAGTGAGGTTGCTTTCTCTTCCCCGATCTCACCTACTTGCCTAGGAGCACCCCTGAGTTGTTACTTATTGATGGTGCAACAAGAACGATAGTCTTCATTTATATCACCACCAAGTGAGGCTGCTTTCTCTTCCCTGATCTCACCAACTTGTCTAGGAGCACCCCTGAGTTGTTACTTATTGATGGTGCAACAAGAACGATAGTCTTCATTTATGTCACCACCAAGTGAGGCTGCTTTCTCTTCCCTGATCTCACCAACTTGTCTAGGAGCACCCCTGAGTTGTTACTTATTGATGGTGCAACAAGAACGATAGTCTCCATTTATATCACCACCAAGTGAGGCTGCTTTCTCTTCCCTGATCTCACCAACTTGTCTAGGAGCACCCCTGAGTTGTTACTTATTGATGGTGCAACAAGAACGATAGTCTTCATTTACATCACCACCAAGTGAGGTTGCTTTCTCTTCCCCGATCTCACCTACTTGTCTAGGAGCACCCCTGACTTGTTACTTATTGATGGTGCAACAAGAACGATAGTCTTCATTTATTTCACCACCAAGTGAGGCTGCTTTCTCTTCCCTGATCTCACCAACTTGTCTAGGAGCACCCCTGAGTTGTTACTTATTGATGGTGCAACAAGAACGATAGTCTTCATTTATATCACCACCAAGTGAGGTTGCTTTCTCTCTCCCGATCTCATCTACTTGTCTAGGAGCACCCCTGAGTTGTTACTTATTGATGGTGCAACAAGAACGATAGTCTTCATTTATATCACCACCAAATGAGGCTGCTTTCTCTTCCTTGATCTCACCTACTTGTCTAGGAGCACCCCTGAGTTGTTACTTATTGATGGTGCAACAAGAACGATAGTCATCATTTATATCACCACCAAGTGAGGCTGCTTTCTCTTCCCCGATCTCACCTACTTGTCTAGGAGCACCCCTGAGTTGTTACTTATTGATGGTGCAACAAGAACGATAGTCTTCATTTATATCACCACCAAGTGAGGCTGCTTTCTCTTCCCTGATCTCACCAACTTGTCTAGGAGCACCCCTGAGTTGTTACTTATTGATGGTGCAACAAAAACGATAGTCTTCATTTATATCACCACCAAGTGAGGTTGCTTTCTCTTCCCCGATCTCACCTGCTTGTCTAGGAGCACCCCTGAGTTGTTACTTATTGATGGTGCAACAAGAACGATAGTCTTCATTTATGTCACCACCAAGTGAGGCTGCTTTCTCTTCCCTGATCTCACCAACTTGTCTAGGAGCACCCCTGAGTTGTTACTTATTGATGGTGCAACAAGAACGATAGTCTTCATTTATATCACCACCAAGTGAGGCTGCTTTCTCTTCCCTGATCGCACCAACTTGTCTAGGAGCACCCCTGAGTTGTTACTTATTGATGGTGCAACAAGAACGATAGTCTTCATTTATATCACCACCAAGTGAGGTTGCTTTCTCTTCCCCGATCTCACCTACTTGTCTAGGAGCACCCCAGAGTTGTTCCTTATTGATGGTGTAACAAGAACGATAGTCTTCATTTATATCACCACCAAGTGAGGCTGCTTTCTCTTCCCCGATCTCACCAACTTGTCTAGGAGCACCCCTGAGTTGTTACTTATTGATGGTGCAACAAGAACGATAGTCTCCATTTATATCACCACCAAGTGAGGCTGCTTTCTCTTCCCTGATCTCACCAACTTGTCTAGGAGCACCCCTGAGTTGTTACTTATTGATGGTGCAACAAGAACGATAGTCTTCATTTATATCACCACCAAGTGAGGTTGCTTTCTCTTCCCCGATCTCACCTACTTGTCTAGGAGCACCCCTGAGTTGTTACTTATTGATGGTGCAACAAGAACGATAGTCTTCATTTATTTCACCACCAAGTGAGGCTGCTTTCTCTTCCCTGATCTCACCAACTTGTCTAGGAGCACCCCTGAGTTGTTACTTATTGATGGTGCAACAAGAACGATAGTCTTCATTTATATCACCACCAAGTGAGGTTGCTTTCTCTCTCCCGATCTCATCTACTTGTCTAGGAGCACCCCTGAGTTGTTACTTATTGATGGTGCAACAAGAACGATAGTCTTCATTTATATCACCACCAAGTGAGGTTGTTTTCTCTTCCCCGATCTCACCTACTTGTCTAGGAGCACCAATTAGTTGTTACGTATTGATGGTGCAACAAGAACGATAGTCTACATTTATATCACCACCAAGTGAGGTTGCTTTCTCTTCCCTGATCTCACCAACTTGTCTAGGAGCACCCCTGAGTTGTTACTTATTGATGGTGCAACAAGAACGATAGTCTTCATTTATGTCACCACCAAGTGAGGCTGCTTTCTCTTCCCTGATCTCACCAACTTGTCTAGGAGCACCCCTGAGTTGTTACTTATTGATGGTGCAACAAGAACGATAGTCTCCATTTATATCACCACCAAGTGAGGCTGCTTTCTCTTCCCTGATCTCACCAACTTGTCTAGGAGCACCCCTGAGTTGTTACTTATTGATGGTGCAACAAGAACGATAGTCTTCATTTATATCACCACCAAGTGAGGTTGCTTTCTCTTCCCCGATCTCACCTACTTGTCTATGAGCACCCCTGAGTTGTTACTTATTGATGGTGCAACAAGAACGATAGTCTTCATTTATATCACCACCAAATGAGGCTGCTTTCTCTTCCCTGATCTCACCAACTTGTCTAGGAGCACCCCAGAGTTGTTCCTTATTGATGGTGTAACAAGAAAGATAGTCTTCATTTATATCACCACCAAGTGAGGTTGCTTTCTCTTACCCGATCTCACCTACTTGTCTAGGAGCACCCATGAGTTGTTCCTTATTGATGGTGCAACAAGAACGATAGTCATCATTTATATCACCACCAAGTGAGGCTGCTTTCTCTTCCCCGATCTCACCTACTTGTCTAGGAGCACCCCTGAGTTGTTACTTATTGATGGTGCAACAAGAACGATAGTCATCATTTATATCACCACCAAGTGAGGCTGCTTTCTCTTCCCCGATCTCACCTACTTGTCTAGGAGCACCCCTGAGTTGTTACTTATTGATGGTGCAACAAGAACGATAGTCTTCATTTATATCACCACCAAGTGAGGCTGCTTTCTCTTCCCTGATCTCACCAACTTGTCTAGGAGCACCCCTGAGTTGTTACTTATTGATGGTGCAACAAGAACGATAGTCTTCATTTATATCACCACCAAGTGAGGTTGCTTTCTCTTCCCCGATCTCACCTACTTGTCTAGGAGCACCCCAGAGTTGTTCCTTATTGATGGTGTAACAAGAACGATAGTCTTCATTTATATCACCACCAAGTGAGGCTGCTTTCTCTTCCCCGATCTCACCAACTTGTCTAGGAGCACCCCTGAGTTGTTCCTTATTGATGGTGTAACAAGAACGATAGTCTTCATTTATATCACCACCAAGTGAGGCTGCTTTCTCTTCCCCGGTCTCACCAACTTGTCTAGGAGCACCCCTGAGTTGTTACTTATTGATGGTGCAACAAGAACGATAGTCTTCATTTACATCACCACCAAGTGAGGTTGCTTTCCCTTCCCCGATCTCACCTACTTGTCTAGGAGGACCCCAGATTTGTTCCTTATTGATGGTGTAACAAGAACGATAGTCTTCATTTATATCACCACCAAGTGAGGTTGCTTTCTCTTCCCCGATCTCACCTACTTGTCTAGGAGCACCCCTGAGTTGTTACTTATTGATGGTGCAACAAGAACGATAGTCTTCATTTATATCACCACCAAGTGAGGCTGCTTTCTCTTCCCTGATCTCACCAACTTGTCTAGGAGCACCCCTGAGTTGTTACTTATTGATGGTGCAACAAGAACGATAGTCTTCATTTATGTCACCACCAAGTGAGGCTGCTTTCTCTTCCCTGATCTCACCAACTTGTCAAGGAGCACCCCTGAGTTGTTACTTATTGATGGTGCAACAAGAACGATAGTCTCCATTTATATCACCACCAAGTGAGGCTGCATTCTCTTCCCTGATCTCACCAACTTGTCTAGGAGCACCCCTGAGTTGTTACTTATTGATGGTGCAACAAGAACGATAGTCTTCATTTATATCACCACCAAGTGAGGTTGCTTTCTCTTCCCCGATCTCACCTACTTGTCTAGGAGCACCCCTGAGTTGTTACTTATTGATGGTGCAACAAGAACGATAGTCTTCATTTATATCACCACAAAGTGAGGTTGCTTTCTCTCTCCCGATCTCATCTACTTGTCTAGGAGCACCCCTGAGTTGTTACTTATTGATGGTGCAACAAGAACGATAGTCTTCATTTATATCACCACCAAATGAGGCTGCTTTCTCTTCCCTGATCTCACCAACGTGTCTAGGAGCTCCCCTGAGTTGTTACTTATTGATGGTGCAACAAGAACGATAGTCTTCATTTATATCACCACCAAGTGAGGTTGCTTTCTCTTCCCCGATCTCACCAACTTGTCTAGGAGCACCCCTGAGTTGTTACTTATAGATGGTGCAACAAGAACGATAGTCATCATTTATATCACCACCAAGTGAGGCTGCTTTCTCTTCCCCGATCTCACCTACTTGTCTAGGAGCACCCCTGAGTTGTTACTTATTGATGGTGCAACAAGAACGATAGTCATCATTTATATCACCACCAAGTGAGGCTGCTTTCTCTTCCCCGATCTCACCTACTTGTCTAGGAGCACCCCTGAGTTGTTACTTATTGATGGTGCAACAAGAACGATAGTCTTCATTTATATCACCACCAAGTGAGGCTGCTTTCTCTTCCCTGATCTCACCAACTTGTCTAGGAGCACCCCTGAGTTGTTACTTATTGATGGTGCAACAAGAACGATAGTCTTCATTTATATCACCACCAAGTGAGGTTGCTTTCTCTCTCCCGATCTCACCTACTTGTCTAGGAGCACCCCTGAGTTGTTACTTATTGATGGTGCAACAAGAACGATAGTCTTCATTTATATCACCACCAAGTGAGGCTGCTTTCTCTTCCCTGATCTCACCAACTTGTCTAGGAGCACCCCTGAGTTGTTACTTATTGATGGTGCAACAAGAACGATAGTCTTCATTTATATCACCACCAAGTGAGGTTGCTTTCTCTTCCCCGATCTCACCTTCTTGTCTAGGAGCACCCCTGATTTGTTACTTATTGATGGTGCAACAAGAACGATAGTCTTCATTTATATCACCACCAAGTGAGGTTGCTTTCTCTTCCCCGATCTCACCTACTTGTCTAGGAGCACCCCTGAGTTGTTACTTATTGATGGTGCAACAAGAACGATAGTCTCCATTTATATCACCACCAAGTGAGGCTGCTTTCTCTTCCCTGATCTCACCAACTTGTCTAGGAGCACCCCTGAGTTGTTACTTATTGATGGTGCAACAAGAACGATAGTCTTCATTTATATCACCACCAAGTGAGGCTGCTTTCTTTTCCCCGATCTCACCTACTTGTCTAGGAGCACCCCTGAGTTGTTACTTATTGATGATGCAACAAGAACGATAGTCTTCATTTATATCACCACCAAGTGAGGCTGCTTTCTCTTCCCTGATCTCACCAACTTGTCTAGGAGCACCCCTGAGTTGTTACTTATTGATGGTGCAACAAGAACGATAGTCTTCATTTATATCACCACCAAGTGAGGTTGTTTTCTCTTCCCCGATCTCACCTACTTGTCTAGGAGCACCAATGAGTTGTTACGTATTGATGGTGCAACAAGAACGATAGTCTACATTTATATCACCACCAAGTGAGGTTGCTTTCTCTTCCCTGATCTCACCAACTTGTCTAGGAGCACCCCTGAGTTGTTACTTATTGATGGTGCAACAAGAACGATAGTCTTCATTTATGTCACCACCAAGTGAGGCTGCTTTCTCTTCCCTGATCTCACCAACTTGTCTAGGAGCACCCCTGAGTTGTTACTTATTGATGGTGCAACAAGAACGATAGTCTCCATTTATATCACCACCAAGTGAGGCTGCTTTCTCTTCCCTGATCTCACCAACTTGTCTAGGAGCACCCCTGAGTTGTTACTTATTGATGGTGCAACAAGAACGATAGTCTTCATTTATATCACCACCAAGTGAGGTTGCTTTCTCTTCCCCGATCTCACCTACTTGTCTATGAGCACCCCTGAGTTGTTACTTATTGATGGTGCAACAAGAACGATAGTCTTCATTTATATCACCACCAAATGAGGCTGCTTTCTCTTCCCTGATCTCACCAACTTGTCTAGGAGCACCCCAGAGTTGTTCCTTATTGATGGTGTAACAAGAACGATAGTCTTCATTTATATCACCACCAAGTGAGGTTGCTTTCTCTTACCCGATCTCACCTACTTGTCTAGGAGCACCCATGAGTTGTTCCTTATTGATGGTGCAACAAGAACGATAGTCTTCATTTATATCACCACCAAGTGAGGCTGCTTTCTCTTCCCTGACCTCACCAACTTGTCTAGGAGCACCCCTGATTTGTTACTTATTGATGGTGCAACAAGAACGATAGTCTTCATTTATATCACCACCAAGTGAGGTTGCTTTCTCTTCCCCGATCTCACCTACTTGTCTAGGAGCACCCCAGAGTTGTTCCTTATTGATGGTGTAACAAGAACGATAGTCTTCATTTATATCACCACCAAGTGAGGCTGCTTTCTCTTCCCCGATCTCACCAACTTGTCTAGGAGCACCCCTGAGTTGTTCCTTATTGATGGTGTAACAAGAACGATAGTCTTCATTTATATCACCACCAAGTGAGGCTGCTTTCTCTTCCCCGGTCTCACCAACTTGTCTAGGAGCACCCCTGAGTTGTTACTTATTGATGGTGCAACAAGAACGATAGTCTTCATTTATATCACCACCAAGTGAGGTTGCTTTCCCTTCCCCGATCTCACCTACTTGTCTAGGAGCACCCCAGATTTGTTCCTTATTGATGGTGTAACAAGAACGATAGTCTTCATTTATATCACCACCAAGTGAGGTTGCTTTCTCTTCCCCGATCTCACCTACTTGTCTAGGAGCACCCCTGAGTTGTTACTTATTGATGGTGCAACAAGAACGATAGTCTTCATTTATTTCACCACCAAGTGAGGCTGCTTTCTCTTCCCTGATCTCACCAACTTGTCTAGGAGCACCCCTGAGTTGTTACTTATTGATGGTGCAACAAGAACGATAGTCTTCATTTATATCACCACCAAGTGAGGTTGCTTTCTCTCTCCCGATCTCATCTACTTGTCTAGGAGCACCCCTGAGTTGTTACTTATTGATGGTGCAACAAGAACGATAGTCTTCATTTATATCACCACCAAATGAGGCTGCTTTCTCTTCCCTGATCTCACCAACGTGTCTAGGAGCTCCCCTGAGTTGTTACTTATTGATGGTGCAACAAGAACGATAGTCTTCATTTATATCACCACCAAGTGAGGTTGCTTTCTCTTCCCCGATCTCACCAACTTGTCTAGGAGCACCCCTGAGTTGTTACTTATTGATGGTGCAACAAGAACCATAGTCATCATTTATATCACCACCAAGTGAGGCTGCTTTCTCTTCCCCGATCTCACCTACTTGTCTAGGAGCACCCCTGAGTTGTTACTTATTGATGGTGCAACAAGAACGATAGTCTTCATTTATATCACCACCAAGTGAGGCTGTTTTCTCTTCCCTGATCTCACCAACTTGTCTAGGAGCACCCCTGAGTTGTTACTTATTGATGGTGCAACAAAAACGATAGTCTTCATTTATATCACCACCAAGTGAGGTTGCTTTCTCTTCCCCGATCTCACCTACTTGTCTAGGAGCACCCCTGAGTTGTTACTTATTGATGGTGCAACAAGAACGATAGTCTTCATTTATGTCACCACCAAGTGAGGCTGCTTTCTCTTCCCTGATCTCACCAACTTGTCTAGGAGCACCCCTGAGTTGTTACTTATTGATGGTGCAACAAGAACGATAGTCTCCATTTATATCACCACCAATTGAGGCTGCTTTCTCTTCCCTGATCTCACCAACTTGTCTAGGAGCACCCCTGTGTTGTTACTTATTGATGGTGCAACAAGAACGATAGTCTTCATTTATATCACCACCAAGTGAGGTTGCTTTCTCTTCCCCGATCTCACCTACTTGTCTAGGAGCACCCCTGAGTTGTTACTTATTGATGGTGCAACAAGAACGATAGTCTTCATTTATATCACCACCAAGTGAGGCAGCTTTCTCTTCCCTGATCTCACCAACTTGTCTAGGAGCACCCCAGAGTTGTTCCTTATTGATGGTGTAACAAGAACGATAGTCTTCATTTATATCACCACCAAGTGAGGTTGCTTTCTCTTCCCCGATCTCACCTACTTGTCTAGGAGCACCCATGAGTTGTTCCTTATTGATGGTGCAACAAGAACGATAGTCTTCATTTATATCACCACCAAGTGAGGCTGCTTTCTCTTCCCTGATCTCACCAACTTGTCTAGGAGCACCCCTGAGTTGTTACTTATTGATGGTGCAACAAGAACGATAGTCTTCATTTATATCACCACCAAGTGAGGTTGCTTTCTCTTCCCCGATCTCACCTACTTGTCTAGGACACCCCAGATTTGTTCCTTATTGATGGTGTAACAAGAACGATAGTCTTCATTTATATCACCACCAAGTGAGGCTGCTTTCTCTTCCCCGATCTCACCAACTTGTCTAGGAGCACCCCTGAGTTGTTCCTTATTGATGGTGTAACAAGAACGATAGTCTTCATTTATATCACCACCAAGTGAGGCTGCTTTCTCTTCCCCGGTCTCACCAACTTGTCTAGGAGCACCCCTGAGTTGTTACTTATTGATGGTGCAACAAGAACGATAGTCTTCATTTATATCACCACCAAGTGAGGTTGCTTTCTCTTCCCCGATCTCACCTACTTGTCTAGGAGCACCCCATAGTTGTTCCTTATTGATGGTGTAACAAGAACGATAGTCTTCACTTATATCACCACCAAGTGAAGTTGTTTCTCTTCCCCGATCTCACCTACTTGTCTAGGAGCACCCCTGAGTTGTTACTTATTGATGGTGCAACAAGAACGATAGTCTTCATTTATATCACCCCCAAGTGAGGTTGCTTTCTCTTCCCCGATCTCACCTACTTGCCTAGGAGCACCCCTGAGTTGTTACTTATTGATGGTGCAACAAGAACGATAGTCTTCATTTATATCACCACCAAGTGAGGCTGCTTTCTCTTCCCTGATCTCACCAACTTGTCTAGGAGCACCCCTGAATTGTTACTTATTGATGGTGCAACAAGAACGATAGTCTTCATTTATGTCACCACCAAGTGAGGCTGCTTTCTCTTCCCTGATCTCACCAACTTGTCTAGGAGCACCCCTGAGTTGTTACTTATTGATGGTGCAACAAGAACGATAGTCTCCATTTATATCACCACCAAGTGAGGCTGCTTTCTCTTCCCTGATCTCACCAACTTGTCTAGGAGCACCCCTGAGTTGTTACTTATTGATGGTGCAACAAGAACGATAGTCTTCATTTACATCACCACCAAGTGAGGTTGCTTTCTCTTCCCCGATCTCACCTACTTGTCTAGGAGCACCCCTGACTTGTTACTTATTGATGGTGCAACAAGAACGATAGTCTTCATTTATTTCACCACCAAGTGAGGCTGCTTTCTCTTCCCTGATCTCACCAACTTGTCTAGGAGCACCCCTGAGTTGTTACTTATTGATGGTGCAACAAGAACGATAGTCTTCATTTATATCACCACCAAGTGAGGTTGCTTTCTCTCTCCCGATCTCATCTACTTGTCTAGGAGCACCCCTGAGTTGTTACTTATTGATGGTGCAACAAGAACGATAGTCTTCATTTATATCACCACCAAATGAGGCTGCTTTCTCTTCCTTGATCTCACCTACTTGTCTAGGAGCACCCCTGAGTTGTTACTTATTGATGGTGCAACAAGAACGATAGTCATCATTTATATCACCACCAAGTGAGGCTGCTTTCTCTTCCCCGATCTCACCTACTTGTCTAGGAGCACCCCTGAGTTGTTACTTATTGATGGTGCAACAAGAACGATAGTCTTCATTTATATCACCACCAAGTGAGGCTGCTTTCTCTTCCCTGATCTCACCAACTTGTCTAGGAGCACCCCTGAGTTGTTACTTATTGATGGTGCAACAAAAACGATAGTCTTCATTTATATCACCACCAAGTGAGGTTGCTTTCTCTTCCCCGATCTCACCTGCTTGTCTAGGAGCACCCCTGAGTTGTTACTTATTGATGGTGCAACAAGAACGATAGTCTTCATTTATGTCACCACCAAGTGAGGCTGCTTTCTCTTCCCTGATCTCACCAACTTGTCTAGGAGCACCCCTGAGTTGTTACTTATTGATGGTGCAACAAGAACGATAGTCTTCATTTATATCACCACCAAGTGAGGCTGCTTTCTCTTCCCTGATCGCACCAACTTGTCTAGGAGCACCCCTGAGTTGTTACTTATTGATGGTGCAACAAGAACGATAGTCTTCATTTATATCACCACCAAGTGAGGTTGCTTTCTCTTCCCCGATCTCACCTACTTGTCTAGGAGCACCCCAGAGTTGTTCCTTATTGATGGTGTAACAAGAACGATAGTCTTCATTTATATCACCACCAAGTGAGGCTGCTTTCTCTTCCCCGATCTCACCAACTTGTCTAGGAGCACCCCTGAGTTGTTACTTATTGATGGTGCAACAAGAACGATAGTCTCCATTTATATCACCACCAAGTGAGGCTGCTTTCTCTTCCCTGATCTCACCAACTTGTCTAGGAGCACCCCTGAGTTGTTACTTATTGATGGTGCAACAAGAACGATAGTCTTCATTTATATCACCACCAAGTGAGGTTGCTTTCTCTTCCCCGATCTCACCTACTTGTCTAGGAGCACCCCTGAGTTGTTACTTATTGATGGTGCAACAAGAACGATAGTCTTCATTTATTTCACCACCAAGTGAGGCTGCTTTCTCTTCCCTGATCTCACCAACTTGTCTAGGAGCACCCCTGAGTTGTTACTTATTGATGGTGCAACAAGAACGATAGTCTTCATTTATATCACCACCAAGTGAGGTTGCTTTCTCTCTCCCGATCTCATCTACTTGTCTAGGAGCACCCCTGAGTTGTTACTTATTGATGGTGCAACAAGAACGATAGTCTTCATTTATATCACCACCAAGTGAGGTTGTTTTCTCTTCCCCGATCTCACCTACTTGTCTAGGAGCACCAATTAGTTGTTACGTATTGATGGTGCAACAAGAACGATAGTCTACATTTATATCACCTCCAAGTGAGGTTGCTTTCTCTTCCCTGATCTCACCAACTTGTCTAGGAGCACCCCTGAGTTGTTACTTATTGATGGTGCAACAAGAACGATAGTCTTCATTTATGTCACCACCAAGTGAGGCTGCTTTCTCTTCCCTGATCTCACCAACTTGTCTAGGAGCACCCCTGAGTTGTTACTTATTGATGGTGCAACAAGAACGATAGTCTCCATTTATATCACCACCAAGTGAGGCTGCTTTCTCTTCCCTGATCTCACCAACTTGTCTAGGAGCACCCCTGAGTTGTTACTTATTGATGGTGCAACAAGAACGATAGTCTTCATTTATATCACCACCAAGTGAGGTTGCTTTCTCTTCCCCGATCTCACCTACTTGTCTATGAGCACCCCTGAGTTGTTACTTATTGATGGTGCAACAAGAACGATAGTCTTCATTTATATCACCACCAAATGAGGCTGCTTTCTCTTCCCTGATCTCACCAACTTGTCTAGGAGCACCCCAGAGTTGTTCCTTATTGATGGTGTAACAAGAAAGATAGTCTTCATTTATATCACCACCAAGTGAGGTTGCTTTCTCTTACCCGATCTCACCTACTTGTCTAGGAGCACCCATGAGTTGTTCCTTATTGATGGTGCAACAAGAACGATAGTCTTCATTTATATCACCACCAAGTGAGGCTGCTTTCTCTTCCCTGATCTCACCAACTTGTCTAGGAGCACCCCTGAGTTGTTACTTATTGATGGTGCAACAAGAACGATAGTCTTCATTTATATCACCACCAAGTGAGGTTGCTTTCTCTTCCCCGATCTCACCTACTTGTCTAGGAGCACCCCAGAGTTGTTCCTTATTGATGGTGTAACAAGAACGATAGTCTTCATTTATATCACCACCAAGTGAGGCTGCTTTCTCTTCCCCGATCTCACCAACTTGTCTAGGAGCACCCCTGAGTTGTTCCTTATTGATGGTGTAACAAGAACGATAGTCTTCATTTATATCACCACCAAGTGAGGCTGCTTTCTCTTCCCCGGTCTCACCAACTTGTCTAGGAGCACCCCTGAGTTGTTACTTATTGATGGTGCAACAAGAACGATAGTCTTCATTTATATCACCACCAAGTGAGGTTGCTTTCCCTTCCCCGATCTCACCTACTTGTCTAGGAGCACCCCAGATTTGTTCCTTATTGATGGTGTAACAAGAACGATAGTCCTCATTTATATCACCACCAAGTGAGGTTGCTTTCTCTTCCCCGATCTCACCTACTTGTCTAGGAGCACCCCTGAGTTGTTACTTATTGATGGTGCAACAAGAACGATAGTCTTCATTTATATCACCACCAAGTGAGGCTGCTTTCTCTTCCCTGATCTCACCAACTTGTCTAGGAGCACCCCTGAGTTGTTACTTATTGATGGTGCAACAAGAACGATAGTCTTCATTTATGTCACCACCAAGTGAGGCTGCTTTCTCTTCCCTGATCTCACCAACTTGTCTAGGAGCACCCCTGAGTTGTTACTTATTGATGGTGCAACAAGAACGATAGTCTCCATTTATATCACCACCAAGTGAGGCTGCTTTCTCTTCCCTGATCTCACCAACTTGTCTAGGAGCACCCCTGAGTTGTTACTTATTGATGGTGCAACAAGAACGATAGTCTTCATTTATATCACCACCAAGTGAGGTTGCTTTCTCTTCCTCGATCTCACCTACTTGTCTAGGAGCACCCCTGAGTTGTTACTTATTGATGGTGCAACAAGAACGATAGTCTTCATTTATTTCACCACCAAGTGAGGCTGCTTTCTCTTCCCTGATCTCATCAACTTGTCTAGGAGCACCCCTGAGTTGTTACTTATTGATGGTGCAACAAGAAGGATAGTCTTCATTTATATCACCACCAAGTGAGATTGCTTTCTCTCTCCCGATCTCATCTACTTGTCTAGGAGCACCCCTGAGTTGTTACTTATTGATGGTGCAACAAGAACGATAGTCTTCATTTATATCACCACCAAATGAGGCTGCTTTCTCTTCCCTGATCTCACCAACGTGTCTAGGAGCTCCCCTGAGTTGTTACTTATTGATGGTGCAACAAGAACGATAGTCTTCATTTATATCACCACCAAGTGAGGTTGCTTTCTCTTCCCCGATCTCACCAACTTGTCTAGGAGCACCCCTGAGTTGTTACTTATTGATGGTGCAACAAGAACGATAGTCATCATTTATATCACCACCAAGTGAGGCTGCTTTCTCTTCCCCGATCTCACCTACTTGTCTTGGAGCACCCCTGAGTTGTTACTTATTGATGGTGCAACAAGAACGATAGTCTTCATTTATATCACCACCAAGTGAGGCTGCTTTCTCTTCCCTGATCTCACCAACTTGTCTAGGAGCACCCCTGAGTTGTTACTTATTGATGGTGCAACATAAACGATAGTCTTCATTTATATCACCACCAAGTGAGGTTGCTTTCTCTTCCCCGATCTCACCTACTTGTCTAGGAGCACCCCTGAGTTGTTACTTATTGATGGTGCAACAAGAACGATAGTCTTCATTTATGTCACCACCAAGTGAGGCTGCTTTCTCTTCCCTGATCTCACCAACTTGTCTAGGAGCACCCCTGAGTTGTTACTTATTGATGGTGCAACAAAAACGATAGTCTTCATTTATATCACCACCAAGTGAGGTTGCTTTCTCTTCCCCGATCTCACCTACTTGTCTAGGAGCACCCCTGAGTTGTTACTTATTGATGGTGCAACAAGAACGATAGTCTTCATTTATGTCACCACCAAGTGAGGCTGCTTTCTCTTCCCTGATCTCACCAACTTGTCTAGGAGCACCCCTGAGTTGTTACTTATTGATGGTGCAACAAGAACGATAGTCTCCATTTATATCACCACCAATTGAGGCTGCTTTCTCTTCCCTGATCTCACCAACTTGTCTAGGAGCACCCCTGTGTTGTTACTTATTGATGGTGCAACAAGAACGATAGTCTTCATTTATATCACCACCAAGTGAGGTTGCTTTCTCTTCCCCGATCTCACCTACTTGTCTAGGAGCACCCCTGAGTTGTTACTTATTGATGGTGCAACAAGAACGATAGTCTTCATTTATATCACCACCAAGTGAGGCAGCTTTCTCTTCCCTGATCTCACCAACTTGTCTAGGAGCACCCCAGAGTTGTTCCTTATTGATGGTGTAACAAGAACGATAGTCTTCATTTATATCACCACCAAGTGAGGTTGCTTTCTCTTCCCCGATCTCACCTACTTGTCTAGGAGCACCCATGAGTTGTTCCTTATTGATGGTGCAACAAGAACGATAGTCTTCATTTATATCACCACCAAGTGAGGCTGCTTTCTCTTCCCTGATCTCACCAACTTGTCTAGGAGCACCCCTGAGTTGTTACTTATTGATGGTGCAACAAGAACGATAGTCTTCATTTATATCACCACCAAGTGAGGTTGCTTTCTCTTCCCCGATCTCACCTACTTGTCTAGGACACCCCAGATTTGTTCCTTATTGATGGTGTAACAAGAACGATAGTCTTCATTTATATCACCACCAAGTGAGGCTGCTTTCTCTTCCCCGATCTCACCAACTTGTCTAGGAGCACCCCTGAGTTGTTCCTTATTGATGGTGTAACAAGAACGATAGTCTTCATTTATATCACCACCAAGTGAGGCTGCTTTCTCTTCCCCGGTCTCACCAACTTGTCTAGGAGCACCCCTGAGTTGTTACTTATTGATGGTGCAACAAGAACGATAGTCTTCATTTATATCACCACCAAGTGAGGTTGCTTTCTCTTCCCCGATCTCACCTACTTGTCTAGGAGCACCCCATAGTTGTTCCTTATTGATGGTGTAACAAGAACGATAGTCTTCACTTATATCACCACCAAGTGAAGTTGTTTCTCTTCCCCGATCTCACCTACTTGTCTAGGAGCACCCCTGAGTTGTTACTTATTGATGGTGCAACAAGAACGATAGTCTTCATTTATATCACCCCCAAGTGAGGTTGCTTTCTCTTCCCCGATCTCACCTACTTGCCTAGGAGCACCCCTGAGTTGTTACTTATTGATGGTGCAACAAGAACGATAGTCTTCATTTATATCACCACCAAGTGAGGCTGCTTTCTCTTCCCTGATCTCACCAACTTGTCTAGGAGCACCCCTGAGTTGTTACTTATTGATGGTGCAACAAGAACGATAGTCTTCATTTATGTCACCACCAAGTGAGGCTGCTTTCTCTTCCCTGATCTCACCAACTTGTCTAGGAGCACCCCTGAGTTGTTACTTATTGATGGTGCAACAAGAACGATAGTCTCCATTTATATCACCACCAAGTGAGGCTGCTTTCTCTTCCCTGATCTCACCAACTTGTCTAGGAGCACCCCTGAGTTGTTACTTATTGATGGTGCAACAAGAACGATAGTCTTCATTTACATCACCACCAAGTGAGGTTGCTTTCTCTTCCCCGATCTCACCTACTTGTCTAGGAGCACCCCTGACTTGTTACTTATTGATGGTGCAACAAGAACGATAGTCTTCATTTATTTCACCACCAAGTGAGGCTGCTTTCTCTTCCCTGATCTCACCAACTTGTCTAGGAGCACCCCTGAGTTGTTACTTATTGATGGTGCAACAAGAACGATAGTCTTCATTTATATCACCACCAAGTGAGGTTGCTTTCTCTCTCCCGATCTCATCTACTTGTCTAGGAGCACCCCTGAGTTGTTACTTATTGATGGTGCAACAAGAACGATAGTCTTCATTTATATCACCACCAAATGAGGCTGCTTTCTCTTCCTTGATCTCACCTACTTGTCTAGGAGCACCCCTGAGTTGTTACTTATTGATGGTGCAACAAGAACGATAGTCATCATTTATATCACCACCAAGTGAGGCTGCTTTCTCTTCCCCGATCTCACCTACTTGTCTAGGAGCACCCCTGAGTTGTTACTTATTGATGGTGCAACAAGAACGATAGTCTTCATTTATATCACCACCAAGTGAGGCTGCTTTCTCTTCCCTGATCTCACCAACTTGTCTAGGAGCACCCCTGAGTTGTTACTTATTGATGGTGCAACAAAAACGATAGTCTTCATTTATATCACCACCAAGTGAGGTTGCTTTCTCTTCCCCGATCTCACCTGCTTGTCTAGGAGCACCCCTGAGTTGTTACTTATTGATGGTGCAACAAGAACGATAGTCTTCATTTATGTCACCACCAAGTGAGGCTGCTTTCTCTTCCCTGATCTCACCAACTTGTCTAGGAGCACCCCTGAGTTGTTACTTATTGATGGTGCAACAAGAACGATAGTCTTCATTTATATCACCACCAAGTGAGGCTGCTTTCTCTTCCCTGATCGCACCAACTTGTCTAGGAGCACCCCTGAGTTGTTACTTATTGATGGTGCAACAAGAACGATAGTCTTCATTTATATCACCACCAAGTGAGGTTGCTTTCTCTTCCCCGATCTCACCTACTTGTCTAGGAGCACCCCAGAGTTGTTCCTTATTGATGGTGTAACAAGAACGATAGTCTTCATTTATATCACCACCAAGTGAGGCTGCTTTCTCTTCCCCGATCTCACCAACTTGTCTAGGAGCACCCCTGAGTTGTTACTTATTGATGGTGCAACAAGAACGATAGTCTCCATTTATATCACCACCAAGTGAGGCTGCTTTCTCTTCCCTGATCTCACCAACTTGTCTAGGAGCACCCCTGAGTTGTTACTTATTGATGGTGCAACAAGAACGATAGTCTTCATTTATATCACCACCAAGTGAGGTTGCTTTCTCTTCCCCGATCTCACCTACTTGTCTAGGAGCACCCCTGAGTTGTTACTTATTGATGGTGCAACAAGAACGATAGTCTTCATTTATTTCACCACCAAGTGAGGCTGCTTTCTCTTCCCTGATCTCACCAACTTGTCTAGGAGCACCCCTGAGTTGTTACTTATTGATGGTGCAACAAGAACGATAGTCTTCATTTATATCACCACCAAGTGAGGTTGCTTTCTCTCTCCCGATCTCATCTACTTGTCTAGGAGCACCCCTGAGTTGTTACTTATTGATGGTGCAACAAGAACGATAGTCTTCATTTATATCACCACCAAGTGAGGTTGTTTTCTCTTCCCCGATCTCACCTACTTGTCTAGGAGCACCAATTAGTTGTTACGTATTGATGGTGCAACAAGAACGATAGTCTACATTTATATCACCTCCAAGTGAGGTTGCTTTCTCTTCCCTGATCTCACCAACTTGTCTAGGAGCACCCCTGAGTTGTTACTTATTGATGGTGCAACAAGAACGATAGTCTTCATTTATGTCACCACCAAGTGAGGCTGCTTTCTCTTCCCTGATCTCACCAACTTGTCTAGGAGCACCCCTGAGTTGTTACTTATTGATGGTGCAACAAGAACGATAGTCTCCATTTATATCACCACCAAGTGAGGCTGCTTTCTCTTCCCTGATCTCACCAACTTGTCTAGGAGCACCCCTGAGTTGTTACTTATTGATGGTGCAACAAGAACGATAGTCTTCATTTATATCACCACCAAGTGAGGTTGCTTTCTCTTCCCCGATCTCACCTACTTGTCTATGAGCACCCCTGAGTTGTTACTTATTGATGGTGCAACAAGAACGATAGTCTTCATTTATATCACCACCAAATGAGGCTGCTTTCTCTTCCCTGATCTCACCAACTTGTCTAGGAGCACCCCAGAGTTGTTCCTTATTGATGGTGTAACAAGAAAGATAGTCTTCATTTATATCACCACCAAGTGAGGTTGCTTTCTCTTACCCGATCTCACCTACTTGTCTAGGAGCACCCATGAGTTGTTCCTTATTGATGGTGCAACAAGAACGATAGTCTTCATTTATATCACCACCAAGTGAGGCTGCTTTCTCTTCCCTGATCTCACCAACTTGTCTAGGAGCACCCCTGAGTTGTTACTTATTGATGGTGCAACAAGAACGATAGTCTTCATTTATATCACCACCAAGTGAGGTTGCTTTCTCTTCCCCGATCTCACCTACTTGTCTAGGAGCACCCCAGAGTTGTTCCTTATTGATGGTGTAACAAGAACGATAGTCTTCATTTATATCACCACCAAGTGAGGCTGCTTTCTCTTCCCCGATCTCACCAACTTGTCTAGGAGCACCCCTGAGTTGTTCCTTATTGATGGTGTAACAAGAACGATAGTCTTCATTTATATCACCACCAAGTGAGGCTGCTTTCTCTTCCCCGGTCTCACCAACTTGTCTAGGAGCACCCCTGAGTTGTTACTTATTGATGGTGCAACAAGAACGATAGTCTTCATTTATATCACCACCAAGTGAGGTTGCTTTCCCTTCCCCGATCTCACCTACTTGTCTAGGAGCACCCCAGATTTGTTCCTTATTGATGGTGTAACAAGAACGATAGTCCTCATTTATATCACCACCAAGTGAGGTTGCTTTCTCTTCCCCGATCTCACCTACTTGTCTAGGAGCACCCCTGAGTTGTTACTTATTGATGGTGCAACAAGAACGATAGTCTTCATTTATATCACCACCAAGTGAGGCTGCTTTCTCTTCCCTGATCTCACCAACTTGTCTAGGAGCACCCCTGAGTTGTTACTTATTGATGGTGCAACAAGAACGATAGTCTTCATTTATGTCACCACCAAGTGAGGCTGCTTTCTCTTCCCTGATCTCACCAACTTGTCTAGGAGCACCCCTGAGTTGTTACTTATTGATGGTGCAACAAGAACGATAGTCTCCATTTATATCACCACCAAGTGAGGCTGCTTTCTCTTCCCTGATCTCACCAACTTGTCTAGGAGCACCCCTGAGTTGTTACTTATTGATGGTGCAACAAGAACGATAGTCTTCATTTATATCACCACCAAGTGAGGTTGCTTTCTCTTCCTCGATCTCACCTACTTGTCTAGGAGCACCCCTGAGTTGTTACTTATTGATGGTGCAACAAGAACGATAGTCTTCATTTATTTCACCACCAAGTGAGGCTGCTTTCTCTTCCCTGATCTCATCAACTTGTCTAGGAGCACCCCTGAGTTGTTACTTATTGATGGTGCAACAAGAAGGATAGTCTTCATTTATATCACCACCAAGTGAGATTGCTTTCTCTCTCCCGATCTCATCTACTTGTCTAGGAGCACCCCTGAGTTGTTACTTATTGATGGTGCAACAAGAACGATAGTCTTCATTTATATCACCACCAAATGAGGCTGCTTTCTCTTCCCTGATCTCACCAACGTGTCTAGGAGCTCCCCTGAGTTGTTACTTATTGATGGTGCAACAAGAACGATAGTCTTCATTTATATCACCACCAAGTGAGGTTGCTTTCTCTTCCCCGATCTCACCAACTTGTCTAGGAGCACCCCTGAGTTGTTACTTATTGATGGTGCAACAAGAACGATAGTCATCATTTATATCACCACCAAGTGAGGCTGCTTTCTCTTCCCCGATCTCACCTACTTGTCTTGGAGCACCCCTGAGTTGTTACTTATTGATGGTGCAACAAGAACGATAGTCTTCATTTATATCACCACCAAGTGAGGCTGCTTTCTCTTCCCTGATCTCACCAACTTGTCTAGGAGCACCCCTGAGTTGTTACTTATTGATGGTGCAACATAAACGATAGTCTTCATTTATATCACCACCAAGTGAGGTTGCTTTCTCTTCCCCGATCTCACCTACTTGTCTAGGAGCACCCCTGAGTTGTTACTTATTGATGGTGCAACAAGAACGATAGTCTTCATTTATGTCACCACCAAGTGAGGCTGCTTTCTCTTCCCTGATCTCACCAACTTGTCTAGGAGCACCCCTGAGTTGTTACTTATTGATGGTGCAACAAGAACGATAGTCTCCATTTATATCACCACCAAGTGAGGCTGCTTTCTCTTCCCTGATCTCACCAACTTGTCTAGGAGCACCCCTGAGTTGTTACTTATTGATGGTGCAACAAGAACGATAGTCTTCATTTATATCACCACCAAGTGAGGTTGCTTTCTCTTCCCCGATCTCACCTACTTGTCTAGGAGCACCCCTGAGTTGTTACTTATTGATGGTGCAACAAGAACGATAGTCTTCATTTATATCACCACCAAGTGAGGCTGCTTTCTCTTCCCTGATCTCACCAACTTGTCTAGGAGCACCCCAGAGTTGTTCCTTATTGATGGTGTAATAAGAACGATAGTCTTCATTTATATCACCACCAAGTGAGGTTGCTTTCTCTTCCCCGATCTCACCTACTTGTCTAGGAGCACCCATGAGTTGTTCCTTATTGATGGTGCAACAAGAACGATAGTCTTCATTTTTATCACCACCAAGTGAGGCTGCTTTCTCTTCCCTGATCTCACCAACTTGTCTAGGAGCACCCCTGAGTTGTTACTTATTGATGGTGCAACAAGAACGATAGTCTTCATTTATATCACCACCAAGTGAGGTTGCTTTCTCTTCCCCGATCTCACCTACTTGTCTAGGAGCACCCCAGATTTGTTCCTTATTGATGGTGTAACAAGAACGATAGTCTTCATTTATATCACCACCAAGTGAGGCTGCTTTCTCTTCCCCGATCTCACCAACTTGTCTAGGAGCACCCCTGAGTTGTTCCTTATTGATGGTGTAACAAGAACGATAGTCTTCATTTATATCACCACCAAGTGAGGCTGCTTTCCCTTCCCCGGTCTCACCAACTTGTCTAGGAGCACCCCTGAGTTGTTACTTATTGATGGTGCAACAAGAACGATAGTCTTCATTTATATCACCACCAAGTGAGGTTGCTTTCTCTTCCCCGATCTCACCTACTTGTCTAGGAGCACCCCAGAGTTGTTCCTTATTGATGGTGTAACAAGAACGATAGTCTTCACTTATATCACCACCAAGTGAAGTTGTTTCTCTTCCCCGATCTCACCTACTTGTCTAGGAGCACCCCTGAGTTGTTACTTATTGATGGTGCAACAAGAACGATAGTCTTCATTTATATCACCCCCAAGTGAGGTTGCTTTCTCTTCCCCGATCTCACCTACTTGCCTAGGAGCACCCCTGAGTTGTTACTTATTGATGGTGCAACAAGAACGATAGTCTTCATTTATATCACCACCAAGTGAGGCTGCTTTCTCTTCCCTGATCTCACCAACTTGTCTAGGAGCACCCCTGAGTTGTTACTTATTGATGGTGCAACAAGAACGATAGTCTTCATTTATGTCACCACCAAGTGAGGCTGCTTTCTCTTCCCTGATCTCACCAACTTGTCTAGGAGTACCCCTGAGTTGTTACTTATTGATGGTGCAACAAGAACGATAGTCTCCATTTATATCACCACCAAGTGAGGCTGCTTTCTCTTCCCTGATCTCACCAACTTGTCTAGGAGCACCCCTGAGTTGTTACTTATTGATGGTGCAACAAGAACGATAGTCTTCATTTACATCACCACCAAGTGAGGTTGCTTTCTCTTCCCCGATCTCACCTACTTGTCTAGGAGCACCCCTGACTTGTTACTTATTGATGGTGCAACAAGAACGATAGTCTTCATTTATTTCACCACCAAGTGAGGCTGCTTTCTCTTCCCTGATCTCACCAACTTGTCTAGGAGCACCCCTGAGTTGTTACTTATTGATGGTGCAACAAGAACGATAGTCTTCATTTATATCACCACCAAGTGAGGTTGCTTTCTCTCTCCCGATCTCATCTACTTGTCTAGGAGCACCCCTGAGTTGTTACTTATTGATGGTGCAACAAGAACGATAGTCTTCATTTATATCACCACCAAATGAGGCTGCTTTCTCTTCCTTGATCTCACCTACTTGTCTAGGAGCACCCCTGAGTTGTTACTTATTGATGGTGCAACAAGAACGATAGTCATTATTTATATCACCACCAAGTGAGGCTGCTTTCTCTTCCCCGATCTCACCTACTTGTCTAGGAGCACCCCTGAGTTGTTACTAATTGATGGTGCAACAAGAACGATAGTCTTCATTTATATCACCACCAAGTGAGGCTGCTTTCTCTTCCCTGATCTCACCAACTTGTCTAGGAGCACCCCTGAGTTGTTACTTATTGATGGTGCAACAAAAACGATAGTCTTCATTTATATCACCACCAAGTGAGGTTGCTTTCTCTTCCCCGATCTCACCTGCTTGTCTAGGAGCACCCCTGAGTTGTTACTTATTGATGGTGCAACAAGAACGATAGTCTTCATTTATGTCACCACCAAGTGAGGCTGCTTTCTCTTCCCTGATCTCACCAACTTGTCTAGGAGCACCCCTGAGTTGTTACTTATTGATGGTGCAACAAGAACGATAGTCTCCATTTATATCACCACCAAGTGAGGCTGCTTTCTCTTCCCTGATCTCACCAACTTGACTAGGAGCACCCCTGAGTTGTTACTTATTGATGGTGCAACAAGAACGATAGTCTTCATTTATATCACCACCAAGTGAGGTTGCTTTCTCTTCCCCGATCTCACCTACTTGTCTAGGAGCACCCCTGAGTTGTTACTTATTGATGGTGCAACAAGAACGATAGTCTTCATTTATATCACCACCAAGTGAGGCTGCTTTCTCTTCCCTGATCTCACCAACTTGTCTAGGAGCACCCCAGAGTTGTTCCTTATTGATGGTGTAACAAGAACGATAGTCTTCATTTATATCACCACCAAGTGAGGTTGCTTTCTCTTCCCCGATCTCACCTACTTGTCTAGGAGCACCCATGAGTTGTTCCTTATTGATGGTGCAACAAGAACGATAGTCTTCATTTATATCACCACCAAGTGAGGCTGCTTTCTCTTCCCTGATCGCACCAACTTGTCTAGGAGCACCCCTGAGTTGTTACTTATTGATGGTGCAACAAGAACGATAGTCTTCATTTATATCACCACCAAGTGAGGTTGCTTTCTCTTCCCCGATCTCACCTGCTTGTCTAGGAGCACCCCTGAGTTGTTACTTATTGATGGTGCAACAAGAACGATAGTCTTCATTTATGTCACCACCAAGTGAGGCTGCTTTCTCTTCCCTGATCTCACCAACTTGTCTAGGAGCACCCCTGAGTTGTTACTTATTGATGGTGCAACAAGAACGATAGTCTCCATTTATATCACCACCAAGTGAGGCTGCTTTCTCTTCCCTGATCTCACCAACTTGACTAGGAGCACCCCTGAGTTGTTACTTATTGATGGTGCAACAAGAACGATAGTCTTCATTTATATCACCACCAAGTGAGGTTGCTTTCTCTTCCCCGATCTCACCTACTTGTCTAGGAGCACCCCTGAGTTGTTACTTATTGATGGTGCAACAAGAACGATAGTCTTCATTTATATCACCACCAAGTGAGGCTGCTTTCTCTTCCCTGATCTCACCAACTTGTCTAGGAGCACCCCAGAGTTGTTCCTTATTGATGGTGTAACAAGAACGATAGTCTTCATTTATATCACCACCAAGTGAGGTTGCTTTCTCTTCCCCGATCTCACCTACTTGTCTAGGAGCACCCATGAGTTGTTCCTTATTGATGGTGCAACAAGAACGATAGTCTTCATTTATATCACCACCAAGTGAGGCTGCTTTCTCTTCCCTGATCGCACCAACTTGTCTAGGAGCACCCCTGAGTTGTTACTTATTGATGGTGCAACAAGAACGATAGTCTTCATTTATATCACCACCAAGTGAGGTTGCTTTCTCTTCCCCGATCTCACCTACTTGTCTAGGAGCACCCCAGAGTTGTTCCTTATTGATGGTGTAACAAGAACGATAGTCTTCATTTATATCACCACCAAGTGAGGCTGCTTTCTCTTCCCCGATCTCACCAACTTGTCTAGGAGCACCCCTGAGTTGTTACTTATTGATGGTGCAACAAGAACGATAGTCTCCATTTATATCACCACCAAGTGAGGCTGCTTTCTCTTCCCTGATCTCACCAACTTGTCTAGGAGCACCCCTGAGTTGTTAGTTATTGATGGTGCAACAAGAACGATAGTCTTCATTTATATCACCACCAAGTGAGGTTGCTTTCTCTTCCCCGATCTCACCAACTTGTCTAGGAGCACCCCTGAATTGTTACTTATTGATGGTGCAACAAGAACGATAGTCATCATTTATATCACCACCAAGTGAGGCTGCTTTCTCTTCCCCGATCTCACCTCCTTGTCTAGGAGCACCCCTGAGTTGTTACTTATTGATGGTGCAACAAGAACGATAGTCTTCATTTATATCACCACCAAGTGAGGCTGCTTTCTCTTCCCTGATCTCACCAACTTGTCTAGGAGCACCCCTGAGTTGTAACTTATTGATGGTGCAACAAAAACGATAGTCTTCATTTATATCACCACCAAGTGAGGTTGCTTTCTCTTCCCCGATCTCACCTACTTGTCTGGGAGCACCCCTGAGTTGTTACTTATTGATGGTGCAACAAGAACGATAGTCTTCATTTATGTCACCACCAAGTGAGGCTGCTTTCTCTTCCCTGATCCCACCAACTTGTCTAGGAGCACCCCTGAGTTGTTACTTATTGATGGTGCAACAAGAACGATAGTCTCCATTTATATCACCACCAAGTGAGGCTGCTTTCTCATCCCTGATCTCACCAACTTGTCTAGGAGCACCCCTGAGTTGTTACTTATTGATGGTGCAACAAGAACGATAGTCTTCATTTATATCACCACCAAGTGAGGTTGCTTTCTCTTCCCCGATCTCACCTACTTGTCTAGGAGCACCCCTGAGTTGTTACTTATTGATGGTGCAACAAGAACGATAATCTTCATTTATATCACCACCAAGTGAGGCTGCTTTCTCTTCCCTGATCTCACCAACTTGTCTAGGAGCACCCCAGAGTTGTTCCTTATTGATGGTGTAACAAGAACGATAGTCTTCATTTATATCACCACCAAGTGAGGTTGCTTTCTCTTCCCCGATCTCACCTACTTGTCTAGGAGCACCCTTGAGTTGTTCCTTATTGATGGTGCAACAAGAACGATAGTCTTCATTTATATCACCACCAAGTGAGGCTGCTTTCTCTTCCCTGATCTCACCAACTTGTCTAGGAGCACCCCTGAGTTGTTACTTATTGATTGTGCAACAAGAACGATAGTCTTCATTTATATCACCACCAAGTGAGGTTGCTTTCTCTTCCCCGATCTCACCTACTTGTCTAGGAGCACCCCAGAGTTGTTCCTTATTGATGGTGTAACAAGAACAATAGTCTTCATTTATATCACCACCAAGTGAGGCTGCTTTCTCTTCCCCGATCTCACCAACTTGTCTAGGAGCACCCCTGAGTTGTTCCTTATTGATGGTGTAACAAGAACGATAGTCTTCATTTATATCACCACCAAGTGAGGCTGCTTTCTCTTCCCCGGTCTCACCAACTTGTCTAGGAGCACCCCTGAGTTGTTACTTATTGATGGTGCAACAAGAACGATAGTCTTCATTTATATCACCACCAAGTGAGGTTGCTTTCTCTTCCACGATCTCACCTACTTGTCTAGGAGCACCCCTGAGTTGTTACTTATTGATGGTGCAACAAGAACGATAGTCTTCATTTATATCACCACCAAGTGAGGTTGCTTTCTCTTCCCCGATCTCACCTACTTGTCTAGGAGCACCCCTGAGTTGTTACTTATTGATGGTGCAACAAGAACGATAGTCTTCATTTATTTCACCACCAAGTGAGGCTGCTTTCTCTTCCCTGATCTCACCAACTTGTCTAGGAGCACCCCTGAGTTGTTACTTATTGATGGTGCAACAAGACCGACAGTCTTCATTTATATCACCACCAAGTGAGGTTGCTTTCTCTCTCCCGATCTCATCTACTTGTCTAGGAGCACCCCTGAGTTGTTACTTATTGATGGTGCAACAAGAACGATAGTCTTCATTTATATCACCACCAAATGAGGCTGCTTTCTCTTCCCTGATCTCACCAACGTGTCTAGGAGCTCCCCTGAGTTGTTACTTATTGATGGTGCAACAAGAACAATAGTCTTCATTTATATCACCACCAAGTGAGGTTGCTTTCTCTTCCCTGATCTCACCAACTTGTCTAGGAGCACCCCTGAGTTGTTACTTATTGATGGTGCAACAAGAACGATAGTCATCATTTATATCACCACCAAGTGAGGCTGCTTTCTCTTCCCCGATCTCACCTACTTGTCTAGGAGCACCCCTGAGTTGTTACTTATTGATGGTGCAACAAGAACGATAGTCTTCATTTATATCACCACCAAGTGAGGCTGCTTTCTCTTCCCTGATCTCACCAACTTGTCTAGGAGCACCCCTGAGTTGTTACTTATTGATGGTGCAACAAAAACGATAGTCTTCATTTATATCACCACCAAGTGAGGTTGCTTTCTCTTCCCCGATCTCACCTACTTGTCTAGGAGCACCCCTGAGTTGTTACTTATTGATGGTGCAACAAGAACGATAGTCTTCATTTATGTCACCACCAAGTGAGGCTGCTTTCTCTTCCCTGATCTCACCAACTTGTCTAGGAGCACCCCTGAGTTGTTACTTATTGATGGTGCAACAAGAACGATAGTCTCCATTTATATCACCACCAAGTGAGGCTGCTTTCTCTTCCCTGATCTCACCAACTTGTCTAGGAGCACCCCTGAGTTGTTACTTATTGATGGTGCAACAAGAACGATAGTCTTCATTTATATCACCACCAAGTGAGTTTGCTTTCTCTTCCCCGATCTCACCTACTTGTCTAGGAGCACCCCTGAGTTGTTACTTATTGATGGGGCAACAAGAACGATAGTCTTCATTTATATCACCACCAAGTGAGGCTGCTTTCTCTTCCCTGATCTCACCAACTTGTCTAGGAGCACCCCAGAGTTGTTCCTTATTGATGGTGTAACATGAACGATAGTCTTCTTTTATATCACCACCAAGTGAGGTTGCTTTCTCTTCCCCGATCTCACCTACTTGTCTAGGAGCACCCATGAGTTGTTCCTTATTGATGGTGTAACAAGAACGATAGTCTTCATTTATATCACCACCAAGTGAGGCTGCTTTCTCTTCCCTGATCTCACCAACTTGTCTAGGAGCACCCCTGAGTTGTTACTTATTGATGGTGCAACAAGAACGATAGTCTTCATTTATATCACCACCAAGTGAGGTTGCTTTCTCTTCCCCGATCTCACCAACTTGTCTAGGAGCACCCCAGAGTTGTTCCTTATTGATGGTGTAACAAGAACGATAGTCTTCATTTATATCACCACCAAGTGAGGCTGCTTTCTCTTCCCCGATCTCGCCAACTTGTCTAGGAGCACCCCTGAGTTGTTCCTTATTTATGGTGTAACAAGAACGATAGTCTTCATTTATATCACCACCAAGTGAGGCTGCTTTCTCTTCCCCGGTCTCACCAACTTGTCTAGGAGCACCCCTGAGTTGTTACTTATTGATGGTGCAACAAGAACGATAGTCTTCATTTATATCACCACCAAGTGAGGTTGCTTTCTCTTCCCCGATCTCACCGACTTGTCTAGGAGCACCCCAGAGTTGTTCCTTATTGATGGTGTAACAAGAACGATAGTCTTCATTTATCACCACCAAGTGAGGTTGCTTTCTCTTCCCCGATCTCACCTACTTGTCTAGGAGCACCCCTGAGTTGTTACTTATTGATGGTGCAACAAGAACGATAGTCTTCATTTATATCACCACCAAGTGAGGTTGCTTTCTCTTCCCCGATCTCACCTACTTGCCTAGGAGCACCCCTGAGTTGTTACTTATTGATGGTGCAACAAGAACGATAGTCTTCATTTATATCACCACCAAGTGAGGCTGCTTTCTCTTCCCTGATCTCACCAACTTGTCTAGGAGCACCCTTGAGTTGTTACTTATTGATGGTGCAACAAGAACGATAGTCTTCATTTATGTCACCACCAAGTGAGGCTGCTTTCTCTTCCCTGATCTCACCAACTTGTCTAGGAGCACCCCTGAGTTGTTACTTATTGATGGTGCAACAAGAACGATAGTCTCCATTTATATCACCACCAAGTGAGGCTGCTTTCTCTTCCCTGATCTCACCAACTTGTCTAGGAGCACCCCTGAGTTGTTACTTATTGATGGTGCAACAAGAACGATAGTCTTCATTTACATCACCACCAAGTGAGGTTGCTTTCTCTTCCCCGATCTCACCTACTTGTCTAGGAGCACCCCTGACTTGTTACTTATTGATGGTGCAACAAGAACGATAGTCTTCATTTATTTCACCACCAAGTGAGGCTGCTTTCTCTTCCCTGATCTCACCAACTTGTCTAGGAGCACCCCTGAGTTGTTACTTATTGATGGTGCAACAAGAACGATAGTCTTCATTTATATCACCACCAAGTGAGGTTGCTTTCTCTCTCCCGATCTCACCTACTTGTCTAGGAGCACCCCTGAGTTGTTACTTATTGATGGTGCAACAAGAACGATAGTCTTCATTTATATCACCACCAAGTGAGGCTGCTTTCTCTTCCCTGATCTCACCAACTTGTCTAGGAGCACCCCTGAGTTGTTACTTATTGATGGTGCAACAAGAACGATAGTCTTCATTTATATCACCACCAAGTGAGGTTGCTTTCTCTTCCCCGATCTCACCTACTTGTCTAGGAGCACCCCTGAGTTGTTACTTATTGATGGTGCAACAAGAACGATAGTCTTCATTTATATCACCACCAAGTGAGGTTGCTTTCTCTTCCCCGATCTCACCTACTTGTCTAGGAGCACCCCTGAGTTGTTACTTATTGATGGTGCACCAAGAACGATAGTCTTCATTTATATCACCACCAAGTGAGGCTGCTTTCTCTTCCCTGATCTCACCAACTTGTCTAGGTGCTCCCCTGAGTTGTTACTTATTGATGGTGCAACAAGAACGATAGTCTTCATTTATATCACCACCAAGTGAGGTTGCTTTCTCTTCCCCGATCTCACCAACTTGTCTAGGAGCACCCCTGAGTTGTTACTTATTGATGGTGCAACAAGAACGATAGTCTTCATTTATATCACCACCAAGTGAGGTGTCTTTCTCTTCCCCGATCTCACCTACTTGTCTAGGAGCACCCCTGAGTTGTTACTTATTGATGGTGCAACAAGAACGATAGTCTTCATTTATGTCACCACCAAGTGAGGCTGCTTTCTCTTCCCTGATCTCACCAACTTGTCTAGGAGCACCCCTGAGTTGTTACTTATTGATGGTGCAACAAGAACGATAGTCTCCATTTATATCACCACCAAGTGAGGCTGCTTTCTCTTCCCTGATCTCACCAACTTGTCTAGGAGCACCGCTGAGTTGTTACTTATTGATGGTGCAACAAGAACGATAGTCTTCATTTATATCACAACCAAGTGAGGTTGCTTTCTCTTCCCCGATCTCACCTACTTGTCTAGGAGCACCCCTGAGTTGTTACTTATTGATGGTGCAACAAGAACGATAGTCTTCATTTATATCACCACCAAGTGAGGCTGCTTTCTCTTCCCTGATCTCACCAACTTGTCTAGGAGCACCCCAGAGTTGTTCCTTATTGATGGTGTAACAAGAACGATAGTCTTCATTTATATCACCACCAAGTGAGGTTGCTTTCTCTTCCCCGATCTCACCTACTTGTCTAGGAGCACCCATGAGTTGTTCCTTATTGATGGTGCAACAAGAACGATAGTCTTCATTTATATCACCACCAAGTGAGGCTGCTTTCTCTTCCCTGATCTCACCAACTTGTCTAGGAGCACCCCTGAGTTGTTACTTATTGATGGTGCAACAAGAACGATAGTCTTCATTTATATCACCACCAAGTGAGGTTGCTTTCTCTTCCCCGATCTCACCTACTTGTCTAGGAGCACCCCTGAGTTGTTACTTATTGATGGTGCAACAAGAACGATAGTCTTCATTTATATCACCACCAAGTGAGGCTGCTTTCTCTTCCCTGATCTCACCAACTTGTCTAGGAGCACCCCTGAGTTGTTCCTTATTGATGGTGCAACAAGAACGATAGTCTTCATTTATATCACCACCAAGTGAGGTTGCTTTCTCTTCCCCGATCTCACCAACTTGTCTAGGAGCACCCCTGAGTTGTTACTTATTGCTGGTGCAACAAGAACGATAGTCTTCATTTATATCACCACCAAGGGAGGTTGCTTTCTCTTCCCCGATCTCACCTACTTGTCTAGGAGCACCCCTGAGTTGTTACTTATTGATGGTGCAACAAGAACGATAGTCTTCATATATATCACCACCAAGTGAGGCTGCTTTCTCTTCCCTGATCGCACCAACTTGTCTAGGAGCACCCCTGAGTTGTTACTTATTGATGGTGCAACAAGAACGATAGTCTTCATTTATATCACCACCAAGTGAGGTTGCTTTCTCTTCCCCGATCTCACCTGCTTGTCTAGGAGCACCCCTGAGTTGTTACTTATTGATGGTGCAACAAGAACGATAGTCTTCATTTATGTCACCACCAAGTGAGGCTGCTTTCTCTTCCCTGATCTCACCAACTTGTCTAGGAGCACCCCTGAGTTGTTACTTATTGATGGTGCAACAAGAACGATAGTCTCCATTTATATCACCACCAAGTGAGGCTGCTTTCTCTTCCCTGATCTCACCAACTTGACTAGGAGCACCCCTGAGTTGTTACTTATTGATGGTGCAACAAGAACGATAGTCTTCATTTATATCACCACCAAGTGAGGTTGCTTTCTCTTCCCCGATCTCACCTACTTGTCTAGGAGCACCCCTGAGTTGTTACTTATTGATGGTGCAACAAGAACGATAGTCTTCATTTATATCACCACCAAGTGAGGCTGCTTTCTCTTCCCTGATCTCACCAACTTGTCTAGGAGCACCCCAGAGTTGTTCCTTATTGATGGTGTAACAAGAACGATAGTCTTCATTTATATCACCACCAAGTGAGGTTGCTTTCTCTTCCCCGATCTCACCTACTTGTCTAGGAGCACCCATGAGTTGTTCCTTATTGATGGTGCAACAAGAACGATAGTCTTCATTTATATCACCACCAAGTGAGGCTGCTTTCTCTTCCCTGATCGCACCAACTTGTCTAGGAGCACCCCTGAGTTGTTACTTATTGATGGTGCAACAAGAACGATAGTCTTCATTTATATCACCACCAAGTGAGGTTGCTTTCTCTTCCCCGATCTCACCTACTTGTCTAGGAGCACCCCAGAGTTGTTCCTTATTGATGGTGTAACAAGAACGATAGTCTTCATTTATATCACCACCAAGTGAGGCTGCTTTCTCTTCCCCGATCTCACCAACTTGTCTAGGAGCACCCCTGAGTTGTTACTTATTGATGGTGCAACAAGAACGATAGTCTCCATTTATATCACCACCAAGTGAGGCTGCTTTCTCTTCCCTGATCTCACCAACTTGTCTAGGAGCACCCCTGAGTTGTTACTTATTAATGGTGCAACAAGAACGATAGTCTTCATTTATATCACCACCAAGTGAGGTTGCTTTCTCTTCCCCGATCTCACCTACTTGTCTAGGAGCACCCCTGAGTTGTTACTTATTGATGGTGCAACAAGAACGATAGTCTTCATTTATTTCACCACCAAGTGAGGCTGCTTTCTCTTCCCTGATCTCACCAACTTGTCTAGGAGCACCCCTGAGTTGTTACTTATTGATGGTGCAACAAGAACGATAGTCTTCATTTATATCACCACCAAGTGAGGTTGCTTTCTCTCTCCCGATCTCATCTACTTGTCTAGGAGCACCCCTGAGTTGTTACTTATTGATGGTGCAACAAGAACGATAGTCTTCATTTATATCACCACCAAATGAGGCTGCTTTCTCTTCCCTGATCTCACCAACGTGTCTAGGAGCTCCCCTGAGTTGTTAGTTATTGATGGTGCAACAAGAACGATAGTCTTCATTTATATCACCACCAAGTGAGGTTGCTTTCTCTTCCCCGATCTCACCAACTTGTCTAGGAGCACCCCTGAATTGTTACTTATTGATGGTGCAACAAGAACGATAGTCATCATTTATATCACCACCAAGTGAGGCTGCTTTCTCTTCCCCGATCTCACCTCCTTGTCTAGGAGCACCCCTGAGTTGTTACTTATTGATGGTGCAACAAGAACGATAGTCTTCATTTATATCACCACCAAGTGAGGCTGCTTTCTCTTCCCTGATCTCACCAACTTGTCTAGGAGCACCCCTGAGTTGTAACTTATTGATGGTGCAACAAAAAAGATAGTCTTCATTTATATCACCACCAAGTGAGGTTGCTTTCTCTTCCCCGATCTCACCTACTTGTCTGGGAGCACCCCTGAGTTGTTACTTATTGATGGTGCAACAAGAACGATAGTCTTCATTTATGTCACCACCAAGTGAGGCTGCTTTCTCTTCCCTGATCCCACCAACTTGTCTAGGAGCACCCCTGAGTTGTTACTTATTGATGGTGCAACAAGAACGATAGTCTCCATTTATATCACCACCAAGTGAGGCTGCTTTCTCATCCCTGATCTCACCAACTTGTCTAGGAGCACCCCTGAGTTGTTACTTATTGATGGTGCAACAAGAACGATAGTCTTCATTTATATCACCACCAAGTGAGGTTGCTTTCTCTTCCCCGATCTCACCTACTTGTCTAGGAGCACCCCTGAGTTGTTACTTATTGATGGTGCAACAAGAACGATAATCTTCATTTATATCACCACCAAGTGAGGCTGCTTTCTCTTCCCTGATCTCACCAACTTGTCTAGGAGCACCCCAGAGTTGTTCCTTATTGATGGTGTAACAAGAACGATAGTCTTCATTTATATCACCACCAAGTGAGGTTGCTTTCTCTTCCCCGATCTCACCTACTTGTCTAGGAGCACCCATGAGTTGTTCCTTATTGATGGTGCAACAAGAACGATAGTCTTCATTTATATCACCACCAAGTGAGGCTGCTTTCTCTTCCCTGATCTCACCAACTTGTCTAGGAGCACCCCTGAGTTGTTACTTATTGATTGTGCAACAAGAACGATAGTCTTCATTTATATCACCACCAAGTGAGGTTGCTTTCTCTTCCCCGATCTCACCTACTTGTCTAGGAGCACCCCAGAGTTGTTCCTTATTGATGGTGTAACAAGAACGATAGTCTTCATTTATATCACCACCAAGTGAGGCTGCTTTCTCTTCCCCGATCTCACCAACTTGTCTAGGAGCACCCCTGAGTTGTTCCTTATTGATGGTGTAACAAGAACGATAGTCTTCATTTATATCACCACCAAGTGAGGCTGCTTTCTCTTCCCCGGTCTCACCAACTTGTCTAGGAGCACCCCTGAGTTGTTACTTATTGATGGTGCAACAAGAACGATAGTCTTCATTTATATCACCACCAAGTGAGGTTGCTTTCTCTTCCCCGATCTCACCTACTTGTATAGGAGCACCCCAGAGTTGTTCCTTATTGATGGTGTAACAAGAACGATAGTCTTCATTTATATCACCACCAAGTGAGGTTGCTTTCTCTTCCCCGATCTCACCTACTTGTCTAGGAGCACCCCTGAGTTGTTACTTATTGATGGTGCAACAAGAACGATAGTCTTCATTTATATCACCACCAAGTGAGGTTGCTTTCTCTTCCCCGATCTCACCTACTTGTCTAGGAGCACCCCTGAGTTGTTACTTATTGATGGTGCAACAAGAACGATAGTCTTCATTTATTTCACCACCAAGTGAGGCTGCTTTCTCTTCCCTGATCTCACCAACTTGTCTAGGAGCACCCCTGAGTTGTTACTTATTGATGGTGCAACAAGAACGATAGTCTTCATTTATATCACCACCAAATGAGGCTGCTTTCTCTTCCCTGATCTCACCAACGTGTCTAGGAGCTCCCCTGAGTTGTTACTTATTGATGGTGCAACAAGAACAATAGTCTTCATTTATATCACCACCAAGTGAGGTTGCTTTCTCTTCCCTGATCTCACCAACTTGTCTAGGAGCACCCCTGAGTTGTTACTTATTGATGGTGCAACAAGAACGATAGTCATCATTTATATCACCACCAAGTGAGGCTGCTTTCTCTTCCCCGATCTCACCTACTTGTCTAGGAGCACCCCTGAGTTGTTACTTATTGATGGTGCAACAAGAACGATAGTCTTCATTTATATCACCACCAAGTGAGGCTGCTTTCTCTTCCCTGATCTCACCAACTTGTCTAGGAGCACCCCTGAGTTGTTACTTATTGATGGTGCAACAAAAACGATAGTCTTCATTTATATCACCACCAAGTGAGGTTGCTTTCTCTTCCCCGATCTCACCTACTTGTCTAGGAGCACCCCTGAGTTGTTACTTATTGATGGTGCAACAAGAACGATAGTCTTCATTTATGTCACCACCAAGTGAGGCTGCTTTCTCTTCCCTGATCTCACCAACTTGTCTAGGAGCACCCCTGAGTTGTTACTTATTGATGGTGCAACAAGAACGATAGTCTCCATTTATATCACCACCAAGTGAGGCTGCTTTCTCTTCCCTGATCTCACCAACTTGTCTAGGAGCACCCCTGAGTTGTTACTTATTGATGGTTCAACAAGAACGATAGTCTTCATTTATATCACCACCAAGTGAGGTTGCTTTCTCTTCCCCGATCTCACCTACTTGTCTAGGAGCACCCCTGAGTTGTTACTTATTGATGGGGCAACAAGAACGATAGTCTTCATTTATATCACCACCAAGTGAGGCTGCTTTCTCTTCCCTGATCTCACCAACTTGTCTAGGAGCACCCCAGAGTTGTTCCTTATTGATGGTGTAACATGAACGATAGTCTTCATTTATATCACCACCAAGTGAGGTTGCTTTCTCTTCCCCGATCTCACCTACTTGTCTAGGAGCACCCATGAGTTGTTCCTTATTGATGGTGTAACAAGAACGATAGTCTTCATTTATATCACCACCAAGTGAGGCTGCTTTCTCTTCCCTGATCTCACCAACTTGTCTAGGAGCACCCCTGAGTTGTTACTTATTGATGGTGCAACAAGAACGATAGTCTTCATTTATATCACCACCAAGTGAGGTTGCTTTCTCTTCCCCGATCTCACCTACTTGTCTAGGAGCACCCCAGAGTTGTTCCTTATTGATGGTGCAACAAGAACGATAGTCTTCATTTATATCACCACCAAGTGAGGCTGCTTTCTCTTCCCCGATCTCGCCAACTTGTCTAGGAGCACCCCTGAGTTGTTCCTTATTTATGGTGTAACAAGAACGATAGTCTTCATTTATATCACCACCAAGTGAGGCTGCTTTCTCTTCCCCGGTCTCACCAACTTGTCTAGGAGCACCCCTGAGTTGTTACTTATTGATGGTGCAACAAGAACGATAGTCTTCATTTATATCACCACCAAGTGAGGTTGCTTTCTCTTCCCCGATCTCACCGGCTTGTCTAGGAGCACCCCAGAGTTGTTCCTTATTGATGGTGTAACAAGAACGATAGTCTTCATTTATCACCACCAAGTGAGGTTGCTTTCTCTTCCCCGATCTCACCTACTTGTCTAGGAGCACCCCTGAGTTGTTACTTATTGATGGTGCAACAAGAACGATAGTCTTCATTTATATCACCACCAAGTGAGGTTGCTTTCTCTTCCCCGATCTCACCTACTTGCCTAGGAGCACCCCTGAGTTGTTACTTATTGATGGTGCAACAAGAACGATAGTCTTCATTTATATCACCACCAAGTGAGGCTGCTTTCTCTTCCCTGATCTCACCAACTTGTCTAGGAGCACCCTTGAGTTGTTACTTATTGATGGTGCAACAAGAACGATAGTCTTCATTTATGTCACCACCAAGTGAGGCTGCTTTCTCTTCCCTGATCTCACCAACTTGTCTAGGAGCACCCCTGAGTTGTTACTTATTGATGGTGCAACAAGAACGATAGTCTCCATTTATATCACCACCAAGTGAGGCTGCTTTCTCTTCCCTGATCTCACCAACTTGTCTAGGAGCACCCCTGAGTTGTTACTTATTGATGGTGCAACAAGAACGATAGTCTTCATTTACATCACCACCAAGTGAGGTTGCTTTCTCTTCCCCGATCTCACCTACTTGTCTAGGAGCACCCCTGACTTGTTACTTATTGATGGTGCAACAAGAACGATAGTCTTCATTTATTTCACCACCAAGTGAGGCTGCTTTCTCTTCCCTGATCTCACCAACTTGTCTAGGAGCACCCCTGAGTTGTTACTTATTGATGGTGCAACAAGAACGATAGTCTTCATTTATATCACCACCAAGTGAGGTTGCTTTCTCTCTCCCGATCTCACCTACTTGTCTAGGAGCACCCCTGAGTTGTTACTTATTGATGGTGCAACAAGAACGATAGTCTTCATTTATATCACCACCAAGTGAGGCTGCTTTCTCTTCCCTGATCTCACCAACTTGTCTAGGAGCACCCCTGAGTTGTTACTTATTGATGGTGCAACAAGAACGATAGTCTTCATTTATATCACCACCAAGTGAGGTTGCTTTCTCTTCCCCGATCTCACCTACTTGTCTAGGAGCACCCCTGAGTTGTTACTTATTGATGGTGCAACAAGAACGATAGTCTTCATTTATATCACCACCAAGTGAGGTTGCTTTCTCTTCCCCGATCTCACCTACTTGTCTAGGAGCACCCCTGATTTGTTACTTATTGATGGTGCAACAAGAACGATAGTCTTCATTTATATCACCACCAAGTGAGGCTGCTTTCTCTTCCCTGATCTCACCAACTTGTCTAGGTGCTCCCCTGAGTTGTTACTTATTGATGGTGCAACAAGAACGATAGTCTTCATTTATATCACCACCAAGTGAGGTTGCTTTCTCTTCCCCGATCTCACCAACTTGTCTAGGAGCACCCCTGAGTTGTTACTTATTGATGGTGCAACAAGAACGATAGTCTTCATTTATATCACCACCAAGTGAGGTGTCTTTCTCTTCCCCGATCTCACCTACTTGTCTAGGAGCACCCCTGAGTTGTTACTTATTGATGGTGCAACAAGAACGATAGTCTTCATTTATATCACCACCAAGTGAGGCTGCTTTCTCTTCCCTGATCTCACCAACTTGTCTAGGAGCACCCCTGAGTTGTTACTTATTGATGGTGCAACAAGAACGATAGTCTTCATTTATATCACCACCAAGTGAGGTTGCTTTCTCTTCCCCGATCTCACCTACTTGTCTAGGAGCACCCCTGAGTTGTTACTTATTGATGGTGCAACAAGAACGATAGTCTTCATTTATATCACCACCAAGTGAGGCTGCTTTCTCTTCCCTGATCTCACCAACTTGTCTAGGAGCAACCCTGAGTTGTTACGTATTGATGGTGCAACAAGAACGATAGTCTTCATTTATATCACCACCAAGTGAGGTTGTTTTCTCTTCCCCGATCTCACCTACTTGTCTAGGAGCACCCCTGAGTTGTTACGTATTGATGGTGCAACAAGTACGATAGTCTTCATTTATATCACCACCAAGTGAGGTTGCTTTCTCTTCCCTGATCTCACCAACTTGTCTAGGAGCACCCCTGAGTTGTTACTTATTGATGGTGCAACAAGAACGATAGTCTTCATTTATGTCACCACCAAGTGAGGCTGCTTTCTCTTCCCTGATCTCACCAACTTGTCTAGGAGCACCCCTGAGTTGTTACTTATTGATGGTGCAACAAGAACGATAGTCTCCATTTATATCACCACCAAGTGAGGCTGCTTTCTCTTCCTTGATCTCACCAACTTGTCTAGGAGCACCGCTGAGTTGTTACTTATTGATGGTGCAACAAGAACGATAGTCTTCATTTATATCACAACCAAGTGAGGTTGCTTTCTCTTCCCCGATCTCACCTACTTGTCTAGGAGCACCCCTGAGTTGTTACTTATTGATGGTGCAACAAGAACGATAGTCTTCATTTATATCACCACCAAGTGAGGCTGCTTTCTCTTCCCTGATCTCACCAACTTGTCTAGGAGCACCCCAGAGTTGTTCCTTATTGATGGTGTAACAAGAACGATAGTCTTCATTTATATCACCACCAAGTGAGGTTGCTTTCTCTTCCCCGATCTCACCTACTTGTCTAGGAGCACCCATGAGTTGTTCCTTATTGATGGTGCAACAAGAACGATAGTCTTCATTTATATCACCACCAAGTGAGGCTGCTTTCTCTTCCCTGATCTCACCAACTTGTCTAGGAGCACCCCTGAGTTGTTACTTATTGATGGTGCAACAAGAACGATAGTCTTCATTTATATCACCACCAAGTGAGGTTGCTTTCTCTTCCCCGATCTCACCTACTTGTCTAGGAGCACCCCTGAGTTGTTACTTATTGATGGTGCAACAAGAACGATAGTCTTCATTTATATCACCACCAAGTGAGGCTGCTTTCTCTTCCCTGATCTCACCAACTTGTCTAGGAGCACCCCTGAGTTGTTCCTTATTGATGGTGCAACAAGAACGATAGTCTTCATTTATATCACCACCAAGTGAGGTTGCTTTCTCTTCCCCGATCTCACCAACTTGTCTAGGAGCACCCCTGAGTTGTTACTTATTGCTGGTGCAACAAGAACGATAGTCTTCATTTATATCACCACCAAGGGAGGTTGCTTTCTCTTCCCCGATCTCACCTACTTGTCTAGGAGCACCCCTGAGTTGTTACTTATTGATGGTGCAACAAGAACGATAGTCTTCATTTATATCACCACCAAGTGAGGCTGCTTTCTCTTCCCTGATCTCACCAACTTGTTAGGAGCACCCCTGAGTTGTTACTTATTGATGGTGCAACAAGAACGATAGTCTTCATTTATATCACCACCAAGTGAGGTTGCTTTCTCTTCCCCGATCTCACCTACTTGTCTAGGAGCACCCCTGAGTTGTTACTTATTGATGGTGGAACAAGAACGATAGTCTTCATTTATATCACCACCAAGTGAGGCTGCTTTCTCTTCCCTGATCTCACCAACTTGTCTAGGAGCACCCCTGAGTTGTTACTTATTGATGGTGCAACAAGAACGATAGTCTTCATTTATATCACCACCAAGTGAGGTTGCTTTCTCTTCCCCGATCTCACCTACTTGTCTAGGAGCACCCCTGAGTTGTTACTTATTGATGGTGCAACAAGAACGATAGTCTTCATTTATATTACCACCAAGTGAGGTTGCTTTCTCTTCCCTGATCTCACCAACTTGTCTAGGAGCACCCCTGAGTTGTTACTTATTGATGGTGCAACAAGAACGATAGTCTTCATTTATATCACCACCAAGTGAGGTTGCTTTCTCTTCCCCGATCTCACCTACTTGTCTAGGAGCACCCCAGAATTGTTCCTTGTTGATGGTGCGACAAGAAAGATTGTCTTCATTTATATCACCACCAAGTGAGGTTGCTTTCTCTTCCCTGATCTCACCTACTTGTCTAGGAGCACCCCTGAGTTGTTACTTATTGATGGTGCAACAAGAACGATAGTCTTCATTTATATCACCACCAAGTGAGGTTGCTTTCTCCTCCCCGATCTCACCTACTTGTCTAGGAGCACCCCAGAATTGTTCCTTGTTGATGGTGCAACAAGAACGATAGTCTTCATTTATATCACCACCAAGTGAGGTTGCTTTCCCTTCCCCGATCTCACCTACTTGTCTAGGAGCACCCCAGAGTTGTTACTTATTGATGGTGCAACAAGAACGATAGTCTTCATTTATATCACCACCATGTGAGGCTGCTTTCTCTTCCCTGATCTCACCAACTTTTCTAGGAGCACCCCTGAGTTGTTACTTATTGATGGTGCAACAAGAACGATAGTCTTCATTTATATCACCACCAAGTGAGGTTGCTTTCTCTTCCCCGATCTCACCAACTTGTCTAGGAGCACCCCTGAGTTGTTACTTATTGATGGTGCAACAAGAACGATAGTCTTCATTTATATCACCACCAAGGGAGGTTGCTTTCTCTTCCCCGATCTCACCTACTTGTCTAGGAGCACCCCTGAGTTGTTACTTATTGATGGTGCAACAAGAACGATAGTCTTCATTTATATCACCACCAAGTGAGGCTGCTTTCTCTTCCCTGATCTCACCAACTTGTTAGGAGCACCCCTGAGTTGTTACTTATTGATGGTGCAACAAGAACGATAGGCTTCATTTATATCACCACCAAGTGAGGTTGCTTTCTCTTCCCCGATCTCACCTACTTGTCTAGGAGCACCCCTGAGTTGTTACTTATTGATGGTGCAACAAGAACGATAGTCTTCATTTATATCACCACCAAGTGAGGCTGCTTTCTCTTCCCTGATCTCACCAACTTGTCTAGGAGCACCCCTGAGTTGTTACTTTTGATGGTGCAACAAGAACGATAGTCTTCATTTATATCACCACCAAGTGAGGTTGCTTTCTCTTCCCCGATCTCACCTACTTGTCTAGGAGCACCCCTGAGTTGTTACTTATTGATGGTGCAACAAGAACGATAGTCTTCATTTATATTACCACCAAGTGAGGTTGCTTTCTCTTCCCTGATCTCACCAACTTGTCTAGGAGCACCCCTGACTTGTTACTTATTGATGGTGCAACAAGAACGATAGTCTTCATTTATATCACCACCAAGTGAGGTTGCTTTCTCTTCCCCGATCTCACCTACTTGTCTAGGAGCACCCCAGAGTTGTTCCTTGTTGATGGTGCGACAAGAAAGATTGTCTTCATTTATATCACCACCAAGTGAGGTTGCTTTCTCTTCCCTGATCTCACCAACTTGTCTAGGAGCACCCCTGAGTTGTTACTTATTGATGGTGCAACAAGAACGATAGTCTTCATTTATATCACCACCAAGTGAGGTTGCTTTCCCTTCCCCGATCTCACCTACTTGTCTAGGAGCACCCCAGAGTTGTTACTTATTGATGGTGCAACAAGAACGATAGTCTTCATTTATATCACCACCAAGTGAGGCTGCTTTCTCTTCCCTGATCTCACCAACTTGTCTAGGAGCACCCCTGAGTTGTTACTTATTGATGGTGCAACAAGAACGATAGTCTTCATTTATATCACCACCAAGTGAGGTTGCTTTCTCTTCCCCGATCTCACCTACTTGTCTAGGAGCATTCCAGAGTTGTTCCTTATTGATGGTGTAACAAGAACGATAGTCTTCATTTATATCACCACCAAGTGAAGTAGCTTTCTCTTCCCCGATCTCACCTACTTGTCTAGGAGCACTCCTGAGTTGTTACTTATTGATGGTGCAACACGAACGATAGTCTTCATTTATATCACCACCAAGTGAGGTTGTTTATCTTCCCCGATTTCACCTACTTGTCGAGGAGCACCCCAGAGTTGTTCCTTGTTGATGGTGCGACAAGAAAGATTGTCTTCATTTATATCACAGCCAAGTGAGGTTGCTTTCTCTTCCCTACTCTCACCTACTTGTCTAGGAGCACCCCAGAGTTGTTCCTTATTGATGGTGCGACAAGAACGTTAGTCTCACCTAGCTGTAAAGGAGCAACAGACAGTTGTTATTTGTAATATAATTTTGGGTTGTTTTGGACACCATCAACATTGATGTCACTCTAGTGGCTCGTAAAAAAATTGAACTGTAGGTTGATGGTGGTTGAAATATATTTTGTTTTAAGGTAACCGTGTAGTGTAATTTGATGAAAAAATGCATTTCTAGTTTTCAACGTAATACATTTCTTCGTTCTTTTACGAATAATTTGATGTATTATTTTTTTGTAAATCGTTTACATTTAAGCCTTGAAAATTAATTTTTAACTAAGTACTGCACAGCTAATTGCTCTGAAAGTGCCACTTCTACTTTCACTTCAATAATTTCTTACTCATTATATTCTCATTTTTTTCACTTTGGTGAATTTAATTTATGCTTGGTAAAGTTTAGCTTCATACAGTACGTTGTATGTTAAGTTTTCTTATATTGTTGTTTGTTTATTTACTTTCCCGACAGTGTTTTTATTATTATTATTTTATTATTTTTTATATATTTTTTAACATGGGTTAAGTCAGAAAGTGTATATGAAACGTAAATTCTTTGCGTCAGACATACTGTAAATATAATATAGACAGTGAACAGTGATTCTTTGTTGCAATCACTTGTTAGTGTTGATTCTAACCTAACTTCTCCATGTGGTATTCCTGAAAATAGTTCATAGCCATCAAGTACATCCAAAAGAAAACTTTCTAAGGATGAATTTCATGATATGGATAGTATTGAGTTTATATCACATTCTAATGCTGGCAATGTAACTTAATTATAGGCTTAAAAGTTATGTCAGATTTTATACAAACACATTGTGTAAAGTTTGTAAAATGAGTAATAGTTTATCAGTTGTGAAGGATGTTTGTGTAAGGAAAGATGTGTCCTCCAAGTTATTTTTGAGACCTTCAAAATAGGGATAATAGAGGCAGTATTTACATTTAATGATGGTGTCATTTCAAGGAATCATGTATTAATGGAAATGGGTGTGAAAGTTGGGAAAAACTGTCTAGAGTCATTGAAGTCCATCGACAAGAAACGTTTATATTAAGCGATAGAGCTGCTGAGGCCAAGCAAAAAGAATTAAGAACCAAGCCGAGGTTCAAAAGGAAGTATACAAAGGGAGGGGATGAATCCCAGGATGATTATTCCCCTGGGATGTACTGAGATTAGACTCCAGACTCTGTCATAATGTTTTTTGAGTTTTTCTCAAAAACTATATTTTTTGAAACATATGTACCTTTTACTCAAAACTGGGTAAGACTATCAAGCTGATATTTTGTATACACTGCATGACCATGCCATTGAGTATTGATGACTAGGATTATTCAAATTGATCCAGTAGTTTCTGAGAAACTGTAATAAGTAGCACCAAATTTTCATGAAAATTGAAATTTTTTTTTTTACAAATTTCAAAAATTCATAGATTAGAACTTGTTTAACATAGAGTTAAGATTCTAGTCAACAAAATAGAACAGGGTAATTAGTTTATATATGTAAAATTACATCCATACATAGCCATTAGTTTCTGAGAAAAAGGTACATGAATATAGGCATTAGTTGCATTTTTTAAAATATTTTTCAGTGCATTATTACTGCCCTTATGACAATACTGTTCGACTGTGATCAATGTAGATTACTGTGTATACTCATATGTCTACCTTTAGCAAATGACACATATTTCAAATTACTAACTTGAAAATGTTCTGAAATATTGAGATATTTGTAACGTTCTGCATTATTTGCCAGTCTTACACTACATGGTACCTTAAGAGACGTAATTTTGAGGCCATCTGTCTCTAAAATTGAGTTTAATGCAGTTGTTTGCAATGGAGAAGTAGCAGTCTACTTAAGAAACACCCAGCACTGTGGTGAGACACCGCTATATTTTAATACGGTATGCATGGTGGAATGATGAATAGCTTACGGATTAGTTCTTTGATTTTTCTGCACAGGTGTATATGAGAATACTGTACGAGGACAGTTGGGGTTCATGCGGAGGTGTCATCATTAGTCCTACGTGGGTTCTGTCTGCAGGGCATTGCTTCCCTTGGATACTAAGACCGTAAGTAGTATGATAGTTTCTCACAGGGTGGTATGTGTACCCTTCGGACATATTATGACGGTACTCAATTCGTCCCACATCGGCCCACGCCAATTAATGTGTTGTTTCCAGCTGCGTTGGGCCTCGCCATTTATATGTACCCTTCGTACATATATTTTGGGCTGGTTGTAAGTGTTGGTCAAATCAATGAAAATTAAATTTTCTAACGCCCCTTGATGTAAAGGATGTCAGATAAAATGTACTCTATGTGTGCTATGGAGGTGGGTTTTCCAAACTTCCCATCTCTCCTATCAGCCTTTAGGGTAGGTCGTTTCTAAACAACTAACTGTATGGTAAGTACTGTGTCTCTCCTCTCATTCTTACGCTATAAATTTCATATCATTTTCTTAATATTGTTTGGCCTATACCCCAGCTGGCTGCGATCTCGAGGAGTAGATCGTTCGTTGTTTACATGGCCATTCTCTTTGACGTGAAAGGAGGGGCAAATTGGCACAGGCTTCTAACTACTTAACTTGAACTAACTTAACTTATGACAAAAAAATACAACAAAAAGAAACATCACCGACTACCCTGATTACACACAATAGTGGCACATGGATCATTTCACTTCGGGATACAAACTGAAATCGAATCAGAACAGTTATGAATGGAGGTCTTCACTTTAATGTTGTCATACATTGTGAAAATTAGGGTAAAATCGGCTGTTGCTAGTCCCTAGGAACAGCGGGAAAAATGTAAAATGTTTGATCTTATATAAAAGTTTAATTCAAGATGAGTCTCATGCATGATCATTTCATTAGTTTGGCAAACAAAAGAAAACAAAGGAAACATGTATGTGTGGGTCCAGTTACGAGCTTAACCTAGACATAAATCATCTTAATCCAAATAATCCAGAAAATAATTCTATTTACATAGGAGTCACATATTACCATGTTCTTTTACGGGTAAATCTGCAATCATACACATTATTTATGTGAAAATTTATCTGACACGTATGTTACTGTATCCATCCAAAATTTTATTGGCATACGGTATACTCATTTATTTATTAAGTCAGAATTGATGCCGCAATTCCAAATTACTTTATTTCATTTATTTCATTTTACGTGATATTATATTCATAATTACATTCATAAACTCACAAATTTTCTGCAGAAATGACACACAGAAAGCCTATGGAGTTTTCAGATGAGTTGAGAAAATCCCGATCTGAAAGAATGAAAAAGTACTGAAAAGAGCGCAAGAACCAAGCAGTACTACCTTCAAAGAAGAAGTGATTGTGGAACGACTCAAGTGGTGCAATGTGACCAATCAAGATTAATAATAAAAATTACGTTCATTCCCATGAGGGTAGAACATTTTCATTTTAATAAAACAGTTGATTACTCATTACGGAACAAATAGTACACAGCCTAGGGATTTCTGATCATTTTAAGGAAACATAGGGTGTCCACGTATTATTTCGCATTATTTATCCCTCTAATTCAAAATCCTTAGGGGTGTCATCAATCATCGTACCTTCAAAATCAATATTAAACATGTCTACTGTAACTAACAAAGTTGTGGCGTATATGCTTTATTGACGAGTGATCAAGGCTCTCTTTTTTATATAGGGCGTAAATATTGGCGTCTCAATCTCTTCATATTTGTCGAAGATTATCGGTACGTACTATAATTTCCGTGCTGAATATTCTTTCCTCCCCGGAGCACAGCTTTCTCTCTTCAGGGACTCACATTTACATTTATAGCCGGTGACCATTGTCCCGCCTCTGTCATATTTTATTCGTGGAACGTCCATTACGAACCTCCATTAATTCAAATACGGTACCTTTTATTATTCCTCGAAGATACACACACATGTCTCTTAAACACCCTCTACCGATGTATCCTTGTGTAATCACTCGCTCAACAAGGGATATTTTTATTACGTCCTCCATTCACATATATCCCATATTTTATCAATCGAACACAAATGTAATATATTAATCAAAATTTCTTGTAATAACGTGGCTGATGTCCCCATGTCCCGGAAATATTTTGATCAATTTTGACTTATTTATCTTTGACTAATTTTTCATTCTTATTGTTGACACTTGGTACAGCACATTGTTAATTATATTTTGTATCATTAATGTTGACTTCATAACATGAAACACTTCACTTTAGAATACACTCCCGGCAAACTATCTTGTTTCACAACTGCCTCTTTGTTAATTCTTTTGATAGTTTAACTGGTTTGAAGCTTGTATCTACCTATATTTTGTGACTACAGGTTAGCCTGTTATTATTATTATATTATCACTGCGCCATTCGCGTCACATCACCGCACTTTCACGAATGATATACGCTATTACTGAGCATTTGTACGATTAATTGTTAGTACTGTCAGCCTTTAATTAAACGCAGCTCTCGAGAATGTTATAAACTTATTCGACGTGAAAAACAAGTAGTTCCGTGAAGAACTAAATAGCCTATTTTCATATATCCTAGTTTTGTTAATTGCCTCCATCAACATACAAAAATTCAGTTTGATTGTTGCAATAAATTCGTAGATATTGAGAACATACTGTCTAAATATTTCGGATGGTAGCCATGTTGCATTTTTATGTAGGCCATAGAGTTCTGTATTATTGAATGATGATTATTTCCTAGGTGTATTATTCAAACTTCAATCGCATGATTAGGACACAAGAAATAAGAAAACGAGATTTCAATATTTCGCACAGTCACCATCTTGTGGATATGAAAGCAATTGAAATAAATTAGATGTCAGCGGATTAAAGTTTGTATAGGCATTTACCGTACCAACTTTCATTGCGATCAGATGGTTAAATAGCGAGAAACGTCCATTTCAATATTTAAATTTCGGGTCACCGCCATGTTGGATTTGTGCTCACCAGGTTATTAAAAGTCCCATAGGTGAACTTATGATAATAGCCTTTATCAACATACAAAATTTCAGTTTGATTTCTGTCATAGATTAGTAGATATTGAGAACCGTCTGAAGATTTCGGATGGTCGCCATGTTGGATTTTTATGTATGTAGGCCATAGAGTTTTGTACTATTCAGTGAAGATTGTTGCGCACGTTCATTATTTAAACGTTGACTTTGATCGCATGATTAGGACACAAGAAATAAAAACTAAAATTTAAAATTTCGCACAGCCACCATCTTGAGGTTATGTAAACAATTGAACTAAATTAGATGTCAGTGCATTGCAATGTGTATAAACACTTTCTGTACCATGTTTCACTGCGCTCGGATGGTTAAATCACGAGAAAAGTTTATTTAAATATTTCAACTTTGCTCGGCCGAAATGTTCGTTCTTCACTTAACAGGTTTCTAAAAGTTACATAGGTGACCTTGCAGTAGTGCCCTTGATCACCGTACAAAATTTCAGGGTGATGTCGGTAGTAGTTTTGGAGATATAGAATGCCGGTTAAATATTTCGCACAGTCACCATGTTAGATTGGTGAGACGTAATTAAATTTAAAGGGTACGGTCGGGGTTGGACGATATAGTACTATGACCTTACCGAATTTCATTGAAATCTCTCCAGCCATTTAGATTTTGTCAGGGACACACGTACACACACACACGCGGACAAAGGGTGATCTCATAAATCTATTTTTTCATCAATGAAAATAGGCTAACAAGTACTTTAGACTGTGTCTTTGTGATATTGTCCTTATGCAGACAAGCGTGGATTCAGTCTCACGATTGCTTCGGAACTATGTGAGTTTTCTCCTGTTGTTGTTTGAGTCTTCAGTCTTTTGACTGGTTTGATGCAGCCCTCCATGACTCCCTGTCCTGAGCTAATCGTTTCATCTCTACATAGTTACCACACCCTACATCCGGGGCAATCTGCTTAACATATTCTAACCTTGATCTACCCCTACAGTTCTTGTCCTCGACCCTTCCTTCCATAACTAAGCTTGCTATTCCTGGGTGTCTTAGTATGTGTCCTACTTCTCATCTGTAAACTCAGTATATCCATCAGCCCAAAACCACCAACGCGTTTCCAAACCCCATCCAGAGGAAAGTTTAACACCTCCAAACTTCAGGATGAATCTATTTCCACAAACTTTGAGAATATGATCAATGCCCAGCTATCAGATCATCCAGTTAAAACAAATGCCATTCAAGAGGAATGGACCAATCTGAGGGAGATAATCACTAAGTCAGCTGAAGAAACCATTGGTTTGGTAAAGCAGAAAAGTCGAGACTGGTTTGATGACAACAACGAAGACATTTTGCTTCTCATCAACATCAAAAGGGAAGCCTATCTATCTCATCTTCAAGACCCATTCTCAAATACGAAGAAAGCTCTGTATTTAGAACTCAAGAGTAAGTGTCAGACACAAATAAGAGAGATAAAGAATACTTGGTGGCATCAGAAAGCTGAGGAACTTCAGAGGCTATCTGATACTCGTGATCTGAGGAACTTCTATGCAGGGATTAAAGAGATATATGGTCCACTTCTTTCTTCATCAGGTACACTAAAAAGTGCTGACAACTCTGCCACTCTTACTGACAGCCATGGTATCTTAGAGCGTTGGAAGGAACATTTCTCCATCCTTCTAAATCGTCCTTCAACAGCTGCTGAAGACTTCCTTCGTGATGTGCCGAAATATCCTGAACAACCATGGATGGCTGTACCTCCTTCTTACCCGGAATTCAGTGAAGCTCTCAATCAACTGAAACCAAGAAAGGCACCTGGCCCAGCTAACATTCCACTGGAATTAATTCAAGCTGGAGGTCAGTCCCTCAAAACGCGGATTTTCACTCTTATTCTCAAAATTTGGGAATTGGTGACCTAAAGAACGCCACTATCATCACAATCTTCAAGAAAGGTGATCGTAGTATCTGTGGCAACTATCGCGGTATATCGCTACTACTTAACCGCCTTCAGGTTATCTCAGAAAAGATCCTCCCCGAGTCCCAGTGCGGAATTCGATCTTCCAGAAGCACAACTGACTTGATTTTCTGCGTAAGACAACTACAAGAAAAATGTAGTGAGCAACAGAATCTACTCTTCTTAGTCTTTTATGATCTGGAAAAGGCCTTTGACTCAGTTTCAAGATCTGCTATGTGGGCGGTCCTACAACGCTTTGGCTGTCCTCGACGCTTTGTTGATCTAATCCAAGCTCTCCATGATGGCATGACCGGTCAGGTTTGTCATCAAAATAAGATCTCTGACGAATTTGCTATCACTCATGGACTGAAACAAGGCTGCGTACTTGCTCCAACACTGTTTGCATTGTATTTGGCTGCAATGCTCTATAAATCGCCCACAAACATCCCAGGTGTAGAGGTCAGGTACCGTTTTGATGCAGGGCTCTTCAACCTAGCTCCAAGAAGCTAACTCAGGTTACGAAGAAAACCAATATATTGTATGCAGATGATTCGGCATCGCCTACACTCACGCCAGTGGAGTTGCAACAGACTGTTAATTATTACAAGAATGCATGTGATCGTTTTGGTCTCACCATTAATGTTCAGAAGACCAAGGTTCTGGCACAACCTTCACCAGACACTTCCCTTCCGCACTTCAACATTTCTATCTCTGATACTCCATTGGAGCAGGTAGACCACTTCTCGTATCTGGGCAGTCTGCTATCTGTACACGGCAATTGTGGGCAGGATGTTGAGAAGAGAATTGGTGCCGCCCATGCGGCATTTGGGCGACTATCGTACCGGGTCTTCTTGAATAAAGATCTGACCGTGAAGACGAAGCTCATGGTGTACCAAGCTCTTGTCATCTCAACATTGTTGTATGGCTGTGAAACCTGGACCCTTTATCGACATGACTTCCGAAAGCCTGAGCGCTTCCATCAACAGAAACTTCGATCCATCCTTAAGATAAAGTGGGAAGACCACATCACCAATCTTGATGTTCTTGACAAAGTGCATGCTAATAGTATAGAATCATCCATCATTGGTCATCAACTTAGATGGATTGGACATGTCCATCGGATGGATGATACGAGACTACCACGCCAGGTTCTGTATGGTGAACTCACCTCCGGTACCAGACCTCATGGGGGCCCTAAGAGACGTTACAAGGACCAATTCAAACAGAATATGAAGTTGACAGGTCTCAATCCACAAACCTGGGACCAGCTTGCTAAAGACCGTTCAACTTGGCGCCAGACCAACCCGGCTGCTGTCAAAATGTTTGAAGAGGAAAGTCGTAGAATTGTTAAGGCCAAGCGAGAAGCACTAAAGCTCCGTGCAGCACAGCCACGCCCTCCACCAACAGTTCTTTGTGATCTGTGTGGACGTTTGTTTCATGCACGCATTGGGCTGTTCAGTCACCGCAAACATGCCCACAGACCTCAACCTTAGATTATTTTAGACTGTTTTGGAAGGAGATCTATACTCGGAAACGAGTTAAAGCCGACGACGAGTATGTGTCCTACCAACCTATCTCTTCTCTTCATTAGCAGTCGCCAGAAACATCTCCCCTCTCCCACTCGTCTTAATACCTCTTCGTTTGTCATCCTATCTACCCATCTGATCTTCATCATTCTCCTGTAACACCACATTTCAAACGCCTCAATTCTTCTATTCTGCTGCACCAATAGTCCTAGTTTCACTTCCATAGAGTGCCACGCTCCAGACAAAGGCTTTCAAAATTGACTTCCTAATACCTAAATCTAAATATATTCGATGTCAACAGATTCATTTTCTGTAGAAATGCTTTCCTTGCCTGAGCCAACCTACTTTTTATATCCTCCTTGCTACGTGCATCACTGGTTATTTTGCTTCCTATGTAACAGAAGTCTCCTACTTCCTTCAGCTTTTCACCTGCCAATTTGATGTCCATAGAGGTTTCTGATTTCTTCCTAGGTGGGTTTATCTAAAGTTTCCACGGGTGGTAATCACTGCGAGGATGAAATATCTAAATTCTAGAGATTTTATCGCACAAACGTAATTCCTTCGGTTTTCAATAGATTATTTTATGCTGATTCCAGAGTCACTTAACATATCAAAAATCGATCGTAAGGTACTTGGTAAATCAAAATGCATCTTAGGCACTATTTTACTAAGCCGAGGGGATTCCCCTCTCAAATCTCCACACTCGCTCGAGGGCCCACTCCACGTAAGGATTTCCTGCCAAAACCTGCGTATATCGCTTTCTTTCGCTAACTTATAAAAGACTTTAAAAACGCATAAAAATGTATATAATTTATGGATTAAGAATGTATTTGTTTAAATTTCTATACGTGCATTCCGGTGTTATTCACATTATTCAGATTATATGGGCGGGGCATACACGTCCTACAGCCATTTGGCCTGCAGATTGTAGGGTGATGCGTGGCCAGCGCGTCGGGTCCCCTCAGCCGTTGGTCTTGGTCTTCGTGACCGGGGCGCTGCCTCACTGTCAGACAGCTATATTTAAGAATCAAATATATTTCCTGGATCTCCTTGATCTATTAGACACAAAAAAAACAGAAAACGTAAAACGAAAACAGTAGCAAAAGCTGTAGCGAAAACTAAACCCGAAAACCTAAACAAAGGCACAAACAAAATTAAAAGCGAAAGGAAACACAAAAACCGTCGCAAAACTTGAAAAGAAACAGAAACAAGATGATCAGCCTACTTCCTCTTAAATGTATGGGTATACTTATAACTCTGCCTTCACCCCTAAAACAATCACCTCCACCACCATGTATTTTTTTGTTTTCTTTCATATTGATAATTAGCCAGTAAGTATGTGACTAAATCAATATTATATACTTTATGATGATTGAATAACTAAACTACTAACTTATTGTAATGCAATCACGTCCGTTAATCTCGATATTAAGACTCCAAAGTTAAGAATCCTTCGTTTTAGGTATCTTCCCCGTTAAGAATCCGCGGCGATCACATGGTGCTGCAACCTAGCAGTGTAATAATATATATCTTGTAGGCCTCGATGTGTTGAATGGGCAGGCAGTTTAAAGCAACCAGGAGGGATCCGATTCAGCTGGCAGTGCTTAAAGGTAATCGGAGCGCGGTCATGGCTAGAAGTTGAACAATTACAAAATTGCAATACCTCAGGAGGTCGCGGATTTACAAAGCGGAATGTTTGGAACAATTACCCACGTAACCTGTAAGAGGACAGCACCGTACAGAGGCATTGAGAAGGCTGTGGTTGATAACAACGTGTATCTTGTTCTTCTATTCTCCTTTTTCTAATGTATTCTGATTATGTGCAATGTCTGTGATTATTAATAAACAAGTGTATACATTCGCCTCTCCTTTGAGCTAAATAGCATTTTATTTAGTAGTCTATATGTGGAAAGAACTCGTCCACGTCATTTTTAAAAGAAGTGAAGTAAAAAGAAAAAAAGGAAGCTTGTAGTTTAACGTGACCGTTAATCTCGAGATCATGAGCCACGGGACCTCCTTTTTTACGTGGAATCCGAACCACAGGACATGGCATTTCACTTCGAAAATCTCACATGCATTTTTTTTAGTAAAAAGAAATGTTAACTCTAGTAGGTTTCGAACCCCAACTGCCCGCGTGAGAGACTAATGCGCTATCACAGAGCCAAACAAGTCCATAACAACTCAGTGTTATTAACCGACTTAGATTCAACGTGTTAGCAAATAATGTCTTGAAATAAACGATTTCTTCACTGCAGTATATCTTCATTATAAATAATTTCATACAAAGTTTATATTATTTCTATCAGTAGGCTATATCGCTTGCAACATGCTCAAACTACTGAAATATAGGACAGGCACAAGAGGTTCGCTGTTGTAGTTGGTAGTTAACAATTTAAGTTGGCAGCATTGATTTTATATTTTAGTATTCCTTGTGTTGTTTGTGCCTTGTAGCGTGATGGACGTGCAAATATACGATCTACTATTTCGTTAACAAACTCTCGTTATTTCCACTGAAACTTGAAGATTAGTTAACAACAGGTTATGAGCCCAGAGCAGTGCGAAGTACGTAGATCAGAGCGTGAATTACGGATTGTTGAGATTGAGATGAAATCTGAATTTTAAAAACAGATTGTGAGTGTTTGTGACTGAACCGGCGAACGTTACAGCGACAGTACCAAGATGGCTGACGGAGATGACAAAGACCTCGTTTCCATTCCAAAGCTAGCAAATGGAAACTACTTCGCCTGGAAACTGAGAGTGTAGGCCCATATGATCGATAAGAACTGTTGGGTGGCGATTGAACCAGGCTTCGATGAGAACGAGTTGAATGTGGATCAGGCACGCTTATATAGGAAAGCTTTGTCGGTATTATACAAATCCGTTGGGGATGATTTCTTGTTAGATGTGGAAGATTGTATTAAAGCGAAGCATGCTTGGGAAATTCTGGTAGAAATTCACGTCTCTTCTACCAAGTTTAATGCACTTCAGTCCTTGAAAGAAATGACAAATATTTCGAAGACCCCAAATATGTCGAATGCAAGAGTATGCGGCCAGTATCCAGAGATTGAACAAGAAAATTGCCAGGGGTGGCATAATATTCGACTACGAGATGATGGTCAACTTCCTGCTAGTCGGGCTGCCGATGGAGGAGTACGAGACCTTCGTCCAAAATCTACTGAGGGAGCCGGATCTTACAACACGGAAGGTTAAAGGACGACTTCTAGACGAGGAGCGACGCCGGACCCAGTTAGAAGCCGCGCAGGAGACTTCCGCATCAAGTGCACTCATCTCCAAGAAAGGCAAGAATGACAAGTTAGTGTACAAAAACAGTAAGAAGAATAGTGTGCAGAGTGGAAAAAGTGGTGATAGTAATAGTGTTAAATGTTACAAATGTCAGAGGTTAGGGCATATTAGCAAGTTTTGTCCAGAAGTTAACTGTTTTAACTGTCACGAGTATGGTTATTGGGCATCAGATTGTACCAAAATGAAATCAAATAATGGAAAAAGGGACGACAATGGAAATTCCAATAAAACGGGGAAGACTATAGCCTGTATCAGTGTGTTCGCAATGGTGTCAATGAACAGTTCTGATGTTTGGTACCTTGACTCGGCAGCGTCAGAACATATGACGTCTAAAAGAGAGTTGTTTTCCTCCTATTCAGAGTGTAAGGGCAATGTTAAGATTGGACAAGGGCAACTCCCAGTTAGTGGAAAAGGTATTGTCAAACTTGCATTATCTGATTAGTGTGGTGGTAATGTGCTTGAGATGAGAAATATTTTGCACGTTCCAGATTTAGCATTCAATTTGATTTCAGTTGGGCGCTTAGCCAAGAATGATGTATTTGTTCACTTTAACAAAGAAGGTGCTAAAGGTATGTATAATGATGAGTGCGTGTTTACAAGTCTAGAATCAAATGGGTTGTATTTGTTGGAACCTAATCACAGTGTAGCTTGTATATCGAATGCTGATGTCAGTGAAGATGAGATGAGTGATGAAATTGAAGCTGTAGCCTTGCGAGCAGTGAGTTCAGATTTGTGGCATGTAAGGTTAGGGCATCCACATGAAGCTGCTATGCAGAAAATTCCATATTTGTCAGGTTTAAAGAGTGAGAATAAGAGTTGTGATGTGTGTGTTCTGGGGAAGATGACTAGATGTAGTTTCCCGCAGAAGAGTGAACGCCAATGCAGTAAACCACTGGAATTGGTACATAGTGATTTGTTAACATCTCCTGTTAAATCAAATGGTGGTCATAAATACATGATGAGTTTTGTGGATGATTATTCCAGATTTACAGTTGTTAAATTCTTGAAAAGTAAAGGTGAGGCTTTCTCAAAGTTTTTGGAGTATCAAGCTGAACTAGAAACAAGATGTTCAGTAAAGAACATATAGCCTACTTTCTCCTAAATGTATGAGTATAGTTATAACTCGTTGTTATTATCAAAGAGTATAATATAACTATTCTTTGTTGAAGACCTTAGAAACGATTTACCTCTACCAAACGCCACAACCTAGATAAAAACTGCTACCATCATTGAAGAAAGAAAGAAAGAAAGAAAGAAAGATAAGAAGTATCTAAAGAATGTTATGGATCTGGAGACATAATCGACCGGACTGGCGGCGTGGCTCAGCGGTAACGTTCTCGCTTGCTGGACCGTATGTTTCAGGTTCGTATCCTGGCGCAGTCAGATGGCATTTGAGGGTGCACAAATGCGAGGGAGCCGTGTTAGTATATTTACTGGCACGTTAAAGATCCCCTTCGGGACAAAATTCTGGCACCCCGGCGTCTCTAAAAGCAACAGTAGTTAAAAGGGACGTAAAACCAATAACATTATTATTATTATTATTATTATTATTATTATTATTATTATTATTATTATTATTATTATTATTACATAATCGGCCTGACGCGGGCAACATCCAACTTTGAGTTGAGGCATGTCTTTACACGTCTGGCTGCGTATGACTTTCACAACCCTAATTGAATTAACAAATCTTTCCATGACCCTACAGAGACGTGTGTATACCAACTATGTGGATATTTTCGATTGCTATTTGGCTGAAATAAAAGTATTAATTAATATCCTGAACTAGCACCAACGGTAGAGTTCAGATACTATGTGAAATCGTTTTGTTCTTTACTTCAATTAACATTTTCAAATAACGCACAATAGGCTGTTACAAACCCTTTAAAATAAAAAGTAAAAATGTATCGTAGTATCATCTTGTCATTCTTCAAATTCGATGAGCATAGAATGCCAATGGTATAGTAATCAATGGAGCCCCACGTAGACTAGTCGTGACATCTAGTGGTGAAATATCGAACAATATAATCCTAACAGAGCGAGTGCATTCTAGCGGCCAGAAGAAGAAACTTTTCAATAAAATCTGGAAGTTAATAAGTAGGTCGGCATGCAGTTACCTTTTTGGCAGCTAGATGTCTCGAGTAAATCTGCTGGCGAATTATGTTTTAATTAAATATATATTTTACACCATAATATGCACAATATAACGCTTAATTTTAAAACATCTGAGTCATTACAAAACAATAAACATATAACATTTCAAGCAAAAAACCTAGCTCTGATCGGGTTTGAACCATAGGCATTTGAGCGATAGGCTAACGCTCTACCACTGAGCTAATTGTGTCAACGAATATCGTTCTATATAAAATGACTTACATAGAACTTGTTAGCAAATAATGATTGATACTAAACGATTTCATCACTGGAGTATATTATTTATATATAAAGCATTTCATACAAAGTTCATTTATTTTGTATCAGTACGCTATATTGCATGCAATACTCAAATTAGTGAAATATAAGTCAGGCACAAGATATCCGCTGCCATCTTGTCTTATTACTGAATCGGCTCAGCTTTTTAAAATCACGTCTGCACTATAGTATTACAAAATAAACTTTTAATTTCGAACGTGCCTCTTCCTTTAGAACAGTTAAAACGATTCTCGGCTCGATAATCGGAACTGGTGGGTCCCATGATATGGATTATAAAGTTTGCATAATTCGCACGGCCGCCATCCTGAAATGGTATGGCGGACGACCTTGTAGTTTGGTCACAAGACGCACCCTGTACGAAGGTATGTTGTTACCAAATTTGGTAAAGATCGGATGATTTGGTTAGTCGTTATTTGATTTTACGTTTTGAACGTTTGAGTGGCCGCCATTCAGTTTTAGTAAAGATGGCGGCGATATAAAACATGACACTGAGGTGTCCTTTGCTAGTGCTACCTTTGTACCAAATTTCGTTCAATTCGCATTCACCGTGTTCGAATTGATAGGGGGGGGGGGACAGACATTCAGAGTACACACACTCACACACACACACAGACACACACGCACACACACAGACTCACACACACACACATACATACACACACACAGACTCACACACACACATACACACACACAGACAGACACACTTTTTTCGCCCTGTGTTGATCTCATAAGTCTACTTTCATTTTTTGCAAAAATCGGAAGTAGGCTAAAAATGCATGACTTGAAACTTAAATGCTTTCAAACAGATGGAGGTGGCGAATATTGTGGTAATAAATTCGAGACCTATTTGAAAGCGAATGGGATAGGTCATAGAAAGACGGTAGCTTATACTCCAGAACAAAATGGTATAGCTGAGAGGTTTAATAGGATTGCAGAAGATAAGGTGTTTGTTAGCGCAGTCAGATTTGTCAGATTCGTTTTAGGCTGAAGCAGCCAACACTGCTTGCCTTACTAGGAATCTATGTCCATCTAGGGCTATTGGGAATCAGATCCCATATGAAATGTGGAAGGGAGAGAGTGCTGAAAAAGAATATCCAAGGTTACGTGCATTTGGTTGTAAAGCTTGGTTATTTCATAAAGTAGGTAAATTTCAGCCCCGAGCAGTGAGATGTGTATTCATAGGTTATGAAAACAATGTGAAAGGGTATAAATTGTTTAATCTTGAGACTAAATCATTTGTGATTGGATATCATGTAAAATTTGATGAAAGTATATTTCCCATGGTAGAACAGATTAGGCCTACTATTAAGCATGTTCAAACTGATGATATGATAAGAAATTATTGTAGTGATGAGTCAGAGATTTAGATTGAAAGCAATGTCCAAGAGAATGATAAAAATGTGATTGAGGCTGAAAATAATGAGAACGTTTTGAGAAGGAGTGAAAGGTTAAGGAAGCGTAAAGAATGTTCTTGCTGTAATTTGTCGGTATATGTTGCTGATTATATCGAAGAACCATTGAGTGTGAGTGAGGCATTGAATGGGGAGTTCTCTGATGAATGGAGAGATGCAATGAAAAGCGAGTTAGACAGTATCCAACGTAAAGGGACATTTATTTTGGTTGACAGGCCTTCTGGTAGAAATGTGTTGGGTTGTAAGTGGGTTTTGAAACTTAAGAGAAATCCAGATGGTACTGTTAATAGATTTAAGCCGAGATTGGTAGCACAAGGTTTTTCCCAAGTGCCAGGGGTAGACTTAAATTAAACTTATGCTCCAGTAATTAAAAGAAAAACGATTCGACTGATGATGGCCATAACTGTCATTAATGGGTGGGTTCAGGAACATATTGATGTGCTCACAGCATATTTGCACAGTGAGTTGAATGAGGAAGTTTTCATGGAACAACCTAAATATTTTGAGGTGGATAAAAATAAAGTGTGTAAATTGCTCAAAAGCTTGTATGGGCTTAAACAAAGTGCTATGGAATGGCATTCGACCTTGTATATGAATTTGTCAGAATTAGGTTTGAAACCTATATATATTATATTTAATAACATATGGTATGTTTAAAGACACTTCGTTCTTTCCACAATAGCTTGTGACATAAAATGAACACATAACTTGTAGATACATCTGCACGACATTTCTCTCCAGTACAATAGGAATGAACAGAATGTAATTGTAAACCTGTTTAAATCACTTCTCTTTTCTTTGTTTTTCTCACCTCTGTTCATTGGTGTTTATGTTGATGACTTGGCATGCTGGGGAAAAAGAGAACGGGTTGAATGGTTCAAAGAAGAGTTGGACATTAAGAAGTTAGGAAATATGACCAACTTTCTTTCTATGAATGTGGAGTACAGGGAAGGAGTAATGTCTGTTCATCAAACTGACTACATTAAAAGGGTATTGAAAGAATTCAAACAAGAATGTTGCAGACTTGTTTACGAAGTCATTGAATGGGCCAAAGACCCAGAGTTTCATAAAGATCCTCAATTTGGTTTAGTTTATAACAGGAACTGAATTTTTTGGTATTTTTGTTGAATTAAAGGATTGTCATTGTTTGAGGTTAACTACCAGGGGAAGTGTTGGAGTTGGTAGTTAACAATTTAAGTTGGCAGCATTGATTTTACATTTTAGTATTCCTTGTGTTGTTTGTGCCTTGTAGCGTGATGGACGTGTAAATATACGATCAACTATTTCGTTAACAAACTCTCGTTATTTCCACTGAAACTTGAAGATTAGTTAACAACAGTTCGCTGCTATCTTGTCATGTGACAGAGACGGCTCAGCTCGTTTAAGTCACTGATAAAGTGTACTATTATAATATAAAATTATGATAAATAACGGGTCACGTCCTTTAGGATAGCTTAAAACACCCTCGGTCAATAATCGGAATTGGTGGGTCCTAAGCAATTGATTATAATGCTTGCATAATTCACACAGCCATCATCTTTAAATAGTACGGCTGATGACCTTGTAGTTTGGGCACAGGACGCGTCTCATATGATGATATGTTTTTACCAAATTTCGTAAAGATCCGATGATTAGTTTAGTCGTAATTTAATGTTAAGTATTGACCATTTGAGTGGCCGCCATTAAGTTTTGGTGAAGATAGTGGCAATATAAAACATGACACTGAGGTGCCCTTTGCTAGTGCTATCTCTGTACCAAATGTCGTTCAATTCGGTTTCATCGTGTTTTAATTGATAGGAAGGAGGGGGGGGGACATACATATACACACACAAATACAAACACTCATACAGACAGACACACAATTTTTTGGCCCTGTGTAGATCTCATAAGTCTAGTTTCACTTTTTTGCAAAAATCGAAAGTAGGCTAAAAACTAAACTTAAACAGAATACAACACATTTGCAAACATAGATCTTCTTTAATCTGCCAGGACTGACAATCTCGAAGACCTACTCTTGAAAATATACTAACCACTACGAAAAATGTGAATGTTGCACGATTTATCACATATCAATGTTAAAAGAAACTTTGGAACTGAACGTGTCATTATTATTGCTTCCAGAAAAGGAACTTTCAAAGGAATTACCATTCAAGCGGCCAGTTCTTCACCTCTCGAAACTGTCTCTACTCATGAAGCAATTGCCTACGTGGTTTATGAGGGCTACAAAAAAGTGCGACATATTGGCATGAATGATATAGCCCTATTTTTGGTAAGTACGTCTATACGGTAACTGAAGAAATTGTTTTAAATTGAAGTCACTTTATGCTCATATTTTCAAATAAACATCATAAAGTTTATATTGTTGTTGTTGCTGCTGTTGTTATGTTTTAGGGACTTAATACAGAATGGCCAGATTATTTTTATTGTTATAAAACAACTACATGTTAAAATAGACAACGTCAATCAATGTTAATTAACAATTAAATGATAATAGGGGAACTTGGCCTATTTTGGGAAGTTATTCTTGTGAGTCCCTCAATGTGAACGAATTATTTATATGCTGACTGTGTCTCTGTGTAGAGGGGCAGATGACCTCGTAGTTCCGCCCCTTAAAACCTCAATAACTAACTAACTCTCTGTGTAGTTGTATGATATGTCTTTATATATCTATGTTCAAAATTATATTTTTCGAAACATCTTTTTCATAGAATCATATCCTGCAAGAAACTGTATTTTTCCAAATTAGGCACACCATGTTCGAAATTTGGGGAGGTTTTTACTGTCGACAAAAAATAAATTTAAACCATATCTATTGTGAGTTTAAAGTTGGTACAATATAAGCCAGCAGTTTACAAAGTGAAGACAAGTTATAATTCCATTTAAAAATTATATTTATTAACATATGGTATGTTTAAAGACACTTCGTTCTTTCCACAATAGCTTGTGACATAAAATGAACACATAACTTGTAGATACATCTGCACGACATTTCTCTCCAGTACAATAGGAATGAACAGAATGTAATTGTAAACCTGTTTAAATCACTTCTCTTTTCTTTGTTTTTCTCATACATATGTGACAGATTCCAAACCAGCACAAAGTGTGTGTGTCCAACCCAGGCCTCTCCTTCATGGTCCTATGAAAACAGGCCATTGCAATACAGACACTCACAGTCCTACTCTTCAATAAAATGTATGTTATCAGAATCGCCATTATACACATTCCTCTCATCTCCAAACTCTGAAGTGCTTGAAACTGATAGGATCTGACATTTTGCCTTCGATTTTTTTATTTAGCCTACTTTCGATTTTTGCAAAAAATGAAGGTAGACTTATGAGATCAACACAGGGCGAAAAATTGTGTGTCTGTCTGTGTGTGTGTGTGTGTGTATGTGTGTGTGTGAGTCTATGTGTGTGTGTGTGTGTGTGTGTGTGTGTGTGTGTGTGTGTGAGTGTGTGTACTCTGAATGTCTGTCCCCCCCTATCAATTCGAACACGGTGAAACCGAATTGAACGAAATTTGGTACAGAGGTAGCTCTAGCATAGGGCACCTCAGTGTCATACTTTATATCGCCGCCATCTTTACCAAAACTGAATGGCGGCCACTCAAACGTTCAAAACGTAAACTCAAATTACGGCTAAACTAATCATCCGATCTCTACCAAATTTGGTGACAACATACCTTTATATAGGACGCGTCTTTCATCCAAATTTCAAGGTCATCGGCCTTGCTATTTCGTGATGGCGGCCGTGTGAATTATGCAACCATTATAATCAATAGCTTAAGACCCACCAATTCAGATTATCAAGCCTAGGGTGGTTTAAGCTATCCTGAAGGTCGTGATCCGTTATTTATTATAATTTAATATTATAATATTATTCTGTATGAGTGGCTTAAAAGAGCTGAGCCGTATCTGCCACACGGCAAGATGGCAGCTGTCCTCATGAGCCTGTCTTATATTTCAGTAATTTAGTATGTTGTATGTGATATACCCTACTGATACAATAATATAAACTTTGTATGAAATGATCTATAATGAAGATGTACTGCAGTGAAGAAATAGTTTATTTCAAGTCATTATTTGCCAACAGGTCGTATCTAATATATCAGTTAAGATCGCCACGATTTTAGGGATATGGTTAGCTCTGGGCTAGCGTGTTAGTCTGTCACGCAGTTGACTGGGGATCGAATACTGCTGCAGTTAACTTTTTTTCTTGAATTCTTTTACAAATGATGTGCACAAGCTCTTTCCACAGATACTGAATAAAATATCATTTAGCTCAAAGGGGAGGCTAATGTATACACTCGTTTATTAATAAAATCACAGCACATAAACAGAATACATTAGGAAAAAGAGAATAGAAGAACTAGATACACGTTGTTATCAACCACAGCCTTCTTAATGTCTCTGTACGGTGCTGTCCTCTTGTGGATTATGTGGGTAATATTGTTCCAAACATACTGCTGTGTAAATACCTGACCTCCTGAAGTATGGCAATTTTGTAATACTGGTAGTTCAACTATTAGCCACGATCGCGCTCCGATTACCTTTAAACACTGCCAGCTGGATCGCCTCCCTCCTGGCTACTTTAAACTGCCTGCTCGTTGAACACCCAGAGGCGTACAAGATAAATAGTAATTCACTGCTAGGTCGCAGCACCAACCTACTGTGATCGGCGCGGATTTTTAAAGGGGAAGGTACCCAAAACGAAAGATTCTTAAGTTTGCAGGCTGGCTTAATATAGAGATTAACGGACGTGAATGCATTACAATAAGTTAGTAGTTTTGTTGTTCAATCATCATAAAGTATATAATATTGATTTTGACACTTACTGGCTAATTATCAATATAAAAGAAAACAAACACTACATGGTGGTAGAGGTGGTTTTAGGGATGAGGACAAAGAGTTATAAATATACCCATACATTTAGAAGAAAGTAGGCTATATGTTCTTTGCTGAACATCTTGTTTTGTAGAGAAATTACTTTGGAGGCGCTCTTCGAACTCTTCAGATCCTTAGCAGTTTTACTAATTTCCAGTGACGTCTTGTAGGGTGATGACATAATTATTGCTACTAAGCAAAATATCTGACGCCTTGACTATGCCAGTTGATGATGGTCCAGGTATTGGTTCTGTTTCTTCTCCTTGGGTGGGATTTTCACGTTCAGAAATTTCTGAGAGTTGCTGGTCCAATTTATCAATTTCTAGATGGGAAAATCATGTGCACTGAACACATGCTTATTGCATGGATACAAGCCAGTTTTTCTAAACTCATTTACTGCTATCTCCGCAGTTGGAGCACAGAGGTGGGCTCTCTCAAATAACTCTCCAATCTGATATACGGTGACCACTCTCTCTGGATTTATATGCAACCACATTTCAACCTCTTGTGCGTAGTAAGTTTTAAAAGAATTCAGAACGTTACATCAAGCGGTTGAACATTTTGGATTGAGTGCGCGGGGAGAGATACTATCATCACGTGATTTCCTCGAGCCAAATGAAGACTTCAACATTTCTGATATGCGAATAGTGCCCATCGAGGACCTAAACTACTGGTCCACCAGCCGTTGACTTGACATGCTGGATAAAGTGGCGAAAACATACAGTTAAAAGCTCCATATTAATCCATCGATAGGTTGACAGGCAAAGATAGAACTCAGTGGTGTGCCAGCTTTACATTTTTTCTTGGAAGTATTAGCATTGGAGGAACATAATAATGACCTGCTGCACTCATACGCGTGATCAACGCCCCTCGTTCAGCTGATTGCAGAACCGTAATTTGCACTTTCCCTTCATTCCGACTGCTTGTGTTGCACAACAGTCACTCCTGTTTCGTCGCAATTGTACAGTCTGACCGGACTATACTTTATAGTATCCATAGCAGACTCAAGGAGATCGAAGAAAAGGGCGACGCTCTCAGGATTAAATCCCTCAGCTCTGGCTAGAGATAGTCCTTCGGGTGACCGAACAGATAGTAGGGGATTTCTTCTAAGAAACTTCCTAAGTCATTTCCAACCAGCCGTTAAAGTGTCTTTTGAAAATGGGGGACTCACTCCATTTCGAACAGTAAGCGGATATGCCATACGTCGAACATCATTTATCGTGAAGCCGAAAAATACATCTTTCATAATCATACATCATCATCATCATCATCATCATCTTCATCATCGTTGTATACCAACTCTAGTTTCCCGGTGTGGTTTATGAGCCTCTCCCATCTTTGTCGGTCCAGAGAGATCTTGGTCTTCTCAATCTCTGTCCAATCCATTCCTCTACTAGTTATGTTTCGCTTGACTGTATCAAGCCATCTACTTCTGGGTCGAGTGCCCTTAACTGTTTTCTCCAGCCACACTTTTGCTATTGTGTTGGGTGTCATTCTTTTTACATGTCCAAACCACCTCAACCTTGAACTTTCAATTTTTCCTAGAATATATTCCTGTACCTGTGCTACTTCCCTTATACTTTCATTTCTGACCTTGTCCCATCTTGTTTTCTGGACCATTGTCATTAGAAATTTTATATCTGCACTTTGCAGTCAACTATCGTCCTTATTCAACATTGTGCAGGTCTCAAGTCCATATGTTGTTATGCGGACAAAATAGCTATTATATAGGATGTGTTTAACTTTAGCTGGTATTTTGGTATTCCAGAGAAAATTTCTTACTTGATGGTAAAATTGTGCATCTTTTTGTACTCATACAATAACTTGCTAAATCATCTTCAATATGTGGAGCCAGAGCAGATTTTCTACCAATGTGTGTTCTTAGAATACTCACGACAGGTTGGTCGGATTTGCAGTAAGACTCCTCACACGGAGCACACAAAATATATCGTATTGGCCTGGATACCAAGAAACTGGGTGACCAGACAATGCTGCTTATGTATTTCAATAGCACACTCAGACTGGGGTCGGAGAAACTGGGAGACCGAACCGCCCCAAGTATCCACGACCCAGCATGCTGGTCTCATCGCTACTCCAGCCTCTTATTTGACGCTATTCAAATGCAATGGGAGAACAAGTTTCTACCCTGAAATTCGTGACCGAAGTTGAAAAGCATCCTATATTGTACAATTACAAAATGAAGGCGTATTCAAAACGAAATTTAGAGTCCGTTTCTTGCATTTTTTTTTTGCAGCGACGAATAATCTACAGTTGATTTTTCTTTCAATACGCGGATGAATCCATAATCTTCGTCTACATCTCTTTCTGTAGCGATTATAATAATAATAGACGATAATGGGGTCCCAGGAATCAACCTGGGAGGAGTCCTTACGGCTCTGGGCTAATGGGAGTGAAATGCGTTGTTGCAATTCAGCTGCGACTTAAACATATTGGATTCAGCAAGAGAATCCAACTTAGCCTCTTTCACTCCAACTCCAGCATGTAACCTACAAGAGGTGCCCCCTGTTAAGCCGAGCAACCCAGTGGAAGGTTGGGTAACCAATCCCAGCGGGAAGCTGGGTCGGCGAGCGGATCAGTGCTGGGGACTCCAAGGCTCACAGCCTTGGCAGTACATTGGTCAGTGTGCAATATCACTGGCCCCCTATCTACAGTTTTTTCTACTGTGAAAAGCATGGAGGAAACATCTGCTGAAGCAACTACCCCAGGTGGTAACCAATCCACCGTCGTCTTGCACGACGCATGCAGGCCTTCGGACTCTGGAGAGCCTGCAACGACATGCTTGGAGGTATCGGAGACTCCTACAAACAAGATCAGACACAAACGACGCAACTTCTTCGCAACATTCAACGTGAACTCCCTTATGAAGATCGGTAAATTGAAACAACTGATTGACACCCTACAACATCATCAAATCCTGATCGCAGCAATTCAGGAAACAAGGTTTGTTGATGCAGAAGCTTTTGACTCCCAGGGGTATAGAATCTTCAAAGGTAAAGTCGGAAAACGTGTAGTAAAATCCATCCCCCACCTTGGCACAGGATTTTTGGTCAGTAAGAAGATTTTAGAGTCCATCACCAACTTCACGTCCCCAACAGTCGAGTCTCGATCCTTTCGTTTCGAAGCACAAATAAAATCTACACCATGGTGAACGTCCATGCCCCAATTAAGCAAGCTAACAGAATCTATCCACAAGGGACGGAAATATTCTGGGAAGAGCTTGAAGATATTCTATCCAAGATTCCCAAGGAACACATCATCGTCCTTCTTGGGGACTTCAATGCTCAGCTCGGTAAGGAAAAGAAATTCAAGAATATTATCGGAGAATACCCGGCCCACAGAAGAACAAACCGCAATGGAGAAAGGTTAGTGGAGTTGTGCAAGGCGTTCAACCTAGTGGTGAAGTCAACCGCTTTCAAACGACTTCCTGCAAAACAGAAAACATGGACATCCCCAAATCCCCATCTCGGCGAATTCCAAATTGACCACGTTGCTATTTCTCGTAAATCTCGTAGAGAAATCCAGAATGTAAAAGTCTTAAGAAACGCGAATCTTGACTCTGATCACTATCTTTCAAAGATAAAATTAAAACTTCTTCCAAGATCCACCAAGAGATTTCAGGGAAGAAAGATCAACAGGTTTGATGTGGAAAAACTGAAAACACAAAGCGAATTCAGTCAGAAACTTGAAACACTTGAGCCACAGAATTGGGAACAACTCAAAGAAGCAATTCTTGAAACGGCACAGGAAACCATCCCACTGACTAAGTTGAGGCGGCATCCTTGGTGGACTAATGAATGTGGCGATGCCATTCACCAAAGGCGGCTTGCCTGGTTGCGATGGAACAAACAGAAGAATGAAGAAAACAGAGAGAGATTCCTGGTCGTGAGAAAGCAGGCTGATAAAACCATACGCGGGATAAAACGAGCATTCCAAAAAAGTCAGTTGGCACAGATAGACCAAGATTTCAAAATGAACAACACCCGTGATTTCTATAAAACCTTCAAGCAAAATCTCAGTAAATACACACCACCCAGTCTTCACTTTAGGAATCCCGATGGGAAAGTTGCTTACAATGACAAAGACAACTGCCAGATCCTGGCGAAATACTTTGAGTCCCTTCTCAATTGTGAGGCTCCAACATCGAAATTTTCCTTTCACAGTAATGTGCTCGTCAATCCAGACTCAAGTCCACCAACTAGGGAAGAAATCAAGCAGATCATTCACTCACTTAAGAACAATAAAGCACCAGGTGAGGATTCAATAGTTGCCGAACTCTGGAAATACGCAGGTGAAAAACCAGTCGACAAGCTAACGGATATCATCCGGGAGATTTAGGAAACAGAGAAACTGCCCAGTGATTGGACATCGGCCCTAATTCATCCCCTGCACAAGAAAGGTGATAAAGCGGACGTAAACAACTATCGTGGCATATCACTCCTCTCGATAACATACAAGATTCTCGCGAAAGCGCTTCAAACGAGAGCGGAAGCACAGCTCGATCAACACCTGGGCGAATACCAAGGTGGATTTCGAAAGGGACGCTCTTGTGTTGAGCAAATCATGAATCTAAAATCAATTCTATCGTACATGAATCTGAGAAGTAAGAAATTTGTTGTGACTTTTGTTGATTTCAAGAAGGCTTACGACTCGCTGGATCGAAGTACCCTGATACAGGTTTTAAGAGAATTTTGTTTAGATAATAAGACAAGAGCAATCATTCACCAATCCCTATTGGATACGGCTTCCAAAGTGAAGTTCAGGGGAGAGATTTCTGAATCCTTCGCAATACGGACAGGGGTGAGACAGGGAGATGGGCTCTCGCCTCTTTTATTCAACTGTGTTCTTGAGAAAGTTATTCGAGAATGGCGTAAAGAATTGTGTAAGGATGGTATAGAGAATGGGGTCAGACTAGGTTGTAAGAACAAAAACCTGACAATCGACTGTTTAGCTTTCGCAGATGATGTTGCAATTTTCTCTAATTCTCTTGACACAGCCACACAACAAATCAATCAATTACAGGTGTAAGCAGCAAAGGCAGGTCTTCAGATTTCGTTTGAGAAAACGCAGTTTATAACGAACATCAAGTCGGAACCCAGAGAACTTACGCTGAATGGAGGACAAATAACACAGGTAGAGAAATTCAAATACCTGGGTGAATGGATTGAGCCCAACATTCGTGAAAAGGAAGCCTTCGTGGCACGGATTAACAAAATGGAAATGGCTTACCATTTAACCAAAGACATTTACAAATCACGATCAATGTCCTTCAAGGCCAAACTGAGGCACTTCGTTACCGTTATTCGCCCGGAGGCGTTATATGCATCAGAATGCCTGGCGATGAATAAGAAAGGCCTGGCAGAACAACTCGAAGCCAAAGAGAGGAAGATACTGAGAAAGATCTTGGGCCCGGTCAAGGAACGAGGAGAGTATAGAAGACGACACAACGATGAACTCTATCTACATGTGGAGAAAATAACGGACACCATTCGCAAAAGAAGACTCTCCTTTTATGGCCATTTAACACGAATGAACTCCGGAAGATTGTCCAATCGAATCTGTGCCTACTTTATGGGAAAGAAAACCAAAGGGATCTGGTTTACAGAGGTGGAAAAAGACCTACAAGAACTGGGGATATCACATGAGGACATCTTGGAACGTGACTCTTTGAAGAAGAAACTTGGGGAGATACAGAGTTTTCAGACAAAACCTATATTGAAAACCGGCAAGAAGTGGACCGAAGAACGAAGGGAAGCTCACCGAAGAAGAATGCGCGAATACTGGGCCAATGTGAAAGAACGAGGGAAAAGGCAGTTGAAATAACGTGGTCCATAGATGACCGAAACGATTAAAAAAAAATAGACGATAATGTCTTCTTCACTAGAATCAGACATTTTCACGACTATTATCACGTGGCCGCTATTCGAAGCTGGTATCTAGGAAACTACAATTTATTTTCAGTTGCTCCGAGTGAAGAGGGCCTGACGTTCCAATTATGTCTGTGGTACGTTGAACATCCGCGCTGCTTTGAACGAATCCATTTCCTTCTTTTTCACGGCTTCTATCGCAGCATTCATGCATCCTGGGCCATATTGCCTTCTAGGCGCCATCTGTTAACAGTAATAAATTGGAAGTTCTAGTGAAGTGTTCACAATATTCTTAATTTGGGGCTCCCCAAATTAGGAACAAGAATACCTCCTCAAATTAGAACGATTTCATTGTTCCACTACCGTGGCTATAGCCTATACCTCGATAATAATTATAAACATACTAAACAATTCTGCTGTTCATTCATTAAAACGACACGTTAATGTATGTATCCATCACTAAATACAGTAAATTGAAATTCGTACTTACCTTCAAGAAGTTAATGGGGAATATTCCACACTGTGATGTTCAGCCTATTTTCATTTATGAAAAAATAGTCTTAACAGATCACATTTTGTCCGTGTATTGTGTACGTGTGCGTATGTGTGTGTGTGTTAGACCCCACCTCTAATAAAATCTAAACAGCTGGAGCGATTTAAATGAAACTCGATAACAACATAGTACTATTTTGGCCAACCCCGGCCGTGCCCTTCAAATGTTACTACGTCTCACCAATCCAACATTGCGGTTGTGCGAAATATCTCACCGGCATTCTATATCTCCGAAACTACTACCGATATCACCGTAAAATTTTGTACGGCGATCAAGGGCACTACTACAAGTTCACCTATGTGACTTTCAAAAACCTGTTGACTACAAAATCAACATGGCGTCCAAGCGAATTTGAAACATTTAAATGGACTTTTCTAGCGATTTAACCACCCGAACGCAGTGAAACTTGATATAGCAATTATTTATACACATTGTAATGCATTGACATCTAATTTAGTTCAATTGTTTACATAACCTCAATTTGGCGACTGTGCGAAATTTTAAAATTAAGATTTTAGCCCATTTTCATTTTATAAAAAAAAATAGGCTTATGAGATCACTTTTTGTCCGTGTGTCTGTGTGTGCGTGTGTGATTCATGTGTGTGTGTGTGTGTGTGTGTGTATGTTCCCCTAATAACTTCTAAACGGCTGGAGCTGTTTCAATGAAACTCGGTAAGATCATAGCACCATTCTGTCCGACCCCGACCGTGCTCTTCAAATTTTATTGTGTTCCACCAATCCAACATGGCGGCTGTGCGAAATATTTCACCAGCATTCAGTATCTCCGAAACTATTACAGATATCACCCTGAAATTTTGTATGGTGATAAAGGGCACTACTAGAAGTTCACCTATGAGCCTTTCAAAAACCTGGTAACTGCAAAACCAGCATCGTTGTCAAGCGAAGTTGAGACTTTTAAGTAGACTTTTCTCGCGATTTAACCATCCAAACGCAATGAAACATGGTACAGCAAATATTTATACACATTGTAATGTATCGGAATCTAATTTAGTTCAATTGTTTACAAAACCTCAAAATGGCGGCTGTGCGAAATATTTCACCGACGTTCTATATCTCCGAAACTATTACTGATATCACCCTAAAATTTCGTACGGTGATAAAGGGCACTAGTAGAAGTTTAACTATGAGACTTTCAAGAACCTGGTAACTACAAAACCAACATGGCGGCCAAGCGAATTTGAGACTTTTAAATAGACTTTTCTCCCTATTTAACCATCCAAACGTAATGAAACTTGGTACAGCAAATGTTAATACACATTGTAATGCACTGGCGTCTAATTTAGATCAATTGTTTACATAACCTCAAAATGGTGGCTGTGCGAAATATTTCACTGGCATTCTATACCTCCGAAACTACTGTATTGCAGATATCACCGTGAAATTTTGTACGGTGATAAAGGGCACTGCTACACGTTTATATAGCCTATGTCACTTTCAAAAACCAGTGAAGTACAAAACTAACATGGCGATCAATCGAAGTTGAAACATTTCAATACACTTTTCTCGTGATTTAACCATCTGAGTGCAGTGAAATGTGGTAGGGTTGCCTAATTCCGTGATAGTTTTTTTTTTTTCAAATGTAATTTTTGCAGATTATTTTTCTGCTTTCATACTAATGGGCTACAGACGTCAAAGTTCACATCATAGTTCACCTGCCTGAAATGTATGAAGGTTAAACGATACGATATTTTTATGTTAATTAGTTTAATACATAAATATGTCACTGTTCCGTAATACCGTGACATGTGACCTAATTCTGTGGTAGTGGTATCCCAATTCCGTGATACTTACATAAATAACTAATTTTTTTATATCACTGTACTTATATTCTTTCAAAAGGTGATTCTATAAATGAATTACAGCTTTATGTTACAAAATACATGCAATATATAAAATGTATCATACAAGGAATAAAATGAATGGTTAACTATGTTCCAAGCAACGGTAATTCACACGCTCGAAGAAGGTTTTTCTCACAAACACCTAATCTTCGCATTGAGAACACATGTAAATGTCTTCATCAAAATCGTCAGGAATATCTTCACATTTATTGCGGTACCACCTAAAGCAAAAACAGCACTGAATCCATTTTGCACCAGTGCCGTTTTTTATAAGTCGTGATCGTAATCTCTTTCACAAATGGAGCACGTGGAGTTGTCATCACTGGTATGTTTCTCCGCACTACTCATTTCCGAAGTGTCAGGACTGTGAGAGGGACCAGGTTTAGAATTCTCCGTAGAAGGTAGGCCTACGCCTTTAGTGTGGATTTTAGCTGACTGTGCTTTCCTACGAGTGGTGGGAAAATTGGATGGGTCACAGGATGGAATTTGTAGGCATGATTCACCCCCACTATTTCCTTTTGAATTTATGTCGGAAACTGTAGACGGAACCGTAGCCTCAGGAGAAATAGCATTCCTATTAAATGGGCAAATGCCAGTTTTACGGAAACCAGCTCTGATTGTCTGAGGTGTGAAGCTATTTTCATAGCTTGGGTTGAACAGAGAATGGAAGTCGTATCGGCTTGGAGTTTTTCCAGGGTTGCTTCCCATGTGTCCATCTATTTCATTTTTCCAAGCAGCTTTCAATGAACGATAGACACTAACATCAAGAGGCTGTAGAAGATGGGTCGTGTGTGATGGAAAAGTGATGATGATAATCTGGTTGTCATCCGCCAATTGAAAAGCCTCTGGTGATAGATGAGTAGCATGTGAGTCCATAGTGAGGATTACTGGGCGAGCTTATGGCAGAGTTTTAATGAACATCTCCAACCGTATTACGAAAAGCTCGCTTGTGATCCAACCTTTCTTGCTTACTGAAACCTGTAAAACTTTCTTAACGGCGAGTTCCACAGCCTGCTTTTCATATTTCTTTTCAGAAGTGGACTTAGCATCTCCTGGTCCAGAGATGTGAGATTTCTTGGTTTTACCCATTGCGTCTCCCCTGTTAGTTGTAACTGAAAATAAAATAAATGTAATATGGACGTGTGTAGGCCTGCATGTAGGCGTTCATCACGTATCTAGTGTTACAATTTTAATTTTAGGTTATACAATTTTCACACACCCTGTAGTGGAGTAAATATGTCTTGAAATTCATATTGACGCTAAGTGAACTTCCGTATTTACGAAATAACAGATTCCATTCCAATACACAGCAGAGATATACTCTGGCGATAACATGAATGAGAACAAGGAGGAGAAAACAAAAATAAATGACGAAACTCGAAAGAATCTACTGATCTCTAGAGAAGTCTGAGCAAAACGAATAACAGATCTGGAAAGCCTGCATCTTCATCTACCGCACAGAGATAATATTAAAGCATATATTGTTATATTTACCGTACCTAATAATTTTGATGATTTTCCAACTTACAGGCACACAAGACAGAAACACACCTATATTCTCACACCAGTTCAGAAATGACATAGTAGGCCATACACCACACCCTCGACCCAAGCGCTGGTGTTAACTTTTGAAAAGGCTAACCTCACGCCATCTCTTGAGAGTTCAGACAAAATGCTCGAGGGATGCCTATTGCCGCTATATTCAATCACAGAAAGTATCACGGAATTAAGGCTACCACGGAGATAGGCATCCTTACCCTACAGTAAATGATTATACATATTGTAATGCACTGTCATCTAATTTAGTTCAATTGTTTACATAACCTCAAGATGGAGACTGTGCGAAATTTTAAAATTAAGTTTTTATTTCTTGTGTCGTAATCATGCGATCGAAGTGAAAGTTTGAATAATGAAGCTACGCAATAATTTTCATTTAATGGTACATAACTCTATGGCCTATGCACATAACAATCAAAAATGGCGAGCATCCGAAATATGTTGACGGTTCTCAATATCTACAAATCATTTACAGTAATCAAACTGAAATTTTTTATGTTCATAGAGGCTATGAACATAAGTTCACCTTTAGGACTTTCAGTAACCTGGTGAGCACAAATCCAACATGGCGGCGACGAGAGGAACAAATATTTAAATGGACGTTTCTAGCGATTTAACCATCCGAGTGCAGTGAAACTTTGCACGTTAAATGCTTATACAAATGTTAATCCATTGGCATCTAATTTATTTCAATTGTTTTCATAAGCACAAGATGGCAGCTGTGCGAAATTTTAAAATCTCGTTTTTACTTCTTTAGTCCTAATCATGCGATTGAAGTTTGAATACCAGAGGTATACAATAATCTTCATGTAATAGTACATAAATAAAAATCCAACCTGGCGACCATCTGAAATATTTAGTTGGTTCTCAATATCTACGAATCTATCACAACAATCAAACTGAAATTTTGTATGTTGATAGAGGCAATTAACATAAGTAGGATATATGAAAATAGGCTGTATAGTTCTTCACGAAACTACTTGTTACTTCTTGTGTCCTAATCATACGATCGAAGTCAACGCTTAAATAATGAACCAACGCATTAATCGTCATCTAATAGTACATACCTCCGTGGCCTACATATTATTTCAGTAGTATAGATCCCTCCTGCGGCGCTCACAAGCGACCGATCGTGAAGATGAGCATTCAAATGAAAGAGAATAGACATTAGCAGTGACGAATTGCACTCTAATTCCATAAATATCAATAATTTCTTTAAGAAATTACTTTAAAAAATGTACGAAGTGTGCGATTTGCAGATACTGTTGATGTATGAAAATACGCTCCATAATTGCTGTCCACTTCACATTTTGGTCGCTGTGACGCCCGTTTCATGTCATTTTAACATTATGAGGTCTTTCCTTTATCATTTTGTAAGGATTTCAGAAACAGTAAATCAAAGGAATGAGTACTCAAATCGTAAATTTCATAAATATCGAATAATCAGTGAGTGTTACAGCACACTCAGCACACAACAGTGACAAATTGCATTCTAATTTCTTAAATATCAATTTTTGTAAGAAGTGTTCGATTTGCAAAACCTATTGGGGAAAGTGTGGTTTATGAACATGCGAGATTTCTCGCACGGGTCCGCTAGTATATAAAAATCCAAAATGGCAACCATCCAAAATATTTAGACAGTTCTCAATATCAATGAATCTATGCCAGCAATCAAACTGAAATGTTGTATGTTGATAGAGGCTATGAACATGGGACTTTCAATAACCTGCTGAGCACAAATCCAACATGGTGGCGTCGCGTAATGTAAATATTTAAATGGACGTTTCTCGCGATTTAATCATCAAAGCGCAGTGAAAATTGGTACGGTAAATGCTTGTAAAAATGTTAATCCACTGCCATGTAATTTATTTCAATTGTTTTCATAACAAGATGGCGGCTGTGCGAAATTTAAAAATCTCGTTTTATTTCTTGTGTCCTGATCATGCGATTGAAGTTTGAATAATACACCTACACAATAATATTCATGTAGATTAATAGTACATAACTCTAAGGCCTACATATATAAAAATACAACATGGCGATCATCCGGAATATTTAGACAGTTCTCAATATCTACGAATCTATTGCAGCAATCAAACTGAAATTTGTATGTTGTTAGAGACAATTAACATAAGTAGGATACATAAAAATATGCTATATAGGGGGAAGGATGGGCATAGTGGCCACGGCGGGCATAGTTGCCACAGGCTGGTTTTCTACTGTACATTGCTGCTACCTGGCTGCAAGCGCCTCAACTACTCCACTAGACCGCCATTAGTGTTGTGTTGAGCCTTGAAGCTGATCAGATTACACTTTTAGAAGTTGTCATCAATTTTGTTGTTTTTCAAGTTGCTGATGTAAGGTAAATGTGCTGCATTAACTATTATAACTAGGTATATGATTCTAGTATGTGTTGATGACAGTAATACCTGAAACAAGTGTGATTTAAGCTTTAAATTCATCTTTGAAAGTAAGACCTGGTGTAACTGGTTGGGCCTGCAGAGTCACATTTACATAATTGCGTAAAAAAGGGAAAAGTGGCCACGGCCATGGTCACTTTGCCCGACACTACATATTATATTTGTTCAGTTAAGTATTTATATGAAACAAAGTTTGTGCTTTTAAATGGGATACATATTGCACGTTTTAAACATCTCCTTGCATGAGCAGGGTGGTAGCACAGTCAGTTAAGCGCCGGCCTTCGGAATTGTGACATGCTGAAGGTTCCAGGATCGAACCCCGCTGGGCTGAAGTGATAAAGAGGTGATAAAGAAAGATGATATTCAGGAGAAAAGGAACCGAAAGTGGCAAACCGTGCTTTGCTACTAAAGGAGATAGTAACTCCGATAGTGACGAGAGTGATACAAATTGCCTTTACTGCCAGGATTTATATGCAAAGTCCAAAAGCAATGAAGGGTGGATCAGATGCTCTATTTGCCTGAAATGGGCACACGTGGATTGTGCTGGGTGTGATGAGGAAGACAATGAATTATTCATATGTGAAATGTGCAATTAAACAAAAACAGGCCAAACACAATATCCATAAAATGTTTTGAAGCATTTCAACTTTAGTATTTTTTATTGTACTCAATAAAAAAATTGAAATTAGTTTTATAAAATGATAGGGACCTTTAAACATGTGTGGAGAATTATAACAATACTTTAATTTGTAAAAAAAAATATGCTCATACATTTTTGTTAAATGCATTTGCAGTGTTATTTGTAACATCGGGTATAGTGGTCACCTAGTGGCCAATTTGCCCTTCCCCATAGGGCAAAGTGGCCATTTGGTAGAGGTTTGAAAAAACATTTCTTGTTCAAAAAGTAACTAAGATATAGTTAAAATGATTTGTTTAAAGATACATAACTAAATAAGCTAGAGTATAGCCAATTTTCATTTGTTTTTAACAATTTTAACTTATTGAAAACGATGTTTTCCCCTTAGCGTGGCCACTATGCCCACCCTTCCCCTACTGTAGTTCTTCCAGGTGCGGATTCAAGGGGGGGGGGGTCACGGGGGTCATGACCCCCCCCCCCAAACGGAGACCATTTTTTTTTTTGCAAACTCGAAAAACGAAAACACAATAACCAGACAAATAAAACTTAACGAATTTTAACTGAAAAACAGTTTTATCATTTTATTCAATACCGAAAATATCTTTATTGCAATTATTATGATCTGTTACAACTGTACATATTTACAACTTCATAGCTGTTATATAAAACGATTATTTATATAACAAAATCAACTCGTCTATTTTGTTTAGCAAACCTTGTGATTACCGAATCGATGTCTATGGTGATGTCACGATGAATGTGCAGCAATGCACGGAAAGGAATTTGGGGCTTTTTTCGCACCAAAAAATTTTGCCGACGTCCAAACTGCAAGCTTGGTTGGCAATTTAAGCTGTGGCTTTCTCCCTTCGTCGGCACCAACTCAACTTGCCGAAACTGTAAAGTACCTGGATACTTTTCTCGAAGCTCGATGCAAAAGTCGCAAAACACGCCGTTGCAATTTGTACGAATATTTTTGGTGCGCTAAACGCATCAAATTTCTATCCATGTAGCTTGCCAAAAAAATTGGTCTGGTTTTGTACGTTTGGTTATTTTGTGATTGAGTTGTTAGTGATACAATTTTTCTTAACAATTTCAATTATGTGACCCCCCCCCACCCAAAGCCAAACTCTAGATCCGCGCCTGAGTTCTTCACGGAAATAGTTGTAATTTTTTTACAAGTACTAACTTACGTCCACTAACATCGCGATGCGTACCTTAACTGCCAAAAGCGAGAAGGAAGATGTAGATTTCATTTCCACTAACGACCGCTAGGTGTCTGTACCTCTAGTATAGAGAAAAGTTACCTCCCCAAAATAGGCCAAGTTCCCCTATTTATTGCAGCCAATGGCCGTATATACAGATTAACAAATAAAGAAAATATAAAATGATAATACCGAACAACATCATTTATAGTTTAAAGAGTCTATTTTAAACGTGTAGGTGCTGCTTCTGCTATTAATAAAGTCTTCAAACTAGCTCTAGGAACCACAATTTTACAACAATCCAAGACTTACACACACGCATCAACACGCCATGCATTCACGATTACATATTAGACATGGCCACTACTGGTAGTGAACTCCCTTCGTCATAGAAGCGGTAGCGGAGTTCCAAATGTACCGTATGCCGTATAAGTACACGTGGAGCGGTAGTGAACTCCTTTCGCCATAGCAGCGTAGTTAAAATATATCTCATCTAAATACACAGGGAGCGGTAGTGAACTCCCTTCACCATAGCAGCGTAGTTCCAAATGTACGCCGTCTAAATACACGTAGAGCGGTAGTGAACTCCCTTCACCATAGCAGCGTAGTTCCAAATGTACGCCGTCTAAATACACGTAGAGCGGTAGTGAAATCCCTTCACCATAGCAGCGTAGTTCCATATGTATCCTGTTTAAATACACGTGGAGCGGTAGTGAACTTCCTTTGCCATAGCAGCGTAGTTCCAAATGTACGCCGTCTAAATACACGTAGAGCGGTAGTGAACTCCCTTCACCATAGCAGCGTAGTTCCAAATGTACGCCGTCTAAATAAACGTAGAGCGGTAGTGAACTCCCTTCGCCATAGCAGCGTAGTTCCAAATGTACGCCGTCTAAATACACGTGGAGCGGTAGTGAACTTCCTTCGCCATAGCAGCGTTGGCAGTGGGGAACGAAAACACCACGACTGCCTAGGCTTTGGCGCCATGGCCGCGCTGCCGTGGCAGCTAATATTACTGAAAATCTACATTTCCTTGAAATAGGGATATTATAATCATTTAGCTAACATTCTGTCACATTAATGTTCTATGTAATCAGGCTATTTAATTATTATGGCTTGTGGTGTTCAAATAGTATGAACAAATGATTATTATGCATTCTCAGATCACAAATGTATCTTAATGTTCAATGTCGAACCCCACTGGACATAGGGGTGCAAAAGGTTAAGAACATAAGATGCGAGTGAGCTGCTCCAGAAGCTATATTCTTCAAACTGATTTGTGGACCCATTGATAATCCATAGGAGAGTGGTATGATCTGAGGTTGTACTGTATATTACGTAAACAAATTTATGAAGCTCCTTTAAGTGGGTCGTGGTGGCGCAGCGGCCAAGCTGTATGATTCTCACCAAGGTGGACTGGGATTGATTCCCGGTCAATACATGTGAGATTTTCGCAGTGAAACGCCACGTCCTGTTGTTCGGATTCCACGTAAAAAGTAGGTTCCGTGGTTCATGATCTCGTGATTAACGGTCACGTTGAACTACAAGCTTGCTTTCAAGCTGCTTTAATAAATTGCATTCATTGCATCAATAGCAACATCTACAATATGCACCTCACGCACTTGATCTACGGAGCTACACATTCAGGAAAAATATTTCACGAATCATCAGAAGATAAGAGTCTTCACAGATCTCTATTCCTATTGAATGCCTACTAACAACAATATTCTGGGTTTCAACTACGATAACTTAATAACAACATTATTAACTACTCACAGTTCCTACTAAAATGTGTGGGTCATCCACATAAGAATGTAATATATAACTTCATGAGGCAAACCTGAGAGGAGATGGGCTCATTTCCCACCTCAGCTGTACTACAAGTGATTTTACGTAGTTTCCCCCTTGGGATTGTTCCTAACTTTAGGTCACGCTTGGCTCTCTCCAAATCCGAGCCTCAATTACAAATACACACTTAATACAGCCACCACAATAACACAGGTCATCATACATATCACCCCCACACACAGTCACACACCCATACACACACCCACGTACACAATATATTCATTGCCTTAATAGATATATTTAGTTCCCACGCATCGATTGGAGAGACATTGTTCATTGGCAGGTCTGCATTCACAGTATATTTGCCATGTTATTTCCTGCAGGTAGCCCCAGCGTTTCCGGTTGATGGAATATTTATCAGTATAGCATCCCTCCCAGAGCTTGGAAAGCATGCTCCATTTCCTGGTCAAATTGGAACAGTCGTCGGATTTGGACGCCTCACCGTAAGTAGCATATGAACATCTTCTAGCCTAGTTGTGTAAGCTCAACGCACTGTCGTCTTTATTAGATTTGTAGGACACAACAGAGGATCGATCAGGCATAGCGATCGATATGAAAGAAAAGAAAGAAATCAGTGTTGATTAACAATGCACATAAGTAATGTGTATTTGAATCCAAAGTGATGTATGGTGTATAATGTTTTGTGATTTAGCCTATAAAAGAAACTCTGTATTTCAAAAGAAAGAACGTGGAAGAAATGGCAGGAGCTTGGAACAGCTGAGCTATGTTGCCAAGACTTTATTGTTGATGTAGATCAGCTGATTCGAATAATACACAGGCTACGCTTCGGATATGATTTCGGTACTATTATGCGCAATATAATACAAATGTCGATCCTGAGTCAACGCCGAGGACATGTAATGTTTATTACTGGGTGACAACAAATGCAATAACTCTACTAACATGAGACCCACATTGTGCGTCCAATTGTAATGCTTCTTAGAGTCACCTGTAACCGAATTTTGGTTACAGAGCTCACCATTGGGTTACTGTATATATGTTTTTAGCGCCATGGTGTGTGATGTGGGTAACTGAGGTTACCAACCATGGTCACCTATTGATGGAGCACCACAGAGAGTCTTGGGTTTTGTGTCATAGAGATGCTCTGTGGTGACCTAGAGGTGGGTGACAGGTGGCTTTGACTTAGGCCAGATGTTACTACGGTGATGTCATGTTTGATGGAAGATTATGCTAGGAAGAATGTAGGTTTATTTTGAAAGGCTTATTGAAGTAACAAGAATAATGAAAGAAGAGTATCAAATATTATGCTTTGGTTTGTCCAGGCAAACATATTGCCCTGAAAAAGTGGAGTAATAACAAATTAAGCAGAATACTAAGAATTGTATAAGGGGTATTTTTATTATGAAGATATTTGTGGATACTGAACAAGAGATGCAGGAAATGGAAGATTGCTTACATGTCGACAAACAAGTACTGAGAGTTTTCATTGCCAGAGAACAATTAGAAAAGAATAATTTGTAAGTGGAGAAGAATTATTATCTTTATATGTTTGTGATTTCAACCTTTCTTCAGAGTATTTGCATTTGAACTGTCATCGTGTTATGTATTCATAAATGTGCATATTAGTGAAGTCCGTGTACTGTACTTTGTGTAATTCATTTAGCGAGTACATTGCCCCGCTACCCTGAGGTGGCAAGATTGTATATTATATTTATTACAATGGCGCCCAGCGTGAAAGCTCGAAGAATTCAATGAATCACACAAAGACAGGAGTAGGGATAGGGGAAAATAGAAGAAATATGGAAGCTGGGATGATGGCAGTGTTGGAGACGCTTCTGCTCCGCTATGAAAAGTATGAAGGGATGGAGGAGAGGATGACAAGCTGGATGAATAGCATGGCAAGCCAGATGAATAGCATGGATGTTAGGATGAGCAGCCTGATGGATGGTGTGGAGGAGGATAAAGAGAAGAAGGAGCAGGAGGAGGAGAAGGGGAAGTTGAAAGAGCAGAGGGTGGAGATCATATGCATCGTAGAACAGAAAGTTGAGATGGTAGAATCTGTGAGTGTGGCTGTAGAGGAGGAGAAAGAGAAGAAGCAGGAGGAGGAGAAGGGGAAGTTGGAAGGGCAGAGGGTGGAGATCATATGCATGGTAGAAGAGAAAGTTGAGGTGGGAGAATCTGTGAGTGTGGCTGTAAAGGAGAAGAAAGAGGAGGAGATGTGTGAAGTACGTGACGCTAGGGGCGTTAGGAAGAAAATGGAGAAGAGAAAAAGTATCGACAAGAGAGAGAACAAGGTGAAGGAGGACTTTAAATGGAGGAGGGGAATAAAACGGAAGACAAGGAAGAGAATGAGATAGACGACAAGGTGAAGAAAAGGGTGGAGGATATGATAAAAGAACAGGAAGACAACATACAAGAGGTAGATAACGTGAAGAAGCGTTAGAGGAGAAGGACGTGGAGGATAGGCAGGAGGGCAAGGTGGACAGAGAAAATGATGAGATGTAAGGCAAAGGGATGGAGTAAGAAGAGGAAGAGATGTCAGACAGATCGAGATAAGAGAGTGAAGGATCAGAAGAAGAAAAAGGAATAGATAAAAGGGACAAAGGGAAAGAGGAAAGAAAATATAAGAAGAAAGGAACTGTTGAGCAAGATAAGACAGATGAGGAAGAGTAGGAAAATGAGGAAGGGAAGGAGAGAGAAGCAGGAAAGGAAAGCAAAGAGAAGGAGTACGAAGGGGACGAGATGTCAGGCAGATGGAAATAAGAGAAGGAGGGATCGGAAGAAGGAAATTGAAAAGAAGTTAAAAGGGATAAAAGGAAAGAGGAAAGAAAAGATGAGAAGAAAGGAACTGTTGAGTAAGATAATGCCGATGAGGAAAATGAGGAAGAGAAGGAAAGAGAAGCAGGAAGGGAAGGTGAAGAAAAAGAAGGGAAAGGAGAAGAAGGAAAAACAGAAGAAAGGGAAGAGCAAGGAGAATGGTAAAGAAGGAGGGGAAGTAGAAGAAAGAAGAAAGTGAAGAAGGAAAGAAAGTAGCTGAACTAAGGAATGAGGTGGAAGAGAAAGGAAAAATGAAGGAGGAAGAAGATGAAGCGAAAGAAGGAATGAAAGCAAGTGATATGGAAGAAGCTGAAGAAGAAAAGGAAGCAGATGAAGGAAGAGAAAAGGTAGAAGAGAAGAGAGAACGGAAGCGGAAGAAAGAATGGAAGCAGATGATATGGAAGAAGCTGAAGAAGAAAAGGAGGCAGTTGAAGGAAGCGAAAAGGGAGGTGAAGAAGTAAACAGGAGAAGAAAGGGAAGAAGTTGAAGAGGAAGGAGAAACAAAGGGAGAGAAGAAGTTGATAAAGGGGAAGACGTGATAATGATGAAAATGGTACTGGTGATACTCAGCGCTTTGGAAGAAATAATGGAGACAGGCCCCGGAGAGGTCAGAAGGATGACGAAGATGATTATGATAACGGTTCAGATAGGTCTGATGACGATTCTGCCGTTCCTTCTGAAGAAAAAGCTTGTAGTGACACTCCTTATGTCAAAAATGCCGTTGATATGTCTGGCAGTGAAGGATTCGTAACCACGTCTGTTGATGACTATGATGACGAAGAAGATGATCCTGTCATCCTTTCTGAAGAGGATGACATCGCCATTGAAATGGAAGATGACGATGCCACTATTGGCGAAGAGAATAAAGCAACGTCAAAATAAGATGATGTATAATTTGTTTCACTTCGTGTTTTTTTGTTGTTGTTGTTCTAGTCTGTGTATGCTTGATGTATTCTTTTAAATATATGTATTTTGTGTGATGGTCAAGATAGAAACTATAACCTTCAGTTAGAGATTAATTCTCGAGGGGGCGTTTCTGTAACCGAATTTTGGTTACAGAGCTCACCTTTGAGTTACTTTATGTATGTTTTAGCGCCATGGTGTGTGATGTGAGTAACTGAGGTTACCAACTATGGTCACCTATTGATGGAGCACCACAGAGAGTCTTGGGTTTTATGCCATAGAGATGCTCTGTGGATACCTAGAGGGAGTGACCGGTGGCTTTGGCTTGGGTCAGATGTTACTATGGTGATGCCATGTTTGAAGGAAGATTATGCTAGGAAGAATGAAGGTTTGTTTTGAAAGGCTTATTGAAGTAACAAGAATAATGAAATAAGAGTATCAAGTATTATGATTTGGTTTGTCCATGCAGACATATTACCCTGAAAAAGTGGAGTAATAACAAATTAAGCAGAAGAATACTAAGAATTGTGTGAGGGGTATTTTTATTATGAAGATAATTGTGGATACTGAACAAGAGATGCAGGAAATGGAAGATTGCTTATATGTCGACAAACAAGTATTGATAGTTTTCATTGCCAGAGAACAACTAGAGAAGAAGAATTTGTAGGTGGAGAAGAATTATTTTCATTACATGTTCGTGATTTCAACCTTTTTCAGAGTATTTGCATTTGAACAGTCATCGTGTTATGTATCTAGTATTAGTTATTAATAAATGTGCATATTAGTGAAGTCCGTGTACTGTACTGTGCTCAACTCTAGGAATGGGTATTCCAAGATTCAGACACCTAGATATCAAGGGAAAGGCTACAGCCGCTTTTGAAAGTTGAGATATTTGAATATCGCGCTACATTGCTTCTCGAAGCAATTGGAAAGAATTTACCGATACTTGCATGTCAAGTGACGTAGCGAGTAATAGCAGAGGTCGAGGCTATTTATTGATTAAATAGTTAACCATGGAGTAGAGACCTGAGACATGGATCAGATTACTGGCACGGCCAAATAAAAGAGAATGCAATTAGTATCAAGTAAATCGGACCAGGGATACCAGAGATATGAGGATTTCCAGATATCAGCTGATGACGCGTGACCCTGGCAGTTTTGAATAAAAGCCGGCCGGCCGAGGCATGGTTAGCTCATTCCAACACAAGCATTTGCCGAGCAAGTTGCTGCTACGCTGAGCCAAGGCACATGGTTGCCGAATCTACGCAGAAGTAATTTTCAAAGTTGTGATAGTCACAAAAGTGCTGCGCTACGAGGTGGAACTTAGTAAGTTTCCGGCGAGGAGAATCACTGAGGTGATTGATTATTTTCTACAGACACTGGAGAAATATTTTTATATTTCTACATGGACATATGCTAGACTTTGTCTAGAAATAGTACTTTGTCACAGTCCAGTAATAATCTAATACTTGGATATTTTAGTCCAATTTTAGTCAGTTTTCATATTTGTAACTTAATAACCACTTCGATCTATCAGTACATTGAAGACCAGTCTATCACGGTGTTGTTCGTTAGTCTACGCAAGGGAAACTACAGGTTGCTTAGCGCATGGTAGATGGCGAGAAGCCATGCCCAGGGAACGATCTTCAGAACAGCCGTTGATTGGTTAGACTGTCAGTGTCTTCTTGTATTGATAAGATTACCGTGAGTTATGTTACAACTGCCATATCTAAGAATAGATCACTTAGATCTGACCCCATTTAAACAAACTGTTATGGCTTTGATAGAAGCCCATATTAAAATGGAACAACAGTTAATTCAAACGTCAAGAGATACTACCACTATGTCTGACTAGACGGATTGTGGGTATATAATGGCGGCCGATACAAGGATTATACGTGCTTGTCCGATAGGGCATGTCTATGGATAAATCTGGTACAGACCAGGTTCGCTACGCTTCAAGACCATCAAGAAATGTAAGCCACATTTGAATTATATTATGCCTAGCTAATTGGAACAAACTATTTTTCGGCAGATGACCAACACATTTATTTTTCTTCGTATTTAAATCTTGCAATGATTTACGCAAGACTTGTTAGAGTTATTCTGAGTATTTTCAGCACTCAGAACAGTTTAGGATCGATGACCGAGCATATCGAGCATTTATTTGAATATTTCATATTTTTGGGAAATCACGGTAATCAGCCGATGTAACTGTAAAAGTTAATAATTATTTTTGTTGAGGAATGGATATTTTTTCCATATTCGAAGGTTCGAACATGTGGATTCTCACATAATGAGATGATAATTAAACATATTTAAAATAATATAACTAATAATAATAATAATAATAATCCACTAATAATAATAATAATTTTTATAATTTTTCTTAATAATTCTTGGATATTATATTTTCTAATAATCATATGTATTGAGAGAGAGCCTATGAAGTAGTTTAATCATTTCTAGTTTGGAACAGGAGATTTTCCGAAGGAGAGTGGTTAGCGCAAGCCCGCATTCAACCAACATTTCAGTTCTGGTTGAACAGTTGATATTTGCAATGAGCAAAGTATATTTTTCAGATAACACGGAGAGGCATGAAACGGGAAGCAAATGATATTTGTATCAAATAGGATATTTTTGTATTTATATAAAATCATTACGTAAATACACTCGAAAGTGAAATAAAGATTTTCATAAGTATGGTAAATTCACGGGTTGAACTGAATGGTAAAATAAAATAAACTTGTAAGTTTATTAATCTTCCAGTGTTGATAACAAGCAGAGGCTTGATTTATTGTATAAATTTTGGGAAGAAAATTTATATGTGTGGAGTAGTTGAAATGCCATTCCCAGGTGCGCATGTTTAAGTCGCAGGAATGAGGAGGTTTTTTCGAGCATCAATCAAATAGCAGGTTCGATGGCTCAGGTTTATAGTAGGAGTATTGGAACTACACATTTCGTCGTATGAATGACCCGAAGGTTATTTCTTAGAAACCATCAGTTCTTATTTCAACCTTGTTCACAATTCCATTTAGACTTTGATTTTGCTAGAACCCAGATTTGTCATGATAGTAGTTTATTCTTCTTCAGAGGAAGACCTCTGCCGTTGTTGTAATATTGTGTTCTTACACAAATAATAGAATGGGCCACTGCCAATTAAAAATAATTCTTTAACCACGAATAATTTGAAGGATATTTTCAATCCTAGTGCCATGAACTAAATGAATTTATTATGAAGCTACAATTCTTATTTCCGCATTCTGTCGAAGAATTGCAAGTTGTGAAAATTACTAAAAATGGCCATGAATATAAATATTTTTTATAATAATGATTCCAAGTGGAAAATCAAATAGTTGAATGGTTCAACCATTTATTGATCAAGTTGATGATTCAGAAATCATATATTTTGTGAGGAACTTGAAGTTCATAATCGAGTCACTTCTCGAAATGTTTAATGTCGGAAGAACAATTAATTTTTGTTGTGCTTCGCACAAGTTCTTCGATGCTATGCTCAAGGTCAAATACTTTTCAGATGTTATTAATATGTGTAAATAATTTGTGTTGCTTCAATGATGATAATATTTTTCGACAATATATATTTTTTGAAACTGGAAAAATAAGTGAAAGTTAAAAATTCTATGAACATTTATTCTACGAGTGTTAATATTATGTAAAAATTCAAACAGTGAACTACGATATTTCCAGTAGAGACAATTAAATTTGAACTGGATTTAATCATAAATAATTTTGGAACACAGTCTACAGGACACACAATCAGACTTGTGTTTCCAAAAAATAATTGTCAAATGTGTTTGGAAAATTTCTGTATATTGTGTAAATAGGAGTGTGGGTCGCCACACGTGAGTGATGCTGCCTTGAGCATCTTTGCAGTCAATTTTAAATTCAAAATAAACTGAGATAATTTTACTTGATGTGTTACGCCCAATTGAATCTCCTTCTATCCTTATTGTTGCATTGAGCCAAAAATCAGTAAAGCATTTTTTTTATTTGATGTCGTTTTTGCGATTAGCTTTAACCCATCTGGCGCTCCGGGATATTTTGACTCTCGTGCTGACTGATTATTGGTAAAATGCATATGTGGTCGTGCGGACTCCGGTCTAAACGGGCACATAAAATAAGATAGAGAGAGAAATGGCTTCGAACGTGGGTCTCGATTTAGACATGGTCAATCGCATGCCGATTTAAATTGTGATAATTTTTATAGAAATATTTTGGGAGTTGAGAGATGTCTGGTTTGGATGAATAAATTAGTAGGAAACCCAATTAGTGGGGAAAATTAAAAATTTAACTTGGTTAATAATTAGAATGGGTTTGATTATTTTGATAATGGCTTAACCATTAGGGCGTCAAGTAACTTCAGTAGTAAACGTTCGATGACTGGACATACACATTATTAGAATCCAGGTGGAGGATATTTGAGAACTTGCATATTTTTTCTTGTGATATTGTGGTAAATGTAATTCGTAAAAGTAGAGAATTTTGTTTTTCCATCACGTCGACATTAGGACAAATCTCATTTTATTAGAGTGTTCCAATTAGCTATTCATATTTCTTGTTCTAGTTATAAGCTTGTGTTTGCCGATATTGTATACCCCTAAGCTTTGAATAATTATTGAAATTATGGAAGAAATGATGAGGATGATGAGGAGTTTGGAGGAGAGTTCAAAAGAGGCTGGACGGCGTGTAGCCGCCATTATGAAAGAAAATACAGAGGCTTTAGAAAAGAAACTTAAAGAAAATTCTGATTCTTTAGAAAATAAACTTAAAGAAAGTTCTGATTCTTTAAAAGATAACTTGAAGGAAAGTTTAGAGAATAAACTTAAGGAAAATTCTGATTCTTTAGAAAATAAACTTAAAGAAAATTTAGAAAATAAACTTAAAGAAAATTCTGACTCTTTAGAAAATAAACTTAAAGAAAGTTTAAATGATAAACTTAAAGAAAGTTCTGATTCTTTAAAAGATAATTTGAAAGAAAATTTAAATAGTAAATTTAATTCTATGGAAAGTAAATTTAAAGAGAATTCTGAAATTTTGAAAATGACACTTGAAAGTAAAATGAATAAATTATGCGAAAAAACACATGAGCTCGAAACTTCATTAGCTACTAACGCAAGTTAAATGGACGATAAATTTCGCGATGCCGATCTTCGATCTCAAAGCTTAGCTGATAGGATAGAACATGGTCTTAGGAAAGTTGGTGAAGACATGATCAACCTAGAAGTCAGAGTGAAGAAGGAGAGTAATGAGATGGGAATTCTAGTTGTTCAACGGTTGACAGAACAATTCAAAGAACTTGTAATGGGAGAAATAAGAGAAGGTGTAATTAATGAGTTACAAACTGAAATTAAAACCACAGTTGTCAATGAAATTAAAGACACACTCAAGCTGGAGAACCAAGAAGGAATCAAGGAGATTAGGGAATCTTTGTCATCCCACATTCAAGTAATTGCCAAAGATATCCAAGCAAATCAGAAGGACATCTCAGATATGACAGGGTCATTGAAAAGTCACGAGGCTGTTATGAACCAGATATCCACTGATGTTAAGGAGAATTGTAAAGAAACTGAAGCAATGAAGAAAATGGCAGAAGAAAACCAGAAGGAACTTGAGGCTATGAAAACTCAAATCAAGGACGAGAAACAGTCTGACCATCTGTTGAAAATGCCAATTGTAAGGGGAAAGGAACAGATACAGATAAATCTAGGAGCAGCTAGAGAAACGGACAGTCAAAGACAGGATGAGGTCAGGACAGAAGAATGTACATCAGTACGTAATAAAGAGAAACGCGTAATTTACATATCAGAAAAAAAACTAGTGCGAAATAATTACCAAAAACAAGGTAACGAAAGAATAACGAAGGAGTACCAAGAAAACTCCACCAAAAAAGAAAATCAAAGGAAAATTAAAACAAATAAGTTAACCAACATCACCATGACCCAAGAACGTGCACTTCAAACAAAACGCCAGAAAACAAAAAACCCACAATGCACTTCAGTAAACAAGTTACCATGGCGACCGAGAACAGAAGAATGTACATCAGTACGTAATAAAGAGAAACGCGTAATTTACATATTTAAAATAAACTTCTCCAGTGAGAAAACAGCTAGATATAACAAACTCTAGACATTACGAGATCAAAAGGTTTTTACATGCAACGGATCAGACAAAAAAAACGGACCGACTAATGAACCAATTTAGGCCTAGTGTAAATAGACTCGTCTGGCCATTACCATAATATTATAAGAAGAAACTGCCTTAGCTAGATGCCAAATAATAAGTTAAGAAGGAAAACAGTAGTGTTCCCCGGACAAAAAAAAGTTTAACAAAATTTTACATTTTCATAGGTGACATATCTATTCCAAGGTCAACCTTTCAGAACTAAAACAAACACTCATCACACAATGCAAAATAAGGAGCTCCAATAATTTAAATTAAATAAGGTTTCAAAACATACCTTAATAAGGCCTTTGGGGAGACACTGATGATAAAACAAACATAATACTAATAAATAATTTAAAAAAAAATGAAAACTGCCCAGATGACTGTTGCTGGCACACGCAACCATTGACACTAAACATCTTCAAGTTTTCTCATTCCGGAGAAAATAAGGTAGACCATGCTTCAGGGGCGACGATCCCACTTCCTACCCACTGCGGTTTACGTTTTTGTAATGTAATTCCATTTCTTGGTGAGGCGAGGGCCACAGGCCCCCGCCTCAATAGACAATCAAATTCACGATCACTCAGTTCAATACAGACTGTTCAGTTACCGATGACAACACATAATGGCGCCGACAAGGAAGCCAGGCGCGCTGCATGCATGATATTTGGAAAATGTCCAATCACGGTTTGACACCTCAAACAACAATGTCATAATTTAGTAAATAATTTGGCGGTATCATGCATACACTAGCATTTGTTTGATGACGAAGAATGTAATTGTCTTTCAATTATGTCATGCATATAAGGAGTTTTATAAGGAGCAGCCCACACTACCTAGTGGGGAGACAGGAACTATTTGTAATCTTTCCAAAGTCCGACAGGCGCTACCATCTCATGTTCAAAATGGGAAGCAAGTCACCAGGCGGTCGTTTCAAATGTCGAGATGTTACAATCCAAGGGTATATACATGTTTGAAAGCGTAGGGACGTGCCCTTGCACGTATCAGTCTCCCTCCCTTAAGCGTGAACACCGTTCACGAATATGCCAAGGCATAGACAGTACTCCTTAACTTGTCGATTCACCAGAGATGTTTCCCGAAGAAAATGTTCACCTGTTAACTCCAATTGATGGATGAAACCGCATCGTTTTGGTTAGGAAGAATGCAGGGTCAGATTATCAGTGAAGGGATAATTGATCACCTCGCAAACCACTTAGTCAACAGCATCACTGTGTCCAAAAATCTTCAGAAACGCAGAACACCAGCACCAGCAGTGCTTTCAGAGTCCGAGACACGTTAGGAAAATTTCAAACAAGTCCAATGTAGGTCGCTTTAGACGAAGTAGGTGGAAGCAATGTGCCATATATCATTCGACGCATGGGCAGCCATTTACAAAAATAGAAGTTAATCTAATTTCAAAAAAGGTTTACAGAATTATTAATTCTTACTACATTTTACAAAAGAGAAACAAGGTTGAATTTAAATGAAGAAAATTTTTGACCATGCCCTAGATCCGTGCTTACAAAATTTCATTAACAAGTTTACCTTTTTACAGATTCGAAGTACATTTCAAGATTACATGAGTTAGATGACTATACATTTCGAAGGAACTACGGTAGAGGAATGACCACTAAAATTCCCAAAGGGAACAGGAATACAAGGTTACCATGAGTTAGGTCTCCCACCGAGCCCAACTTACATATTAGCATCTCCTATGAAACATCAAAATTAGGTACACTTTTACAATTTACCATTACAATGGGAACTTCCCAACATTTACATTTTGTATCCCATCAGAGTTTGCAAACCCAATTAAATTCAAAATTCCACAAGGAACAGATACCAGAAGGCTTCAATGAATTTTAGGGACACTCTACATTATACAAAATTCGTTTTACAAAATTTACGGTAGCATTTCCTCATTAGACACCTCTCCACCTCGCTTAATGTGTGATAGATGCACTCTTGAAATTTTGTTGGTTGGCCCTAAGGTTTTGAAAAAGAAAATTAATTAATCTGACATGTTTGCCTCTACATAGTTGGTTCGTGACCTCACGCATTACTTGGCATGGGGACACTGAGGAATTCAAACGCAGTTACAGTAACGACAAGAACGAAGAGGAAATGGCAGCGCAGAAAACCAAACACCAATACACACACACAAGGAACGAAATTGAGGTTCGACACCCGATGAGAATACAGCCGACATCCGCCTGGGTGAGAAAAATCCAACATAAAAAGAACTAAGTTCAACAGTACACGAGGTACAATGAGGTTTCCTCGTTCAGGTTAAAGACACGAATACGTACAACCAAAGGATGCCTAACATGGCCCAAAAATACGGTTAGATGAGAAACAAGCCGCTCTTGTCGAAAGACGAGGCTAACAGAGAACACTTACGCACCATTCCAAACGATAAAGCCGAAAAATTTAGGATTATTAATTAAAAGCAGAAAATTTTACTCAAGCTACATAGGCTGATGACCGAGATTGCCATAGCATGAACTAAAACAGAAGGCCTATGTAATTTACGGTTAGCATGAGGCAACAGGTGACCCTGATTTCCAGCAACAAGAGATTACTGGCTTTAAAAGTAAAACAAGCTGACTTACAGAACCTGATGACCATAATGTCCAACAGAAATTTAACCCCAGTAACTTTAGAAGACCCTATATATATTAATTAAGCAGGAAAGCACATTACATTATGGCTGTTCACGAACTGAGATCTCATATTCACAACAACATATTCATCGCACAACATACTCCAATAATAGCGATACATAATTTTTACCACCCACAAAAATAATTCCCATTAATACTCAAATATGCAAGTTATGTAGTCGTAGAGACATCATAACACAAACAAATACAATTAAAAAACACAATACCCTTACAATTACATTACATTACATGACACATACTTGCATTTCATCGAACAGACCTGTCCCATACCAAGCCAGTTCGGATCGTGCAAGTCCTATATACAACCTGCCCAGGGATCAAACCAAGAAAGAATCCCATACTTCTAACCTAGCTAACCCCAGACAGTAGATATCTCCACGTAAAACACTCCTACATATTAGCTACAGTTCAAAATTACAAGGAAAGCAACTAATAAACATACGATCCTAACCTTACTTTTGCAAACAAAACAACGCCTGAGTTACCCCACCCTACAAATCTAAATCAAATCTACGTTAACACATACATACAGACATGATTTTCACAACATATACGCTTATCCCAGAACGATTGCAGTGTAATGTAAGTTTAAGAACAAAAATTTACAAATCGCACACTGCGATAAAAACACTTCAAAACAAACACTTACCTTGAATGAATTTGGGAAGAATTCCTAGCCAAACATTAGTGACATGCATGTTAAATGTGCCTTCTGGCACCACAATAAGGACATAAGGAGGGCAGATTTCCATAGGTTAGCCCTTTTAATCGGACTACACTTTGCCATAACACCAGTAGGCATGACAGTTCCATAATAAATAATTTACGAGGACAGCATATCACCACAGAATATCATGCAAAGAAACATACAGGAACACAACAGTCTTCTTAAACACCAACACTGCCTCGACACCTGAAATTTCGACAAAAACATCATGCACAACGTAGCCCAGGACTGCAGAAGTCATCACCTGCTTGGCTCGAGAACAGGGAGCTAAATTACAAAAATAGGCACAAAACATCAGGCTACCAGCTTCCGACGGGGCTCCAGGATGCCTTCACACGCAGCATATAGGCTATCAGAACATTAAGAAATCCCATTTCCCATGCCAAGAACACATGTCAGTCACTCACCGGGCTTCATCTTCAGTGGGGATGTTGCACACCAACAGGGTAAAATACAGGAGTAAACGCCTCGTTTAGAACAGGTTACATACAGCATTCCACATGTACATTCAGAGGCAACCATGAAACAAAACAAACGACAAGGATTAGCAAAACATAACATTAAGTGCACTGGCCTGACAAAATCCCACCAACAACTGACCCATCAGCATTAGAGGGGTCCAAAAAACAGCCCGTGGGTACTGGGGAGGGGATAGTTACGGAAGTGAACATGAGCAGGATCTGCTACCAGAATGACACCGTGGACGAGACACCATCGCTTGGCCAGCAGCACGTCGGTAATTCGATAACCACGCTCTGCTACCAGAATGACACCGTGGACGTCCAGCGTGGATGGGCCAACTTACCTGTATTCAGGGGTCCGGGTCACCTCCGCAGCAACATCACCTCCAGAAGACAAGTCCCAACAGAAGAGCTCCAAAAGGGGTGGAAGGAAGATGGAGAAGGGGACAACACACACAGGCTATTCCACAGACACCCCCCAAAAACCAACGGAACTGCCGTCGGTGAAATAATGCCACAACAGCTGCTTAAAAATTTAAAATAAACATTTAATGTTAAAATTTTAAAAGAAAACACCTCCACCAAAAAACACAACATGCATCAGGCAGCCAAAATTTAAAAATAAAATAAAATCTCAGCTAGAATTCTCACTGTAGAAATAATAAATATTTAAGGCCAATATCAAAAAGGATTACTAGAGGTAAGAGCATAAACAGCTACAAACCCAAAAAAAAACTAAATAAGCACCAGACACACTCCCAAACTGGACCATGAGGGCCTTGGAGAATCAGAAAAAAAACTAGTGCGAAATAATTACCAAAAACAAGGTAACGAAAGAATAACGAAGGAGTACCAAGAAAACTCCACCAAAAAAGAAAATCAAAGGAAAATTAAAACAAATAAGTTAACCAACATCACCATGACCCAAGAACGTGCACTTCAAACAAAACGCCAGAAAACAAAAAACCCACAATGCACTTCAGTAAACAAGTTACCATGGCGACCGAGAACAGAAGAATGTACATCAGTACGTAATAAAGAGAAACGCGTAATTTACATATTTAAAATAAACTTCTCCAGTGAGAAAACAGCTAGATATAACAAACTCTAGACATTACGAGATCAAAAGGTTTTTACATGCAACGGATCAGACAAAAAAAACGGACCGACTAATGAACCAATTTAGGCCTAGTGTAAATAGACTCGCCTGGCCATTACCATAATATTATAAGAAGAAACTGCCTTAGCTAGATGCCAAATAATAAGTTAAGAAGGAAAACAGTAGTGTTCCCCGGACAAAAAAAAGTTTAACAAAATTTTACATTTTCATAGGTGACATATCTATTCCAAGGTCAACCTTTCAGAACTAAAACAAACACTCATCACACAATGCAAAATAAGGAGCTCCAATAATTTAAATTAAATAAGGTTTCAAAACATACCTTAATAAGGCCTTTGGGGAGACACTGATGATAAAACAAACATAACACTAATAAATAATTTAAAAAAAATGAAAACTGCCCAGATGACTGTTGCTGGCACACGCAACCATTGACACTAAACATCTTCAAGTTTTCTCATTCCGGCGAAAATAAGGTAGACCATGCTTCAGGGGCGACGATCCCACTTCCTACCCACTGCGGTTTACGTTTTTGTAATGTAATTCCATTTCTTGGTGAGGCGAGGGCCACAGGCCCCCGCCTCAATAGACAATCAAATTCACGATCACTCAGTTCAATACAGACTGTTCAGTTACCGATGACAACACATAATGGCGCCGACAAGGAAGCCAGGCGCGCTGCATGCATGATATTTGGAAAATGTCCAATCACGGTTTGACACCTCAAACAACAATGTCATAATTTAGTAAATAATTTGGCGGTATCATGCATACACTAGCATTTGTTTGATGACGAAGAATGTAATTGTCTTTCAATTATGTCATGCATATAAGGAGTTTTATAAGGAGCAGCCCACACTACCTAGTGGGGAGACAGGAACTATTTGTAATCTTTCCAAAGTCCGACAGGCGCTACCATCTCGTGTTCAAAATGGGAAGCAAGTCACCAGGCGGTCGTTTCAAATGTCGAGATGTTACAATCCAAGGGTATATACATGTTTGAAAGCGTAGGGACGTGCCCTTGCACGTATCAATAATATTTTTCTTCTCACGTTAACCACCCCTAAACTATTCTAAAATTGATTTACTATCTCAGAAACATTCATGGGAGCGTGCTCAATAACTCACCAAAGTTTCATCGCAATGAAATGATTGGTCTTTGTTGAAGCGATTCGAGCGCCGTCACCCATTTGTAAAATCCTATTGTAAAATGGATTTACTAAGTCGAAAACCTTCCCAGGCGTAATCTACTGTACTTGTGCGATACCTAATGAAAAGTGGATTTACTACGCCAGAAACCTTATCTGAAGTGTACACAACATCTCAACCAAGTTTCATCGCTATCGGACGAATAGTATATGAACGCGTACGGGACTTGGTTGAAACGCTTCGTCGTAGTCGCTCATTTGTCGAATCTACACGTACACTACCTATTGTAATATGGATTTACCAAGCCAGAATCCTTGCCTGGTGTGTACACAACCTCTCACCCAAGTTTCATAGCTATCGGACGAATGGTATATGAACGCATATGGGACTTTGTTGAAACACTTCGCGCGTCGTCTTTCATTTGTTGAATCTACTCGTGCGCTACCAATTTAAGTGGATTTACTACGCCAAAAAATTTCCCTGAGGTGTACACAACATCTCACCCAAGTTTCATCGCAATGGGATGAATGGTATATGAACGCATGTGGGTCTTTGTTGAAACGAATCGCACGCATTTTTATTGAAGCTACTCGCGCGCTATCTACTGTAAATTGGATTTACTATGCCTATAACATTCCCGGGAGTGTGCACAACAATCGACCAAAATTTGGTCGCAATCGGAAGAACTGTATATGAACGCATCGTCAACACTCGTTTGTTTAAACTACTGGCGCGCTATCTATTGTAAATTGGATTAACTATACCTATAACCATCCCGGAAGTGTGTTAAACAACCCATCACTATTTGGTCGCAATCGGATGAATTGTAGGCTATATGAACGCATCGCCAACACTCATTTGTTTAATCTACTCGCGCGCTCTCTATTGTAAATTGGATAAACTATGTCTATAACCATCCCTGAAGTGTACACAACATCTCACCCAAGTTTCATCGCAATGGGATGAATGGTAAATGAACGCATGTGGGTCTTTGTTGAAACGAATAGCACGCCATTTTATTGAAGCTACTCGCGCGCTATCTACTGTAAATTGGATTTACTATGTCTATAAGTTTCCCTGGAGTGTGCACAACAACCCACCAAAATTTGGTCGCAATCGGATGAATTGTATATGAACGCATCGCCAACACTCATTTGTTTAAACTACTGGCACGCTATCTATAGTAAATTGGATTAACTATGCCTATAACCATCCCGGAAGTGTGCTAAACAACCCACCAAAATTTGGTCGCAATCGGAGGAATTGTAGGCTATATGAACGCATCGCCAACACTCATTTGTTTAAACTACTCGCGCGCCATCTATTGTAAATTGGATTAACTATGCCTATGACCATCACGGAAGTGTTAACAACAACTCACCAGAATTTGATCGCAATTGAATGAATGGTTTATGAACGCATAAAAGACGAACAAAAGAACATATTTTTATATATATATTGAGCCCACGTGAGCTCATGGCTCGGTGATATTTATCGGAAATAATGAGGAACATGTCATGCCATTGTAACTGAACGCGCCCTGTAGCAGCGCGAGGCATGCAGGAAAAATAGGACATGTCTTGACTTGGGACACTCACCTTGATAATTTATTCTGAGCACCAACTATCACATTTTTTTGCAATTAAATGTCTCAGATCATTCCATAATGTAGATCTGCTTAAAGGTAACATTACGATGTTTACCGATTTTCAATTTAAGGTAAAAGGTATTAACACCGCAGATTGGCGGCAGGAAACGGACCGTCAACGACTCAACTTTTGACCTGCACAAGGCAGGAAGATCTAAACTCACTGACTACCTGTTCAGAAGCCGTCGATTGTAGACGTGCTGTTTCATTGTCCGTCCTATGGGACGAGGAAAATATTACAAGTCCACCAAGTGGTGAAGAATATAAATAGTGCATCCGACATAACGTCGTTGAACAGTATTACTTTCGCACAAATGTATGCAGTGCTTCGCCGCGTGAAAGTATTCTTTGGATTGTGTGTGAAAAGTGAGTAATGTTCGTCCACGAGACGATCACCACAATATTTCGCCCACAAGGTGATGTGCGAATCAGCGAACAACTATCACAATTTATAGGTAAATTAGAATTGCTTGTAAGAATTCTAATCAGTGACAAACCCATCAAACGCACATGTCAAGTACGGAATTTTTGTCGTATTTTGGTGAATATTTTTGTGATTGAAACACCATATTTCTTCGTGTGAACCTCATATCTTATGTCCACGAGGATGTTGAAATACTGTGCTTTAATCATGATCTGCAAACCATCCATTTGTGAACAAGTGCTAAATATTATTACATCTTATAATGCACTTTGGCATTCATTTATTTCGCCAGATTAGTGTGATATTTTTGGATGGTAACCACTATTCGAATCTGTGATTGCCGACACCACGTGTCGAATAGATTCAGTGAAGCAGACAGTGAAAAGGCCATTTATAATCAGTCTGCACATTAAAGCCAGTGATTTGCTTGATAATACTGTGCTAAATATAACGCCATTGGAAATCAGGTGTGAATCTTTAAAAATGCATCATAACGTCGACCACGTGCACACCATTCTTGCCACGCTGACAATAGTCAGTGAAATGGAGTAAGGACCCATCATGTGAGGAATATTCAACGAGGAGACTATCTACACCATGGCAGGAGAATTAACCATCTATTCTTCGGGAATTGGAGCCCAAGGAACCATCAACCCAATCGCTGACCATGAGATCGAGATCTTTTCTCGAGAGACCACTAGCAGGAGGAGGAAAATGGAATAGGATACACTCGATGGGATGAATGGTATATGAACGCATGTGGGTCTTTGTTGAAACGAATCGCACGCATTATGTTATATTGTTTTGCTAGTGTCAAGTTGTAAGACACACTAAAGTTCTACTGATGCCCACATGTACATATTTGAGGAGTGGAATATCTTATTACCAAATATCCAGGTCTCTGTAATACCATGATTATTGCATTTACAAATATGGTGACTGCTGAGTGAGTTTGTTCTTTTTCTCATTGTATGGGTTGAGCAGTGGTGGAGTAGATAGTAGTCAAATTAACCGAACTAGTGACACCAGATAGGTAGGGATTTGTAGGTAGTTTAATCTTGTTTTTACACAGTGGAGTTAGCCACCATGTGTTTCTGGTGCATCGTGAAGGTGTTCGCAGGACGTTACGTCCTAATTTTCATGGATAAACAGGACCACAAGTCATTTAGACTTGATTTGGTCAGCCCTTCATATGGGCCAACTTAGATTTTGAGCGATGGATAGCCAACTCTTCGTCATGTCATGACCTTTTGAATGTAATTAATTTATGCTTTGATGTGTGCTCTGAGGCCACACAAGTTCCAATTAGAACTAATCAGGGAGTATAATTAAAGATACCAGCCAAGCATCGAACCCCAGGTACACTTCGTATCGTTTCCGACATCCTAGCAGTCTGTAGGATTGTCACATGTTATATTGTTTTGCTAGTGTCAAGTTGTAAGACACACTAAAGTTCTACTGATGCCCACATGTACATATTTGAGGAGTGGAATATCTTCAGATTATTATCTTTGCAATATTTTAACATTGCCCATGTTCAATATTGATATTTTACGTGGTAGTGAAGCCACGAACCATTGGTTGCTACAATTTTAGTTTATAAGCCAGCGTTATTCAGATAGGGACTTCTTTTGACTGAATTAACGCCTCTGGAGTGTAACATCGCCTGACGCGATGAGTTGAGACTGTGCTTTGACAAGCCAAGGTTGAATGTTTGAAATGCAATGGATCCGTAGCGCTCACAGCGAGACGACTTTTTACTGTTAGACTCGACGCGCATGCGCACGACAGTATTTCACGGAGTGGAATGTATTGATTATTTCTGGATCAAGGCTATGGAGTTTTTATAGCAGTCATAGGTTTGCTTACGTCACTGGACGATACGATAACTTTAACGCTTTAGGAAGCTAATTTTTTGATCACTGGGAGAATGCATTGAAATGAACAGAAGCTATTGTCTATTATGTTAGGTAACTTTGACACCGTTTTTGAAGGCTTCTACGTAAGAGTTAAGCGCTCTTGTTGCGCTGTCGTACAAATGATAGATCTGCGACCATTTTTCCAGGATTTTACCTACAGACTGTGTAGGAGAGCTTTGTGCCCCTTCAGTGTTGTTGTGAACCGAGTATGGTAACTCGTGTTATTGTGTTTTCTGGCCAGGTGTGAGCCGATGATATTTAGTGATGTTCTTAGCTAGACTACACGCTATTTAAGCCGAGGTGTCCATCGAGAATAAGCCAGTATTCGACGTAAACCTACGACAATGTAAATAATGCTTCTAATAATAACAAGACCTCATTATTCTAATTAAGACGACCATCATGATTGTAAAATTCTATGACTTGCAATTTGATGCGAACTGGCCCACTCTTTGGATTAGTCACATTTCCAAGCGGGAAATGACTTATAGACTTTGTAACACTATCTTGAGACGACGGAGCTTTTTCGGACCATTAGTTCTCAACTAGTGGCACTCGACGCTCAAGTAATGTAAGACGTGATTTTGATCGCGCCATTACCAACGTAATTATACACTAGATGACCCAAGAATACAAACAGTGTTCTTGCGTGTACGCAGGTTGTTAATAAGAAGCTTTCTGAATGCTGTGTTTTATTTATTTATTTATTTATTTATTTATTTATTTATTTATTTGTGTAATTTGTATGTTTACCCATGTACCTATTAGCCAGTAAGATTGACTTAGATGTTTTTTTAACCGGTTGTCACATAGCTTTTGCTATAATTTTGTTTGATTGTTACGGTGGTAAGTCACCGCATACTTTGTTGTAATTGTCAGGTTTAGCTAGATTATTAACTTGTTTAAAAATAAATAAGGGGGTGGTACCATCATAAATTCTTTAATTATTATTGCCGTTAATTTAACTTCTTTTATAAGTAACCCGTCTCATCTGTGTAGGGTGTACTTTACGTGCCACTGCGCCAGCTTGCTGCTTTTGCATTTCTTGTAATTAGATCTTTCGCGAGGGGTTATTTCAACTTAAAATCAGTTTAGGATCTACGACATATATCTTTTTTATTAGCTTGCGGGATTAGCCCGAAACAAACCCTCCGCACTAGGCTAGGTGTTTGCTAATTTTTTAATAAATTTTACCCGAGTTTACATAAGTCGGGATGTTGTTATTTTGTAGTCTAAGTGTTTCTGCGGTGTACTTCTTGGGTCCTTTCACTTATTCTCCGTGTCTGCCGGATCGCCCCGGGATGATGCGTCTTTCGTGCGAACTGACCTATAGGAAGTACATCCGATCCTCTTCGGCATACGTGTCCAGACGGTGAGTTGTCTGGGAAGTCATTGCGGCTAGTGGCAACCCAAACAACTCGTCTGACGGGCTCAATATATAAGATAACAAATTAATTAAAATTGAAATTGTACCTCCTAAAGCATACGCAACAATATGGCGTTAATTTATAATAATAATAATAATAACTGAATAATTAAATATACGACTACAATATTGCCCAAAGTTACAGCAGTAAATTAATAATAATAATAATAATAACCCTCCACGGCGTGTCATGTCCACATACACCCGTCCTCTTTATTACATCACATGCGCCCTATTATGGCATGCGGTTTTATTGGGTAAAATCGTAATGATATACTACAGACACGTATGAAAACAAGTATCACATCCATATGTGTACAAAACACAAAAAGAAAATCCCAACAGACAACATTTCAAATCACCCTTCTATGTACAGATTTTCTCTTTCCTTGACAACTATTATGTCATAGTCTTTGTGTTTCAGTGTTCTAGTGCCTTGTGCGCATAAGTGTTATTCTGTTTGATTTGCGGACTTGTGGCTAGTTACATTACATATTATCTGGAAACAAGAAACATATATTTTACCCTTTTAAATACACTCGAAAATCTTCTTAAAATGACATAATTATGTCACTTCACTCGCCAGTTTCACATTGAATATATGAACTCGTTTCACTTCATAGGGTGATTTAATGGATGCAAATTCCAGAAGATGCATATATTTTAAATGTTATATAGTATAACTTCTCCGGAATCCTACTCCGTGATGTCTAGCGCATCTAACACACGCACACACTTGCGATCATAGTAAACTCTGTTACTGTACGTCACACGTAAGATATTAAGCTTACTGACTTGATCACAAGGTCTCTGCAATAAAATTATAAGGTGACTACTGAAAAAAGAACATAAAATACCAATAATTCGAATTTATTTCTGTGCTTATCATGAAACAACATAATATTCCATTTAAAGAGATGTGTCAATATACCCACAGCGAGCGTAACCCGTTCCCTTATCTCATCTGAGTGATTACCTCAGGACTCCTGTTAGTCCATCTCTTTAAATCTATATCTCTTACAGACTAATTCAGGTCAACAGTCCACTTCTTCGAGACATTGATCCACTAATCTATGTTTACCATTATGTCAGATCCCTTATCTGATCCTGGTGACATTCCAGCTGAATCACTTCAACTCACGTAATATATTTCCGTCGCCACGAACAGACTCGTAAATCTATCCACCTCTGACGTCACTTACCTGTCTCAGTCTGTAGACTGGTTATCCCGTAAAAAAATTAAAACAACTTACCAATAAATTAAGACGTGTGTCTACCGTACTCTCAATACTTCTAAAGGCTCATTTACCTCATTAGCCTTACGATGCATACCTCCTTAGGCTGTGAATATTGTACGTACCGTACAGTTGATCTCCTTGTTCATTCTCTAGAATGTATGCCGAGTTGTCAATCCTCTTGGACACTGTATATGGGCCCGAAAAGAGAAGAAAGAACTTGCGCATGGTTTTCTCTATAGAGTTCGAATGTTTCAAATCCCTTAATAAGACACGGTCTCCAGGGTTGAAAAGGTCGAATTTAGTTTGCTTTTGTTGGTGAATTCGTTTAGCTGCGGATTTCTTCAAATTCTGTTTCGTCAACTGGACATAAAAATCCATTCCCGGTTGTTTTTCCAATGTAATCCCAAACTTCTCGCTAATTCATTCTGGGGTTTCCTACCAAAATGAATTTCTAACGGTGTTACACGAGTGCTTTCATGCTGAACAAAATTCAACCAGGTCTCAACTTGACTGAGCGATCTGATGTAGTGGAGAAACGCAGAACTAAATAAGCTTTACTTAAACGTGAAAGATGGCTGCTATGACTGAGGGATAAGACAGTTGTCCCACCCAAGAAGTATGCCGATCATGCACCACAGAACTCAGTTGCCGAGATAGTTCTTTCATCGTCATATCTGCTAAATTGTCTTGAGGATATCGCACTGATGAATGGACGTGTGTAATACCGACTTTTTCCATGCTGATTTTCCAATGCTTGGACGTGAATTGCGGCCCGCTGTCAGCAAACACTCTGAGAGGAATGCCGAACTCAGGTATATACTTGTCAACGATCAGTTGGCTACATTCTCGACTCGTGGCTTTCCTTAATGCATAAAGTTTGACGTATTTACTGAATGCGTCAACTATTACAAATATGTACTCGTAGCCAAACTGACCTATTACTACAGGGCCAAATAGATCAACACAAAGTACTGTAGTTCACCGGGACTATTTGTGATGACCGCCTGCATAGGACCACTTAAATATCTAACAGGAAGTTTAGATTTCTGACAGAGGTCACACTTAGCGAGGATTTTCCTAACATCCCTTCCCATCTTTTTCCCAGATAAAGTCATGACTAAGTTCGTAATACACCTTGATAGCGCCGAAGTGCCCGAACTCCCTGTGAATGAACCATATAAGCTCCTCTCTCGAAGAAGTCGTACGCACATCACCCAGCGGTCATCCTTACACAGCGTGCAAGAAGTCCGTCCTGCATCATATACGTGAACCGAGCTACTTTCACCGTAGCTGAGTCACCAACTTAAAACCTTGCCAGAAGCTCACATAAAACATCATCTTCCCTCTCCTCAACCGACATATTCTTCAATACCTAAAGTGACTGCTTGTTGCTTCACACATTAAAATACCCTGATCAGCCTTCAATACCGGTCCCTCCTTACTTAAAGATACATCACGTGATAACATGTCTGCTAAGATTTTATCTTTTCCTCTTATATGTTTTACCTCGAAGTCATACTCTTGAAGAGCCGACAACCAACAACTTACCCTGTTGGAGCTTAATTTACACGTTCTGATGAATACTAAAGCATGATGGTCTGTGTGGATTTCAAATTTACTTCCTAACACATACATCCTAAATTTACTGAGGCTAAAGACAATGCCAAGAAGCTCCAACTCCTTGTTTGTATACCTCTTCTCTGCGGCCGACAAACCACGCGAATCTAAGGATACAATCCTCAAGTCTCCTTCTTCATCCCTCTGACATAGCACCCCTGCTATACCAATATGCGATGAATCAGTCATTAAAACATACTCTTTGTCCTTTAGTGGATAGCGCAGTACCACTGCTTCCTCACATCCACGTTTCAAAGCCTGGAATGCTTCGGCATGCGATGCATCCCAATACCTTATGTTGCCTGCCTTTAGTAACTCTCTAAATGGCTCCACGAGACATGCGTACTTCTACACGAATCTTGTAAAGAAGTTATAAGTACCCAGAATCTATTTCAACTCCTTGGCGTTCCTTGGAGCGCTAGCATTCAGTATTTTCTTTGCTCTACTTAGCTTTGGTGTTACCCCTAATCTTGATGCATTATGACCCAGAAAAGTGACTTCTTGCTTACAAAACTCAGATTTCGACAACTTTAGAGTGAGACCTGCCTTGTCCAGTTTCTTGAAGACATAATCTAAGTGACCCAAATGCTCTTCATAAGTTCTAGAACTTACTAGTATAAACCATGTCGTCTATATAGATCGTTACAATTTCTCCTGTATCCCTACCTAGTGCTATATTAAGTACCCTAATAAGTGCGGCTGAACTACATTTTAACCCATAAGGTACACGGCAAAAATGGTACAAATTATACTGGTGACTAAATACAGTGAAGGGCCTATCTTCCTTCCTCAATGGAACCTGTCAAAAACTAGAGCTGACACACGTGAACCACTGTTTACCTTCAAAGTTCTGCATCAACTCCTCTATAGATCTTAACTGATCGTAACTGATGTGAGAATTGAGCGCACGTGCATCTAAACAAAGCCTGACCTTTCCATCAGTGCTAGGTACAGTAATAAGTGAATTAAGATACTGAATGTTTGAATATTCTGTTATGCCATCGGCTAACATTTGGTCTCTGCTCCTGCACTTCATTCTGATAACGAAATGGCACTGGATATCTATGTCCAACAAACACTGAATAATATGCACGTTTAACGAGTGTGTGTAACAATTTGCTTCTCCTATTCTCTCCTCAAATACTCTCGTATTATTTACTAACACCTCATAGAGCTGAACACCTCGATGTTCCCCTATATCTCCCTGAAACGCAGCTACCCGTAAGGAGTCCTCTAGATCACCATACGTTCGTACACTACCCACAAAAACAACGGTACAGGTTCCACAATATTAGACACCTGCCCAACATCCTCGACAACTCTTGTCGGGACCACCTCACTCAAAATACACACACCTTGAGAAACACCACATTTCTTACCTGGGTCGTTAAACGTTATAATTACTTCCTCCCCGTTCCATTTTAATTTTATGCATTCTTCCTCATAATTTCGCTGAAAACTTACTTAGCCAGTCCGTGCCGATAATTAGCTCATATACGAGATTAGGAATGACAAAACATGCTTGCCTCTCAATGTGATCATTAATTTCTAGTTCATCCAGTACCTGTTTTGAGATTAGATGGGATTTCTTTCCTACTGCAGTAATTACATAGGTTGATTTAATAGGTAACTCCTCAAATATTACACCCTTATCCTTCATTCTCGCATAAAATCCGGCACTTACACTTGAGCGAGCACAACCTGTATCAAATAATGCGCCCTAGACACGTACATTTTTGCTACTGGGTATAGATTTTTGGACACAAACACTCCATGCTCCTCTGTAAACTCACGCAATAAATCACTCTTCACATCTAGGTCATAAGTATCAGAAATAAGTGTACTGATTGGGATAATCACCGACTGTAATGCTGACCCGTCATGACAGTCCAGCATTAGTTTAAAGGTGAAGTACTAGTATTAGCTCCACTATTAGTAGCGCTGTTGACCTGACTATTGTTAGCGTTAGTATTGTCGTCTCTGTTACCGTAATTATTGTTACCCTGGTCACTCCTGTTGTAACCTCGATTTCTCTGGTTATAATTTGAATTATTATAATTCCCTGATCTTTGATTTACTTGCGGACCGTTTCTTTGTCCTGCATAATTGTTTCTATTCTGGTGATTAGGGTTACTACCACCGTTACCCCTATTCTGGTATCCTTGTTTACCATTATTATTCCTGTTCTGGAAGTCAGATATATTAACATTCCTCCTATTTTGGAAATATTGGTTCCCGCCACTGCTTCCGTTCTGAAAACTCTGACTCCTACAGTCCTGTACCTGATTACCCCGATTATTATAATCACTAGCCAGCTGTTCTCGCCGCTAACCTTGCACAGTGCTTCGAACGTTCCCAACAACTTGTCCAGCTCAGGTACAGTATTCACCCTCTGAATACATGCCATAAAACATCATCTTCCCTCTCCTCAACCGACATATTCTTCAATACCTAAAGTGACTGCTTGTTGCTTCACACATTAAAATACCCTGATCAGCCTTCAATACCGGTCCCTCCTTACTTAAAGATACATCACGTGATAACATGTCTGCTAAGATTTTATCTTTTCCTCTTATATGTTTTACCTCGAAGTCATACTCTTGAAGAGCCGACAACCAACAACTTACCCTGTTGGAGCTTAATTTACACGTTCTGATGAATACTAAAGCATGATGGTCTGTGTGGATTTCAAATTTACTTCCTAACACATACATCCTAAATTTACTGAGGCTAAAGACAATGCCAAGAAGCTCCAACTCCTTGTTTGTATACCTCTTCTCTGCGGCCGACAAACCACGCGAATCTAAGGATACAATCCTCAAGTCTCCTTCTTCATCCCTCTGACATAGCACCCCTGCTATACCAATATGCGATGAATCAGTCATTAAAACATACTCTTTGTCCTTTAGTGGATAGCGCAGTACCACTGCTTCCTCACATCCACGTTTCAAAGCCTGGAATGCTTCGGCATGCGATGCATCCCAATACCTTATGTTGCCTGCCTTTAGTAACTCTCTAAATGGCTCCACGAGACATGCGTACTTCTACACGAATCTTGTAAAGAAGTTATAAGTACCCAGAATCTATTTCAACTCCTTGGCGTTCCTTGGAGCGCTAGCATTCAGTATTTTCTTTGCTCTACTTAGCTTTGGTGTTACCCCTAATCTTGATGCATTATGACCCAGAAAAGTGACTTCTTGCTTACAAAACTCAGATTTCGACAACTTTAGAGTGAGACCTGCCTTGTCCAGTTTCTTGAAGACATAATCTAAGTGACCCAAATGCTCTTCATAAGTTCTAGAACTTACTAGTATAAACCATGTCGTCTATATAGATCGTTACAATTTCTCCTGTATCCCTACCTAGTGCTATATTAAGTACCCTAATAAGTGCGGCTGAACTACATTTTAACCCATAAGGTACACGGCAAAAATGGTACAAATTATACTGGTGACTAAATGCAGTGAAGGGCCTATCTTCCTTCCTCAATGGAACCTGTCAAAAACTAGAGATGACACACGTGAACCACTGTTTACCTTCAAAGTTCTGCATCAACTCCTCTATAGATCTTAACTGATCGTAACTGATGTGAGAATTGAGCGCACGTGCATCTAAACAAAGCCTGACCTTTCCATCAGTGCTAGGTACAGTAATAAGTGAATTAAGATACCAATTTCCCCTAACTATGGTCCTGAAGCACAACTATGGTCCATTGAGGTTATCAAATCTCTGGGTACTACCATTTAAAAACAGCAGAGCGCTGTCATCGCTTCTGAAGTGCTAAACTACTCTGCTATCTACTGGCAGGGTTGGGAACTGCAAGTGTCCACATGGCAGTGCATGGCGCGAACTGATTCATAAACACGAGTGTGACTACTTTGTTCTTTGTTGATCTACTTTTCGTCGTACTGAAAGAAAGGTAAGTGTTACCTCATGTGTATTTTCTTTATTTACATTGTTGCATATTAGGCACGCATTAGCACTCGTTCGAAGTAGTCTTGTCGATTCGGTTTATGAGAATCGTGCAATATAATAAATTACTGTAACATTGAGCACAACTATGGTCCACGTTTCAGGGTGGACCATAGTTGTGTTCAATGTACTTACCTAACGGTGCAAGCTTTTGCGTGCGTATTTATTACCATAAACGCAAACTAATAAGCCGTATGGCTTTCTTGTTTACTGTTTTAGGCCTAAGCAGTAATGAATAGCAGTAGTGAAAAGAGACGGAAGATAGGGGGTCGCCCATACAAACCGTATTCGGAGGACGTAATCCAACAGTGTTTGAAAGATATAAAGGAGAAAAGATTATCATCCCGTAAGGCTGCTGAGACTTATGGAATTCCCCGTAGTTCTATAATACTTAAGATGAAGGCTGTAAGGGAAAATAACGAGGCATTGCCTGGGCGTTGCTGTGTGTTTACATCTGAAGAGGAAGAATCATTTATACAGCATGCCATCAAACTGAGCGAGTTCGGTTTTCCCATTTCATCATTTGACCTTCGCTGCATTGTGAAAATGTATTTGGACTCTTGTGGCCGCGAGGAACTGAGGTTTACTGCAAATTTCCCCGGAAAACGTTGGGCCGAATCATTTGTTGAACGCCATCATGCTGCCTTATCACAGAGATTCGCCAGTAATATTAAGAGGAGTAGAGCTGCTGTGAGTAAGGTCGTAATAAATTCATACTTCGATAATATTGAGAAGGAACTCGAAGGCATTCCTCCAGAAAACATTTTTAATTACGATGAATCTAACCTGGTTGATGATCCCGGGAAGAAAAAGGTGTTGACAAAACGGGGATGTAAGTATCCTGAATCCATTAAGAATTCATCCAAAGCATCAGTGTCTGTCATGATGTGTGGAAATGCAGCTGGCGAGATCTTACCACCTTATGTAAATTATAAGGCGGAGAAAATGTGGGACACTTGGACAGAGGGTGGCCCTACTGGTGCTCGGTATAACCGTACAAAAAGCGGATGGTTCGACGGAACTACTTTCGAAGATTGGTTTAACACTTTACTTTTACCTGAGCTAAAGAAAAAAGATGGGAGAAAGGTTATAATAGGGGACAATTTAAGTAGTCATATTAGCCCAAGAGTTATCGAGATGTGTGAACGCAATGATATTGCATTTGTTTGTTTACCACCAAATGCTACTCACCTGACACAACCTCTGGATGTGTCTTATTTCCGCCCCATGAAAATCTACTGGCGGCAGATACTAGATGACTGGAAGCAAACATCTTTCGGAAGGAAATATCCAACACTCCCAAAGGACACATTTCCTTTACTATTAAAGAAGTTGGTAGACAAACTAGCCAACAATGGACCGTCAATTTTGAAGTCTGGTTTCAGAAAGTGTGGACTGTATCCTATCAACAGGAAGGAAGTATTAGCCAGGCTGCCAAATTGCGAACTAGATTCGTCATTGCCATTAGTGAGTGCATCCTTTATAACGCATCTAGAATCAGTCAGGGCACAGGAGACAGTTACCGGTACCAACAGAAGGAAAAGAAGACTCAATGCTGAACCAGGAAAAAGTGTACATTCTACAGATATCCCAACTCTCTCAATCAACAGTGACCAACAAGGTAAACAAGGACCTTCAGGAATTTCCCAAAAGAAAAAGAAATCGACGGTAAGTTTGGGTTACATTTCCCTTCTATACATTACCTTGTATGGTTGAGATTAGAGCCATGTTTTATTGATTTGATTTAACTTTCTCTTTCAGAATCCTAAGAAGACAGAAACCATCAGTAGTGATGACGACACTGTGTCATACAAATCTGACACAGATGATGACCTTGACCTGAGTCTATCAGAAAGTGAGGATGGACTGACACACCCTCTGGAAGAGACTGAAGCATATGTGCCTGAAGTAGATGATACTGTGATAGTTAAATACGAAGAAGAATACTGGCCTGGTGTTGTAACGAAAGTGCACAAATCGGGCATCACAGTGAGTTGTATGGCAAGAAGTGGAAATTTTTGGAAATGGCCTTCTCAGGAGGATATGTTAAGTTACAGTTTATCAGATATTGTATGCAAAATCAAGCCACCTACAAAGGTTTCATCTAAGAGGGACTTATATAATGTCCCTGAACTGAAAGACAAATGGGGTATTGTGGAGTAGACTGTAATTTTCCTTAACATTACCCCACAATTAATGGTGTGCCCTGGTAAATCTTAATAATCTATCCCAGTCTCAGTCGATTGTCTAAATATACTTCTGTGAAAATTATAAGTGTAACAAGTGTAAAATATATGGTTTAAAGTACATACAACAATGGTCTAATATACAAAACCCTCAGTGGACCATAGTTGGGCACATCAGCATACAACAATGTACCACTTTTTGCAGATTTTTACACTAGAAGAAAGAAGTTTCTATGATCAACTGTTATGGTAATCAACCTTCTTATATCCTATTCTACATATCTAAAATTATTCATATGATTCGTGAGTTACAGAACCAAGTTATGCATAGAAACATGTAGAAAGTGGTACATAGTTGTAGGAAATTACGGTACTGAATGTTTGAATATTCTGTTATGCCATCGGCTAACATTTGGTCTCTGCTCCTGCACTTCATTCTGATAACGAAATGGCACTGGATATCTATGTCCAACAAACACTGAATAATATGCACGTTTAACGAGTGTGTGTAACAATTTGCTTCTCCTATTCTCTCCTCAAATACTCTCGTATTATTTACTAACACCTCATAGAGCTGAACACCTCGATGTTCCCCTATATCTCCCTGAAACGCAGCTACCCGTAAGGAGTCCTCTAGATCACCATACGTTCGTACACTACCCACAAAAACAACGGTACAGGTTCCACAATATTAGACACCTGCCCAACATCCTCGACAACTCTTGTCGGGACCACCTCACTCAAAATACACACACCTTGAGAAACACCACATTTCTTACCTGGGTCGTTAAACGTTATAATTACTTCCTCCCCGTTCCATTTTAATTTTATGCATTCTTCCTCATAATTTCGCTGAAAACTTACTTAGCCAGTCCGTGCCGATAATTAGCTCATATACGAGATTAGGAATGACAAAACATGCTTGCCTCTCAATGTGATCATTAATTTCTAGTTCATCCAGTACCTGTTTTGAGATTAGATGGGATTTCTTTCCTACTGCAGTAATTACATAGGTTGATTTAATAGGTAACTCCTCAAATATTACACCCTTATCCTTCATTCTCGCATAAAATCCGGCACTTACACTTGAGCGAGCACAACCTGTATCAAATAATGCGCCCTAGACACGTACATTTTTGCTACTGGGTATAGATTTTTGGACACAAACACTCCATGCTCCTCTGTAAACTCACGCAATAAATCACTCTTCACATCTAGGTCATAAGTATCAGAAATAAGTGTACTGATTGGGATAATCACCGACTGTAATGCTGACCCGTCATGACAGTCCAGCATTAGTTTAAAGGTGAAGTACTAGTATTAGCTCCACTATTAGTAGCGCTGTTGACCTGACTATTGTTAGCGTTAGTATTGTCGTCTCTGTTACCGTAATTATTGTTACCCTGGTCACTCCTGTTGTAACCTCGATTTCTCTGGTTATAATTTGAATTATTATAATTCCCTGATCTTTGATTTACTTGCGGACCGTTTCCTTGTCCTGCATAATTGTTTCTATTCTGGTAATTAGGGTTACTACCACCGTTACCCCTATTCTGGTATCCTTGTTTACCATTATTATTCCTGTTCTGGAAGTCAGATATATTAACATTCCTCCTATTTTGGAAATATTGGTTCCCGCCACTGCTTCCGTTCTGAAAACTCTGACTCCTACAGTCCTGTACCTGATTACCCCGATTATTATAATCACTAGCCAGCTGTTCTCGCCGCTAACCTTGCACAGTGCTTCGAACGTTCCCAACAACTTGTCCAGCTCAGGTACAGTATTCACCCTCTGAATACATGCCACTTCCCTAATTCTGTACGGGAAATGCCTAAGCAACAGCCTTACAACATCTTTGTCCTGCGTGAGCCTATCAAGATATTTACAAATCAGTACTTGTCCCAATGTATTCTGTCATACTACTGTTTCCCTTAGGATTATATTTACCACAGACGACTGCCTCGCAATGGCGTGACTGAATGTCCTCGCTTCAGAACTTTTCACAAAACCTGTCTCTGAATTCATTAATATCCTCTAACGTGTTTTTATACACGGCAAACCAACTTTTGGTTTCTCCTACAAACGCCTGGTCTAAGATCTCCAGTACATTGCACAACTCAATTAGCCCTTCCTCCAGTCGCTCTTTAAATTTACCGCCCCCAGAAATTCCATAGGACATCCTTGCCAGTTGCTAAATTTCCCCAACTCAACTTCCTTCGTGTAGGTGTAACTACTCATAATTCTTGCTCTGCTCTGTCCAGCCTCCTGCCTTATCTTAGCTCTTAATGTAGCTTCCAACTCGGCTAATTTCTTCTCTGCGCGCTTCTCTATACAATCTACTTTCTCCTGGATATTACCTTCCCTTGCTTCTAATTTGTCTCTTGTATTTCCTATATATTTTCTAAGTTTTGTGCACTGCATTCCTCTACCTTCTTGCTAAATTGTTGGTTCAATTTATCAATCTCACCGCCCAGTTGTTCTTTCATCCGTTTATTCTCTTCCTCTACTAATACTTTAAAGTTCTCCGCCAGGCTACTCATTCTATCTTCTAAGTTGCCCTGTACCTCCTTCAATCTACGATCTACTTCTGCTCTTATTTCAGTGGACTTCTCCGTCAGCTGACTCCTAATTTCTCCTCTCACCCCTTCAATACTGTTCATAACCTTTTCACACTCTTCGCTTATGCTCGTTAGTTCTAGTGACTGAATCTAACTTCTTATTTAGCTCTACGATCTTATCACTAGTCTCGGCGTTATTTTTATCTAATTAACTATTTATTTCCCTATTATTGATTTCCATTTTAGCGTTAGTGGCTTCTATTTTATTATTAGTGTTATCTAATGTATTGCCTAGTTCTTTATTATTTTCTTCTAACTTACTGCTCAATTCTTTATTTATCTTTCATCTCATTTTAGTGGCTTCTAATTTACTGCATAACTCTTGATTAGTGGCTTCTAATCTATTATTAATTTCCTGACTATTAATTTTCATATCATTTTTAATTTGTATGAGCAACATCAAAATGCCTTCATTCATGTTCTGCGAACATATCGGGAATTATCTCCGCTCTTCCCTCCACGCTCATATTCGTCTCTACTAGACGGCTATCATCCGCCTCCGCACTCCTCTCTGCCATACCACCGCTCAAGTGGTGACCACTCCTAAGTTTCATGTCTTCCTCTTCACTCGACAGCGTTTTTGACATCGAAGGCTATTTTTTCCCTTATGTTATCCCCAATTCACTCGACATCATTTTTGACATCGAAGGTAATTTTTTTCCCTTATGTTATCCCCAATGCATTCTATTATCTCACTTTGTATAGTTTTACTAATCATAGTATTATTACGTCCGCAAGTGCTCAAGTGATGTTTTAAATCCTCATCACCAGCATCAAATCTGAATGCTAAAAGACTGTTAAAAACTCCACGTTTCCCATATTCAACATCTTCTACTGACAATTCTCTAAAACCGTCATCACGATGACCCCTAAGCGGAATGTTGTTTCTTGCACAAAATATAACGGATTTTATTATGGGCCTAAGTCGTTTTCGGTTGTTTTCAATTATTGATGACTTTTTTGTATCAAGAATGAAAACAATGGACTTTCTATCCACGGACTCCATGGTTTTTGTGAACTCCACAGCTTTCTCCACGGCAAATTTATGGCAGTGTGTACTTTTGTGTTGGCGGAGGTCTTCAGTGGCCTTATTAAATTTTGAGAGTGGCTCTTTCACCAGCGTCCTCAAAGCCTGGCCCACACTCCCAGCTCCAATTGGTGCAAACAAAACACACATCTTACAAAAAACCTCCATTTAACTTTTTGCTGTACGATAGCCAGTTATACTGATTTAGCCATTCTCTGTTGAATTTCCTTTGTTGATTGCCTTCTTTTTGCAGTGGAAATTTAAACTCATTTGAAGGCTTCCACGTATCATTAACGAAAATTAATTTATTTTCATCATTTAAAGTATTTGTAACTGCTAGCCCAATGTCATTTTCTGGGCACAAATCAGAAACTTCTGAATCAGACAGCCTGAAAAAGAACAACTAAATTAGTAAAGTAAAGGTTAGGTAAGGTAAGTTTTATATTACTAACATAGATTTGAGCTACTACTGTATAACCTCTGATGACAAACATAGACATTGGAAGAAAGCTTGAAATCTGCTGTTTACGGCAATATCTATTTTGACCAGGTTCCGATCCAATTAGGATGAACAAGAAGTGATTCCGAAACGCCGCAATACCGTCGATGAATCGACGGTTAACTCTCGGGGACCGGTAGTGAGCGTCGATTAGTCGACGGATAACGCTTAGAGGGTACATTACAATTGTCAGTTAATTAATAATTTGCTCCCCAATAGAGAATATGCTAACAAATTATGTTTACACAAAAAAAAATCATCCTCCTGCTTCACACAATTTGTTCACTAAACTAATACTATTACTTAACAATTTTTTCATGTATTGTTATAGGTAGTGTTCTTAATTAGAACAAAACTTTCTATAGCCTAAAGTGGCTAAAAGATGGGTTTTGTATATCAAAGTTTATTATTCCCACAACTCATAGAGAAAAATAAACGGTTTCTCTTAATCCGATGAATATACAGAAATAGCTAACTTTTGAACTTGGTAGGCCGATAGGCCTATTTTTTGTTTTAGGCCCTAAACGTTCAAGTAAGATCAGTAGGCCTAAATAAAACACTTGAACCACAGAAAACAATCAAATTTTAATCACGTGATCATAAATTTTTAATATTCAACGAATAAATACAAATAATCATTGTAGTTTAGTTTAAACTATTATTTCAACAATTAGTAATGGAATTACAGATTTAAAATATTCTGACGTTGAGGTGTATTACGTCATTGTACAACTTAACTTTATTACGTTAAAAAATCCTTACTACAGAAGCAGTAGTAATCATTAAATAAGACAGTATTGGATGGACAACCACATTTGTTTTGTATTTTTACAGATACTGATTAGTTTTAATACTTACCGGTTGTATCGAAGAAGAACAATGTAAGTCTGCGCGCAAATTACCCACTCCCGGCACGGAGAGGTAGTGACGAAAAATAAAGATACGGGACTCGTCCGATGCCCCGTAATCGGAATGAGTATACTTTAAATCCTTTAACGAGTATCCATTGGAGGGCAAGTCTGATGCCAGCAACCGCGGTAATTACAGCTCCAATAGCGTATATTAAAGTTGTTGCGGTTAAAAAGCTCGTAGTTGGACTTGTGTCCCACGCTGTCGGTTCATCGCTCGTCAGTGTCTAACTGGCATGGCTCGTGGGACGTCCTGCCGGTGGTGGCGAGTCGAAAGCGCGCACCCGTCGCGGATTTCCGTTGGCGGTTCTTGCGCGTCGTAGGGGGACCCCGATGAAATCCTAACGCGGTGCTCTTCGCCGAGTGTCGAGGTGGACCGGCACGTTTACTTTGAACAAATTAGAGTGCTTAAACAGGCCTGAGGAGTGACGAACTGCGCGCCACCTCCCTTTATATTAGGTGCAACTGCACCACTTGACTGCGAGAACTAAAAGCTCAAGCAGCCTTAACCTCCCTATGAAGGCTTCCAAACAGATGGTATATTAGCTTTCACGGCCGGTGAGCCAGCTTAGTGTCCTAGGTGGAACCCCACACAAGACACGGCACAAACCTAGAAGAATTGCTGAGTTTTAATTAACAATATTAATTCAGTTGAATTCGGTTTGTTCATCATACTTGAAATAGTTTGGTAAACCTAGGTCGAGGGGGCTTGAGCCCCCTCCCCCAAGATCCGCCACTGATATACGGTAATATTATGACGATGTTCAGTAACCATTAGTAACATAAACAATGCAGGAAGTTGTCGTTGTTACCAACACAAAGTCTGCGCTCAACAGAGCAGACAAGAAGAGAGTTCAGAAATCTATCTATAATAGTTCAGAAGTTATATAAACAAACATAAATCTCTGTAAAAGTGGGCGTTGCCATTCATAGTGCAGCCTAGTCATTTATATTTTATAAAATGACAATTTTTCATATTTTTCCGACTTTTTTTTACAAATTCCTGTTATTTACATTGTAAATAACTAAAAACGCCAAAAAATATAATTTTTCTTTTTTTTGCCCCTAGACGGGTCTTTCTTACCAAGCCAGCTGCTACGCAAAATGCAATCCCTGGCCGGCGCAGATATTTCAAACAATGTTTTAAGGACACACTGGTTAGAAAATCTTCCGGATTGAATAAAAAACATATTGCTAGTTAGCGATGAGGAATTGGAGAAAATGACAAGTATGGCTGATAAAATACTAGATTTGAACCCACGTACTGAACTCAGTGCCGGCCCTACGTCTTTTTGTAGTGTAAGCAAAGAACATTTTGCCCCCCCCCCCCCCCCTTCCCCCTTACTCATCAGAGTACCTTTACTATTTTTTCTAAACGTGTTATATGGCCAAAAGAAGGGGATACACAAAAGATAGCTAAAACCAAATATGTATTTACAGATCATTATTAATCATGAGTTTAGTGCTTACATGTAATTTACTTCAGGATTAGGGCATAACCCAGCTCTTTTGGGTACATTCGTGTTGACCGATTGAAAAGCACTAAACTCTTGTTAACTAAGGCAACACTGAAAAAATGGCTTCAAACCACACAAAGGTCATTATTATTACAGTACATAGAATGACATTTATTGTTGATTTTATGCACACTGTTGAAATCTTAATTAAAACGTGATTTTCCTGGCTTTCACTTTAGAAAACTCGTTCAGCAGCAAATCTGTTTCCATTTCATTTAACAAATCATTTTCAATGGCCAAAGTAGCTAGTTCACTCAAGTGCTCTTGGCTTAAAGTTGATCGCAAGTATGTTTTATAAGTTTTAACTTCGAAAAACTTCTTTCTCCGCTGGCCACTGATAACGGGAGCGTTAGCAGAATCCTCAATGCAACAAAAACATTTGGAAAAATGTCCACATAATCACGTATGGTTGTAAAAGACAAGGCTCCAGCTGGGTGACTTCCAGGGGGTAGCATTGGTGAAAAAATTTGCAGTTCTTCGAACAGATCATCTCCGTTCACATCACAGTCTCCTCCATCACTCAAAACGGTTTGAAGGTGCTGTTGTTCGTTCAAATTCTTCTCGAAGCTAGCAATGTCATAAAGAAATTTGAAACTTTCACTATGGTGTTCCATTAGCTCAAATCTCTCCCTTAATGAGGATATTGCTGTGTCAAGTACAACAAAGAAGAAGTTAACTTTAAATGCATTTTTTTCCAGAACGTACAGCTTCATCTTCACTCTCATAAGAGAATTGTTTTTTTACTTTTCTTGGCCGAAGTAGGGTTTCTTTTTCAAAGTTAGCATCAACCTCGATTTTTTCTGCCAAGTTATTTTGCATCTGTAATGATGCTGTTTAGTCCTTGATCTGATCTCATCTTTTCCAGAAATGTTTTTACACTTTTAATGATATCCATTCAATTTTGTAGGTCATTTGTGACTTTTTGCAACAGTTTACTAACCATATTGGTTTTATGCAGGATCTTATGCCATGACACTAAGCATAGAAACTTGACGTTTTGCAGTTTTTTTTAAGTCCTACGGCAGTGTTCTTACCAAATGCATCAAGTTTCTGATCTTGAGAAGCTTCATATAAGGCATCATACACTTCTTCAATGTGGTACCTCAAAGGCAACAATGCCTCTATTCTACTTTCCCATCTAGTATTGCTGTGTGGTTTTACTGTCAGACTTGAAACATGTTTCAGCAAAATATTCCATCTTTGAGTATAACTGGAAAAAAATTTAATATTTCTTGTATAGTGCTGAAACAGTCCACAGCAATGTTGCACGACAGAGCTGCAACATTAATGACCAAGTTCAAGGAGTGGTTCCCACACGGTACATAAAAAGCTCTAAGATTTAAATCAAGGATTCTCTTCTGGACTCCAACATGTTTTCCCTTCATTGCGGAACCATTGTCGTACCCCTGGCCTCTCATGGCTTTTAAAGAAATGCCTCGTGCTTCTAACTGAGCAATACCTCTGTGAGGCCTTCACCTGAGGAATCTGTAATGGGAACAAAGCCCAAAAAATGTTCCTTAATTGAAATATCCTCATTTGCTAAAATTTTTACAAATCTTACAAGAGTCATTTGCTCGGTGTGGCTAATGTCTGGAGTACAGTCTAATATAATAGAATAGTACGTTGCTTGCTGTATCTGTTGTAAAATGTTAGCTTGAATCTTGGCCGACAACAAACTAACAAACTCATTTTGGATACTCTTGCTCAAGTAGTGTACGTGTGTTTCTTTTGAACTTATTCTTCTCACATGTTCAGCCATAAAACCATCAAATTTAGCTGTGTTTTCTACCAGCTTTAAGAAATTTCCATTATTACGTTCAAATAGGGTGTCTTTTTTTCCTCCAAAGGCCATTCCTTGAGTTCCCAAAAATTGTACAATACATAGGAGGTGTTTTAGAACTTGATTCCAATGTTCAGTTTCAGCACGAATAAGTCTTTCAATTTCCTCGTCAACAGATTTTTTTAAACGTAAACGTAAAGAGAGTTCGCGCCAACATTTGCAGTTTTGAATATGAATAGGGGATTTCTCATGACTGGTCAAAGTTTTGCTCAAGTTTTGCCAGTCAGAATACCCTTGGCCACCAGCAAGAAGAGAATTATCATTTTCAAAAATTTTGCAAGCCAAACAAAAAACTGCGTCTATCAATATGGAACATATTAACCAAATCCCGCGGACTTGCTCTCCGTTGCAAAGCTTCCTTGTGTAATGCTTTGAGGAAAATCGCCTACCTTTATTTAGGTTCACAGGAAATTCTTGGTCTGTGACCTGCTGTGGTCCTCGCTCAACAAGAATTTTTCGTACTTCATCGTTTATTTTAGGTGGCCATTCTCCACTGTCATTTGAAAAAACTAATGACGTTTCTACGCTCAGTTTCTGAAAATAAACCACCGACCTTAAAACTTTTATATTTAGCCTATACATGGTTTAAAAGCCGTAATACATAGAGACCTTAAACTTTGCATTCATAATTATGGGCACTTGATGAGTACATTAAACCAAAATTTTATTACCTATTAATAAATATTTCTATTTTCAAAAAATATTTTTATTTCTAAAAAATTGCAAGAAAAAAATTTGAACATTTTCAAACTGATAAAAATAAGTAGTATGTATAAACTTATATAACAATTTTCGTTTATCAGGAAGATATGGATGTAGTAAGTTAATAACTATATATAAAATTTTGGAATAGTAGGTTCAGTGGTTTTATTTGATATGTACTTAAACTTTGAAGAAATCTTCATTAAAAAGCATTGAATCGGAAAAGGTACAGTCTCACCTTAATACAAAAAATATAAGGTGCCCCTATTCCTTCTCTGCCTTCTTTCCTCCCTCAACCTAACAGAGGCTAAACTAACTATGGACTACTAGGCCTAGTTATATTTTAACAAAACCTGTACTCCGTTAACTAAGATTCCATTTACACCATTGTAAATTGTAATTCTTAAAGAAATACCTAATAAATAACCCATTGTATTGTATCAAAATAATCTTACAGTTTCAGTTTCAATGGCTTGTTGACTTGTAGACGCCAGGTCTGTAAGTACTGATGAATCCTCGTCAACACCTTCGGTCCCAGTTATGTCATAGCCAATTGATAGTGCCATTGGTGTTCCTGTAGTCAGTGTCAGATCCTCATCCTGCAATAAAAATAGCTGTTGGCCAAGTATACTTAAGCACCAATATATCTTCTATAGCTACCCTCAATTCCTAAATTTATTTTCTAAATATACAACTTAAGTATAAATTAATACTACTTAAGGATTAGTGCTATAATACTTTAAATAAATTACGACAGTATTCAGTAAAGTAATGCTATTAAATCAATAATATTATTATAATTTACGTTATAAGGGTAAATTGTTTATACAAATGCTCATCAATTTTGATTACATTAATTTAGGCATTTAGATATAATGAAATTGCAAGAAAGCAACTGCAAGATGAAGAACTAAAACAGCTGATGAAAGAAAATAAATCACTGACATTCAAGAAATGAACACGTATTTTATATCGTATGGCCTCGGGTGCCGGGTGCAAGCTTTTGTAATTTGACACCCAAAGGGTAGCTTGCATGTCGAATTTCGTTGTTCCTTGAATCACTATGAAAGTCAAGGAGATTAGATATTTAAGCTTCTTGAACACTATAGCGCTTTCTAGTAGAGAAATGAGGAACTTTGTGTTGGCGGAAACTCCCGAGATTAATTTTGCCATTATGAACACGGCCTACTGAATTAAAATGGGTTCTTTGACATGCCAACATCATATGACATGCGTGTCGTATTTTTGCCACCTTTCAAAAATCACTTCCCACGGCCAGGAGTGAACCTGCAATCTTGGGGTTAGTAGACCGACACGCTATCCACTCACCCACACTAACAGCTGGGAATGTGTTGTGCGACATCTCAACGAGTAATATCAGACCATTCATCCCCGAGTCTTATCGTAAACTAATGTTCCAACAGGTCCATAACTTATTGATGTAATTTATTACAAAGAGTTTTTAAATCGTTGTCAACCAGCACAATATATTTTATAAATATTCCAAATATATAAAGATATAAAGGATGTTCTCCTCCTTCATTCTATTTAAGGATTCTAACACAAAAGTTCGGCTGCTTCGGTGGCGTAGTTGGTAGCATGCTGAGCTTCTATGTCCAAGGTCACGGATTCAAACCCGGCCGAAGTCGTCGGATTTTTTAAGAGCATTAAAAATCCCTCAGTATTACTTCATTCGGAGGGGAAGTAAATCCGGCGGTCCCATGTCCTAGATTTATGTCATAAAAAGAACCTTCCACTAACTACATTTGTGTGAAGCCAAAATATGTAGGTTAGGTTTGATTAATGCTCTTAAGTTCCAACGTTCGTCACCGAGCGTTGGTTGCGATGGCATCTAGTAGTAGTAGTAGCGAAGTTTACAGCTGGGTGTCGTGGATGGTAGCATTTGGTAGCGAAAGTAGGAACTACTTGAAATTATCGTCTGCAGTCTTTACCGTACTTGAATTAAAAACAGACTAGCGGACCCGTGCGAGAAATCTCGCATGTTCATAAACCACACTTTCCCCAATACGTTTCATAATGTGACACCTACGGAGAAAGGTTATGTCTTTATTTCAACCAAATGACTATAGAACACTATTTACATTTGAGGATAAATGAAAGACCTCAGAATGTTAATATGACATGAAACAGGCGTCACAGTGGCCCGTGGACAGCAATTATGGACCGTATTTTCCTACATCAACGGTGTTTGCAAATCGCACACTTCGTACAATTTTTTTAAAGTCATTTTTTAAAGAAATTATAGATATTTATGAAATTATAGTGCAATAAGTCACTGCTAATGTCTCTTCTCTTTCATTTGAATGCTCATTTGTCACGATCGGTTGCTTGTGAGCGCCACAGGAGGGATGCATACTACTGAAATAATATATATGATGATAACACACACTCATACAATCATCACAATTAACACCGGTTATCAGACAGATTCTACGTACACACACCCAAAGTACACGGGGCTACATGACCGCGTTGTCGCAGCCCCTAAACGAAGGAACCGAAAAACCAACCTAACTCAAAAGTTAAATTTTATTTAATAATTAAACTGAGATAATGAATACCATGGCAAACCATTCACTCTAGCCTTCAATGAAAAAAACTAATAATTTTATGGCAACTTTGCAAGGTAAAGAATACCGCGTCTTTTAATTCCATTGTTGGGCAGGCCCAAATTTAAAATCACTACAAAATACTTCTGTTTTGTTAAAGAAACGAAGTCGCAACATGGTACCCATTGCAATACATAGCTTTCTCATGAAATCTACCTAAAACGTAGTGGGGTCTGTCTGCAAAAACTACTCAACCGGTTAAGCTGAAATTTTGTATGAACTTAAATTTTTATATCCAGATCAACCATAGGACTATGCCCGTTTCGAAATAAAGCATACTTCTATGCTACGACGGAACAACTCCAGATGCCGTGTGTATCGTCCAAACCACCCGGTCTTGACTTGCCTCGTAGTATCTGATCGGTGCTTAATCGTATAAGAACCAACACTGGCCGATTCTCTGCACAAGTGGAATAAAGTGTGATTGTGGCGCCGAAAAACAGACTGCTCGCCATTTACGGTAGTTCAGGAGTGTCCTCGGAGAGCTTTCGCTGGCGATCCAACGGAGTTCCTGGTGATGACGGAGAGATCTCGTGACTATATTCGTGACCTGGTTTGTAAGCTAACTGTAATAATTTGTATCATTTGTATAATTAGTGATGTAGCCATACTCTATATAAATGAATAAATTCTGACTTTCGCCATTTTTTGGCAGTCGGCTAGACTGAAATAGGCAAAATTTGGAGGTTTTCGTAGAAGGATCAGACGCCTCTCATATAGCTCTCATTGTGAGAAACTATTTTACAATTTGAGCCTACATAACTTTGTTTTTTGGTGTTTTTATGCATATTTTTCAGTGGCGGCCGGTGGTAAGTAAAGCTGGGTGTTGCACCAAAATTTCTGATGTCGCAATTTTATATGGGAAGTTTACACATGTAACAAAAATTAATTAACGTTAGATAAACTACAGTTCTATAAAAGCTGAAATACATGGGTTTTCCAAAATAACTGTACGTTCGACAAATAGACAAATTTTAATGGCTCTTTAGGGCTTCTTCCCATAGGAATTCATTAAAAAATCAGATTTATGTATTTAAGCCCTATGCCTGAGTTCATGGGAAGAATTTTAAACACAGCAGGTTGTCTAAGGTTGGGTCTCAATCTCCGGGATAATAAACATTCTCAACATAAAAACTTGGCAACCGAAAAGTTTGTACGTTAACGAAAAATGTTATTACTAACAAAGACGGGCACATATTCTGCATAAGGATAGGATTTTTATCATTTTAAATGATCTTGTCGACTTCGTAGTTACGCTGGGGTCTGGCGTTACGTTACGGTGACGGGACGAAATGTACCGAGCATGCACTGAGGTGTGTGACGTCATAATACTGCTTGAGCTTCCTCCTTTCTCCGCGCGCTCCGGTGAGCGTGACGTCATCCAGCCAGCTACCTCCTTTGACCTTGGTTTGCACTTGCTAACGGGCTTTGAGTTCACGAGCATTTGTAGCATTTAAAATGATATAAAGTCTAGTCTTTCAGACTGACTTCCAGTCTTTTTTTTAACTATAGATTGAACCCCATCAGAGGAACCAGCCATGAAGTGCGCTCTGTCATACGTCGGCGCAATTCATTTTTGCGGAGTTTCGTTCAATTTCTGCTTCTTTAATTCATCCAGTAAACACGCTGCTAATGTGTGTACATCATGTTTTGTGTGCCTCTTACTACGTATCGGTACACAACAGCCATCTGAAATATGTTTGAAATATCACTAGTTTCATCTGCTATAATGGCGAAAATTTCCGATTCCTTTATTTGCTTTGATTCTTCTTCTTGGCAAACCTCCAACATAATCTGTAAAAAATAATTTTGAATTGTTTTGGACGTTCCTTTGAAAACAGTTGCCCTTACCAAATGACCTTTAACACAGCATCCAACTCAGCGGTAAAATTAATTAGTTCTCTCAAAACACCTGGATTTGTTGATGTTACACTTTCATCATGATCACGCAAGGCCAGTCCGAAAGAACCACAGAAACGAATACAGTTTATTACAATATTTAACACATATCTATTGTGCCTAACATCTTCGTTATATTCCGCAATTTACCTTCTATAGGCACTGTCCAATTGTGCATCTTCGTTAACAGTTCCAAAAAGTGTCAATTTCAAACAGCTGAAGATTGGTTGGTTGGTTCCTCAGTTTAGGAACTGCGACAACGCAGTCATGTAGCCCCCTGTACTTTGGGTGTGTGGAGATACTGTCTGATAACCGGTGTTAATTGTGATGGTTGTATTAGTGAGTGTTATCTGTTTTTAATTCAAGTGAGGACTACAGACATTGAATTTCAAGCAGTTCCTACTTTTGCCGCCAAAGGCCACCGTAAACGACTACTAGTTCAGAACTTGGTTACTACACGCCACCGCAGTCGGCTCCTGGCGACGAACGTTGGAACCTAAGAGCATTGATCAAATTTTTAACCTATAATTTAGCTTCACACAGGTGTAATAAGTGGAAGGTTCTTTAACATGCCATAAATCTATGACATGGGACCGCCGGCTTTACTTCCCCTCCGAAGGAATGCATACTGAGGGATTTTTAACGCTCATAAAAAATCCGATGACTTCGGCCGGGTTTGAACCCGCGATCTTGGGCATAGAGGCTCAGGATGCTACCAACTACGGCACCGAAGCCGCTCAGCTGAAGATTCATGTTTCTTTATTTTAGGGATTATTTTCCGTAACTCCAATTTTGGTCCACGCGAATTCTCCACCAACAAACATGTAAAACAGAATAAAGCGTTTTTAATATCGCATTTACATAACCAATTATTATTGCCTTAAATATCTCCTTTAAACGCCCTCGTATACTTATATTTTGGACAATACTTATCCGGTAATGGTGTACCGAGTGTTTTTACTGGAAGTTTATCGTCATCAGGGAGCTGGAAAAACTGTCTGACTAGCAAATTACTTACTCTATTCATTTTCACTCACACTCCACAATACAATTAATGTTTCAAACTAAACATTCCGTTAAAATAAAATACTACGGTAACTTACAAGATGCACAGATGATAAATCTGGGTGCTACAACGGAAAGTGGTGCGAAAAGCAAACTAACAAAACACTGAATTTTGCTAGCCAAGAAATTTCGTAGTGAATGCATAGGTCTACTCACAATCAACCAAACAATTATAATAATAATAATAATAATAATAATAATAATAATAATAATAATAATCTTAATAATAATGCACAGTTAAGTATCTGCCTGGAACCAAAATACTCAAATCAACTAAATACAGAGCTAATCGCAACTCAAATCGCGCAAGAACAAGAGTGGTAAAAGCAAACATAAACCGCTACAGTACACCAACAATACGTCGCAAAATAGTTCAGCCACTGATCTACTGTACTTATAGCACGGTGGCGTTCTTAGGCTCGCTTCACAGAACAATTGACAAAAATATTAAATGAAGTTATGATGAGAAAACATCTAAAAATAATTGGGTGTGAACCAACTAATGTATCCCTATGAAATTCCGATATTTGTACCGTTGTGGGTGATGTAGCATTCTCTAGTGGTGTGGGAAAGAAACTACCCTTCAGGGGCAGATGACCTCGTAGTTCCGCCCCTTAAAACAACAATAACTAACTAACTAAACTACCCTTCGCGGGGTAAGAGAAATCGAGGGTGTTGTCATTTCCAAGGAGTGGTGCAGTCTAACGGGGCCATTTGGAACTGAGTGTTGCCAGGGGGCTGGCAGCTCGTCTGCAACTCCCTGCTACCCATGCTGGTCGGCATGCTATGCACAAGCTTGGCCTCGTCCAGCCTCGTCCTGTACGCCGCGCTGTCTGCTTGGGAGTCGCCACAAGAGAGCTAACCCCCTGGAGTTTGATTTGAAGGCGGCAGCTTTTACAGGTACAGTGTGAAGCATTAGGATAAATAATATCAAAATATGGATGATTTTAACACATTTTTGAGTGCATTAGATCTATAAAACTAAAACATTAAAGGAAAAGAAACTACGAATTAGGTGTAAAATTATTGGGAGTTGTGCAACGCTGCAACAATGTCATCAGCCGCCACTGATATTTTTTACATTTCATTGTCTTATGGCCTTCACGTCGTTACATGTGAATGTTTATACTGGTGATCACACTGTTCCTATGCAAGGTTTCGACACTGATGTCTATCTAACGGTACCGGTATGTTACTTATTCACGCAAAATTTCATCTCCCAATGAGACAGACGGAAAGCTGAATCAAGATCGACTACAATATATCAGACCGTAATACGACAATCGCTTCAAGAAAAATGGTGGTCATTATAGGGGAAGGCTTTGAGTTAACGGCTGTTTGTTTACGTTTGTTGCGAGTGCGTCTACTACCATGAATTCGTAAAATAGTGGTATCTTGAGTGATCTCGAACTGTTTATAATGTTAATAGTGTACCGTAGGTCGTGTAGTACATTGCGATTAATAATAGGTACCGGTACCATTTGAATTTTAAGCGCCAACAGTAGTGGTGTGTGTTTTTGACAGTTTGAACATACATTTATGGTCAGGAAAGATCTTTCCCCAAGTGTCTATTTCTTTCGACGTTAGTGCATTCTATAAGAATCTCTATGTGCATGTGAAGAAGTTTCAATGGATACTGCAGTCACAGGTGGACCAAGCAAGACGATTTGGTGAGTCATATTTCAAATTACAATAACCTATATCTACCGGTACTTTTGAGATGATGCAAATGTTGGTAGATATTTTAAGGAAAGCCTTGTGTCTTTATAGTGACAATGGTATAATGAAAACTAAATTTCCGTGTAAATCAAATCCAGTCTTCGCTAGAGCTTTTAATATTGGCTGTTCTCAACAGCCTATCAGTCAAAGCAAAGAAATATGATGAACAGATTACCCATGTGTTTCTAACAGGATGGTATGGGGTTTTCTTAAATATCATTCTTAATGGCAAACTGTAAACTCTGCCATTATGATTAGGTTGTAACAGCCTCCTAGCCGGCCCCGGGTTCGATTCCCGGCTCCCTTAGGGATTTTAGAAACTGACGTGAGGGCTGGAACGGCGTGCACTCAGCCTCGTGAGGACAATTGAGTAGCTGTCTGACAGTGAGGCAGCGCCACGATCACGAAAACCAAGATTAACGGCTGAGGGGACTCGATGCGCTGATCTCGTATCACCTACAATATCTGCAAAACAATTGGCTGGGCAGCGGTCGCTTGGTAGGCCTAAGCCCTTCATGGGCTGTAGTGCAAGGGGTTATTATATTGTAACAGCCTCCGCATTATGTAGTCTCGGGAATCGCATTGATACTGTGTATCGAAAGGTCCTGGGTTCGATTTCTGGATCTGACCAAAATATAATAGCTTGGAACGGGGAATGCCCAGTCTCGTGAGGCAAAACTGAGAAGAGACGGTTCGAGTCCCACCACAGCTGTCATTGAAGTGGTTTTCTGTGTTTTCCCACTTCTACCCCAAGCAAATGCCATGAGGGGCAGATGCCGTCACTAATTCGCCCCTTAAAACAATAACTAACTAACAAATATCGAGATGGATCGTAGCTTAAAACTACGGCTACCTTCTTCAAAATCCTAGCTTCAATTACATATATACACACTGCTACAGCCATTACAATGACACAGGTTATCAGACAGAGTACACACACACCTATGTACAAGGGACAACATGACCACGATGTCGCAAAGGCCTTAAATGAATCAACATCCATGCAACATTCTCATGACGTATGATAGTTATCAATAAAACTCCTTATGATCTCCAGAAATGTGAGGTTTGTGTCATTTGAGCCGTAGATTGGACTGACATACACATTGCGAAGAAATTTAATTCTGAAGTGCACTCAGCCTCATGAGGCAACTGAGTAGAGGAGGGTTCTATGCCCCCCTCAGCCATTCTGAAAGTGGTTTTCTGTGGTTTCCCACCTCTACTGCAGGCAAATTCTGGGATGGTAGTCTACCTAATGTAAGAATACGGCTGCTTCCTATTCAAATCCTGGAAGTGGTTTTCCGTGGTTTCTCCACTTCTACTCCAGGCAAGTATCAGGATGGTTCCTAACTTAAGGCCATGGCCTTCTCCTTCCCAATCCAATCCCCAATGTCAGTAGCGGCTATTCAGGTGAAGAGAGTGAAGAGCCTCTTCACATGCCATCTCTTAAATAAAATAAACATTATTTTTTCTTATTTAAATAAAACTGTTGTCATTGTCTTGGGCTACTTTTTCACTTAGTGTACTGTTATTTCTACACTCCGTCGCTAGATGGTGCGCAAGCAAGGCTGCATGACGTCCTTGTAGCAGTTGTACTCCCTGTCGCTAGATTGTACTGCCGTAACTTGGAAGGAAGCAGGAGACGAAGTGTCTTGTTTATGTCAGCTACATCGTCTCGTTGCCATGGTAACCTGACGTCAGTTGTGACGTCATTACCTGCCGTTAGACAGACGAGTGAAGATGTTCCTGTGTCGGCAAGGCAATATCGTCTAGTTCAGTTGATGAAAGTTTACATTGCAACAGGCTTCTTTTTCTTTTATATTGAGGCTTTTATTTACTTTCCCAATGAATAGTATGCATTTATAACGTTATCTACCCTGTTGTTGAAGAAGATTGATGGCTTTTAGTGTATAATGTTTGCAGTGAAAGACACGTTACTAATTTTATTAGAAATTCCCTTCAGTAGGTGGAAAGATGAAGACAAAAAGGGATTTATTAATTAATTTATTAATTTGTGGGCGGCCAAAGAAATTAATAGAACTGTGCATTAAAGAAATAAAACCGGAAAGTCCTATAGCCTTCATCGCAAGGGATCTTGGTTCGAACAGTTCACATAGTTGTGCAGTAGTTATAGAACTGTTCTGTTGGCCTTGCTTACTATACAGTAACAGTAACAAATTTCCAAAACATTACGCGCGGGTTGGACAAACACAAAGACAGTGAGCAACATTTAAAGAACCAGTTACCACTTAGAACACGCACACAAGCACGATATCTGGCACTTAACGGGAAAATGCAAGACTAAGTGCACTTAAATGTAATGTGAATGTGACTTTAAATAGGCAGATCCTGGGACTTGTGATTAGAGTTGTTACAGGAACTCTCTTCTAGAGAGGAGGGCCGATAACCTAGATGTTAGGCCTCTTAAAGCAACAATTATCATCATCATCATCGTCTTCTAGAGGACATGACAAGACCTCTTTAAACCGTGTGCGCTTTAAGGAATTATTGAAGATACTGATATCTAAAAAGTCCTTAGAACCTCAAAATTATTAAAATAAAATTCAAAGTGTGTTCTCTGGAAATAACTGATGCAACATCAGAGTACATCAGAGATCATATTAAGGACCGACTTAATAATGTTAGAGCCTCCGTGGCTTAGGCGGCAGCACGCCGGCCTCTCACCGCTGGGTCCGTGGTTCAAATCCCGGTCACTCCATGTGAGATCTGTGCTGGACAAAACGGAGGCAGACAGGTTTTTCTCCGGGTACTCCGGTTTTCCCTGTCAAAAATTTAATTCCAGCAACACTCTCCAATATCATTTCATTTCATCTGTCATTCATTTCATCATTGCCCCAGAGGAGTGCGTCAGGCCTCGGCAGCCGGCACAGTTCATATCCTCGCTGCTAGATGGGGGGGGGGGGGCTTCATTCATTCCATTTATGACCCGATCGGAGACTAGAAGCAGGCTGTGAATTTTCATTTTTTTCTTAATAATGTTCCGCTTTTTTCTATGCTAACGCATGGCTGTGATAAATTACAATTCTTAAATAAGTCTTATAGATTCCGACAAATTTGAGCTGTATAACAAATATAATCAACAATAGGCCTACCCCACATTTAATAAATGAACTGTCACTCTTTTATGCTCATGAATCCTACATCGTAAAAATAGTCGGGAGAAATACATCAAGAACTCCGTGAATAGAAGAGACTTACAAACTTTTGCTTAAGGACACCACGTACTCTTGCATGATGAAAATATCGATTTTTTGATTTTGGCGCCATAAAATTCTTCATTCTTTTCTGAATCCAAATATATATAGTTTGTGGTTTTTTTTATGTCTACAACTACCTTAAATTCGTTTTTTTTTTTAATTAGCGTCCCATGCTCTGAATAATTCATTTTTAACTTTGCCAGCTGTTTTCCGTTAATACTCATTTTCCATGTTTAGGTACCAATAACTAGGAAACCATTTAAGATAGAGGGCTAATTTTTTTACATTAACTTGCCTAATGGAGTACTTGAATATTAACCTATTTGCACTTCCAAAACATAGTAGGCATGGATTGGGAAGAGAAAAATTAATACATATTTTTGAATAAATTTAAAAAGAAAGAGTTCGGATTCTTTTTTCTTGCATTCTGTCCCAATAATAATGAAACAAAGTGGTTACCGGTACTCATCTGCCATAATCCATTCCAAGTGTGTGAACAGAATTTGAGAATATTTGATTGAAAAACAACTGAGAAATGTGTACCTGAAGCAAATTATACAACATTTTTTTGAAAATGTATCTGTCCAAATTTGTATTCATTTCACACATCCTATAAAAGCAAAGTAGCACTACATGGTCATAAACAGCTCAGAATATACCGCTTCTTATATGTGACAAGAATCATAGCTGTACCTTTAGCATAAATCCAGAAAATACTTAGTAAAGTGATGCCACAAAAATAGACTTTTTCATCGTGTAAGAGTACGTGGCGACCTTAATTGGGTACTGGCAATACCTTCTACAAGTGCATCAGTACAACGCAGTTTCTCTTGTTTGAAAAGATTCAATATTTTTGCATGTAACACAATATCTGACTCCAGAATTACATCATTGGCTATCTCCATAAATCGTGAATTGTAGTTGAAATTGATTGAAGACCTTCTATGAGGACATCATAGATAAGATTGCCTACCTTAGAGAACGGAGGATTCATTTAAGCTATACAAATAAGCGAGTTTGACTTTTTAGTGCGATAACTTATGTTTGGTTTGGTTTTAAGTGCTAGGCTTTTAGTAGATATTTTAGCATTAAAATAGGAAAAGGATGTCAATATTCACAAACGCAAACATCATGCACTGATGAAATTAGGAGTTTGGCTCTTCACCTGATATTTGATCTACGAGCCGCCACTGCCCAATGTTCAAGCACACTAGTTCATCCATAACAATAACACAGATTATCACACAAATTCCACACGCAAATACATGGGGTTATAAGACCTCGATGTCGTAGCTCCTAATATAAGCAACAACAACCATTTCTATTTGCATTCTTGTAGCTCCATTTACCAGTATTTGCATTTTTAATACTGTATTTGTCTTATCTTTGCTTCATTTGTGTCTGTATTTTTAGCTACTGTCGGTTCGCGTTGCTTGTTAGGAAATACGTCAGGGTTTCATATTGAATTTGTGCCTTATTACATAAAATCCTGTAATTTCTGGTGGACTTTAATCAATTATGCGAATGCTGGCCTTTGAATTTGCCGCTATTTCGATGGCGCCATGCCCGTCAGTCTCAACAACTGTTCCCCTACGATTGCCACCATCTTTGTTTTGATATTACGGTTTGAGATATTGTAGTCGGTCTTGGCTGAATGTGATCTCGTGAAGTGGCGTTGTCATGGTAACGTTTGGCTCTTCCTTCATCAATTTGGCATCTTCTTATAATTCCAAAAATATTTTGCTCATCCCTTGGCGTAATGGTGGATCATTTCGAAAATTCTTTCAGACAAAAGTATTAGGTAATTTTTAGAGGAGTATTGACCGTTTTAAACTGATTTGATATTCTGCCTATTGAGGGAGGTATGATTTTTTTCTCTAAAAATTATTTTCCCATCCCTTTGCACAATGGTTGGTGCTATCATAAAACTTCACTGACATACATTTTTGGCCCTTATCTTTCACATAGGTATTTAGAAAGTTATAGCGATATTTCATTTTTTTCGTAAAACGTCCCTCATTTCCACCCCCTTGATCCCATTTTGCTCATTAAGGAATTCGAACGAAATTTTTAAAGGATTATATATATATCTCAATAGAAGCCTCCGTGGCTTAGGCGGCAGCACGCCGGCCTCTCACCGCTGGGTCCGTGGTTCAAATCCCGGTCACTCCATGTGAGATCTGTGCTGGACAAAACGGAGGCAGACAGGTTTTCCTCCGGGTACTCCGGTTTTCCCTGTCACAATTTCATTCCAGCAACACTCTCCACTATCATTTAATTTCATCTGTCATTCATTTAATCATTGCCCCAGAGGAGTGCGCCAGGCCTCGGCAGCCGGCACAGTTCATATCCTCGCCGCTAGATGGGGGCTTCATTCATTCCATTCCTGACCCGGTCGGAGACTGGAAGCAGGCTGTGGATTTTCATTTTTCATATATATCTCAATACATAGGTATATAAAAATGAATGTGATAGTTTGTGTGTGTGTCCTTGATGCGTTCATATAGGCTACCATTCATCCCATTGTGATGAAACTTTGATGAGTTGTTGTATACTCTCCAGGGAAGGTTTCTGACTTAGTATATCCATTTTACAATATAGGTAGCGAACGAGTAGATTCAACAAATTAGTGATGGTGCGTGAATCGTTTCAACAAAATCCCGTATGCGTTCATATACTGTACTGCGCCCGAAATTTGGATGATTTATCATGAAAATGATGTTATTATCCGAGCCCATGATACAGTTTAACATTGGAATATAAATCTTGAAAGTTGGCTCAAGGCGAGATTTGTTGGCGAACGCAAGCTATGGGAGAAACCCATCACGTGATCAGAGACGCCCAGAATATTCCAGATCATTGGAAAGTGCTTAGCAACAAAGAAATAGCGCGAAATATTACCAGTTAATTGTTATAAAATATATCATTGGATATATGCTTTCAGCCAATGAGATGAGGGTTTATGGAAGGAGACATGGATTTTTACCTAGTTAATGTGATTAACTATGCCATTTAAGCCCTATGTAACAATTCAATTCCATTGAAGACATTAAGAAAATTAAAAGAAGATATTACTACTACTTTGAATGACGTTAAACGGAAGAATTTCACCGTAATAAGGATTATTACAAGTACGCGCCACTAACTGCGCGGGATCAACTATGGCGCGAACTTCAGACGAGTTGAAGGGGGAACGACAGCCAAGAGTGTTCTTCTCTCGACTGACTTTATAGCGACAAGACGTATCATCCGGAGGTAGTTCATTCCCGTAGACGTGATACAGAGTGAGGTCCTACGTGACACAAGAGGCAGCGGTGTTACCGGCCAATAGTTTCGAGAGCCCCGCATCAGACTAAGTGAAGTTAAGCGGTGGATATTTTGCTTAATAGCGGACAAGTGTTCGACTTTGTCGAGATAAAAGAGTATTCGGTTTACTTATCCAGTGATAAGGCTTCGCCACAAGAAGATTCATTAAAATCCATCGAGTATTTTCAGAGATATTAGAGACTTTGTGTTGTCAGACAAAGTTACTCAACTCCGAGCGGAGAATATCATTTTAGTGCAGTGCGACTTCAACCCAAGCAAGTTCACGTTGCAGCACGAAGTAAGTACAGTGATATTGTATGAACATTGTGACTTTATTGTGTATGAACATTATGATGGCTACAGACAATTATGAAGTGGAATTGGTTTATGACTTTTTAAGTATGTGTGTGATGATGAATTATACTATTACGCGTTTGGGATATATCGAGGCAGAGTAAGTTGTGATAGCAACGATGGAACAACGTTAAGAAACAATGAGAAGATCAATAACATCTATATAGATATAATACCGAGACAACATGATGCATTATGTACACTTCCATCCAGTATATTTAATGTTTTTCATGTACATTCATTCTCGACTATGAGCAGATATAATCTTTCATTGACCAACCAAATGAACTTTACCATCTACGATAGTGAATCGACATTCAACTTACGAATTTATTTTGTAACGACGATGCTATCCAGAATATATTGCTCAATAATGATGGAGGAACTTCAAGAGATGTCGGCGATTGAAGATTCATCAACGGAAGACAGAAGATATCAGCCCGATGATTGTTCGAGATGGAATTCAAGTCCGAGGAACGAAGTTCGATACCAGGAGGAGACGAATATGCCGAGAAGGAATCCTTTCCATTCTCGAGGTCGCAGCTCGTATCCGATGGAGGGGATGGGTTTGATTTCAACAAATCATACCTGGATGACGATCCAGTTGGGTATTTTCTGACACCGGACAACGAACTTCAATTTTCTACAAGACCAAGGTAGAGATATTTTAGATTATTATATTGTTTCAGTGTGTTTGATGGCATTTGGAAACAACAATTCTCCATATTTGTTTCATGTATTTTCACTTCGATGTTTAGTAAAGTTTATTCTTCGAGACTGTATAAGATGAAAGTCATTTATCATCTATACTTGTTAAATATTTTATGATTCAGTTTCTGAACTGAAGTCAGCTGTTTGAGAAATTTATTTTCCATTGGGAAAATCTTTAAGGAAGTAATTATTCGACGATTTCAATTTTATTCTATACTTCAGACATTTAGTCTAGGACATTCATTAAATTATTTTGTTTAAAATGAGCTTGGGTGTTCTTTCTGTAAGAAGAATTTATAATTAGGATAAGAAATCTACGAGTGATATAATTTGAAATATCACCTAATATTATAAACAATTCGACGATCTAAGCAAGCTACATTCGTTATGAATTCGACGTTAAAGTGAATAGTTATGAACATTCTTTGTGTAGAATGAAGATACATTCAGTTAATGACAAACCAATATTGCATGAAAGGAAGGCTTTGCTCTTCATTAAATGTAAATGATTTGAGACATATCTTTTGAAAGATAAGTTATTCGATCTTAGGAAAGTTTAGTTAAAACCTTTTCCGGTTGTGATCGATCCTTATTGAGCGATAAGATAACACGAGATGTTATCAAGGCACACGTGTAACACTAGGTTATGTGTCAACGTAGTATTGCAACCGTACACTTTTTAGAAATGACCAGTATGAGGAAACATGTATATTTTATTAAATATTTGGAGACATTGTGTTTTATGTCTGAGTAATTTTGTTTAGTAAACCATGAACGATCTATGAATACAATCGTTTGAGAACGATCAATGTAATTGTAGAACAGATATCGCTGTTCATTGATAAGTTGTATTATAGTAACAACAATAAGATCTAAGCTAGGAGAAAGCTATACCAGTACAGTGGAACCATTGTTGAGAACAAGTGAGTTAATGACATGTGAGTTTTATAGTGGAGTTTTATGGAGGTTTTTGCCATATATAGTTGTTTGTAATACGAAGGGGATTACCGTATTCATTGTCATGAAGTACTGAGGATTGTATAAAAGTAGCATTGTTGTATTTTAAGGAGAGTCAGTGAAGACTTCTCATGTGATCAGATCTGCGACACGAATGTCGTTTATTGGCGGAACTTCATTGGGAAAAGACATAATGTCCCTGCTCTCTAAATTATTCGTAACTATATTAAACTGGAGTTGTAACAACAATGAACTCATCTTGAATGATCGGTCATTGGTATACTGATAATGTCTATTAACTAGATATAACAGAAAGTGGTCAAGCATTGTGTAAATAGAAAGCTATAGTAAATGATACTATGAGAAAGGAGCGTTGATAATTAAACTAACGCGGTCGTATCGCTCAAGAATGAGTCTTAGAAGCGATAGACACTTGTATATATAGTGAATAAACATTTCTTTTGTTAATATTAAGGGTTTTAATTTTGCTAGTAATAATAATTTTAAATGTTTTTGACTTAGGTTATAGCTAGAGAGCGTGAATGTTTTTTTCAAATGAGTGTTTGAATTGTTATTGTTAAAATAGTGTGTATGCTAGCATCGTTGGTCATGAACAACGATAGCAAATGTAAGAATGATTGTTTCAAGTAAGAATCAATTTCAAGTAGAATTAGCTGAGATAGAACAGTTTTTGTAAACTTTCTTTTATGAAACGCGAGAACTGCGTTTAGCGTGTTCATTGCAAGCATTGTGTGTCTAGAGGCGACCATGACAGGTGAGAAACGAACAGATCCCGTTTCTGACAGTGTCGAGAAACAAATGAATGAAGTTCTCACACCTGCGTTGTGAAGGGCGGACAAGAAGGCTATGACATAACCAGTCCAGTTTTGTTCACGGACATGCGACTGAAATATGCCAGTAATTTAAATGGAATGCTCGCTTTGAAGGAGCAGCAGTAAAATGTAGAGATTTCTTTTTAACATTTTCAAACGACAGAATGCTTTTATTTTTCCACAGTTAACGCTTGTATGAATGTGAGGAGTTTTTATTTTAGTGTCAGTGGCGTAAATGAATGTTTAATTTTAGGGTGTTATGTAGATTAATGATTGTTATTTAGTTATGTTAATAAATTTATATTTTTCTACACGTCTGTTCAGTGTTCCTTTATTATTCTATAAATGAAGACATGTTATGGAACAGCTTAAAATAGATAGGATGTCTTTTTCCCTTCCGACAAAGCCCCGAGGAAAGCAGGTAAGTTTGCACACTTACGTATAAAAGCTAGTTTGTTATATCCATAACATGTTTCAAACTTACTGTGTATAATCTTGGAGAGCTCACTGGCGGGACTGTGATATGATCTTTAGCTGGAACTTTCACTTTTCAAAAATCCAGCTTCGCTTTGGATGACCAGCGAGTACCTCCTTGATATTTAGGGGTGCAGTACCTTACTTCCGACTGCAATGAAACTTTGGTGAGGTGTGTAGACTACACTCCTGCGATGGTTTCTGACTTAGCAAATACACTTTACAATAGGTAGTGCACGAGTAGATTCAACAAATGAGTTACGGCGCGCGAATCGTTTCAACCAAGTCCCATATGCGTTCATATACCTTACACCCGATTGTGGAAACTTTGAGGAGTTGTTGTGCACGCCCCCATGAATGTTTCTGTATTAGTAAATCAATTTTACAATAGTACCGGTATACAGGCAGTGAACGGAAAAAGAAAAAAGTATTGTGTATCCAAAAGCACTTCAAACAAAATTACAACACCAACACTTTCTTTGAGTTGCATTGCAACGCATGCCAGGTACAGCTTGTTATGTATAAATTTGAAAATGATTGGTGCAAACTGGCGGTAGTTATCGTGTCAACAAGAAAGTGATATAGGCCTAGATAGTTATTGTTGTTTAAAGGGGCGGAACTACGAGGTCATCTGTCCAGTGATATAGATAGATATATACATTATAAATAAACTTTTTAACTGACAGTGATTTGGGGGCTTGGGGAATGTGAGACGTGAAGATATGTCGAAATTTTCCGGAAGTCGCAACATGGTTCCCATTGCAATCGGTAGGCTAGCTTTCTAATTAAATCTACCTAAGAAGAGAAGGCTGCACTACCACTTCAATTTTGTACTCAGTAACACAATATAACACATATTTTCAAGAAGCAAGGTTTCAAAATAGCATCCATAAGAAACAACACACGCGCTTCATTCAACATAAAATTACTATTACAAATGGGAAGCACCAAACAGTATCTTAAAACGTGTCGCTCCAAATCCATAAGGGAAGAAGCAATGAAAATTCTTGCTTCCCCAGTTTGTGTGTACCACGGGAGTCACAGATAACCATGGTCCATTTCCCAAATGTAATTGAGAAGGGAGGATTAGTACATTTATCAAGAACTCTCTGTTTACAGGAGTATGGCGCAACTCCGCAGTATCTCCAGAAAGTTGACCTGGAAATAAAAAATAAAGAATATTGTCAAGCAACTTATCCACGTGTTGCTGCCATGATAACTGACGATGTCATATGTACTAGTGGGAGAGGAAAATTCAAAGGATTTTGCGGTGTAAGTATACTTTCTGAGAGAATCTTCTTGTTTGTACTCTATAACCTAACATTTGTGGGTTACAGAGGCTCCTCCTTGTTTCTTTCATTTAGTTTATTTGGTTGTTTTGTTTTTGTCGGGTTGCCAGCCATGGGCACTGGTTGGTAGGACGCCATGGAGTATCTTGTGTGGTCAGTGCCCATTGGATTCAATTTTGGTGGTTTATCAAAGGGTGGCCTTAGCTGGTAGCATCAGGTGGCTTTGGCTATGGCATATGTGCTTTGGCAGTTTGGTCAAAAGGTTGCCATGGGAATGAGTTGTTGTGTAGTTGCTGCCGGGAAAAATGGAGGCTGGTTTTATGTAAAATGTGATGCTCTCTGGTCCGGAAATTGATACTTTTATGAAGAAATAAAGAGGTTGTCTAAAAAGAAGTGTGGAGGAGAATAATAATAATAGTTGTTAATGCTGCACAACAGATGCAGGTAATGGAGCTTGCTTTTTATAAATAAAAAATAATGGATTTTGGAAGATAGTATCCTGTTCTTTGTGAGATAATTTTTTAAGCAAGTATATTGCCCCACTACCTGAGGTAGCTAGCTCAAAGTATTATATTAATTACAACTCTTTGATTCCATGTATCCTTTGAAATATTTTCCTGCTCTTGTATTAGGAAGATGTCAAAACTTCTGTCAAAATATTTCACAACCAAACGTGCTGATAGAGGTGAGTTAGGGGTAAGTACAGTAGTTTACTTTGAGTTGTGCTCTAGAATTTGAAGTAGGTGTGGGAGAGAATCACTCTCAGGCCGGTTCTCCCAACGCACTCGGTCACCCTGGAAGTTCAATGTTACCTTTCACGTGTCCAAGGCATTGCTCGAAAAGAAAAAAAATCCGAGTGTGTTCTTCTACATTGAAAAGGAATGCACATAAAAGTATGTGATGGATGACCAGCCTGCACAATGCAATCGCTAAGATCAGTGTCCGTGGGCTACACTGAATTTTTGCAAAATGCACTTGATTGGTATTAATTTCAGGTGAAATAATAATGGCCAACTAATGGCTACACTGCGTTCTGCTGCACGACTGAAAGCAACGGGAAACTACAGCCGTAATGCTATTCCTGAGGATATGCACCTCTCGATGCATAATTACATGTGATGATGGCCTTCTCCCTTGTAAAATTTCAATCCGGAGGTAAACTAGTCCCCCGTTCGGATCTCCGGGTGGGGACTACTCGAGAGGGGGTTAACATCACAGAAGTGACAAAGAGGAAATCTGACATTCTACGGATCGGAGCGTGGAATGTTAGAAGTCTGCTAGGAAGTGGAAGGTTAGAAAACTTAGAAAGGGAAATGGATAGGTTGAGGTTGGATTTGGTTGGGATTAGTGAAATGCGCTGGCAGAAAGAACAGGACTTTTGGTCAGGAGACTATAGGGTCATTAGCACTAAATCAAACAATGGCCAAGCAGGGGTTGGTCTCATATTGAGTAGGAAACTTGGACAGCGGGTGGAATATTATGAGCAATATAGTGAACGGATTATTGTAGCAAAAATCAATACTAAACCTACGTGCACCACAGTGATACAAGTCTATATGCCTACCAGTCAAGCTGATGATGAGGATGTTGAAAAGGCCTACGAAGAAATAGATGAAATTCTGAGGTATATCAAAGGTGATGAAAATGTTATAGTAATGGGAGATTGGAATGCTGTGGTAGGAAAAGGGAGAGAAGGGAAGATAGTAGGAGATTTCGGATTAGGTGAAAGGAATGATCGAGGAAGCAGGCTGATGGAATTCTGCACCGAGCATGAGTTGGTCATAGCTAACACCTTATTCAATAACCACAATAGAAGAATATACACATGGATGAGACCAGGAGATACAGGGTGTTCCAAATCGACTTCATTATGGTCAAGCAGAGGTTTCGAAACCAGATTTTGGATTGTAAAACATATCCTGGTCCTGACATAAACTCTGACCACAATCTGGTTGTAATGAAATGCAGTTGAAGAAACTGAAGAAAAGTCAAAAGCCAAAAAGGTGGGCAATAGACAGACTGAAAGTAAAGGGTGTAAACGAAAGATTCAAGAAGAGTATAAAGGAAGGACTAATGAAAACCCCTAAACAAACTTCAATTGCAGACGAATGGGCACTTTTGAAGAATGAAATAACAAAATCCGCAGAAGAAAACATTGGTAGGAAAGAAAGAATAGGTAGAAAACCATGGATCACTCAGGATATACCAGAATTGATGCATGAAAGGCGGAAACACAAGAATCTAAGAGACGAAAAGGGGAAAACAGAACACAGACGTCTGAGAAATGAGGTTAACAAGAAGTGCAAGGAAGCGAAAGAAGAATGGTTGAAAGAGAAATGTGCAGGTATAGAAAATTGTCTGAAATTAGGAAAAGAAGACACAGCTTATCGAAGGATTAAGAATACATTGGGGGAAAAGAAGACTAAGTGCTGTAATATTAAGGACACAAATGGAAAGACTCTAACAGATAGGGAAGAAAAGGTTGAGAGATGGAAAGCTTACACAGAGTGTTTGTATAAGGGAAAGGAGATTGAGAATCGTGTAATGGAAAGGGAGGCGGAAATTGATGAGGATGCAAAAGGAGATTTAATATTGAGATCAGAATTTGACAGAGCATTAGAGGACTTGCGCAGGAACAAAGCACCAAGCGTAGATTATATACCAATTGAGTTGCTACGCTGCATAGGAGATGAAGGTCTGGTCAGGTTATTTCACTTGGTGTGTAGGATTTATGAGACAGGTGAGGTACCCCCTGATTTCAAGAAGAATGTAATCATCCCTATACCAAAGCAAGTGGGAGCTGATAGATGTGAAGATTACCGCACAATCAGCTTGATTACTCATGCTTCAAAGATCCTGTCTAGAATAATTTACAAGAGGATTGAAAGTCAGATAGAAACGGAGTTGGGTGAAGACCAGTTTGGTTTCAGGAGAAATGTAGGAACAAGGGAAGCTGTACTAAGTCTTAGGCTGATTTTGGAAGGTAGAATAAGGAAAGATAAGAGGACGTTCATGGCATTTGTAGACTTAGAAAAGGCTTTTGATAACGTTGATTGGACTAAATTGTTTGACATTTTGAAATCTATTGGAATAAAGTACAGGGATAGGAGGGTGATATACAATCTATACAGAAATCAGACAGCAGTCATTCGAGCTGAAGGACATGAGAGAGAAGCTAGTATTCAGAAAGGTGTAATGCAAGGCTGCAACTTATCACCCATACTTTTCAATCTTTACATTGAACAAGCAATGAAGGAAACTGGAGAAAAATTTAAAGTGTGAGTGAAGATTCAAGGAGAAATAATTTCAACTCTGAGATTTGCTGATGACATCGTCATCTTGGCCGACAAGCCTGAGGATTTGAATGAGTTTTTGAATGGTATGGACTCCGTCTTACGGAAAGAATTCATGATGAAAATTAATAAATGTAAAACAAAAATACTGGAATGCAGCCGAAATAAATCAGAAACCTCTATGGACATCAAATTTGCAGGTGAAAATCTGAAGGAAGTAGGATACTTCTGTTACTTAGGAAGCAGAATAACCAGTGATGGACGAAGCAAAGAGGATATAAAAAGTAGGTTGGCTCAGGCAAGGAAAGCATTTCTACAAAAAAGGAATCTGTTGACATCGAATATAGATTTAGGTATTAGGAAGTTATTTTTGAAAGCCTTTGTCTGGAGCGTGGCGCTCTATGGAAGTGAAACTCGGACTATTGGTGCAGCAGAAAAGAGGAGAATTGGAGCATTTGAAATGTGGTGTTACAGGAGAATGATGAAGATCAGATGGGTAGATAATCTTACAAACGAAGAGGTATTAAGACGAGTGGGAGAGGAGAGATGTTTCTGGCGACTGCTAATGAAGATAAGAGATAGGTTAGTAGGACACATACTAAGACACCCAGGAATAGCAAGCTTAGTTATGAAAGGAAGGGTCGAGGACAAGAATTGTAGGGGTTGACGAAGGTTAGAATATGTTAAACAGATTGCCTCGGATGTAGGGTGTGGTAGCTATGTAGAGATGAAACGATTAGCTCAGGACAGGGAGGCATGGAGTACTGCATCAAACCAGTCAAAAGACTGAAGACTCAAACAACAACAATAATGGCCAAAAGGTTTAAATAATTGGTGTTTGTACTGGATAAATTTTGATGGGAACCAAGTTTTCTGTATATTTTAAATGGCTTTAAATCATAGATTCCCTCGGAATGGTCATCTTATATCACGTCATATCATACGTCACATACCATTATATCACATCCCATCATAATCACATATCATATCATACATCATATATCACATCACATATCGTACTGTATATCACATCATATAATATATCACATCATATGACATACGGTATCATATCAAATCATATCATATCAGAATGGTTTTCTGCAGTTTCATTTAGGAGCTAGGAACAAGTGATTATCAGGTCTTTTTGTACTTTGTGTGGAATTTGTCTGATAGCCTGTGTTATTGTGATGGCCGTACAGTACCGTACAGCCCTAAGATTTGAAATAAGTTTCCCTCAGGAGTGAATATGGAAATACTCAGGCGGAAACCACTCCACTCATAGGATGGCCACTGTCAACACCGGGGACCGAACTCACATCTCCAGGCCAGGGTTATAATTCCTTGCTATTTGAGTTGAATCAAGATTGTATTCATTGTTGCCACTCAAAGTCACCATGTTTGCACAGCACTCAAACTGTAACGTATTATGGAAACTTAAGAGTTGACAGCTGGGATGATGGTTATTCAGGTCTCCAATGTTAGCGACATAACATATCCTATATCCTATATTTCAATGCGTTTTGAAGAACAACAATACATTTCCAATTCATGTAAACTGCATATTATCTAATAATGGTTATGTTATTGCAGCGTGATTTTACGATTACGAAAGTAAATATTTTTGTGGGCTGCACTGTCTCAGCCGAAAAATTGTCTTCAAAGAATAAATTTGTTTTATAGTTTAAGCAAGTCGACACAGACCATCGCTTGAACTCGTGATAAAGGACGTAACTGAAGCCTTCCGGTGGTATTATTGAGGGGGTATTACAAGCAGAGACGATCGCTTCGTGTCCATGGCTACCCAAGTTACCAGTCAAGAGTGTTTCCGGTGGTATTATTGAGGGGGTATTACAAGCAGACAGGATCGCTTCGTGTCCATGGCTACCCAAGTTACCAGTCAAGAGTCCTTCCAGTGGTATTATTGAGGGGGTATTACAGGCAGACAGGATCGCTTCGTGTTCATGGCTGCCCAAGTTATCCCCACTCCTACCAGTCATCCGCCCTTCCGGTGGTATTATTGAGAGGGTATTACAAACAGACTTAGGATCGGTTCGTGTCCATGGCTACCCAAGTTATCCCCATCCTTACCTGTCTTGAGACCTTCCGGTGGTATTATGAGTGCGTATTACAAGCAGAGACGATCTCTTCGTGACTATGGCTACCCAAGTTATCCCCACTCCTACCAGGCATGCGCCCTTCCGGTGGTATTATTACGAGGGTATTACAAGCAGACAGGATTGCTTCGTGTCCATGGCTACCCAAGATACCATTCAAGAGTCCTTCCGGTGGTATTATTGAGAGGGTATTACAAGCAGAGACGATCGCTTCATGGCCATGGCTACCGAAGCTATCCCCACTCCTACTAGTCATGAGCCTTTCCGGTGGTATTATTGAGTGGGTACCGGTATCAGAGACGATCGTTTCGTGTTGAACCCATAATTGCAAGGCTAGGTGCAAGTCAATTATCGCATTTAAAGAATTGAGCAGCGAGAAGGATTTATTTCGCTATAAAATGACACGCGCATGAGTGGAAATATTGTAAAATAAAATTAGAGGTGGCATCAATAATTTCTTTTACCAAAGAGAAATGTGTTTTTCGACTATTTTGTCGTACTACAAGCATGTCAGAAAGGGGAGACAAGTCTCCGCACGAATAAAAACACAAAAAAATAATGAAGTGGCTCTCCTTTGCTAAGTGATAAATGTTGGAAAATAAATATCAGAGAGAGAACTTATGATACGCGTATAACAAGAGTGAGTATAGAAAGAGTGTGCCAGGGTCATTTATCTATTCCAGCCAATTAAAATACAAGGAATTACCGCTCAGTAAAGCCACCTTTATAATTACATACAGTAATTACTTGAGGATGAAGCCTCCGTGGCTTAGGCGGCAGCACGCCAGCCTCTCACCACTGGGCCCGTGGTTCAAATCCCGGTCACTCCATGTGAGATCTGTGCTGGACAAAACGGAGGCAGACAGGTTTTTCTCCGGGTACTCCGGTTTTCCCTGTCAAACTTTCATTCCAGCAACACTCTCCACTATCATTTCATTTCATCTGTCATTCATTTAATCATTGCCCCAGAGGAGTGCGTCAGGCCTCGGCAGCCGGCACAGTTCATATCCTCGCCGCTAGTTGGGGGCTTCATTCATTCCATTCCTGACCCGGTCGGAGACTGGAAGCAGGCTGTGGATTTTCATTTTCAATTACTTGAGAATAATAATGATTGCAATTGAAAGAGCATATTATGACACGAATTTCCATACTTTTAGTTTTTAACAAGATGATCTACTGTAAATACTACGTAAAATGCACGAATAGAAGGCGAGCAATCCTGCCACGTAATTAAGAAAAGGACGCCACCAAGAAAGCGCAAATGTGAACATGGAAAGAAGAAGAGTGATCTCTCGTATTTAGAACGTCAAGCGAGCAACTTCACATTACGGCATCCAAAAATAGTGCAGAGTTCACATATTAAATTTTGGCGGGAGCTGGAGCTGAATATCTTCGCCGCGAATTGAAATCTGAGTTAAGGCAGAGTAGGCCTACTAGTGCTTCATTAAAAGAACTTTCCATACAAACCAGAGTGCACCTAAGAGGAACTTATTTTTTCGATAAAACAGAAATAGTACTCCTGCCTTTGATACTGTGTGGAGGGAAGACATTATCTACAAATTTCTTCGTATCAGGTTCGCTGTGGAGTGGCAAGACAAGGCTTGACCCTTGCCGGAGGGAAGATGACGTGAGAAAAGGGAACAGGCTTGGAGATAAAAGCAAGATTAGGCAACAAAGGAACGAATCCAATAAAATGTTTTTGTTATAAAAACTAACAAATTGAATTTGGGATACTTAATAACACAGTTTGTAACAGGGTAAGGAAGAGAATTACTCAAGGCTAAAGAATCCAAGATGTAAGAACAAACTAGCCTGGGTAATAAAAGAATTTAAACATTAAATTATAATTAAGATTGATGTGCTAAATATAGGTTATAACTCTAACAAGAAAAAATGCAGAAAGCATGACTAATAAAACGAATAAAGGGATCACAGTCTTGCTTGCGCTAAAGGCAAACGATAGTGTAGGCAAACAATTTGCATAAAAAACTAGCAAAGCAAGTTGCAACTACAACTTAATGCTATAATGCAAGGAAAAATGTTGATTAATGAACCAAAATTTCATACAAATGGTTTTAATTATTAAGGCACAACAAAGCTTACGGGGAGATATTTCAAAAAGCATTCTAAGATGCTGCAAGGAAAGAAACAAATAACGAATAGCTAGGCCACCCACCGAGGATGTACCTCTTGGCAAGAGATATATAAAACGAGTAGCCTACTAGACAAAGGCAGGGGGCTCACATGGCCACTTGAAGTTGCCACGCCAAATGAGGCAACAAATAGCTACAAAGTGTTAGCAGTAACTGCAACTACACAACTCATTTTTTGTGGTTAAGATGCCTCTTAAGTTAGGCAGAATAGGAGGCAAAGATAGCCTATATTAAGAACGTAATGAGAAATACACAACGAGTTCTTAAAATGCTAAGCAATGATTGGAGACAGCATAAAACACTAGAATTTGATTGCTCTTTATAAGTTGGGCGAAGCAGCCTTTAGCAAGAAATCCCATGTACAACAAATGGGAAAAAGAAGGACAAACAATTTTAAGTTTAGCTTAAAAGGTGGCTAAATATACCACTGAATTATTGACGCAGAAGTTAATTAATTGTAAATTCAAAAAAGGGAGAGGACACTTCAGTGAAACCTCAAATTACAAGAAGAAGAAAAAATAAGCAAATATTGATTACTTAAGTTAAGTGTTGGTAAATAGAGAATGGGAAAGAAAAATGGGGTTTGTTTTGAGTCTTTATGAGTTCATATTTTGGGTACCCAACACATATGGTTCACATTGAGAAACCAATATATTGAAACACACGGAAAAGTCACTCTTGAGTTTTATGTTGTTTGTTCGGATTAGTAATTAGCGGTAGTTCAATGTTGATAGGATTTTGATGAGTTTGCTAACTTAAATTCGTACAATTCAGAGACTATTGCTAGATTGAAATCACAAGTTTTAGGTTGAGTGGAATGGTTCAGTAAAGGAAATCCCTCGGCCGAGAGAAAATAGCTAGTTGTATTTTCAAGAAAAAACAGTAGAAAGTCTCTCGAAGAGTCAAAGGCAGACTTTCAAATTACTTCTCAGTAGATTATTATTCCCACGATGGGAGAAAAAAAGTTTCCCCAATTGACAGATTTAGCAGTGGAAAGCTTCATGATTATTCAAATTGTTATCTTACTCAAGCTAAGGCAAAGAAATGTAAGAGTTCCCTCGTTGAAAGCCGTTAGTGATTATAACCAGCATGTAAAGTTTTTTTTTCGGATTTGGTTACCGTATTTAAAATGTTAAGATTAAGAAAATTCACACAGGCTTCATAAAATGGTTGCTAAAAGCACTGAGTTTTGTACTTATCTTGTCGTCGTTGGTTGATGCAGATTTTCACGGCTAGCCGTTAAAAATGTGTTATGTCATGGCGACGATTTGGAAGCTCAGAACATCGTTGAGATGTATAGACTACTCCCTGAAGGACTACTCCGGTCGAAGCACTAACGTAGAATGGCAGTGTGAACTCAAGTGTGTATTCGAGTGACGGCAGAGGGGGAAAGGAGGAAGGAGACGGGGGTAACATACAGGAAACATAACAAAGAAAAATATTATAGACAAGAAAATTTCTTGTTCGTAAATGATGATCTTGGTGAGAAGGAGTTGTTGGTAGATACATCTATGGTGGTAACGGAGGTCTTTCAGCTATAGCATAGCTGGATGAGTAGTTCAACGCTTCAAACGCTGGCAATCGTACTGGTGTGAAGGTGCGTCGCTAGATAGCGTGGCATGGAGATGTTTGGTGTACATGAGCAGCAGAGATGAAATAAATAATTTCCTGGAATCAGGGACTAAAGACAGAATAAGGAAAATGCATAGAGAGAAGACAGAAATACAAATGAAGTCTCTGTTGGTGTTTACAAAGGAGGGAAGTAAGAAAAAACGTGAACAAGAAGAAAATCCCAAAAGTAGTGACAACTATTACAAACTATCATAAGCTGTATATTCAGGAGAATATACCACCCTGCAAACATCCTCCTTCTTCTTAATAGTGAATTCGGAACGAATCTCTGCCCGAATCTCCATCGAGAACAGCGCATCATATATCATCGTTAAAATACTTCAAGAAGATCCAGTGCATCACGAGCGACATTCTTCAAGCCGGTCTGACGTCATCACCTCAGCTGACCTCGAGTCTCGTCAGAGTGCCTTCGTCCACGTGCTGGAGCCTGGCTGCCATTTTGCAGTCGACAAAATATCACACTACAATCTTCGAGCTCACTTCACTGGTTTTCATCATTACTTCGATTTCATCGCCTGCAACATTACTTCACTCAGGCTCTCATCACCGCTTCAGTCGTCACAACAGCCAAGCATACTAGCATTTACAATACAGCTCGCAACTCCAACTTCACGTCGCACGTTCTACTGCACTGCCTGTGAGCGGTTGCTCACACAATACACAGCGTCCACAGTACGTAGCTACCTTCGTGCTGCATTGAAGTGGTTATCGTACCTGACTACCGCTTGTCATAGCAGTACTTTTCAACTTTATTTCATTCTCTGCCGCGTGACGTCACCATTCGTACTCCATTCACACACTCATACATCCATTCTACACTGTTCGTCTGGAGATATTCTCCCCTGACTTTCTCATACATTCTACCCACTACATTCATCACATTCATTTCACACACTCATACATCCATTCTACACTGTTCGTCTGGAGATATTCTCTCCTGACTTTCTCATACATTCTACCCACTACATTCATCACATTCATTTCACACACTCATACATCAATTCTACACTGTTCGTCTGGAGATATTCTCTCCTGACTTTCTCATACATTCTACCCACTACATTCATCACATCCATTTCATTGTTAGTCACCGGCTTCGCCCGCTCTTTTAAGGAGTGAACCCCATACCATTCATCACACCGTTTGCTCCGCTTAGTCACCGGCTTCGCCCGCTACGGTACCCACATCATTCCTTATACATCCCCACGCCTGGCCACCGGCTTCGCCCGCTCCTTCATACTTTCCATCTTACATTGTACATACATTGTGTCGCTTAGCCACTGGCCTTACCCACTATACTACTAAATACCCACATTCTCCTTCGCCATGGGCAAAGGCAAGGGCAAGACCACTCCACCCATCCCTCCTCCCCCTAAGCAACCACCCACCCGCTCCTCTTCTAGCACCAAAGGTGCCATTCCTAAAACGCAGACTTCTACTAACCCGGCCACCTCAACCACCCTGGGGACGCATCTGAATCTCCCACCGCTGGTCCCTAAAACTCCCAGCCGCTCTGAGAAACGCCCAGGGTCCGACACTTCAGACACGGAGGGGGGGGGGGGGCTCACCGCTCTCGTCAACGGGTCCATGAGGGCATGGACGAATCTCAAACCGCCTCCAGGCGCCATTGTAGCCCGCCACCCAATACTCCTTTTCTCCCTGCACCCAACGACCCCCGACTCCCCGTCACGGGACCCGTACCCAACTTTACCCTCGCTACAGTTGCACCACCATCCCTTCCTTCATCGTTACCTACCTACGCCTCCAAGGCCTCCGAGCCACAATATAAACATGTCTTCCTGTTCCGTGGTCACACCTTCTCCACGAAATACCAATTCATGGATCCACTTCGCCGCATACTCGGGCACTCCAACTTCTCCGCCACTGCAGCCACGAACGGTGTCTACGTGAAACGAACGACGACGCCACCGCCGCCGTGTTTCATAGGCCGGAAGTGGTGCAGCAACTCGGCCCACAGGTGATCGCGGAACCTCTCCGGGCCAGACAAAATCCCCCTACCCTTCCTCCTCCACAACGCAACCCGCACTTCTCGTGCGTGATTCGGGGCGTTGGAGCAGGTCGATGCACGCAAGGCATTTCGCATCAGGAGCGGACGGTCCCACGTGGATGGTTCGCATTCTCCTGGTGACACAAGCGGAAGTGGACAGGCTTCTGACAAATGGCGTCTACCTCTACCGGTACCACCATCGTGTGGAACCTTCCAAAGCTCCCCCCCAGTAGCCTTAAGATGCAACCGCTGTTTGGTTTACAATGGCCACACCACTGAGCAATGTCGTGCTTCCCCACGCTGTGGCCACTGCTCCCAGCCATCTCACACCACGAACAAATGTCCCAACACCGCCCTCCCAACTCGCTGCCACCAATGTCACGAGGCGCACCCCACACATTCACACAAATGTAAATCGAAACCCGCTCCCATTCCCAACCGCCTGGTGCATTCTTGGAATACACGGTACCTGAGATTATAATTTTCAATGTTTTTGCATGTTCTTTCCTTCCTCTTTGTCAGACACCAACAGTGATCTTCTGTTCTCTCTTAGGGGTTCAGGTCGCTTATATTTTGTATGAGTCTGTTCCAGATATATATTCTGTGACCCACCTAGCGTCACCTCGCAGCGAATCTCTGAAGCTCCTCAACTCTTCCTGGTGCTAGAGGACTTACTTATCCATTTGGCCACCAGATCCTGTTACCATCGCCAGCTATTTTCTCTTGGAGCAAGAGGACTACGTCTACTTCTTTACTCACCATGCTGCGCTAGTATCATCTGTTATCAACTCTTTGAAGACCAGCTCAGCAAGAGATCATTTTTTGTTACAATATTGGCAATACTTATATGTTCTCCTTTTGTCTCCTACCCCCCACTCTTTTCCCCTTCCTTGTACCCTCCGTGCTCCGTTGAGCAGCTCTCACTTCTCAGTCGGCAGTTGACTCGATCAGTTAAAGCTCTGCTCGAGCTACCCTCCTCAAACCAAGAGGCACACACTCTTCTACGCCATGTTGGCTAGGTAGTCATCAACGGAAACTTCGACTTCAACATGAAATCAAGATAAGTACCATTTTAAAAGTTTTAACCACATCTTCATGGTTTTAACTTCCACGTGCTTTTAATTATAATTTATAGACAGTGTGAAATTATTTACTTTGGGGCAAAAATCATTCTTCGTGGGATTTGCCATGTTGAGCTTTTGCTTGTATAAGCCAACCTTACTAAAAAAGAGCTTTTCTTAAGCTATTCAAACGAGAAATCCTCTCGCTACGTGGGATATTATCTAATACCCGCTGTCTATAATTATAAAGCTAGTTCCTCCGCTGGATTAACTTTGACTCCATTCTTCTATAAAGATCGTTCTGGAACTTTCCAGATCTGGTACTCTATCTGCGGGGCTTGCCGTCAGGTATTTTTCACTCACTTGTGAAAATACTAGTTAAAATGAGGAATCTTCCTTAATTTACTGCAATAGCTAACTTTCGTCCACCGTTGGGATGTTCTATGGCGCATTTAACTGTAATCCACCATTTTCTCCAGCAATAGACTCTCGCCTACCTAGTGCAACCAGTTCTTTCCAGCATTGTAAAAACTTTCTTTCTCATAAACTTCAGTGTTTCTATAGTGAACTTTGCATCCACCTTTATAGACTACAGTGATAACCAGTGCTTGCTCCACGTTTCTACCGCGTCGCGTTCGTCCGTTTACATTAAATACGGCCATGAACATTGATCCTATATCCCAATGATCTTTCCTCAACCTTCTACTAACAACCATTATTAATAAAATTGTAACTTTCTATAAGGCGTCACTCACGAAGTGCCCTTCCAACTTTGCTAGTTTAACATTAATTAAATTCTGCATAATTGCTTGTGTGATACAAGTTTTAAATCACATTGTTCCTTTCCTATAATCAGGGAAAACATTTCTTTAAACTCTTGAGCGAGTCATGTTCAGGTTTCACGAAATGGAAACTGTCCCATTTGGCTCGTGATTTCTAATTAAACATAGGAAGTCTAGAACCTTCTTGTTGATTACCTCTTCAGGTTTCACAGTAAGTGACCTGCCCTCTTTTGTATAATTCTCATATAATAATTCTGTATAAATATAAGAAGTTGTAGGAACTTCTATCTTATTTTTTATGTTTTTATTATTGTTATTTTCGAAGTTGTCACTTTCTCTAGAACATTCTCTCAAGAATTTCTTAAGGTACACTCTTTGTACTCCAATTCACGTTCAAACTTTAATTGCTTCATTGTTTATTTGTTTAAATCTTATAAAGATTTTAGAAACATGTAAGGTTTGAAACCTTGTAAATTGTCAATTGCCTGGAGCAAACGTTTAATGTTGAGAGGTCTGCGACCCTATTTGTTGAAAAGTTTAAATGAACTATGTTTGTCCAAATTATATTACACGCTTGTTAATTTCCTCAAACTTCTTTAAATTGTTAAATAAATTAAATATTTGTTTTTGGATTCATCATTTCTCTGATACTACAGTTAGGCAGGATCCTGGCTTTCCTAGCTCTTCCTAGGTTTATGCCCTCGTTCATACTCAATGAAGCTTTTACTATCTGTCTGGCCAGACCATCACCCTTCCCTATAGTACTTTTATTCGTGCTTGGGAGGAAATACACTAAAGCCTTTCTCTGGCAAACTGCCCAAGTCTTAGCTGCGGTTCCCGTCAGCTTCGACCAAGCTCGTACCCACTTTAGGTATCCGAGCACGGATTTGCGGTGGCAACCGCTTCTAAATGTATTGAAAGTCAAATTCATAACTTTTGTGGGACTCTCCTCCTATTTTTCTATCCTTCTTTTCCAATCCCAAATCTACTTCCTTCTCTTAATCATCTTCCCTTGGTGGGTGGGTTATTCCTCAGCCAATAAACTACCCACCGCCCCTAAACAGTTGCACCCATTAAGTCCATAGATCCCCCCACCCCTCAAGCGCAATCACAGTTCCCTTCCCCCTCCATAGAAGACCTCATCCGCTTCATGGTGGTATCCATCCATAACATCCTCCCCTACCAACGACCACTCATACTTACACAACTCCAGATGGCGGCTCAGCAGATATTCGGAGTATGCTTCCAGCCGTCATTCTCGGGGCCGTTAGCCCACTTCACCTTCTTCCCCCACCCCCGCGTCACCGCCGTATAACCCCCACATGGCAGCGCAACCTACAAGACAACGACCTCCATGGCATATCTCCATACTCTTCCATAATGTCTGCTCCTTTCACGCACGTCGTACCCTACTTAGCCATACCCTCGCCACTCATCACATCGACGTCGCTCTCTTGAACGAGACCTTCCTCCGTGGAGTTGACCATGCGCTCCTCCCGGGCTACACTCTCCTTCGAGCTGATCGCCCTCACAACCTAGGTCGAGGCGGATCCGCCCTAGCTTACCTCCCACGCTATCCCATCAGACACCACATTCCCCCACCCCACCCCCTTCATTTTCCGGAAAGCTTTATCGCCACGGTCTACTTCCCATCCCGAGTTCTCCATCTCGCCACAATTTACACCTGTCCTCGCCATCCCCTACCTAAAGTTTTCATAGCTCACGTGGCTGAAACCTTCCCTCATTTCCTCATAATGGCAGACTTAAACCTCCACGACCGCTCGGCCCGGGAACTCCGCAGTCTGGATATATATCTCAACCACATTAACGCCTCGCTGGTTCCCCTCCCTAAGCCCACACGTCCCTCCTCCCAAACTACCCCTGACGCTGTAATAGCGCATAACTCGCTACTCCATTTGGTGCATGTCACCGTCCTCCCCCTCATCGGGGGTGATCATGCCCCAGTTCTTCGGCAGTTCGAAGTTCCTACTCGTAACACCCCAACACCACCACTTCGGTTGGTACAGAACTTTTGCGCGGCCAACTGGCCGGCCTACCGCAATTACATTTACGAACGGTTGCAGACCAACACTCAGCCCTTGAGCTCGCAATCCTCTGTAGATGCATACACCAAACATCTCCAAGACACCTTACAACAGGCGGCACAGTGTCATATTCCCCTTACCCTATACACCCCTTCCCGACCCCCCCATCCCCCCTAAGGCCCGACGCCTCCTCGCGCTTTCCCACTCCTATCACGCAACATTTCTCCGCACCAGGGATCGCTATTTCCTACAAAAGCATCGCCAGACACTACGACATGTAAAGTCTTACATCGAGGCCCATAAGTGGCTCGCTTGGCATAAGACCTGCTCAAGGCAGAACGGCGTGTCTCCCTCACTCACCAAGTTCTGGCGCCATCTCAACTGCCTCACGGGTAAATCTACTCCTATGTCGTACCCCATCATTTACAACGACACCGCACCACCAGACGATCCTGCCAAGTTGACCATATTTGCTAATAGACTTGCTCGCGTCTTCCGCGATGCACCTCACCCCACATTCACATACGACGAAGACGAATTCATCGCCACAGTGCCTCTACGCCCACACCTACAGCCTTCAACCACACACGCCTTCTCGCCACACCCTCTTGATGTCCCTATCACTGAACTGAACATCTCCATAGCTCTCTCACGCACGACCAATACCGCCCCTGGTCCCGATTCCATTCGCTATCGGCATCTCAAGGAGGCACCTCCATCGTTTCTCACAGCCTTAACTTATCTATACAACCATCTTCTTCGCACCGGGTTCTACCCCACACCCTAGCGCCATGCCACGATGCTTCTCTTTCCTAAACCTGACAAGCCCCTCTCCTCCCCTGATTCTTACCGTCCCATCTGCCTCACCGCTGTCCTCACGAAAACCTTCGAGAAAATCCTCACCAAATGAATCCACACCCATCTCCGTCACCACCAGCACCTTCCCCTCTCACAATGTGGCTTCAGACCCCATTTCTCCGCTCAGGATCAACTCCTCCGCCTCTCCGCCATGGTAGCGGAAAACTACAACCGTCCCGCTCCTACTTTATTTATCGCCTTCGACTTCGAGAAAGCGTTCGACACGGTCTGGCACGACGCCCTAGTCGTCAAACTACATTACTTCGACCTCCCCCATACCTACATCCGCTTTCTAAACACCTTCCTCCGGAACCGCACCGCAAGCATCACCGTCAATGGCCACTACTCCCACCCAATCCCCTTCGAACATGGCGTCCCACAGGGCTCCGTCCTTTCCCCCCTTCTCTACGTCTTATTCGTCGCTGACATCCCCCAACCCTCCCCTCCCATGCAACTTCTACAGTTGCACAGTTTCCCACTGTACAACACATCAACACCCACGTCCAGCCCTACCTCGATCTCTTCACCTCCTGGTGTGGCAAATGGCATCTGCGCCTGAAATCAGAAAAAACACAGACCATCCTATTCCGCCCACGCAGGCGAGCTCTCGCCCCAACCCGTAATCCCGCGAATCTCAATCTTCAACTCCATCACCGCCGCTTAGTCCCCACCCCTACCGTACGATACCTCGGCCTCCTTTTTGATCAATTCTTCACCTTCCGCCCCTTCTTTAAATCCAAACTCCCTGTGGCACGAAAGCGGGCGTATCTTCTCCGGCGTCTGGCTGGAGCAACCTGGGGACTGAATGAGAAATTACTGCCCCATACTTACAAAGTACTCATCCGCACATTTTCGGTGTACGGCCATCCTGCGTGGGCTGGATTCCCAGACTGCCCCCTTCGTCCATTTCTCTCAATGGAGCGCCGCCTAGTCCGCGTTGCGATGAGACTTCCATTCACCTACCGCACAGTCGACCTCGTTGACAGAATGCCACTGCCTCCACTAACGACATACGTCGAGCTACTACAACGCCGCTATCTCAAACGGGCGCAGGCAACCAACAACCCCATTGTGTGTCCTCTCCTAAACAAGCCGCTTCGTGCCCCGGTACGTACTAAGCTCGGCATCTACAGCCTCAGGGCACTACTTCCAGCACCCGACTAACAACCTAGTCTCCGATTATTTTGCTTATGACCGCCACTCCACTTTGCACTGACGGCATCTTCGCCGGATTGGAAATAGCGACAACAACCATATTTCTCAACACAATCAATTAATTCAAATAACAAAACAAAAAAGAAACAAAAAGCCTTCAACATCTTCACCTTCACACACATTGACCGTCAAATTTCACATCGTTGACATCATCACTCCTCATTTACCCATTCAATTCATCCGTTTTCAACCCCCCTCCCCCATCTCAACTTGTTAAATCGCCACCATCCTCACATCACCAGCTATGCGTTTCTTCTTCTTTCTTTCTTTCTTTCTTTCTTTCTTTCTGTTTTCTTTCTTCTTTCTCTCTCGCTCCACCAATACCACTCTCGCATCTCAACAAACATCATTCATTACTCCCTTCTCATCGACATCATTTGATTTCCTCAAACTACCAGCTATATAATTCTTTCTTCCAGTCTCTTTACTACCATAACACTCCCCTTCTCATCTCACCGCACATCTTTCAATACTCCCTTCTCATCACCATCATTCATTAAAAAAAACTTTAAAAAAAATATAATAATAAAACAAAACAAAAAAACATCACCTTATGATCTGGACTTAAACACAGCCCCCCTTTTCTTTTTCCCCAATAAACTTTAAAATTCATATTAATCTCAGAGCGAGCAATAGAAGTTCCTTCGACTACTTTGGCAATTGCGGCAGTTGTTTCCGTGGTTTCCGCGTTTTCTTTGTTTCATCAAAATTTCCGACATTTAAAATTATACATACGCACAATGAAGCAGTCACCCTTCTCCTCCACATCCCCCTTCCTGCATCTAACTCTCCCTTCTCAAAACAAAACTTCGCCCCCCGCACCCTTCTCCAAATTTCCCCAGCAATGCCCCAACCAAAATTCTCACACACTTTCTTCCAAATCCTAAAACCAAATCCACCCATCACCAAAATTTCCACCTCTCCTAAACACACTAACCCGTTGGCCCGAAGAGACGGCGAAACCGCCTAAGGGAGCCCGCCGCCGCAGGGGCAATCGCCATGCGGCGGAATGAAACGACTGCATATATATATACCCTGCAAACACATCACCACAAGCACCACCAATTACTCTCATCTCATAATACATAATCATCCACTTCTCAAAAAGAAAGAAAAAAAACAATCTCTCCAACTTTTGAACCTCATAACCCACTCTAACTTCCAAACTTATAAAATCATAAAATTTTCCAATCTCTTACAAAACCATTAAAATTAAAATCTCAAAATTCAAAATCTAACGCCTCAACCTACAATAGTACAATGAATAAAAGAGCAATTTTCCGACATACTCCAAAATTTCAAGACTTTAATCTTAGCCAAGAGGTCATATCATTTCTCCTTCTCCAAATTACACAATCCACCACCACCCTTCTCCTATAACTCTCAACCTTCCAATCAATCCCCTCCTCTGGCCCAAGAGATGGTGCGGCCATCTCTAGGGGCCCGCCCAACCTCGTTGGGTGGGAATGAAATGACCCCTTTATTATTATTATTACCCTGCAAACCGATGGCGAAAAAAATTCATTCCGAGCTCAGCTATTGAACAGGTCAGACGTCGCTACTCCGAGCTCCGCGCGAACCGATGCCAAGCTGATTATCCACCTGCCACGTCGCTCCATCATCGCTGCCACCGAGTCTACAGCTATCCTATAACCCTCTTCCGATTCCCAATTCAAACCAACAATCCCATTACAACCGCTATCCATTATTAAGCCATTTCCCGCACCAAGCCATTATTGCCCACCCTCCCACCTGCCATACTATCCACGTCAAGAATATCATATCACCCTCGAGTCATAGCCAAGTTTAACTCATCCCTCCATCCCCCCCAGCAGCCAATAATTAATTAATTAAATAATTAATTATATTAACCTAAAACCAGCACGTTCATTGTCCCGGCCCATCCGCATAATAACTGGAAACCTTGTAACGGTTTGACTGGTGCTTACTTGCACTTTGAAATATTTACTCTGCCTAAGATATGTTGTTTTAAAGGGCGCCAAGACCCCAACGCTATGTTGAAATCTAAATTTATATTTTACAACATCTAGCTCCGGTAGAACACCTTCAAGAATCGATTCACTCAGATCGTGGTATGATTTGATCATTAACCCAACAAACAATTGTATCAGGAGAAGGAATTGGTCTATATCTAATGCTGCCTACTGAAAGCAAAGATTGCATGGTTAAAAGAAATGAATTTATTATATAAAACAAGTTTTGCAAAATTAATAATAATAATAAGATTAAAATTTAAATTGGGGCGTTTCGATTAGAATATTACCGCTAGAAAATTACGTGAAAACGGACTCGGATAAATTACTGATTTTATTCTTAATCCCCAGCTATGAAGTTACTGAATACTGAATATAAAACAAAGAGAAACGAGAGATTGCGTAGTTCTGCGTCATTCGCGCTTACCACTGGAAATTGCCAAAGCATTTCCCTCGTACTGGATGATGAAGAGAGGTTCCCACTGTCTCCTGGACGTCGTCATCTTCCTCGTTAGTTGATGATATCCTGGTAGATTTGATAACTTTATGGTCCGAACCTCGGAGCCAAACACTCGTACAACCACACTGGTTACGTTTTACAAAGATAGTCCTCTACTCCACGGCGCGTCAAATGATATATGCACTCGTCGCATCCCCACTCCGGTGCCGACTTCCACCTAACGTGGTCCTCACTGATTGGCTGTGCCACCCCGCTACTCCCCTCCTTAGGCTCAATACACACGGCGCGCGGATGATGTCGTTTGCCGTTCCAGACAATTTCACCTTTTCTTGACGTTGCAACCCAGGCTTGCGGCATGCTTCTTTACAAGAATAAGCCTGTATCTGAATTCCCAGTGAGTCATCTCTCTCATAATACCCTAACTGACAAAACTCCGTAAAATTCCGTAATTATATAATTTTCTAGGATAATGTCGTTCGTAATAATTTGCTTGATAGTGTTTTCTAAGACATAGAAAACCTATCTGTATGCTTATAATTTTATAAAATGCTCCAAAAAATACCTTAATAATAATAATAATAATAATAATAATAATAATAATAATAAGTTAATAATAATAAATTAACATGAAAAATTCTCTTGGCTGAACAATTTGCCGCGTAAATAAATATAGAATGGCTTCCTAATGACTTATGCCAGTGGCATAAAATCCCTCGAAAAACACGTTACATATTCGCCTCGGATCATTGGATGATTTACCGTGACGACGGTCCATTATCCGATTATCCCAGACACGTTAATAATCCCCATCCAAAATACATATTACATAAATGAAATCACCCTAAATTACAGATATATGCACTCATAATTTTTCTTTACGCACTTTGCGTCAAAGTTTGTTGTCACTATGGATTGCACTTTGCAACCAGTCCAATGTTTTTCATATAGAATAATGTTCCACGGATATTTCCGCCTCTCAAATTTCTCTATGTTGGAAAAATAGACATAATTACTGTGTGAGCCCTATGTATATAAGATGTCACATCACACGCATCAAGGTTGTTCTGATATATGTATATCACCAAAGAACTTCCTAATTTCACTGGAGGTTCCTTCCTTATGGTGAAATTTAATCTCTCTTATCACTGAGCACACGATCACACTATTGTGGCAGCGCATCGTGACCATAATACTTAATCTCTCTTTATAACGGACGAAATTAATATTGACTTCTGAAAAAAAAACAGTAAATGCGCATTACATATAACACCAAATATTTCTGTGCCGTAATCGCCCTGTCTTCTTAAGTTCCCGTGGACCATATTCTACTTAATACTAGTTCTCAACACAGACCAGTTCTCCTCACAAAAATAATACCCTTGTACAAATTACCCTAAATTACTCACTTACAAATCTTACATGGCGAGGCCGTAAACAGAAATCACGTGTGCTGTAATGTATGAGTTTCATGAAGGACTGTCTCGCCTTCTGATGGCCCATCCTTTGTCTCGTGGACGCCTTAAGCAAAAATACCCTGTTCAAGCGCTCACCCATCTCTTGGAGACAACTGGGAATTCACCAGCGCTACCAAATTCTGGCCTTGGTGTATCGAGACATTTTAGTGCTCAAGAGCATCCGACAATCCCGTCATATTTCCCTGTACCTTAAAAACTCTCAAATACTTACATACTACCCCCCCCCCCTGTGTGACTTCTGATACGCCTGCCTGGAAGACCATATCTTCCACGCACCAAATACCACACTTACTCATTTGATAGGCTGGCTCGCCAGCTAAACACACTTACTTTATGACACAAACTTAATGTCATCACGTTGCTCCACTAGCATATTTCTCAGTGTCTGTAACGATGCCCTGTTGCTACTGTCCACACATGCACATATTAAAATACCGTCCTCTGCTTTAACCACAGGATAATCCCTACATAAATTAGTGTCCCTCGATAGCATGTCTGCAAGAATGTTATCTTTACCTTTAATATATTTTACTGTGAATTCGTATTCCTGCAGAGCAAGAATCCACCTACTAACTCTGTTAGAACTGAGTTTACAAGTCCTCATATATAGTAATGCATGGTGATCTGTATGGATCTCAAATTTCCCCCCTACTAAATACATTCTAAATTTCCCTAAACTGAAAACAACACCTGAAAGCTCTCAGTAATCGTGTATCTTTTCTCTGCTGCTGTCAGTCCTCGCGAGGCTAAAGATACAATGCACAGATTACCCTCATCATCTTTCTGACATAATACTCCAGCAATGCCTATATGTGAAGCATCTGTCATAACCACATATTCCTTATCTTTTAAAGGATATATCAGCACTACAGCTTTCTCAAAACCTTCCTTCAGCGCTCTAAAAGCATGTTCATGCTTGGACTCCCAACTCCACCGAGTCCCACTTTTAAGCAATTCCCTGAATGGTTCTACCAACCCTGAGTATTTAAGAACGAACCTCCTGAAAAAGTTGCAAATTCCCAGGTATGTTTTTAACTGTTTAACATTCTGTGGCACCTCTGCGTTAAGTATCTTATTAACCCTACTTTCTTCTGGTGTAACACCTCTACTCGACACTCTATGACCTAAAAATGTCACTTCTGACTGACAGAATGACGACTTAGACAGCTTCAAAGTGAACCCTGCCTGATCTAACTTCTGAAAAACTATATCTAAATGGCGTAGATGCTCCTCAAAACTGCGTGAACTAATTACCATATCATCAATGTAAATGGTTACAAACTCTCCTGTGTCATTCCCTAATGCGATGTTTAAAGCCCTAATTAAAGCTGCTGAACTACTCTTTAACCCATAAGGTACCCTGCAAAACTGATAAAGGTTATATTTATGACTAAAAGCTGTAAATGGTCTATCTTCGTACATAAGTGGCACTTGCCAAAAACTGGAACTCAAATCTACACAAGTGAAATACTTCTTCCCCTCAAATGTTTGCATTAATTCCTCTATTGACATAGATTTCAGCTGATCTGAACTAATTCTACTTTTAACCAAACGAGCGTCTAAACAAATACGAACTGAGCCGTCGGCCTTGGGTACTGTGATCAAAGAATGAACATAAGGACTGTTAGAGTGCTCAATAATCCCTTCTTCAAGCATCTGGTTAATTTGTGCCTCAACTGCACTCTGATAAGCGAAAGGTACAGGATATCTATGTCCTGTGAATACTGACCTATCAATAACGTTCAATGAATGTGTATAGCAATTGGCCATACCAATGCGATCCTCAAAAACTCTCCTATTACACAATAACACATCATAGAGCCGAACACATTGTTCCACCTCTATATTTCCCTGAAATGCAGCATCACGTAACGAGTCCTCTAGACTACCGTTCGTAATCACACTGCCCACAAAACATGGAGAACCCCGCTCTACGGCTGGCGATATCTCATTTAAAGTGCAAATCACACCTACAACACCATTTCTCTGAATATGGTCATTGAACGCTACTTCTACTTCAGAATCACCCCATTTAAATTTCAAACTCCCTACATCATAACATAAGTTACCAGACACTCTACTTAGCCACTCTGAACCCAAGATAACACTGAATACTAAATTTGGAATTACAAGACAAATCTGCTTTTCTATATGATTATTAATTTTAATGTCTACTAAAACTTGCTTAGAAATTACTTTAGACCTCTTCCCAACAGCTGTGATAACAAAAGTGCTTTTAATTGGCATCTCCTCAAAATTTACTCCAGTTCCTTTCATTTTATCATAAAATGCACTACTTATGCAACTCTTCATACAACCACTATCAATTAAAACATCTGTGTACGCCTCGGACACGTTAAATTTAACTATGGGGCTCTTACTAACCACTTCCTGAATAATACCTTCATCATTTAGTTCATGTAATAATTCATTTTTTACATTTAGGTCATAGGGTTCCTGTATAATTGTATGGACAGGGCATGCTACAGACTGAGATTCTGACCTTACTTCGCAGCCTGGTTCGCGTTTAAAGAACCGCTACAGCTAGCTGTAGTACTACTAACTACTGCACTGGTCTGGTTGTTCTGGGCTGTGTTGTCATTGTTTGGCTGTATATTACTACCACTAGGCTGTCCTCTTCCTTGACCCCTATTCTGGTTGTAATTATTGTCATTATAATTTCTTCCTTGATTTCCCCTGAAATCATTACTTCTCCCTTGATTTCCCCTGAAATCATTGTTCCTCCCTTGATTTCCCCTGAAATCATTGTTCCTCCCTTGATACTGATTACCATAGCCATTTCCTCGGTTCTGATTTAGCTGATTATTATTATTATTATTTCTATTTTGAGCGTTGGCCCCTTCGCCACCGTTCCCTTGAACTTCCTGATGCCTGGCTTCATTAGGCCTATTTTTATTATTACCCTGGTTCCTATTGAAATTGTCCTCATAACCCCCTCTCCCTAGTGCATCAAATGTGCTTAACAAATTTTCTACTTGTGATATTGTCTTTACATTCTGGATACAGGCAGCCTCCTTGATCCTATAGGGAAAGTGCCTAAGTAGCAACCTCACCACATCACTTTCCTCCTTCAAGCCATCCAGATATTTACAGACTAATACCTGCCCTAAAAAGTATTCGGTCACGGTGGAGCTTTCTTTAGGGTTATATTTACCACACACTACTCCCTCACGATGCTGCGACTGAATAACCTCATTCCAGAACTTTTCACAGAATTTCATTTTAAAATCATTCATATCAGTAAACTTGTCTCTGTAGACAGCAAACCAATTCCTCGTTTCCCCCACAAACACTTGTTCTAAAATTTCAACTACTTGGCACCACTCAATACTACCATTTTCCAACCTCTCCCCGAATTTATTTTCTATAGTATTCATGAACTCCATTGGGCACCCCTGTCGATTGCTGAACTTACCCAGTTCTACCTCCCTGTGTGTGCTATTCACACAAACTGGCCTATTCTGACTATTTTCTTGCCTGACCCTAGCTTTTAATTATAATTCTAATTCTGCGATTTTCTCCTCCGCCTTCCTCTCAATACTGTTTACTGTTACTTTAATGTTTCCTTCTGATTCTTCTACTTTATCATATAGCTTTGCTTGTTTCTCCTCAATCTTGCTAATGCTCTCTCTCTATTACTCTCTCTTAAATCATTTACTTCTGCAACTATTTGTGAGTGGACTTTCTCAATTCTACACCCCCCCAGCTGTTCCTTAACCTCTTTAGTTGCTACCTGAATTTTGTCAATTTCTCCCCCCAATTGTTTTTTGACCTGCTGTGTTTCCAGTTGCACCAGTTCTTTTAAATTTTCAGCCTGTGTACTGATTCTAATTTCTAACTCCTCCTGTACTTTTCCTAATTTTCTGTCTACATCTGCAATAATCTCTTCCATCACCCCCTTGATCTCACCTCTAATCAGTTCGAATTTATCACTAATTTCCCTACTATTTTGTTCTAATCTGGCGTTTAAGGCATCTGTACTTTCTTTATTTTCCCTACTGTTTTGTTCTAGTTTAGCGTTGTTTTGTTCTAATTAGGCGTTTAAGGCATCTGTACTTTCTTTATTTTCCCTACTGTTTTGTTCTAGTTTAGCGTTGTTTCGTTCTAATTTGGCGTTTAAGGCATCTGTACTTTCTTTATTTTCCCTACTGTTTTGTTCTAATCTTGCATTATTCTGTTCTAATTTTGCATTTAAGGCATCACTACTAACTTTGTTCTGATACATAAACTCGAGAAGTAAAGTTTTTAATTCTGGTTGGCCGCCTACACTCCCTGTTTCAGTATCGGGAATTACCTCCGCTATACCGGTACTACCATCACTCGACATACTGCTCGTATCATCACTCTCCAGTTGATGACCACTACGTAACCTCATCTGTTTTTCTTTCTCATCCCCCATAATGATATACACTGATAAAGACAAATAACCCCCCAAAATACAGGCACAGAAATATATACCCTTCTCCTTCCACAAATGTTATTAGGTTTTCAGCCCCAAGTTGTCGGCGACAATTGTAACGGTTTGACTGGTGCTTACTTGCACTTTGAAATATTTACTCTGCCTAAGATATGTTGTTTTAATGGGCGCCAAGACCTCAACGCTATGTTGAAATCTAAATTTATATTTTACAACATCTAGCTCCGGTAGAACACCTTCAAGAATCTATTCACTCAGATCGTGGTATGATTTGATCATTAACCCAACAAACAATTGTATCAGGAGAAGGAATTGGTCTATATCTAATGCTACCTTCTGAAAGCAAAGATTGCATGGTTAAAAGAAATGAATTTATTATATAAAACAAGTTTTGCAAAATTATTATTAATAATAATAAGTTTAAAATTTAAATTGGAGCGTTGCGATTAGAATATTGCCGCTAGAAAATTACGTGAAAACGGACTCGGATAAATTACTGATTTTATTCTTATTCCCAAGCTAAGAAGTTACTGAATACTGAATATAAAACAAAGAGAAACGAGAGATTGCGTAGTTCTGCGTCATTCGCGCTTACCACTGGAAATTGCCGAAGCATTTCCCTCGTACTGGATGATGAAGAGAGGTTCCCACTGTCTCCTGGACGTCGTCATCTTCTTCGTTAGTTGATGATATCCTGGTAGATTTGATAACTTTATGGTCCGAACCTCGGAGCCAAACACTCGTACAACCACACTGGTTACGTTTTACAAAGATAGTCCTCTACTCCACGGCGCGCCAAATGATATATGCACTCGTCGCATCCCCACTCCGGTGCCGACTTCCACCTAACGTGGTCCTCACTGATTGGCTGTGCCACCCCGCTACTCCCCTCCTTAGGCTCAATACACACGGCACGCGGATGATGTCGTTTGCCGTTCCAGACAATTTCACCTTTTATTGACGTTGCAACCCAGGCTTGCGACATGCTTCTTTACAAGAATAAGCCTGTATCTGAATTCCCAGTGAGTCATCTCTCTCATAATACCCTAACTGACAAAACTCCGTAAAATTCCGTAATCATATAATTTTCTATGATAATGTCGTTCGTAATAATTTGCTTGATAGTGTTTTCTAAGACATAGAAAACCTATCTGTATGCTTATAATTTTATAAAATGCTCCAAAAAATACCTTAATAATAATAATAATAATAAGTTAATAATAATAATAATAAATTAACATGAAAAATTCTCTTGGCTGAACAATTTGCCGCGTAAATAAATATAGAATGGCTTCCTACTGACTTATGCCAGTGGCATTAAAAAAAACTCGAAAAACACGTTACAACCTAGAACGTCTGGTATTTTCTTGGGCGAGCCAAACTACGTTTCATTGGGTCTACAACAGTATTGACTCCATTCATTCATTCATTCTCTCTCTCTCTCTCTCTCTACACTTCCACACAGTACACGACATGAACGCAGACAACTTCTGGGCAAATCTCGGTGCCTCTTCGGCCGGAGACTTGAACAGGGTATACTGCAGTTCACCACTTCCCACACCGGCCCACGGCACCTTTCCCGTGTTCGATTACGGAACGTGGTTGTTCTACACATCCCCTACACGCCGAGCACCGAAAGGTACATTGATTGTTATTCGCCCGCCGAGCAAACAACATCTGCACGCCATCAGAGAGGCAATAGCCTAATCAATGTGCTCTCACCGTTAGCTCGCTTCATCTCCGTAATTGAAAAGCTGCATAACCACATGATCACAGTCACTCATACGAAGGACATACGTCTCCCATGCATCAGGAGGCCTCTCCTGAGCCATCCAGGTATTCCATCGCACATGCTCCTAAGCCCTCTTCCCATATACGAACACTCCAAGGAAACTCAAACCGATCCATGCCAGTCCTCAAACTCAGATCCTAACCAATCCTCGCTATCAGACCAGTTCACTCAAACCATCCCAATCCCGCCACCTATGCCTATATACAAGAACACTAGGAACATCCAAACAGATCCCATTGACATTCAGCACGAATCCATACAAACAGAACCAGACCTTGATACCAGATTCATACAAACACGTTCATTAATCACGAACAAGAAGCAAACACAAAGCCATTCAAACCCTCAGTCTACAGCCCAATTCAACAGAGGAAACCAGCCCTGACACCCACAATGCAGAAACTTCCCTTCTCCTCCCTCAGACACGGTGGCTTCACTACCACAACAAAGTACACGGGCGACTAGACGTCCCCCTCCCCACACGCTACTCTAATCATACAGTATTACAACTGCCAAAGAATCCATCATAATTCCGCGAACTGCCCTTATAGCACCCGCTGCAACAGATGTGGTGACTCACACCCAGGCCCGACGAGAGGGAGGGGCAAACGGGGCTGTAGCCCTGGGGCCCGGTCTTGCTGAGGGGCCCGCGAGAGTAGAAAAACCTAGAGTGTACAATTTTACGTATTTGCCAACAAATTCGACATTTTATGATATTCAGTTCATCTGAATCAATAGAATATGCTACAAAATACTATCAAGATGAACATCGCTTATATTTTATATCATTCTACTCAACAATGTGTATTCATGTACTGAAAATATAGTGTATAGGTACATTTTTGCTGGTTTTAGCTTGCTGATAGCAATGCTATTACATGTTAATGTTAGGTGGTAACTCAGCGCTGCAGTGGTGAATACATGCACTGCTAGGAGGAAAGTGTCGATACAGAGAACGCCACGATTGAGTAGGCTTTATCAAGACCGACTACAATATATCAGACCGAAATACGACAATCGAGCTATCGAGTAACTGTTGTTTGCTTATTTTTGTTGATCAGATAGAAGGGCTTCTACTGCCAGGAATTCGTATAAATAGTATATATCTCGAGTGATCTCGTACTGTTTATCATGTTAATAGCGTACCATAGGTAGTGTAGTACATTGCGAATAATAATAAATACCGGTACCGTGTAATGTGAGAAGTGTTGTGATTGTCATGAAACGAGTTGCACATGCTCTTCATATTTTCGCAGCCAGAGAAATAGTAAAGTTTCCACTGTTTATAGGGAGGAAAGTTTCTAAATAACATTTCAACTCGACCAAATTGCCGCTAAGCTACATTAATGTATCTTCGCAAAGTTCGAATTATAGTACACTAGCAACCCGCCCCTGCTTTGCCCGGCAACAGTTATGAATGCATTACATGATAAGCGCTTTTTTTCCCCTAGCTAGCTCGTAAACTACTGTCCCCTCAGTAATTGAAGGGAGATTGTTGGCAAAAATGAAAGCGTAAAAACACTTATAGTGGGCGATGTATTGAAGAAAGAGATATGCTCTCGTGGATATTTTGTTTGAACTTTTCATGCATAACTATTCTTACACTCGTAGTATAGGCCTATAGATATTTTTAATGGTTTGCCCAGCGTAAGCTTAAAAGTCGCACGGACGCCAGGTTTTTTTCTTTTACTTTTTCACTGAAATTGTTAGTGCTTGGCTTCCTTTGATCATAAATAAATTATTTTCAACAGAAACCTTCCTCGACATATCCTTTACAGAATGGTGAAAACCGCATCAAAATCTATCCAGTGGTTCTCGAGATTACCCATGACATCCAAGAATCGAGGACTTTGTTTTATACTAAGTAGAGATAATATTGTAAAAGGCGTTGAACTTGTTCTTGTGATGAGAGAGAGTAAAATTTTCGGTCAGATACAACAGAAACGACATTGCCAATTTACAATCAACAAAATTAGTACATTCCAAAAAAAGTAAATTAAAAGAATGCACAAAGTTTTTTTAGGGGCCTTTAAAAATAAAAACGCGAATTTGATATTTACACAATGTCATGGGACGATAAATACGGAGGGGGCCCGCAAGTGATAGCCCTAGGGCCCGTACTTGCTCTCCACGGCCCTGCTCACACCACCATTCTGCTTTCACGGTACAACGTGATAAGCCTAAGTGTAAGGGAGATCACGCGGCCTCTTATAATGGATGTCCTTTCATCAAAACAGCTATCCGGCAAAGGCAGTTGCAACGTAGACAACGCTCAAACACATCCATTCCAGCCCTCATGTCTTTACCGCGAAACCCCTCCTCCTACACCGCACGCCACTGCTCTAACACAGCTGTTAAGCTTGCTTCAACAGCTTACAGCCATAGCCACGTAAATTCATTAACTCGAACCCGGAGCCGAACTCTCAAATACATTTAAATCACATCTAAAACACATACAGACTAGCCGGGCGCTGATTGACTACTCCATATCTGAGCGGCCAATCAGCGCAGCTCACATCCAAATTCAAACTCAGCGCCATAGAGACCCACTAAATCAACAATTACATTATCACTACATAGTTTTATCCGTCTTGCGACCGCGCGGGGTACCTGCCTGAAGGGCTGGCCACGGCCGGCTTATTCGGGATGGTGTATTGTGGGTCGCGGGTTCGGTGAAACGCCTACAATTCATCCCATGTCATTTCATCCAAAAAACAAAGCGAGGCTTATTAAACAATTATTATTTCAATTCAATACCTACTCCAGGTCTATCAAATCTTTCACACTTCAAACCAACCTTACAGAGGTCTTTCTCACTTCCTAAAGCATATCAAAAGCAAACTTTTCATTTTATAAAACTATTATATCACTGAAGCCGCTGCTGAAAGTCGCCATGGAAGTACTATAAAGCGAACTTATTAAGGCACACCATGTAGCCAGTCAGTAACACAAGATTAGACTATTTCAACTAGCCAGTCACCGGCAACAAATTATTAACGAAATTCAAGCCAAACAAATTATATTATTATTATTATTATTATTATTATTATTATTATTATTATTATTATTATTATTATTAATTCAACTCCCTAAACACCTCCATGACGAAGCTGGCGGGGCTCTGTCGGTCGCCCGACAGTAGCCCGCGCCAGACTAATAGCATAATTCAAATTCACTTCAAACTATTACGCAAAACAAAAATAAAATAATTTAATTACTCTCCCTTTTATCTATCATCCCAGGCAAAGGAGCGCATAGTCGCACCGCGTACCTGGTATCCAAGCGTCGCTGACCTGCTCGCTCCGCACGCAGTCAGCGACTTAATTCAGATATTAGCCTGCAAACCGATGGCACAACTGGTTAACAACATTTAAGTGATCGGAAGTTCCAACCCAAGTAATCACTGGAAACAAGATAAGCAAGGAGAGGTAGATAAACAACGGATTGCCCCAAGGTTCAGTTCTCTCACCATTATTGTTCAACTTATACCTCTCTGACTGTCCTGACTTCATACAGAAAATTCTGCTATGCCGACGACTTGGCTCGAGCCGTACAAGATCAGGCAATGGAGACGACCGACGAGATTATTGTAACGTTTTTAGGGTTCGTAAAAATAGGTCAGGCTATAATGCACTAAATCTTTATTTACAATAGTGTTATTTACACTAGTTAACACTAAATCAAATTATTTACACAAATTAGGCCTACTTACTTCCACACACACATACACAGAATCTCACTTTATACAGCTACCTGTCACTATTAATTACACTGATCTCTATAGGTCAGTTTCTCTTGCAGTCACTATTTATCTTCCACAGTCACTATTTACATTATTTATTTCCACATTTATCTTCACACCCCGTCTTCACTATTTACAGTCCTCCATTATTTATTTCCACTCATCGCGCTAGGCACGGCAAACTGCTTCACATTTATTTCCACTGGTCGCTTGGCACGGCACACACCGACAGCGCGGACTCACTCAGGACTCTCTTGCCCGCCGCAGTTTGCCGGTATATAAACAATCCAGCTCCTGGTCTCGAATGTTCTCGGCCGTTGCTCCTTCCAGTAGCGGCATTGAGAGTGTTCTAGTGGATTCTATGCTGGCACCACCCAGTCCTTTCTAGTTGGCTGTTCCCAATCAGGCCACCTCTTTCAGCAGCGAGTACGTTCTAGTGGTGGTTTCCAGAAGCAGAAGAGTCTGGAAGCCTTGCGTCAATAGTCTACCTGATTCGTAGCGCTATTGTATTGGTGGTGGCCTTGGGGAGGGGCTACCCTAATTAGCCTTGGCCTAATTGGCTGTCCAGCGTTCTCTTTACACCCCGCCCACTTGCCACTGCGAGACACATGGCGAATTCTGGGCAATTGCACGAATCTTGCAGACCCGGTACACGCTACATTATTAACAAGTCTATACTGGAAAATTACTTCAAAATCTGGAGACTTCAACCCAGTGTGAGTAAAACAGAAGTGTCTTGCTTCCATTTAAATAATCGTTTGGCGAGCCTGAAACTGAATGTAAGTTTCGGAGGCAGAATTCTTCGTCATAATTGGAACCCAAAATACCTTGGTGTCATCTTAGACCGTACACTATCTTTCAACCAACACCTCCTGAACTTAGCACAAAAGTGAGAACTCGAAACAATATCCTCCATAAACTATGTGGAACTACCTGGGGATCTTCAGCAACCACCTTGCGGTCTTCAGCCTTGGGTTTAGTGTATTCAAGTGCTGAGTATTGTGCACCTGTTTGGTTGAACAGTCATCACACAAGGCTTGTTGACACCCCACTTAAAGCCTCAATGCGCATCATATCTGGCGCAATCACATCTTCTCCTGTTCATTGGCTTCCACTGCTAACCGGTACAATGCCACCTGATCTACGCCGATCGAATGCCCTTATGAAGGAATTCCACAAGATCTCCAAGAATCCTAATCTACCCGTGCATAATGACCTGCCACTTTTGAATCTTAAAAGACTAAAATCACGCCATCCAACTCCGCGTGATGTTGCTGACATAGATGCTAAGGATTTTAAATCTCTTGATGAATGGAAAGGTCGGTGGGAAGCAGCAACGGATATGCGCCTGCAATCCTTCTTCTCAGGACCCAGATTTTCAAGTGGATTCCACCTATCACACAAGACCTGCACTGCCCTGAACATAATCAGAACAGGACATGGTCGGTGCAGAGACGCTCTTCACAAGTGGGAAAAGCTACCTAATCCAGACTGTGACTGCAAAGCTCCACACCAGACTATTCATCACATTGTCAGAGAATGCAAGATTCGAGCTTATCACGGTGATGAAGCGGCTTCCTGTTGGTAACTCCAGATGCTGTACGCTGGATTGAAAATCTAGATATTCAGTTGTGAAGCACAAATTACACAAATATTACTGATAATGTCTGTATAAGCCATACGCTAAATAAGTACTGCAGTGTGGGGCTAAATACAGTGGGGACCTAAAACATAAGGTGGTGTCGGGGATTCCTCAAGGTCACGTGGCGTCACACCAGTTTCAAGGTCATCCACTTTCCCTCTCTGTCTGTCACGCCTGCAGCAAAAGGGGGGGGGGGAGCCCCTCGGGATCAGTATGTCTATCACGCACGATGAGACCTGCCTGGAGCCAAGGGGGACCTAACTGGCTAATTGGGGGACCTTCTGGGGTCAGTCCGTCATCACGCGCCACGGAGCGTGTCTGGAGCCAAGGGGTGGGATGGTGGGGGACCTGACTGGCTATTTGGGGGTCCTTCCGGGATCGGTCTGTCTATCATGCACCCTGAGACGCGCCTGGTGCCAAGGGAAGGGAGGGCAGGGGAGGGGGTCCTAAAAGACTATTTGGGGGTCACCCGGGGTCGGTGGAATTTAGACCGGTCTGTTTGTCAAGGTGTTGGTTGTACGTGGGTGGGATGTTCGGCAGGAAGAGGGATGATGATATAGGGTGAGTCGTGGAGAAGAGGGGAAAGGATGGTATGGGAGGCCACGTGACATTACATACCAGTTGATTCTTGCCTCGTGACAGTGTATGACGTCACATGATGACAGACAGTTAACCGTGTCAAAGAGAGCGTCGACCATGTTGGTTCTCGGCATAATATGAAGGGAATATGTCTGTTATAAAGACAGGGCTTTACGTTACTCCGCCCATCGGTACATCGTCTCAGGATACAAAATTCAGGTGCGAGTGATTTATTCTGGGTCCTAAAATGTAAAATGACTCTTTCTGTGGATCTTTTCTGACATCTGATCAGGATCTCAGGATATGAGGGAAGAATTGTGTTCTGTCCATGAATTGAGTTGAGGTTCAAGGGCGGATGGTGCCTTGCGTACCGAAACCATCACTTGTATGTTTCAAGATTGTTGACATTGATTCTCATCAATCAATGCCATTTGTATGTAACCCCTCTCTATTTCTGATGGTTAACTCGCAATTAAAAGAGTTTTTTTTTTAATTTGCTGCCCCTTTTCATTGTCCATTATAAAGCTAATATTTTAATGGCTATGTTTGTAGGGTGATTCTGGTGGTCCTCTCTTCGTGAATGGTGAAGTTGTTGGAATAGTCTCATGGTCAGGGGTACCCTGCGGTCATCCGACTAAGCCATCAATCTTCACACGTGTCTCATCATTCAGGAACTGGATACGACAGAAAACAGGTCTCTGAATATGAATTCTAGAGCAGACATGGTGAAGCAGAAGCAGTTTACATACCTTAGTAGATGTGATACCATTTTACTTGTTATTGTGATCAGGGCCGCCGAGAGGATTTAAGGGCTCCTATTCAATGTTTTGCTCGGGCCTCCCTTAAAATACTTTTAATTATTACTATCCACTACTAGCTATTCCGGAAAGACAATGCCATTTTGAGGAAGGCAGATGGACAGTCATAATTTAGAAAAACATACATATCTTATTTCATAGAAAACATATTTACATTTAATTTATGAAATATGTTTTGCAAAGTGCATTAACTGATTTCAGATTTTTGAGTAATTTGATACAGTTAACATACATAAGGAATTATTTTGCAATTCTGTATATCTTCACTTTAATTACCAGTACCAGTAGTATTTTAAAACACAGCATTAGTTTGATAGCAGATTCATCACTAAATCATACTGGTGTACTTGCAATCTCTGTGGACAGATTTGTGGGCAATATTATCAACTTACATGCAAATCAAGGCCTAACTCTTTGGCAGCCTATGCAAAAGACGATCAAATTTGAAGGTGGCCATAAAATTGTATTCTTCATATGTAGGCTACACATTGTGTTCAATAATCTTGTACCGTATAGTATTTATAAACAGATAAACCCTAGAATTATTATTATTATTATTATTATTATTATTATTATTATTATTATTATTATTATTCTTGCGTTACGGCCAACTAAGGACCACGTTATTTCAACTGGTTTCTGCTTTGAGCTTTAACATTCACCCAGTACTGCCGCATGAATTCTCCATGTTGTTGCTTCCTTTCTTCTGTCCACTTCTTGCCTGTTTAGAGCTTAGGTTTCTCTAGGAAACTCCGGTGAGTTGTAAGTTTCACCTTAAATTTTACACGTTCCAGTACATCATCACTTGTAATCCCAATTTCTTTCAAATCTCTGTCAACTTCAGTGAACCATGCCCCCTTTGTTTTCTTCTCTAGAAAGTATGTAAAGATCCTGTTTGTCAACCTTACAGAGCTCATTCGTGAAATGTGGCCATAAAATGAAATTCTTCTTTTTCTCATCACATCAGTTATTTTTTCTACACATGTGTAGAGCTCGTGGTTGTGCCGTCTCCTGTATTCATCGTTTTCTTTTACAGGGCCCAAGATTTTCCTGAGAATCTTTCTTTCTTTCTTTCTTTAGCTTCTAGTTTCTCCATAAGTCCTTTCCTATGCATTGCAAGGCATTCTGCAGCATATAGAGCCTCTGGGCGGATGACAGTTTGATAGTGTCTTAGCTTGGCATTTAGGGATATTGATTTCTTGTTGTAAATACCCTTTGTTAGATGATATGCCATTTCCATTTTTCTGATGCGCGATTCGAAAGCAGCCTTCTCGGATGTGTTGGGTTCTATCCACTCGCCTAGATATTTGAATGATTGAGTTTGCTTAATGCGTCCCTCTCCTATGTCTAGCTCCTTGGGTGCTTGTTTAATGTTAGTAATAAACAAGGTTTTCTCAAAGGAGATCTTAAGGCCTGCTTTTGCAGCTTGAGTGCTGAGTTGCTTGATCTGCACTGCTGCCGTGCCAAGGGAATCTGAAAAAATTGCAAGGTCATCTGCGAAGGCTAGGCAATCAACCGTCAGATTCAGATTTTTGTAGCCCAATCTGACTCCATTTACGAACCCATTGTTGTTCAATTCTTTGCGCCATTCTCGGATGACCTTCTCAAGTGCGCAGTTGAAAAGCAGAGGTGATAATCCGTCTCCCTGCCTTACCCCGGTTCTGATTTCAAAAGCTTCTGAAATTTCTCCCCTAAATTTCACTCTGGAGGTGGTGTTAGTCAAGGTCTTCTCAATGATTTTTCTTGTTTTATTGTCCAATCCCAGTTCCTTCAGGATTTGAAATAGGGAGAATCGATCAATGGAGTCGTATGCATTCTTGAAATCAACGAAGGTCACCACAAAATCTTTAGATCTAAGCTTTAGATATGAAACAATAGACTTAAGATTCATGATCTGTTCAGCACATGATCGTCCTTTCCTGAACCCTCCTTGATATTCTCCCAATTGGGAATCTAGTTGTTGTTCTGCCCTATTTTGAAGGACTTTTGAGAGGATCTTGTATGTTATTGTAAGGAGAGAGATTCCACGGTAGTTGTTCACATCCATTCGGTCACCCTTCTTATGAACAGGGTGAAGTAGAGCTGAGGTCCAGTTGCTAGGGAGTTCCTCCGTTTCCCAAATCTCATGAATAATCTCAGTTAACTTATCGACAGCCTTGTCGCCAGCGTGCTTCCATAATTCAGCAACTATGGAGTCCTCACCTGGTGCTTTGTTGTTTTTGAGTGACTGGATGATCTGATTTATTTCTTCTTTTGTGGGTGGGGTGGAATCTGGGTGTACGTACGGATTGTCTTCGAACTGAAATGTTGATTCTGGAGCCTCGCAGTTGAGGAGAGGCTCGAAGTAATTTGCCAATATTTGGCAGTTTTCCTTGTCATTATAAGCAACTTTTCCATTTAGGTCCCTGAAGTGTAGGCTAGGTGGAGCATATTTACTGAGATTCTGTTTAAAAGTTCTATAGAAATCCCGGGTGTTATTCTTCTTGAAGTCTAGCTCAATTTGTGCCAGATTGTTCTTGTCAAAAGCACGTTTTACACCTCGAATAGTTTTTTCAGCCTGTTTTCTCATACATAAGAAACTTTCCCAGTTGTCTTCACTCTTCTGTGAGTTCCATCTCTGCCATGCAAGTTGTCTGAGCCTTATTGCCGCCTCACATTCACTGGTCCACCAGGCATGCTTTCTGCGTTTTATTAATGGGACTGTTTCCTTAGCTGCTGATACTATGGCATCTCGTAGTTGTACCCAGTTTTGTGGATCCAGTGTTTCAAGCTTCTGAGTGAACTCATCATTAGACTGTAGCTTTTGCAAGTCAAACCTATTCATCTTTCGTCGCTGGACCTTTCTAGTATTTCTCGGAATGAGTTTAACTTTGATTTTAGAGAGGTAATGATCTGAATCTAGGTTGGCACTTCTAATAACCCTCACATTCTGGATCTCTCGATGGGCTTTACGTGAAATAGCGACGTGATCGATCTGGAACTCACCATGGTTGGAATTTGGGGATGTCCATGTTTTCTGTTTCCTTGGCAGATGCTTGAAAGCTGTGGATTTCATAACAAGGTTGAATGCCTTACACAGTTCCAGAAGTCTCTCTCCATTCCGATTGGTTCTGCGGTGAGCTGGGTAATCTCCAATTATGTTTTGGAATTTTCTTTCTCTGCTGAGTTGGGCATTGAAATCTCCAAGCAAGATAACCGAGTGCTTGGCAGGGATCTCAGAGAGTATCTCCTCTAGCTCTTCCCAAAATTTATCCGTCCCTTCTGGATCTTTCTTGTTTGCCTGATTAATCGGCGCATGAACGTTAACCATTGTATAGACCTTGTTTGTACTTCGGAAAGAAAGGGTCGAGACTCGGCTGTTAGGAGAGGTGAAATTTGTGATTGAATCCAGAATTTTTCTGCTAACAATAAATCCAGTGCCAAGGTGAGGGATATTTTTTTATGACACGTTTACCTACTTTACCTTTAAAAATTCTGTAACCTTGGGACTCAAAAGCATGTTCATCTGTAAACCTCGTTTCTTGAATTGCCGTGATCAAGATCTGATGCTTGGAAAGGGTGTCAAGTAGATGTTTCAGTTTACCCGTCTTTAAAAGGGAATTCACATTGAAGGTAGCAAAGAAATTGAAATGTTTGTGTTTGATCTTTCCTGGAGTCTCCGATACCTCCAAGCATGTTGGTGCAGGCTCCCCAGAATCCGAAGACCCGCATGCATCGCTCGAAGCGATGGTGGATTGGTTACCACCTGGGGTAGTAGCATTTGCTGAATTTTCCTCCATACTTTGTTCAGACAGTTGAAAAACTGTAATCTGGGGTCGGTGATATTTCACACCGGCCAATATACTGCCAAGGTTGTGAGCCTTGGAGCCCCCAACACTGATCGGCTCGCCGACCCACCTTCCCGCTGGGATTGGATACCCAACCTTCCACTGGGTTGCTCGGCTTAACAGGGGCACCTCTTGTAGGTTACGTGTTGGAGTTAGAGTGAAAGAGGCTAGCGTTGGTTTCTCTTCTTGAATCCAATATATTGCGCATTTCACTCTCGTTTGCCCAGAGTCACACTGACTCCTCCATCTTTAGGATTATTATTATTATTATTATTATTATTATTATTATTATTATTATTATTATTATTATTATTATTATTATTATTATTGGCAAGGGTACCCTGATGGACATTAAAATTTTAAATTTTTATCACTTGAAAATTAATTACATCCAAAATGCATTGTTACGGTGTATACTGTACAGACAATTATCGAGAGTTATCATTACTAACAAGTAGGCTACAATCAATGGATTTTGAGGCAGAAATATCCATTTTCTGTGTGGCGTGTCTATATAAATACAAATTTGATTTTACAGACATTTTCACAAGTGTTAACTTATTTTGAATGAAAAACGTTTGAAAAATTTGAATATACGATATAAACATCATCTTAACACAAAATCACGTCTTCTTGGAACACTAACAAACTTACGGTATCTACAACGTCATCATCAGACACATGAATATCACGGTGAATTGACAGAAAAGCAAGTCCATTTAATCGTGATTAAGATGTTGTACCCCTCGAGTATGTCTTTAATTGTCTTATTAGAGTGGAAAAACGTATTTCTTCAGGCAAAAACTGGCAAAATAGCTTATATCCTGAGCAGAACATCGATATTGGGGAAATGGCGTTTGTTGCATCTAGACATAACGTGCATTGCAGAATGTCTGTTTCACGGGACCACTTTTCTCGCCATCATTAATCTTCACCTTCAGTCGTATCTTCGTAATTCAAGTCTTTTTCATAGAACTTTACAGCTGGATGAATAGACTGAAAATCATGATAAAAACAAAATTTAGGAAAAATGCACTGTAAGGAAATGATTTTCTTATGAGATTGAAATAATTTGTTTAAAGCACTAGAAAATTCATCTAAATAAGGTAACCTATATAGATTGCCCGGGGATAATATTCTACTGTGGTTAGAGAAAGGTTGCCCACATTACAATGTGGTTTTGTAATTTGCAGAATCAAGGAACTTTTTCAACCAAATGAATGTTTCTGCAAATATTTCCGCACTGTCATATATGCCTTTGAAGTGTTTTTCTGCCTAATTTCTCTTGAGAGTTAAAAGTTCGGTAGCATGATATAGGTCATCTTCTGCAGAGCTGTAGATAAATTGACATCCTTGCACGTCAAAGTCTCGGAAAGGTTGTACCTTACATAATACATAATCAGCTATAATAATCTGAAACTAACGTGCACCACCACCCTATGCATTTGCCCTCCTCCTTTCGGCAGCCCTGCTTGTGATAACCGAAATATATAATTTAATCAAAGTACAATAGTGCACCAGAATATCTACTTAATTCAGAGACATACTATATTAACAAATGGCTTAGGCCTAACAATGGACAATTGAAATTTAATAGTTGATGTTAACTTAAATGATAATAAAAATAAATGTGCTTTTAGGACACCCAAAACTTAAGTAAGACTCAAATTACAAATGGGTTTAAGTTAAATGTGTGTTCTTGCTGAGTTTTGTACCTCATCTTGTCATACATGTATTAGTTTTTCAGGACAGATAAAAATATATGTTTCAAAAGAAATATTGCGTTGGTCATTACACCTACAACTCCTCTTTTGTACCGCTCTATATTGTTTAATGTTATTCCTAAAGATGGAGGCTCCATTATTAAATTACAGTAGGGACTTAATCATATACTCGTACGACTAGCATTTAAACCCGGCATTGCCAGTGTTAAGGCGAGGGACCATGTTAAAAGATACCGGTATGCCAAAGTCCTAGATACCCTCTACACTCTGAAGACATATTCTGAAGGCACCTTTATCAACCAATCGCTCAAATATTTGCGAAGAAACCATTGCCCAATATTTACCCCCCCCCCCCTCCTTGTTCCCACACTCAGAATATAGTCTGAAATCTGTTAACGTCGTGTGATTTTGTGTTGTCCAAACCCCATCCTCCAGGGGCGTATATAAGGGGGGTACTGAGGGGGCTACAGCCCTCCTCCCCCCCGAAAAAAAGCCAATAAAAATTAAGAAAGTGTTGCTTTGGAAAGAGCATTAAATAATTGTAAATTATACTAACTCGTGGTGTAGTGGGTAGCATTCTTGGCTGCCGCACCGGAGGTCCGAATTCGATTCCCGGCTCTACCAAGAAATTTTAATTCTAGTCTGAGGCTGGAACGGCGTACACTCAGCCTTGTGAGGCAAAAATGTGAATTCCACAGTACATTACTTTTGAGAAATAAATTATCAACTTGTAATTTTATTTGTGTGTTGTGTTGTATTTTAAAACTTTTTTTGTATTGCCAGTAATAATTGTAGGCTAGGCCTATATAAACTTGGAATCTTATCTAAAATAATTACACAAAGTTATATGCTCTAAGATATTGGTTGATATTTCTGGGTATTTTGCGGTGACAATCCCCTGAGAATACTCACAATTTTCCAGGATAGTCACCATTCAACTTCTGAGCATTGTTTGTTCGTAGAGAATATTAACTTGCCGTACCAAAGAAACATATCGTAAACGTTTTATTAGCAGCTAAACAATTGGTTGTTTTGATTCGCGATAAAAACTCATTGCTTTTAGGCTGTTTAATGTTTGAGCCGATATCTCGTCTCGTTTTACCCTATCGGCTTCTTCGCCTTGGCGTAAGTAATTGCTGCCTGGTTTGTCACATTCAGTTCTCTGTTTCCCGTTAGAAAGCTGCACCGCAAGGTAAGATCTTGTGTATGTCTTATTCTACAGAATGTAGTTGGTGCCCTGGTCCAGAGAGCGAACGCCGAGATGATCTTCATTTATTTTGTTGTTATTTTACAGTCAAGTATGAGGGATGCTTGGAACGTATATTATAGTGGTTTGAATTGCATCTCCGTGGGAAGATTCCGTGGAAAAGTTTGGCTGTGAGTCCCGATTAGGAATCCAGGTGGCCTGGGAAGGAGCATTAACATTTAGATGTTCTATTTATTGGTCTTGTAAGAATTGTGATGGCCGTGAATGACATGGACAGGCCCAAGAGTAGAGAATTTGTATCGTAAGTCGTATTGGGTTTATGTTAGCTGGTGTTTTGTTTTATTGAATCTTCTGTTGGCGGACTATAACATTGGTCGTGCGTCAGCTGATTGTAAAAAAGATGAGAACTCTGGGAGCCATGTCAGGAAGAAGTCGTCCAAAATTTTACTGCGGGGATAGTCATGAATTATTGTAAGGAACAAAAGGATTCTGGCACCTTGATATGTACTAAGACATGTATATGTGTATTAAAGCAGTAACGATTGGTACATTTTGAAGAGTATACGAGTCGCCTTGATAGAGAGCGCACGTCTTATAATGTTTACTGTGGGAGTAGTCACGAGTTGTTTAATGAAGAAACGAATTCTGACATCTGGACGTGTACTAAGGGATGATATATATCGAGCGGTAATATTAGTAATGTTGCAGACTTCATAGAGCTATGACGACGGTCGATGGATTTGAAAAGGTTGCTTTGAAAAGGTCTTGGATTATTGGTGGAGAGGATGTATCCTGACTTCTGGACATGTAGTAAGACATGTTTGAGCATCGTGCGGAATGGTAATATTTAAGAAGTGAAGTAAATACGAATCGACGAAAGGAAAAGAAATTATATTGATGAGTGTATGCTATTGTCACCTGGGTTGTGGCTGGAATACTATGAATATGACGGACTGTTAATAATAAGGCAAGTACCTTTGGGGCTTATGTTATTTCCATATCTTGTTTTTAAAGTTGTGTTGTTATTTTGTTTTCTGTGAATGTGTAACTTAAATGTTTGTGAATAGAAGTTGTTACTTAAAAGTGAAAAGGTGTATCATTTCTAGGCCTACATTTTGATACTGTAATCTCTAAACATTCTTCTGGGTTATATCGCAAATGGGTTCGGTCCTTCTGCTCGTTTTAAAAGGGGGTGTGTCATTGTTAGCTAGAGAGCGTGGTTTCGATATTTAACCACATTTTCTTAATGTATTGAGATTGCAGTGTTGTGTGTGGGCGTGGAGGTATGTACTTAATCTGGACTTACGTGAAGTACGATTATGCATATGTTTATAATTTCTAATCTATGCATGTTCTTTGTTTCATGTTGAATATTGTCACAAATGGAAGTGAGACCTTTGCCTACTTGTTATTATCTGACCAAAGATGAGGTGGTCCATGAATTGATGGTCAGAAGTGAAAAGCCTAATTAGCATAGGAAGTTGGATATTGCTGTGCTCAAAAGTGTAAAGGATAAGCCTATTGTTATTCCTGATCATGATCACCCTTATTGGAGCGCCGGTAAGTCCACCATAGTGTCCACTGTTTCTAATTTAATTGATTCTTTAAATGTTGTGAATGTTCTGGGGAAAACGGCTACTTCTCAACGGAAACGAATTAAGTATAGGTATATTCATTGGGTACATCGGCTACAGGATTTAATTGGTGTTTGGTCTTTGAGTGATGTGAGTTTTGCGAATGAGTTATCAGACCTACGTTCCAGGCTTGTAGAATTGTTTGATTTAAAGTTTTCTGAGGCATGTAATTGTGATATGGCGGAATCAATTGAGTGTTCGAATTGTGATAGTTCTATAGGTGACATAGCGAGTGAATTGAGTGATCGTGTGAATTTAGCTGGAGATTTAGGGCCTATGTTGGCAGATAACCGTCAGGATAGTGCAAGGGTTAGTGAAAATAGAAATCCTTCGAGAGTAGCTATATAGGGTCATCTATTGATTTGCCACGTAATGTGTCATATGCGGTCAGGTCTAAAACTGTTAATCGGAGTAGTTCCACTGAAATATGTATTTTCACGACTAGGCCTCCATCGGTTCAGAATAGTGATGCGATGTTTTCTCAATCTAACCTAAAGTCTAATTTGTCTCTGGTGCCTAAATCTGTGCAGACGGGGGACAGTTTATTTGACGAAAATGATGTGGTAAGGGGGAACGCATTCGATTTGGGTGAGAATAATAGTGCATTGCTTCAGGGTGACAGATTGGGTCGTAACATGTTTGAGTATGATGTTAAGTTCTCAACTGTGCCCAATCCGTTGAATGTAATTTTAAGGGACTTTAATGTGTTTGATGGTACGGATTTATTAATCAAATTTCTTAGGAAATTCATTGAGCTTAAAGAAAGTGGAACTGTTTTTGGATTATCCGAGCTGCACATTTATCGGATTGTGTTCCCGTGCACTAGTGGGTTACGTCGTGAGAGATTAGTGGAGAATATGAATAACCATCGTTTCTTGACGTTCTTTCATCTTGAAGTTTTAGATTTTTTTTACTCCTAGAACTTTATCTGACTTGCATTGTGAACACATATTTAGAGTACAGAGGATGGACGAAACTCTCAATCAGTATTTTATAGATGTTAAATGGTATGCCAGGGGTTTCGCTGTCCAATTAACCGAAAAACAAATTGTTACTTCTATGGTAGAAGGCATTAACCCCATTTATAGGTCATTTCTGTCTATGAATGCCAAACCCCAGTCTTACAAAGAGTTCAATGACATCATCTTGGAGGCTGAGAAGGTAAACAAAGCTGATTTGAGACGCATGCATGATTCGTCGAAGTTTTGCACTTCTATTTATGGTCCACCTGTGCGAGCTTGTACTTCTAAAAATTTTCAGTGGTGTGAAGTCGTACTACCTGCTGGGAGCTGTAGAGATGCTGTATCTGGTGAGCATGTATTTCAGGGAGAGGTTTTTCAGGAGAAACGTGCTATCATGCCTGCAGTTTCTCAGCAGAATATATTTCAGGGGCGTGAACTTCAGAGATCGTTTAAGGGTGACTACTCTAAAGGTAAGAGGTGTCATCGGTGTGGATCATATAATCATTTGCGTAAATGGTGTGATGTTAAGTTTGAAAATAATCATAGGGAATTCCGTAATGATATATCTATGGATGATAATAATTTAATATCATGTGATAGAAAAAAGAAAACTAAAAGGTCACGGGATCCTAATTTTATTCGTGGACTTGCTGCTAGTAAAAGGGTATGCAATCGTGTTTCTTATGTTGACAAAAGTGTTTCTCCTTTTATTGGCATAGACATTAATAATGAACCGGTTGTTGCTCTTGTAGATTCTGGGAGTGTGAATTCATTTTTGGATTTTGAATGGTTCAAACGTATGAAGTCAGTATGTAAATTTGAGGAGTTGACTGCGGAAAAGAACTATGTAATGTCTGCAAACTCTTCATCTTTGGATATTAAGGGGTATATTAATGTGAAGATCAGAATTTTGAACTTTACGTGGAAATTCAGATTGTGGGTGGTTGAGAAGCTGTCTTGTAGTGTGATTCTGGGTGCTGACTTCTTGGCGCATGTAGGATTGCTGATTGATCATAGGTCTCAATCTTGCTGGTTCAAGTTTAGACCACTGTTAAAGATTAAATTTCATGATTTCACGTATCAGGTCGCAGCGAATTCTACTCAAGAGAAGATTAATAATAATAAAGTTAAATATATTGAACTCGATCATTTAACCCTTGATCAAGCGGATCGTATTCGTGCAGTATGTGCTGAGATTCCTGATGTATTAAGAGATAGGTTGGGAATGACTAACATCATGGAATATGAGATCGAATTGTCAGATTCTGCTCCAGTCAGATCTTCACCTTATAGGCTGGCTCCACCCAAAATGAAGGTGTTGAAGAGAATAATCGATCAAATGATGGATGAATGGGTCATTAGAAAATCTACGTCTCCTTACTCGTCTCCTATCTTTCTCGTGCCTAAACCTAATGGTGAGTTTAGGCCGGTAGTTGACTATCGTGCCCTGAACAAGAAAGTAGTGTTACAGCAAATTCCTTTACCTGATTTGCAGTCGTGTTTTGGGTGGTTTGAAGGAGCAAAATTATTCACCGTTTTAGATCTGAACAAAGCATACATGCAAATTCCTTTGGCAGAAAAATCTAAAGCGGTAACTGCCTTTACGACGGACTGGAACTTATATGAGTTTCAGCGCCTCCCGTTCGGATTATCCACTGGAGCTGCTGTGCTTAGTCGTCTATTGGACAACGTATTCGATGGTGTTAAGTTCAAGTATAGGAGCATTAATTAGTGCCATTTTTAGATCTTCAAACGCTGATTCTTGGGAAGGATGCGCACCGATAGGCGATTCATGGATGAACATGTAGAACATGTCAGAGAGGTGTTAGTTAGACTTCAGAAAGCTGGGTTAACGGTAAAATCGTCTAAGGTGTCTTTCGCCAAATCTCAGATTTCTTTTCTGGGGCATATTGTGTCTTCATCTGGTATTTCGGTTGATCAGTCACGAACTCAGTCCATTAGAGATTTTAAACCCCCCAGGAACGTAAAAGAAGTGGCCCGTTTTATTGGCATGCTCAACTATTTTCGGAAGTTTGTTCCTAACTTCGCTCATAGAGCTGCTCCCCTGAATTGTCTGAGGAAGAAAGGGACTGAGTTTATTTGGGGTCCTTTTAGTGTACATAGGTGTGTGTGCTACTAGTGTGTGTGCTTGCCTGCAGGTGTGGTGCACAATCTTCAAAATTGTGTAGGGTAGAGACTCCGCTTTTAGTGTACATAGGTGTGTGTGCTACTAGTGTGTGTGTTTGCCTGCACGTGTGGTGCACAATCTTCTAAATTCTGTATGATGAATGCAGTTCTTCCGGTGTGCATGCTTGTGTATGCTGTTAGTGTCTGTATGGGTCTGCACGTGCGATTTTCTGATACGGGTATGACCAAGGGAGTTGTATTGTATAAATAGATTTTGAGTGTTCTGTATGATTGTGATGTTTAGCTTTGTTCTTGTAATGGGTGGGTGTTGTTGTTGTTGTTGTATTGGGTTAATAAAAAAAGGTTAGGTCTTATTCATATTATGGGGTTAAATAAAATAAAGGGTAAAGCCGAATATATAAATTGGGTTTGCGTTAGGATATCTTACTTCGTCTTGCGATCCTAACTTGTTGTCAAGGTATGGGACTTGACTAGGTGACATAAGGTGTTATTATATATGTGGTGAGTATTTACAAATCGTTCCTTTGTGTCTCCAAGTGGTGACTTGTTCATCTTTTGTGGCTTGTTGATGTTGGAAAGTAAGTACTTGCCGAATTTGTTATGTGGTGACGGGTATTCATGCTACACCAGGGAATAATGCGGTGAGTATGATATGATGAATTACGGATTTTATTTAAGGGTTTTTAATGTTTTGTGTGTAGATGTTTTAATGGACTCTATTTATATTCAGGCAATTTTGGGGAAGATTTGTGGGTAGTAACTTGTTATTATTATATTGAGTGTGACGTGAAGTTATGTGATTTGGATGAATGATTATGGATATTGTATGTTGTTGGCCTGCTCAAGTGTACTGTCTATGTTATATTTTCTTGGTGTTGAGGTAAACTTTCGCTTTTCTTTGGATTTTCTTAAGGTCTGTCTTCGTTTTGTAATTTTTTTGGGGGGTGGTAATTTTGGTTAATGTTTTCTTAAGTGTGAGTAATAGATGGACTGTGGAGGACTAATGCCGACTTCCAATTTTCCCTAGTTTTTTTTTTTTTTTTTGAGGCAAAGGAGCTCAAATTTCATTTAAAAGATAACTTCTTTCTGTTATTTTCTGTACGTTTCGGATATTGTTTGTAAAACTATTATTTGTTGGGTAATAACAACTTCTATAAGATATTCATGAAGCCTGAAATTTGTCAAACTTACTTTTATTTGCAAAGATATGGAAATTATCAATTAGGGGACTATTTTGTTATGCAATCCTGCCTAGCTTTGGTGGGAAAGTCTGGTTAATGCTGTTGTTTCTATTCCTTCATCTCTGTGTAGTTTGTAATTCTCTTACATGGTACTGCCTTAAGTGGACTTGCTTTCAGCTTATTGTGGGAGAGGGTGCTTCTACGCAGAAGAAATACTCGATGTATATGTGAAGTTATCCAGGGCCCGGATAACTGAGCTATCATCGTGGCATCAGTTCGGAAGGAATATTTCTTCTCATTTGCTAGAAGACTACTGCCATCTAGTTGATTGTATTTATTTTGGAATCTCTATTTTTGTAAAGAAAAATTGTAAGAATAATGTATATGTATAATGTCATCTAATATCGATTCTGACGTGTTGTAAAATCTTGGAACTTCAAGTGGAAGTGACGTAAGATGTTGGTATGTGAATGAACTTGTATTCTTGGGAGTGTGCAAATTATGGAAAGTTGAAAAATTGTGCAAAGAGAAAAGAAGTTTGAGGGTATGGTAATTTGCATGTTCTATGTTTACTTGATGTTCTTGCTGTATACGTTATCGCGGTTTTGAAAACCGGCGTTAACGCTTGTAGTGGGGGAGATTTGAGCCTATATCCCGTCTCGTTTTACCCTATCAGCTTCTTCGCCTTGGCGTAAGTAATTGCTGCCTGGTTTGTCACATCCAGTTCTCTGTTTCCCGTTAGAGAGCTGCACCGCAAGGTAAGATCTTGTGTATGTCTCATTCTACAGAATGTAGTTGGTGCCCTGGTCCAGAGAGCGAACGCTGAGATGATCGTTTATTTTGTTGTTACTTTACAGTCAAGTATGAAGGATGCTTGGAACGTATAGTATAGTGGTTTGAATTGCATCTCCGTGGGAAGATTCCGTGGAAAAGTTTGGCTGTGAGTCCCGATTAGGAATCCAGGTGGCCTGGGAAGGATCATTAATATTTAGATGTTCTATTTATTGGTCTTGTAAGAATTGCGGTGGCCGTGAATGACATGGACAGGCCCAAGAGTAGAGAATTTGTATCGTAAGTCGTATTGGGTTTATGTTAGCTGGTGTTTTGTTTTATTCAATCTTCTGTTGGCGGACTATAACATTGGTCGTGCGTCAGCTGATTGTAAAAAAGATGAGAGCTCTGGGAGCCATGACAGGAAGAAGTCGTCCAAAATTTTACTGCGGGGATAGTCATGAATTAGTGTAAGGAACAAAAGGATTCTGGCACCTTGACATGTACTAAGACATGTATATGTGTATTAAAGCAGTAACAATTGGTACATTTTGAAGAGTATACGAGTCGCCTTGATAGAGGGCGCACGTCTTATAATGTTTACTGTGGGAATAATCACGAGTTGTTTAATGAAGAAACGAATTCTGACATTTGGACGTGTACTAAGGGATGATATGTATCGAGCGGTAATATTAGTAATGTTGCAGACTTCATAGAGCTATGACGACGGTCGATGGATTTGAAAAGGTTGCTTAGAAAAGGTCTTGGATTATTGGTGGAGAGGATGTATCCTGACTTCTGGACATGTAGTAAGACATGTTTGAGCATCGTGCGGAATGGTAATATTTAAGAAGTGAAGTAAATACGAGTCGACGAAAGGAAAAGAAATTATATTGATGAGTGTATGCTATTGTCACCTGGGTTGTGGCTGGATTACTATGAATATGACGGACTGTTAATAATAAGGCAAGTACCTTTGGGGCTTATGTTATTTCCATATCTTGTTTTTAAAGTTGTATTGTTATTTTGTTTTCTGTGAATATGTAACTTAAATGTTTGTGAATAGAAGTTGTTACTTAAAAATGAAAAGGTGTATCATTTCTAGGCCTACATTTTGATACTGTAATCTCTATACATTCATCTGGGTTATATCGCAAATGGGTTCGGTCCTTCTGCTCGTTTTAAAAAGGGGGTGGGGGTGTCAATGTTAATATATTGATCCACGCAAACCATTGGTGCCATTGAAACATAATTTTAAATCGCGAAATAGCGCAAAATTTAACAAGTAGTTCCGTGAAGAATTATACAGCCTATTTCCATATATCCTACTTATGTTAATTGCCTCTATCAACATACAAAATTTCAGTTTGAAGGTTGTGATAGATTCGTAGATATTGAGAACCGTCTAAATATTTCAGATGGTCGCCAGGTTGGATTTTTATGTATGTACTATTACATTAAGATTATTGTGTAGCCTACGTGTGGTATTCAAAGTTCAATCGCATGATTAGAACACAAGAAGTAAAAACGAGATTTTAAAATTTCGCACAGCAGCCATCTTGTGGTTATGCGAACAATTGAAATAAATTAGGTGCCAGTGGATTAACATTTGTATAAGCAATTAACGTGCAACGTTTCACTGCACTCGGACAGTTAAATCGCGATAAACTTCCATTTAAATGTTTATACTTCGCGTCGCCGCCATGTTGGATTTGTGCTCACCAGGTTACTGAAAGTCCTATAGGTGAACATATGTTTATAGCCTCTGTGAACATAGAAAAATTCAGTTTGATTGCTGTAGAAGATTCGTAGATATTGAGAACCGTCTAAATATTTCGGATGCTCGCCATTTTGGATTGTTATATGTATAGGCCATAGAGTTATGTACCATTCAAGGAAAATTATTGCCTAGGTTCATTATTCAAACCTTTACTTCGATCGCATGATTACGACACAAGAAATAAAAACTTAATTTTAACATTTCGCACAGCCACCATCTTGAGGTTATGTAAACAATTGAACTAAATTAGATGCCAGTGCATTACAATATGTATAATCATTTACTGTACCACATTTCACTGCGCTCATAGAGTTAAATCACGAGAAAAGTATGTTCAAATGTTTCAAATTCGCTTTGCCGCCATGTTCGTATTGTACTTTACAGGTTTTTGAAAGTTACATAGATAAACTTGTATCAGTACCCTTTATCACCGTACAAAATGTCAGGGTGATATCTGTAATAGTTTCGGAGATATAGAATGTCAGTGAAATATTTCGCACAGCCGCCATTTTGAGGTTATATAAACAATTTAACTCAATTAGACTCCAGTGCAATACAATATGTATAAACATTTGCTGCACCAAGTTTCATTACGTTTGGATGGTTAAATCGCGAGAAAAGTCTATTTAAACGTGTCATCTTCGCTTGGCCGCCATGTTGGTTTTGTAGTTACCAGGTTTTTGAAAGTCTCATAGGTGAACTTCTAGTAGTGCCCTTTATCACCGTACACAATTTCAGGGAGATATCGGCAACAGTTTCGGAGGTACTGAATTCTGGTGAAATAATTCGCACAGCCGCCATGTTGGATTGGTGAGACACAATAAAATTTGAAGGTCGGGGTCGGCCAGAATGGTGCTATAATCTTACCGAGTTTCATTGTAATCGCTCCATCCGGTTAGAAGTTATTAGGGGACACACACACACACGCTCACACAGACAAAAGGTGATCCCATAAGCCTTTTTTTTTTCATAAAATGAAAATAGGCTAAAAATAAAGCGTAATTATGACGTAGCGCCTGTCTTCATAAAGTAATCAGCCATAACCCCATAACTGTTTCTGCATTGTGTATGAAGTAGAGCTGGTAATAATAGATTTGCAATTAATCGGAAACGATTAATCGAACATTCTTACAATCGATTAATAGATTAGTAGACACGAGATAAGAAAATAAGTTTTGAAAATGGTTTAAATGAGAAGTCATCACTTAAGTTGAGTTAGGCTTATTTTCGGAATGATGTATAGAAATCTATCAAAGTTAAATTTTGCGTAAAGATACGTGTCCTTCCTTGTTTATGTTAACAATAACCAAATAACAGTCAGTGACCGTGGAAGGACAAACATCAATCAAATTGGGAAGGGTTTCAGGAAAAGAAAACGAGGAGTTTTCAGCAAAGCTTTTGAATCTTGTTAAATTTTTGTTGGGAAGGCTGTTTACAATTTAGGACAGAAACTTTTTTGTTTTATTCGGGATCATTACATGTGTTAGTTATGATCACTATTACAATCACTATCACTATTACGTCGCCACACTCGAATGCTCCGAGTGGGTAAGAGATTTTACGAGCCCTTCATCCAGGAAAGCCACCAACAGCAAGGAGGTTCAGTCATGTTTTGGGATGGAATCATGTTCGGTCGACGTACGCCTCTAATTCCTATCGACAGTAACATGACTGGTCTGATGTATAGAGACAACATCCTTGAACCTGTCGTTGCAGGATTTGCTGCCACAATGAGTGAGGGCTTTACACTAGTGGACGATAATGCTCGTGCCCATCGAGCTAGGGTGGTCAATCAGTTCCTTCAGATGCATGCCATACAGAGAATGGAGTGGCCTGTCTATTCTGCGGACATGAACTGTATTGAACATGCATGGAAAGAGCCCAAGAGGGCAATTTCGCACCGACCCAATCCTCCAACAAACAAAGAACAACTGATTAAGGCTGCTGTCCAAGAGTGGGATAATCTGCCCCAAACCACGTTGGATTCGTTGGTGCTCAGTATGCCTCGTCGTCTGCAAGCATGGATTAGAGTTCGTGGTGGCCTTACACGGTATTGATATGTTGAAAAATGAAAAGGACGTTTGTGTGCTCAGTCCCACGTTATCACTTTTCTTATTCATTGTGTGTTTCTGTCTCTTTTGCAAAGCAGATTCTGTGTTTTTTCTTTGTATGTATCCTACATTGTGTATAATATGATAACATACACATAGCAAAATAAACAAGTTACTAAATCACAAAGTAGGATCGGAGTAACAAGAAGAGACAGTGTGAAGAATGAAACGGTAAGGGAAATAGTGAAAGAGGAGCCCTTGCTAGGTAGGATTGAGACATCAAGACTAAGGTGGTATGGACACTTAAAGAGAATGGAAGAGAAGAAGATTCCCAAGAGGATACATGAGATGCAGATGCAGAAGAAACGACCAAGGGGAAGACCAAGGGATAGATGGCTGAAAGGAGTGGAGGAATGTGCCAAGAAGAGAGGCGAGGACTGGACCAGAGTAACAACGGAGAGGTGGTGGAAAGAAAGGACTAAGTGGCGAGGCTTTTGTTCCCAACAGACCCAGCCTGGTGCTGGAAACTGTACAAGATGATGATGATGATTAAATCACAATATGCGAAAACATTTTTGAGCACTGTATAAGTTAAGTTTGTTTAATAAGGGTTTGTGAATTACCTATGAGTATTATGATCGTGTATACAAATAAGAATAACACAATATAATAAATAAAATAAAATTAGAGCATGCACTTGAATTCTATTATGCATATGGTTACATATCTCAGCGGAGCCTTGGTCGTACAGTTGTTACGCCTTTGCCTGCCTACTCCCGCCGGGGTCATTGTGATCATAACTATTACATGTAATTTTTTCAAGGAGTTTATTTATTTATTACTCATATTATATATACATTGCACCCCGTACAGTCATTGGACAAATTTATGTTGACCGACTGAAGAGTTACAACTAGCAGTTTGTATAGGCAACACTGAAAAAATGGATTCAACTGTTCACAAACAAGATGCATTATTTAAAAATAAATGTGACATTATATTTCAATTGACGGCCTGTTTTGGTGCAAAACTACTAGCAAGTACACATTTTCTGGGGCGAGACAGCTCCGCTTTGCAGTCACAATGTTTCCAGCAATTAAAAATATTCCTTCAGCGCTGCAGGTGGTCGCGGGGAATATCAAGTATTTTGTCGCTAGTTTAGCGGGCCTTGGATATATTGTTTATTCATTTTCCACCTGTTTTTTTATTTTTTATTTTAGCGTATGGCTTTTAGTGCCGGGAGTGTCCGAGGACATGTTCGGCTCGCCAGTTTTGTAGCTGCTTCGAGACGGACACCCAATGGGTGAGCTACAAGTACCGTTGGGGAGGGAAGTTGGAATGTAAGGACGAGGAGTTGGAAGGTAGCGGCTGTGGCCTATAGTTAGGGACCAACCCCGGCATTTGCCTGGAAGGAAGATGGGAAACCACAGAAGACCATCTTCAAGGTTGCCGACGGGGGGATTCGAACCTCCTCGTCTCCCGGATGTGAGCGACTGCCAGCAGTCATGCCGTAACGACCATGGCTAACTCACCCGGTTTTCCACCTGTGAAAAAGGGTGAGTATGCAAGTCAGGCGGTGAATTCCCTAGATAGACGTCCAGCTCGTCTTTTGCAATGATTGCAATATTTACGCTACATCTACAAGATTTCCTATTTTTCTGCGCTTTTTATAGCTGCCCCACCATGAGAACATTGAGGTTTTGTCGAACATGCCTAAGAGTTGACTTTAGACATACCTTCGTTCGTAAGACGTCACATTTGTTTCTTTGGAGTCGAAATTTAATGTTTTTCGGACGGTCAATACCTGGTCACTTTCGTTTATGTTTGCTTCCTATATGTGACAGCCCTTTTTTACTGTCCGTTTATTTTTCTCCCCCGAAAACCTCTAAACAAGCGATAATTATTTTATTGCATTAATAGTAATTAATTGTAATTATATACGCTCCTTTGTACGGTTTTTCTAAGTTCTTACCTCGAGTGTTGCAGTGCTCCTAACTCTCGATACATAGTGCCACTACTAACGTGTTCAGTGCCTTGCTGCTTGTCGATGGCAAGTGACGTCACCATGACCTTCATCCAACCAATGGTAGGATTTTGTCCGGTCATGCGGTCTCCAGGTTCGAGAATTTTCCTTGGCCACTATTTAAGACGCTGCTTGCTGGCGTTCTGCATCACATCAATCTGATCACACATACTGCTGATCATCGCTGCTGCATCTCATGGCACTATCGCTGTCACTCTTCTCAGTGCTACATTCCCTAGCCACTACTCTACCTCGCAGTTTCGTCACGAGACCTTCACTCTGACGCATTGCTCCAGATGGCAGGAATAATTGCCAGCTGTCGTACTCAGCAAGCCACACCTTAGATGGTGTATTTTGATTCGTCCTTCGAAGCAGATGCAGTCTTCCCACTTCCGACTCAAACTTCTACTGAATAACCGCCGGGACACTACAGGTGTCATACCCTCACGAGAGAAGAAAGAAGAGTAGGACTTTTTATCTATGGTATACATCTCGAGGCCATGAAGAAACTGTGAAGACTTCTCAACTATCATTTATGCTAGCTGGAACTTTTTGAGAAGATAAGTTCAATTTTATGAAGAATTTAAATTTTACTATTATCATACATTCCTTCATTCAGTTTTATGGTCCTTTTATTAAAGTGTATTTTATATTTCAAGCTCAACTTCTCTCAAATCAAAGCAAGCTTTTTTCATTGGTTAATCAGGGTTTCTGTCATCAGTCCCCAGTCCCTCACAATTTGTTACATTTAAAACAATTCATGTCTGCGTCAAGCACTTATGTGCATTTTGTTCATTGGTTTATTCATTTGAAATTAGAAATAAATATTGTTAATATATTGTTACCTAACTTTTTGGTTTTCTGGTGATGTACTTCCATGGCCGCTACCCCCGCACCGCTTCAGTCTAATTGTTTTGCCCACAGTAGTCATTTTGACCAGGCTCTCGCCTGATGCGTTCTCCCTTATGGGAACGATTTAGGGCAGATATTTTCTCCAATACCCCTTCTCTAATCCAGAAAAAAGACTTTTTACATGAGATTAAATGATTCATAAATACAGGGTGGCGCACGAAATGACATACATTGAAAAAGGTTTATACAACGTGTAAATCTGGGCTCACAACCATCTCCTTTCGTGAATAAAAACCTTATTTCATGCATGAATCAACTGACAGCCGCACATGTTGCGCATGTGTACCGGATTCCAGCCAGTTATAAAGCCTGATGGACAAAGGGAGGTTGACGCGCGAACAGAAGGCGAAAACAGTGTTGTTTTATGCGGAAACGAAGAGTGTAACTCGGACTCAGGAAAGGTTTCGTGTTCATTTCCGTATCCGGTGGGCTCCCTGCCGGCTGACAGTGTATAGACCAGCCAGTCGATTTGAAACAGAAGGCAATTTGCTGGAGAGAAACCGGACCCATCTCAAGCCTCCCGCTTACCGGAGAATATTGCTGCTGTGAGAGCGGCTGTGGCTCGGTGCCCCTCCAAATCCACCAGAACTGCCTGTGTTCAGATGGGCATCTCTCGTCGGTCAATTCAGAGAATACTGCAGTCTGAGCGTCACCTATTCCCATACAAAATGACAACAGGTCATAAACTTGACAAGCTACGGCGAGTACAGTTTGTAGTGTGGGCTATTGCAGAAGGTGATCCCGTACTGCACAAAACATGGTTCAGTGATGAGGCATACGTTTATCTAAACGGTGCTGTGAACAAACAGAATGTCCGGCTTTTACCGAAAGAAACAGCCTGCTATTGTGCACGAGGTTGAAAGTCATGATGTGAAAGTGTGCGTATGGGCTGCAATTTCCAGTCATGGAATCATTGGGCCAATCTCTTTCAATGACACAGTCAACAGTGCGCGTTACATGGGCATGTTGCAAAACGATTTCCTTCCACAACGCTTTGCATCACGACTACCAATAGAGACACAATGGTTCATGCAAGATGGAGCTCGTCCGCACACAGCAAATTTCGGACCCTGTGTGATGTCCCATCGATATCCCGAACGTTTTCAGAATGGCCATCACATAGCCCCGATATTAATCCCTGCGACTTCTTCCTGTGGGGATATTTGAAGGAGACGATCTACCGCCAGAAACCATCAAATTTACTGTAATTGCAAGCGGCCATTGTGACTCTTTTGCGAGGGTTGAGTGAGGACATTATGTCGTAGAGTGGTCGCAAACATGTAGGTTGGTCTCGAAGCTGTTGTACGCCAAGGAGGTGGGCATATTGAACATATCCTGCATACTGACTAATCATGCACATTACAGGGAATATTGTAATGAAAATCCACAGCCTGCTTCCAGTCTCCGACCGGGTCAGGAATGGAATGAATGAAGCCCCCATCTAGCGGCGAGGATATGGACTGTGCCGGCTGCCGAGGCCTGACGCACTCCTCTGGGGCAATGATTAAATGAATGACAGATGAAATGAAATGATAGTGGAGAGTGTTGCTGGAATGAAATTTTGACAGGGAAAACCGGAGTACCCGGAGAAAAACCTGTCTGCCTCCGTTTTGTCCAGCACAGATCTCACATGGAGTGACCGGGATTTGAACCACGGACCCAGCGGTGAGAGGCCAGCGTGCTGCCGCCTAAGCCACGGAGGGATGAATATTGTAATGCCTTTTTTAAAATTAAATATGTTGTATATTAAATATTCTATAAATAATTTCCAGTGTAAGTGTATGACACTTCATGCGCCACCCGTACAATTGGATGACCAGTTTCGATCTTCAAGCGATCATCAGATCCTTTACACTTCAGCTATTAATCTGTGTCTACAAGTATGGGTTATGATATTTACAATACATACACTTACAGTATTTAGTTGCAGTAGTAAGCACAAATACCGGTAGACAAGATATGTTATTTTTTGTTGAGATACTGATAGTGGTGATTGATCTTCAAGTTTGCTTGCTTAGTGCCATTATGTGATTGTTATTAAATGGTCAGGTTAATGTGTCCGCAAAAACGTCCACATGTTGTGCACAAAATCGGACCACACATCGCTCAAACTGTTAAGTGCACCATTTAATAACTATCAGTATAAACCAATATAGTTCAATATATTTCCGTCAATCAATACCAAACAAATTATGTTAAACTGTATTAACACTCACATTTGTGGGACATGTTTCGGGGCCATGCTGCTCCCTTCCTCAGCCACTTCATCTCCTCAATGGCATCGTGCGTTCTCAAAGATATCTCATTATAAAAGATGCTCACACAATCAAACATTAAAAACAATAAAAACTATCTTAAAAAACACTATACTAAAAATACACATACGTATAAACTTATACAAATATATCGAAACTCAGAATGTATGTCACCATGTCCATGTAAAATAAAAATTCCTCTTCTACGTCGAAGTTGGTCCAATTGACCGTTTTGGCCTTAGGCATTGATCACTGTACATAATACGGAGTGACCAGTCCTTTAAATTATAGTGCTTGATACTGAACCCATGTACCATAGGCCTCAAAGGGAGTCGAATCCATGTACTTTGAGAAAATAATGAAAGAATCATACAGTTTCTAAGGGAACGGAGAGAGATTTCAAGCCAGGAATATAGCTTAACATTGTGCAAGCGCTAGGGCCAGGTGTTCTTTAGATGAGCTCATGCCTCTTGACATTTATAAGGAGCCAGTCATGGATATTATTAGAACGAGTGGAAAGTTTTGACTGTAAGACGAAAAAGCTGGACTCGGAAATTGCTCTTACGTTGCAGGAATATGGCAACCTCGCTGCTGAGTCAGAACAGGAATAATTAAATTTAACCCGTTTACGAGTATAAAAATAAGTAAACAGATACAGTACGGTGAATCAATTTGGATTAGAGATTTTTGTGTAAAGAAAAACCTTGTAAAAATTGCACAGGAGAAAACTGCAAACGCAAGTAGACGTCATTGGGGGTTCACCGAGACCCAAGGAGTGGGAGAATAAAAAAAGAACAGCACCACCCACACAGTTGAGGACGAGAAATTAATTAATATCTTGGAAATGCACGATCGATTTCCATGCACAGGAAGATTATTTTACGTTTGGAAGACGAGCTGTCTGGAGATACGATTTTTATAATTGTGCGACAATTAGTTCAGAAGTTGGTCACGAAAAGGACTAGGATTTTATCTTTTTGTGACTGAAAGGTATAAAACTCCTGGCCTCACCAAGCCAATCATGCAGTCTACGAGAGCCCGTGAGGGGAACGTCACGCTGTATCAGTACATGCAGTATTAGTCCGTCCAGGGGGGCGTTACGCTGGAGCATCATAATCATTCAGTCTACGAGCATTCCGTGAGCGGAAGTGCTGCACCACATCGTATACGCAGTATTCAAGAGCCCGTGAGGGGGACGTTAAGCTGTATCAGACATCGATCCAGAGCCTGTGGGAGGCTAGGCTACAAGTTCACCGAGTGTAGACCAGTTACGATATAAGTACGCTACGCTGAGGGTTAGCAGTTCGAGACTTTGAAGAGTCCTAAATTATAAAGAACATTAAATATACGGACTTTAAAGCAATATCACCAAAGTAAGACACAGCGATCAGTAGGGAACTTCGAGTTCCAGAAGAATACTAGTTCAATACAGTTACGAAGTATAAGAACTCCAACAAATAAACGGCGTTACGTCTAGTAAAGACATTGTTAAAGACATTAAGTCCGATATAGAAACTAAACGGTACGATAGACAGTATACGGTCCTCGAAGGGAGGCCAAGATATAGAAACTATAGGGTGCGATAGACCACCATATATAAATAGAGGTGACGGCAAAGAAAAGACATTTATCGCCTAGTTAAAGCAGATAAAGTAAAGCCGAGTAATAGACAATAGAAGCGGTTTTGAGAGACTGAAACCAGTAGTTTCCATTGTAGGAGAGAGAAACTTTGAACGAGTAAAATCACACGTCCAATGCAGGTCGATAGGATTCACATCAGGGATCATCAACAGCCGACAGAAATTGTAAAAATCGTTGAGATACACCCGTGTGATAGGAGTGAAGTGTAAATATTGTAAGAAAAGAAATAAGAGTATCATTTTAAGTGTTTTAGGTAAAGTGAAAGCGTTTTATGCACAGTGATATGTGTTATAATATGTACCAGAGTAATATTTTTTAGTGTTTTAATGTGTGTTCAAAACGGATACACCAGTGTATTTAAAAAAATGTTGTCAGTGTTAAATATAGTGAATATGTGAGCAAGAAATTTCTGTACATAAGATGAGATTGTACAATATGGAGTAGGTCAAGAAGGTGGGCCAAAATGTCACATCAAACGAGAATAAAGGTCAGAAAGCGACCTTAAACATGTAAGTAAAGATTTTCATTATGTTTTGGTGTCGGGAAAAATTTTGTGTACAATTCCACCGGAGTTTTGAGTAGAAGGGATGTTTTTAAATGAATAATAACTAAATAAGAACGCGATCTGAACGAAAATAAAGTTTTAAGAAATAATAAATAAGTATGTGAAATAATAAATCCTGTAGAGGAAATGCATGGAATAAAATGTCAGTATTTAATGAATGTTATAAAAGCAAGCGTGATAATAATAATTATAACAAAGATATTTACATAAAGGTAAATTTGATGGCGACAAGTAACAAATCAACCAAGTGCGGTCAGTGTGAAAAATGTATAACTGATAATGAAGATTACATAAATTGTGATGGGGAATGTGGTAAATCATACCACAGAACCTGTGTTAACATAAAGAAGAAAGTTTTTAACCGACTTTTGTCCGACAAGGCCAAGCAATGGTATTGTGTCGTGTGCAGTGCAATGAGTAATCAGTCAACTACGGATGAGGTTTCTAAAATCGCCTCGCCAGACGAGAATGTAAGTAAATCAGATTTACACGATCTTGTTTGTGAAATCAACCTCCGACTGACAAAACTCGAAAACATTGAAAAGACTCAGAATGACATGCTTAAGTCCGTGACATACTTTTCTGATTGTTTTGATAGTATGAAAAGTGACATTTCAACTGCCGCACAAACTCTGAAGCAAGCCTTGTCAGAAATAACAAAGCTCAGCCAAAGAGTTTGTGAGTTAGAGAAGGATAAGAATATCGTCTGCAGTGAGGTCAAATTGTTAAAGCAAGAGAATCTCGAGCTTCAACAGTACGTTCGGCGAAACAACTTAGAGCTTCATGGCGTGCCGCACACTTCAAACGAAAACCCCGTTCAATTTGTCAAGACTATCGCTGATCAATTGGGTGTCACAGTTGTTGAGTCCGATATTGACGCCTGCCATCGGCTACCACACAGCAGAGAAGGTCTTCCACCTCCTTTACTAGTAAAATTCTGCAGCCGGCTAAAAAAAGACGCAATTCTAAAAGGCAAAAGATCCAAACCCAACCTGAACTCAAGTGATGCAGGAATCAATGGAAGGGCTAGGCCTATCTACATTAACGAGCATTTGACGCCAGCAAATAAAGTACTTCACAAACAGGCAAGAGACCTCCGTAATGTAGGTTTTAAATACGTCTGGACCCGGGACTGCAAAATATTCGTCCGTAGATCAGATGGTGACAAGGCTGTCAGGATCAGCTCAGCAGAAGACATTGAAAGGCTAGTAAGAGACTCTTCCAACAACAAGGCTCAGCCATCCCATTCACAGTAATAAGAATGAATCAAGACATGGACCTACTAGTTGATGTTGACTTACACTCATCAATTGATGAGCGTAAATATGACTGTATCCACGACTACATAGCAGACACTAAAAATGAGGTTAGCCAAATCAAGTGTCTTTACGTGAATAGCAGAAGCCTAAAAAATAAACTAGAAGATATCGAGATACTAATACATATTGTGGAAAATCTAGATGTCATAGTGGTAACCGAGACTTGGGTAAAAAGTAATGAAGCTAAATACTTCAACCTAAACAACTATTCTGTTGCATTTGTACACAGAGACAATCAGGATGGTGGAGGTGTGGGAGTTTATGTCCACAAAAAATGGAATACAAAAGTTCTTAACCTAGTTGAGAGTAACCATAGCTTGATCCAGTTAGAGCTCATAAGAAATGATACTGTTCGTTTCAATAACCTGCATACTATTAATATAATTGCAGTATATAATCCAAACATAAATAACGCAACAAAATTCATGCAATCTTTAGAGCACATTCTCTCGAAAAACAATGCCAATCTTTCCTTATGCATTGGTGATACAAATATTAACTTATTAAACAAAAATAATGTAACCAAATCATACCTCAATCTACTATCAAGCTATGGTTTCACACAAGGCAATACTCGCTATCCAACAAGAATAAGTGAATCAACAAGTACACTCCTTGATCAGGTGGCCACTAATAACTGTAAATATGCCTATAGAATAAGCAATATAAATAGTGATATTAGTGATCATAATATTCTTGTAACTGAGATTTTCTGGTCAAACTACTATCCAGGCAAAAGCCCAATCTCGAACATGACATTTAAATACGCCCCCAACAAGCAAAGGTCTAGTTCAAAAAACGTGAATAAAAATTACCGGTACATGAACAAAAACAAATTCTCTAATGATCTCAATCAAATAGACTGCTTAGATGATCTAAACGAAACTTACATCGCCATGAAACACAAAATCTTGACACAGACACCCAACAAAGAAAACACTGACTTACCTTTGAGGGAAATACACCAGAACCACAAAATCCCATGGATAACAACAGAATTAATTCAACTAATAAAACAAAGTGACCTACTACATGCTAAACTTAAAACTAGCATTCACAGAAACAATAACCTCTTAAAGGAACAGCACATAATATGTAGGAACAAAGTGACAGCTTTAAAACGGAAACTGAAATCCTCATACTATGAACACAAATTAACATTGAATGCCAATAGCATAAAAGATACTTGGAAAGTAATCAATGAAATGATCTACAACCGCACAACTGAAAACAAAGATGGTCCCAGTGAGATAATAATTGACGGTAAATCTTTCACAGGAAAAGAAAATATTTGCAATGCTCTAAACACTCCCTTTATAAACATAGCACACAAATTAGCCATAAACATCCCCCCAGGGAAGAACGTTAATGAAATTAATGTCAACATAGATTCCATATTTATGACCCCGACTAATGAGATGGAAATTCGCAATATTATATTAAGCCTTAAAATGAAAAGTAGCCAAGACAAAGATGGTATGTCAGTGAAATTGTTAAAAAACTCCATTGACATGCTAAGTAGCCCACTAACTACTTTAATAAATGTATCGTTAGAGACTGGTCTGGTGCCTGATGATCTAAAAATAGCACGAGTCATACCAGTCTATAAAGGAGGTGACAAAAGCAATCCGGACAATTACAGGCCCATTTCCATCCTCCCACCCATATCCAAGGTACTCGAAACAGTAGTAAAAAACAGAATTGTTAATTTCTTAAATAAAAATGATTACTTCTACAAAGGGCAATATGGATTCCGAGAAAACTCAAGCACAGAAATAGCCACAATTGATATTATCTCTAACTTGCAGGATGTCTTAGACAATAAGATGACAGCGAGTGGCCTTTTCATAGACCTGAGAAAGGCGTTTGATACTGTTGACCATGAAATTCTCTTAGGGAAACTTGATAAAGCAGGTATCCGAGGAGTAGCTTGGACATGGTTTAAAAATTACCTATCTAATCGTAAGCAGTATATTGAAATAAATGGCTACAGAAGTGAGGAAGTTAATATTACCCACGGTGTGCCCCAAGGATCAATACTGGGTCCTTCCCTCTTCTTAGTATATATTAATGACATAGCAACACTCCGTTTTCATGGTAATATAACGTTGTTTGCAGATGACTTAAGCATCTTTTACAATGCGTACACCACCAACACGCTGATTACACACATGCAGGAGGACATGAATACCATACTTGGCTGGACCCAGTCAAATAAATTAACAATAAATGAAGATAAAACAAATTATTTAATAATATCAAAGCGTAGAACAAAGTTAGACATCACTCAGAATATAATGCTGAATGGAAAAGCAGTTAAAAGGGTCTCATCTGTCAAATACCTAGGCTTAATAATAGATGAAAATCTCTCCTGGCAAAAGCACATTGATGCATTAGTAAAAAAAATATCACCTGCCGCTGGGATGATAAAAAAATTGAGCTACTATATCCCAAAATATCTACTCAGGAAAGTGTATTTTTCCTTAATCCATAGCCACTTACAATATTTGAATACAATTTGGATAAAATGCTCAAATTACCTAAAAAAGGAAATTGAGGTAATTCAGAATAGAGCCATAAGAAATATTTATAACTACCCTTTTTTAACACCAACCAAACACCTTTATATTACGAGTAAAATTCAACCAGTAGCCCTAAATGCAGAAATCAAATCAAATGTCCTAATATACCAAATCCTACACAACAGAATACACACAAATTTAAACTTCACTAAACAATCTGATTTACACGCTTACAAAACTAGACATGCAGATGACATAACACTTTTCCATATCAATTCCAAACAATATGGCAGTAATAGCATTAAGTATAGTGCCTTTGTAAAATTCAATGGACTACCAGAAAATATAAAAATTGCACCTAGCCTACCAATCTTTAAAAGGAGGCTAAAACAGTTTATGTGGAATGATTATAAAATGTCAGTTTGAAGAAATTTCATAATCTGAGAAGACAAAAGAAGAACATATTGTGTACAAAAACTTATGAAAGCTACAAAATGTTGTATATATTTTCATACTGAAAACTTTGTAAACTAAACATTGTATTGTAATTTGTCGCCAACAAGATAAAACTGTACAATTCCTTTGTATATGAGTCCTTGACTCGTTAAGGGATTAATAAAATGCATTAATAAAATGCATTATTATAAATAGCTTTTAAGCTTTTGTAAGGAATGAAAACATGATGTGAATAACAAGGTAAAGAAATCTAAATAAAGATTAAATTGAATGATATAAAAATATAGAGCGTTGAAGCCTTAACAAATGTATAAGACATAATGCGAATGCATGTTCTTAAAAAGGGAGCGATTTATTGTCAACGGAAAAGATTAATATAAGAATTAAGATATGTATCAATTGTTACTATGAAATTTATCAGTTCTTTGGAAGACATTCGGCCGTAAAGTAATGTGTAGCGTAATGTAACGCAATTAAATAAAAAGTCACGCTAGGAACGCGTAAAAGTTAAAGTACTTGGTAAATTACTTATGGAGGGTAGTTGATTGCAGTGAATTGAGATATGTTGTAAGTCCTCTAAATTGTGACGTGGATCACGAGGCCATGTGTGTATTATTTAAAAGGGAGCTAATGTATGGTATTATTGAGCGTAGGTCCTGTAAGCTACGGCTTGACCCTAAATCGCGTTTTGTATAAGTCCTCTGATGTGGAAATGTTCCCGAGGCATGTTAAGAGATTCGAACCTAGAATCCTCTTGTTGTTAAAGCCCCTAATTATTCGTCGTAGAATGTGTATTAATCTTCCCAATCAATGAGGACCCTCTCATAATTAATAAATGCCAAGGTTACGAAAGTGGTTTATGAGCCAAAGAATATTGTTGAATGGAAATAAGTGAAGTAAAAGCCAGGTCTCTCCACAGAACTGAGAATAATGTGAAGGTTTGTTTTAAAGCATTGAAGAGAGCTGCCACCGTAGGTTAGGCAGAGAGTCGCTTTCCTTGTCATAAATCACGCCCGAGTATAATGGCCTGACCCTCATAGAGCGAGGGTGGGTAAAAAAAAAAAAAAAAAAAAAAACGTCTTGTAAGATGTGTTAAATACACCGTGAGTGTTTAAAGTTGTTAATGACCCGGGCGTTGAACCGAGGTCCTTGTAGATTGATATTATCGCTTGCCAATTCAGATCGTAGTTTTCTTATGTGATAATGGTCTTATAAGACAAATGAATTAAATAAAATCCCTATTGTAATATTGTATGGAAAAGAAGGAATCCACGAGTTTTGTGAAGATAACTAGGTTTCGGGAGTGATCATAGTTTTTGACTTTGTCAAGTAATCTTTATAACTCTGGAGTACACAAATAGTTTTCCCGATCACCGTAGTGAATTTGCAAAACTTGAGAGAGATAGTAAATATGGAGAACATGTGATATGCCCAAATATTGAAGTGAATAATTAACATGTAATTTTAAATGTAATTATATATTTGTTTTGATGATAAGAAAAGATAAAAATAATTCTTGAGGTGTACAAAAATATGACACCATTATTATGGGAAAGTATCGAGCCAAAGAAGCTCGTAGTTATTTGGAACTTTAAGATAAGTACTTTATGGAAGTGAAAATAATCGTGAATTGTTGGTTTTAAAGAAAACCATGTGTTTTAATCTAATATTTGTTTTATTTTTATGCTATTCCTTGTTCACTTTGGACAAGTAGAATGATATTGGTCAGTAGTTTATGTGTTTATTTGTTTGTAGCGCCATAATTTTTGATTAATTAAATGTGTTAAAATAGGAGTTGATTTTGTTGTTATTTTTGCAAGTGTATCCTCTATTTAATCCAAAATATGTAAGTCACAGAGTGGGAGAACTTACCGCAGCCCCGAAAAATCCCGAATTGAGCAATGCTGGCATACTGTGATTTGCATATTTCTTGCTGCAAGGGCACAATACGAAAAATGGAACATGAACCGGTCAATGCGGACCATGATAGATATCGTAAATCATCTGTCACGTAGATGTCATTGGAAAAGCTGTGTAGAACAGAAGAAAACCCATGTCAACAGAGTTAAATTGATTTGAAATTATTATTTAAAAAAATCATAAAAACGGCTAAAACAACACTCACACAAATCAAGGTAACTATGTGTACACATCCAGATCAGCTGTGTCTCCGTAACCAGAAAGTATAGGTTGAAAACTGTGAAAAGAAAAACGGATGTTAAAACTAGAACCTGTGTATTTAAAAGAGAATATAAGTTAGTACAGGACAAGAGGTTGGTATGTATTCCTTCGAAGGGGAAGTAAAGCCGGCGGTCCCATGTCATAGATTTATGGCATGTAAAAGAACCTTCCACTAACTAAACTTGTGTGAAGCTAAATTTCTAGGTTAGATTTCGTTGAAACGCTCTATCAAAGTTCCAACGTTCACCATTAGGTGTTCGTGACATCTGGTAGCGAAAGTTGGAACTACTTGAAATTGAATGGAACTTGTAGCTCATCCCATGGGTGTCCGCTTGAAGCAGCTACAGCCTCTGGCAAGTCGAACATGTCCTCGGACAGTCCCGGCACTAAAAGCCATTCGCTAAATAAAAATAAAGTGTTGCTAAGTAACCTATAGGATCGCTTTTCAGTCGGTCAACGCGAGTGTACAGTACCCAATTAAATTAGGCGGGGAGTGACAATTTATCTCCTAGTGCCTGAAATAAAAAGGCATGAATTGTTTATACACTTATTAAAACATTTCTCGCATAAAGGGAGGGGGGGGGGGGGGTTGTGTGAGAAACGTTTTATTAAGTGTATACATAATTATTGTTTAGGATTTACACAGGGAAAATAATTGTTACCCACTGCTCAATCTAATTGGGTGTAGACTATTCGTGTTGACCAACTGAAAATTCATTCTATTAATATAGACTGTTCAAATAACAATAAGAAGACACGAGTTTCAAAGGGACCCTAAAAGGTAAGGCTTGTGCTATGGATTTTAGGCTAGTATTATAAAGCTTTTCAAACAAACAACGGAACTAGGTTTTTAACTGGTTATAAATCAATAATAATGTTATTGGTTTTACGTCCCTTTTAACTACTGCGGCTTTTAGAGACGCCGGGGTGCCGAAATTTTTCCCCGAAGGAGATCTTTAAGGTGCCAGTAAATCGATAGACACGGCTCCCTTGCATTTACGCACCCTCAAATGCCAGCTGACTGCGCCAGGATTAGATCTTGCAACCTTGGAAACAGCAGGTGAGAACGTTACCACTGAGCCACGTAGCCATTCGGTTATAAATCAGAAGCATGTCTCGGTGGGATATATATGCATGGCTTAGTAGTCGGTAGCATGCTGAACTGCTATGCCGAAGATCTCGGGTTCAAACCCGGCCGAAGTCGTCGTATTTTTAAGAGCGTTAAAATCCTTCAGTAGCCTACGCCTTCCTTTGGAGGAGAAGTGAAGCCGGCGGGCCCATGTCATAGATTTATGGCATGTAAAAGAACCTACCAGAACAATGGTAGTGTGTACCCAAAATTGGTAGGTTATTTGGTTAGAAACGCTCTATCAAGTTCCAACGTTCGCCACTGGGTGTCAGTGACAGTGGCGTCTGGTAGCCAAATTTGGAACTAATTGAAATTGTGGAGCCTACGGGCGTTCAATTGAAATGCCCTGCTATGGCCTTTGGCTGCAATTCAAATATAAATAATATCAATGCATTTTGAAAATTAAGAAAATTAAACGTTAAGATGTCATCTCAAACACGTGCCGATATTTTAATTTTCAGGTATAGTAAATGGCTTTCACCGACAGTAGTGGCTACGCTGGCTAACGCGCAGCATTAGGTAATGGGGCCAAGCTCTCTGCTGACTCGGTAGACGCGTGGGTTCGAGCCCCACCGTCGGCCGTCCTTGAAATGGTTTTCCGTGGTTTCTCTTTTTCAAAACCAGGCAAATGCTGGGACGGTACCTTCTGACAGGCCACGGCCGCTTCCTTCCACATCCTTGCCCAGTTTCATTCACCATCATTCATTTCATCTCTCATCAACTCCTCTCATGAGGTTGGCGTCGGGAAGGGCATCCGGCCGTAAAAACCATCGCCACAAAGCCTTCCATCGCATCTCATCCCCGATCCCGTTGGAAAACGGGAATAATAAGGGGTAGACATACATACAGGTGTAGTAAATGGCTTTCAAATAGTCCAAGAGTTGATTTAATAAATACAAATGTAGACTATTTTGTACAATAATCTAAACTTTTTCTCGAATCGTTTTGAGGTAAGCCAATTTATGTCGTCAGGATATGCTCACAAACTTAGATGTGGTACACAGTTTGTAAATTCTCTTATGAAATACCTGGTCTCCCAGATGACTGCTGTGAAGGTACGGTACACAATATTGTTATTGCTGAAATTATTTGTAAAATTGACATTGTATTATATTCCCAAATTCAGGAATGAAAGTTTTCAAAATCACAGAAGAAATACAAAGTACTTACAATTGAGCCATTTAAGATCTTAAGATCTTTTTATAGTTTTCGTTTCACAAATCACACAGATATTTTTTAAATTAATTATGTTACTCAATTTTACGGAAGAACTAGCTTTTGATATGGTTAAGAATTTGATATAGCATAGCTATTTACAATTACACCCATACTAGTAACCCACCCCGGCTACGCCCGGTATCTTTAACGGTTTACCCAGCGTAAGCTTGAAAGGCGCACGGACGGCAGGTCCCAGACGCAATTCAGAAAAGCCGAGGTGAACAGCGAAACTCCAAACACATATACTCTTCTCTGAAGTCTTAACTCGACACGACTCAAAAATTGATGCTGGCCGAAGCTGGGGAGATAGACTCGCTCCCTACCTCGTAAACTCGCTCTGAAGCTAGTAATTTATATTTCCACTGGAGATTGTTGGCAGAAATGAAAATGTAAAATCACTTATAGTGGGTGATGTATTAAAGATAGAGATATGCTGTCGCGGACCATTTTGTAGAACTTTTCATGCTGACCAATTCTTACAGTCATAGTAGGCCTATATAGATATTTTTAACGGTTTATCTAGAATAAGCTGAAATGGCGCACGGACGACAGGTTTTTCTTCGACTCGATTCACTGAAATCATTACTGCTCAGCTTCCTGTGGTCACAAATGAACGTTTTTCTACAGAAACCTTCCACGAGAAATCCTTTACAGAATGGTGAAAACGGCATCAAAATCCATACAGTGGTTCTCGAGACTATGCGTACATCCAAGAATCGGGGACTCTGTTTTATACTACAGTATGTCGAGATGCCCGCGACTATTAATGAAACAAATACATGCATTTATAACTAGTATGGGCTATTAATTCTACGTAAGACTCATTAAATACGTCATACAACTGTACCTAGGGATACTTGTAGAGGACTGGACTAATAAACACAGAGCATTTTTTTATGTTCCTATGAATTGAAAGTGTACAGTATATCAACATTGTGATTTGACATGACTTATGTTTACAATGGAAATAATCACTCAGGTGAGTTAAAATTCATAAAACCCCTACAAAAGAGAAATCATCAGTTCCGCGAATAACGCGCTCAAGACAGTTGGCAGCTTGCTGGCCGTCGCGAGCGCTAGTGTCGCTCCATCTACCAAAGGGATGCAATTTCGTAACGCAGCGAGCTTCGTGACTGTATATTTTATTAGACTTGTGGTAATACAACTCCAGCCTCCCAGGTTTGCCAATCTAACTCCCCCCCCCCCCCCCGCAAAATATAGCTTATTTCAAACAGAGACTAGCGCCAAATAATTTTGAATCCCATATAGCGGGTCAATATTAGTTTTTTTTTCTTCTTTTCTTGGCGGGAGATAAGTTATATGTAAATTAATCTAGTTTTTATTAAAAATAACTTGTTTTAATAAGGGCTTAGAAAATTCTATGGGTACATTCTATGAGCATGAGAACGCCGTCAGCTGAGTTGCTTCATATAACGTTAATACAGTATACTGTATGTAGGCTATTGTATAACTCATAAATCAACATGATACACCGTGAGAGGACATGCCCACTTTGCTGAGACTTCTGTAAATGTTTTCTCTTGTTGAGAGATACCGGTACGCAATCTTCATGTTGGTAGCACAGATAGATTCGAGTTTATTTTGTTCCTGTCAGGGGAACAGGAATGTTCTAGATTTACCATTTCAGTCAAAAATTTACTTAATTTTTTACAGAACTATTTTTTGTTGTTGTCTTTTGTACACGAAAACTTATGGAGCAAAATACATGAAACTTTTCTTGTGTACGGTAATAATATCTCATTGAGAAGTGGAAATATTTGTAGAGTTGTTGTTAATTCATTTGAGGGGCTTGAGACATCTTGGTCATCAGCCCCGTATAGTGGGGTGTGTATTGAAATTGTCTGGCAACCTGTATTGCTGCTATGATTGTAGTAATGTGTGTAGGCCTGAATGTATCAGGGACAGGGATGGGGTAGATGCTCCGGGACTTGAAGTAAGACACAAACCCGGCAAATTCCTGTAGGGAGTGTGGAAAAAAAAACGAAAAAAAACACACTCAGGATAACCGCTGCCAGCACCGGGATTCGAACCTACAATATCCGTAATTACTGCAGCTGCCCTCGCAGTCATGGTGCACGTTTGACGAGCGCGGCTACGCCACGGGACGAAATGCTTGTAGAATTTGGCTTCGAGTATCTATAACCCCCACCATCGTCCGATCCTGGCTACGCTACTGGGTGAGACACACCGTTAATTGAATGGCCCTATTCACGAAATATCATCACCACTTCCTATTTCTCATGTCATTAATGCAGTTTCAGAGTCCCACCCTCGGGTTTTACCTTCGAGCAGTTTAAGTCTAATATGATAGATTTGAAGCCATTTTTCAGTGTTGCCTTATTAACAATTAATATTACCACCATATAGCATTCATCCGGTCAACACAAAAATCAGTCCAATTACTGGAATATGTGAAAAATAACCTGAAATAAATTACATGTGATTAAGATTTTGGTGGTTCATTACACAAACTTTTAATTCGATTGCTTAAATAGGAAACAAGAAATAAAATCATGTTGTTAAAACTTCATCCCTCGTAGTTCCGCCCCTTAAAACAACAATATTTTTTTTTTTTTTTTAGTCGTTTACCCTCCAGGTTGGTGGAACCCACGGACTCAGCGAGGGAACTCACCACTACCGCCTCTACGGGCAGTGTCCTAGAGCTAGGAACATCGAATCGGAAGGGATACAACTGGTGAGGTGGGATTGGCACCTCGCCCAGGCGGCCTCACCTGCAAAGCGAACAGGGGCCTCACGAGGGAAGGTAAGGGATGGGTAGGATGGATAGGCAAGGAAGAGGGAAGGAGGCGGCCGTGGCCTTGAAGAAGGTACCATCCCGGCATTTGCCCGAGGACGAAGTGGGAAACCACGGAAAACCACTTCGAGGATGGCTGAGGGGGAATCGAACCCCCTCTACTCATTTGGGCCACCCGAGGCTGAGTAGACCCCGTTCCAGTCCTCGTACCACTTTTCAAATTTCGTGGCAGAGCCGGGAATAGAACCCAGGACCTCCGGGGCGGCAGCTAACCATGCTGACCGCTACGCTACGGAGGCGACAAAACAACAATAACAAACCAACTAAAACTAAAACTTCATACTACCACCACCTTGAATTTTTGAAAACAACATAAAATGCCAATATATTTAGCTCTAAATATCCACTAGGCCAACATGCACTTTGCTTTGAAGATTAGATCGCCAGAATACCAGTACCGTAGTCATTTTATTAAGAATTTGCAATTTGCTTGTCTGCCATGTTGTTTTTGTGCTCATCAGGTTTTTAAAAGTCATATATTTAACAGTCCTCTATTAACTTACAAAATTTCAGTTTGATGTACCTGTACGGTAATAGTTTCGAAGATATTTGAAGCAGTGAAATTTTTCATGTGTCTGCCATGTTGGATTGTTTTAAATGTAAGACATAGAGTTTTGTACCACTAGATAAATATTATTGTAGTGGCTCATTTACAAAGTCTCACTCAGATTGATTAGGACACAAGAAATAAAAACATGTTTTTAAAAATTTCCACAGCCACCATCTTGAATTTTTCAAAAAAAATGATGATATTAGATGTCAATATATAAAACTCGAAACAAATACTCAGTACCGTATGTCAAATTTCACTGCACTTGGATGATTGTCGCCAGAGAAGCCCACATAAATATTTGAGATTCATGTGGTTGCCATGTCGGTTTTGTACTTATCATGATTTTGAAGATCAAATGTGTAAACTTACTTTATAGTCTTCTATAACCATACAAAATTTGAGGTTGATTGCTGCAATAGTTTCGGAGATACCGTATTGAAAACTACAGAAATATTTTTATGTGGCCGCCATGGTAGCATTTATTGAAATTTGAAAGGCACGGTCAGGGTCAGATAGGGTAGTATTAAGTCCTTACCAAGTTTAAACTGAAATAGCTCCAACCAATCAGAATTTATTAGGGACAAATTGACATACACATCCTTACATACACATATGGACAAAAGGTGGTCTCATAAGCCTATATTTCATGTGATAAAAATAGTCTAAAAATGTATGTATATGAACAAACAATTAAACTCACAGTTTAAATAATTGAACAAAATAAATATCACATTAAAATGTGATCTAAAATTATTATAGAACTTTACTATAGACATTTTAGTGAAAATCAATATTTTAAATCATAGGTGAGAATTTTCATGAAGAAATGTTTGAAACTGGAGAGTGAAAAATATATTGTGGTTATTTACAGAAAGTTTTGACACAGTTTGAAAAGAAAGCATTAAACATTGTTATGGTAAATACCTTCATATTTTAGTCCTGTACTGACTTATTAAATTAATGTACACCTGATATCACATTTCAAATCAAAAATGAACACTTGCTCTTTGAGTCACAAAATTACATTTTCAATGTAGAGTTTTGTCTAGCCCACTCTCTCCTATAAAAAGGATGATACATCATCAACCAATATGAGATTGAGCATATTGTGCAGACTGCAGAGACAGATTAAGGGTTCTTCATACAGCTGCAATATCCACAATGGGTCATGGTGAATATGACTCCGTTGCAACAGTTCCCTTCTCATCAGGTGCGGGTGAGTGGGCATTGCCTGACCTATCCTTAATCTACATAAAATGACAGACTCCCGAGGTGCCCAGAAGGAGCTCTGCTACAAAATCGCGGGTTTGGACCAACTAGCCATTGAGTTTCCCAGAATGCCAGGTGTTGGTAGCATAACTGAGAGTGGGTACCTACATTGGTCAATACCACCTCCAATCCATCAAGTCAGTTCCTGCAGTTCCCATCTGGCCTGGTAGCCACAAGATGAGTGTAGTATCAGTACTGCACAACCTGGCTAAAAGGTTGTGGATTGTGTGTACTAACGGGTATTGCGGAAAACAGTATTGCCTGTATTTTGCCCCGCTCATCAGCCAAGATGCTGAGAAGGTTTGGGTTATGTCATTCCCTTTCTGTGAAACGGCGAGGGCTGAGCATTCAGCTTATGCTAAAAGAAAATTTGTGAATTTATTGAAATTATATATAAATATGCATATCAATAACGGCAGATCTGCACCACACGAACCAACGAGCCAGCACACATGAACAAAATGCTGGCAAAACCAGACCGAGACAAAGGGCATTTATATGTACAGTTGTACATATGTATATAAATAGGTGACAAGAGCGATAAATTCGAGTCCTTGATAATTTGTTGTTTTTACTTTCATGTCAAAAAATAGAATGAATAGTTCACTGAATGGTGAGTGGGCCTGGTTTTAAAGTACTGAGCTCAGACAGCTGTTGTATGAACGGTATGCGTCACGAAGTCAAGGCCATACAAGCAAATGCACTGAACATGTGTTTTGCTCTTGTGTTAACAAAGAAATGAAAGAGAAGTCACTGAAACATAAAGAGAACATTTTGAACGTGGCAATGGCTTGACATGAATTAAATAAACTGATTCACTTCCGGCCTTGAGGAAGGCGGTAGAAAGATCAAACCAGCCAAGTGCTGAGAAAGATGTAACACATTGGGGGGTGAGGGATGAAATAACATAGGCCACTTCTATGCTCCCTTAGTTCAAAAACTAGCCCACCAGACTTTCCGTGAAGTAAAATGTTTCCCAAATGATCCAGGATGTATTTTACTCCAAATGAGCTTAATAACATCCTGGATCCTTTGGTTCTTAGCAGCCTTGATGAGGTATATCATACCAACTGATGAGCCTAATGTTACGCAGGAGTGAAATACTGGCAATACTGGATCAATTTGTCAAAATATTTGAAATTTGATGCAGTGTCATTAAACCCATTTGGAGTAAAAAATATCATGGATCCTTTGGGAAACAGTTATCTTCAAGAACGTGGAGTTGTGCATCCTTTAGTGAAAACTGCAGAGCTTCAAAGATGGCAATAAATTCTGTGGTGAAAAACACAACCTCCAATTTTATTAGTAATGATGAGCCATCCTCTAGCAGCCCTGACTTCAACCCCTGGTCTAAGAGTTGTGATTTGTAAAAAGAGACATCAAAAATGTGAATTGGAGATAGCAGTAGTGGATGCGTGGTCAGAGCTTGTTTTAAAGCTAACTGAGACATTACGGTATAAGGCCTAAGAGTAGAGTTCAACATTCCATTAGGAAATATTAAACCATTCTTTGGTCCTTCAACACTTAGGGACAGAACTTACAGCCAGACTAGGCAATACAAAGTCACAATTATAGATAATTTTAAAACAAGAAAAAGTAAAATGAAAAAAATTGGAGCAATACCAGGAGAAGATGTAACAATTCTAGGCAAAGACAAAAGCCCAATGGTTGAACAAGCATGGTCATAAGTAGGCCCATTTGAAAGAAGAAATGCAAAAATGGAACATAAAATTATGTTATATTTATTTCCTGACTTTTTCCTTTCCTTGTAACGAGAAAACACCAAATCTGTGTACTTACAAATAAATCATCTTCACCAATAGACGAATACACACCATTCATCAATTTGATCTATTCTGTAATATAATAGATATTCCAACTGGCTTGAATTAGTTGTTGTTAATTAATTTCAGGGGCTTGGAACATCTTGATCATCAGCCCTGAGTACTTGGGTGTGTGTGAACTTTTCTGATAACCTGTATTTATGTGATGACTGTAGTAGTGTGTGTAACTGTATTAGGTACAGGGATGAGGTAAGTGCCCCAGGACTTGAAGTACGGTACTATCCCGGCATTTTCCTGAAGGGAGTGTGGAAAAACCCGGGGGGCGGGGACAAAACACATACCCGTTGTCAGCGCCGGGATTCGAACCTGCGATCCCCGGACTCGCTGCAGCTCCCCTCATGGCCGTTGTACATGAATTAACAAGCACAACTATGCCGCAGAACGCTTGAACTAGCAGTCACTTTTGCAACGGAGGGTATCTCGCCAAATAAGATTACTTGAGAACCTTGTTGAAGATGATGATTATGACCGAAAGGTACCTTAGGGTCAATCCATTGGAACAGGTATGACATTTGCAAATGAAAAAGCACATGTTCCTAAAAACACATTTAAATAAGTTAGGTTTCACGTAATCCCTCATGGATCATCCATAAAATACATTCACTATTTTTTTATTCAATTAATTCCAAAGAGCCATAGGCTCGTACAGAGGAATTGTACAGTAATATGTGTGTTTACACACCAGGAAGAAAATTCTGAAGGTAACACAAATTGATGAATAAGGGCATAGGCCTATTAGTAAAGTTGATACTATATCTAAGATTGTTTAGACCAAGGTCTCTTAAAATGATAAGCACAGGATTTTTAAGCTTATTTGATGTATTACGATGCATCGAATTTTTCCCACAATACTTTCGTAGTTTTCCTCTTAAATACTGACAAAGTTGGTGCACTTTTTACTTCATCGGGAAGTTTATTATATGACTGTGATGCAGAGAACTTGAAACTATTTCTACCGTATTTAGAAGAGTGAATGATATATAAGGCTACGTCCTTCGCATGCCTAGTTCCATAAGAATGATTGTCCGAGTTCAAGATGTAGGGAGAGCTATAGAGTATTGTGTTGTGTTTAATTTTGTATATTAGCATAGCTGCTCGGAGATCTGCACTTATGCTGAGGGGTAGAATTTTACTTCTGATGTACAGATCTTTTACTGGAGTGCAGTAAGGAAGGTTAAATATGTTTCTAATAGCCCTATTCTGAATAGTCATTAAATCATTCAGTGTGGATTTCCTGCAGTGAGCCCAAATAACATTTAAATATTGGAGCTTGCTATGTACAAGTGAATAGTAGATTTGTTTTACAAGGTTTAGGGGAATAAGATACCGAAGTTTCCTTAGGATCCCTACTATAGGTGAGAGTTTCTTAGCAATTCGTTCAACGTGTTCAATCCAGGTCAGGTGTTTGTCGATGATTAGACCTAAATACTTTGCCTGATTAACCTCTTTTATTTCAATATTATTTATATATATTTTGTCATGTGTGATTTCTTTCATGCTTTGCTTTGAAATTACCATGTAATTGGTCTTCTGTAGGTTCATTGTTAATTTATTGGCCTGGAACCATTGTGAGAGAGTATTTATATCTTGTTGCACATTTTGTATGATTTCAATTATGTCTTTCCCAGTGTAGAAGATATTTGTATCATCTGCATACAATTTGATATGCCCTCTCAAATTACATTCCACAATATCATTTATATAAATTAAGAATAATGTAGGTCCAAGTATAGATCCTTGTGGAACTCCATGAGTTATATATTTTCCTGAACTTATGCATTTATTCAAAGCTACATGCTGCTTTCTTCCAATAAGGTAGCTTTGGAACCATTTTAGTGCTATACCTCGGACACCAGCATTTTCTAATTTTGATAACAGTATTTTATGATCTACTGTATCAAAGGCTTTTGTGAGATCAATAAATAACCCAACTGCCATATTATTTTTGTCAATAGTTTCTTGTAGCATTGTTATTAGGTCAATAGTTGCTGCCTCAGTACTAGAATTTTCCCTGAATCCATATTGCATATTATGAAAGAATGTATTCTTGTTCAGAAATGAAAGCAATCTTGTTTTTACCACTTCTTCCAGAATTTTTGAAACTACCGATAAAATAGAAACAGGTCTATAATTATTTGGATTTCTTTTGTCACCACCCTTAAATATAGGAACTACTTTGGCCACTTTTAAGTCATCTGGTATCATGCCAGTAACTAAGGACTCATTAATCATTTCAACCAAGATTTTAATAAATGATTGTATATTGTTTTTAATGAAATTTGTCTTGATCCTATCTAATCCACAGCTCTTTTTATTCTTTAAATTTGTGATGATGGACTTGACCTCTGCTTCATCTGTCGGATATAAGTAGAGAGAATTTGACTGATTGTGGTCCTTACTGAGGATTTCCTTCTGTTCAGGAATAGCTTTTGCTAGACTTCCAGCAATGTTTGTGAAGAACAAGTTAAATGATTCACATAGTTCTTGATTGTTTGTGATAATTTTGTTGTCTATTTCAAGTGAAGTGCTAGAACAGGCTTACAAGATTGTGATAAAAGTGTGTGATAAATTGGGGGGAGAGAGGGTCTGTATGAAGATACTGTATGTATGTTTGTCAGTTTCTTTCGTTATCCGGATTGCAAAATGTAAATGAACTTTCTTTTTGACATTTTCCATATACGTTTTTAATAAAACAACTTCTTTTGTAGGTTAATTTGTGGAAGGAATAAATCATCCTGTGTAGCATTCTCGCTATTTCAGAAATATATTTCCTGCTTCTGGTGCTGGAGCACGGGCTGTAAAGTGGAAGTGCTCAATACATTAGACAAGGGGAGGGGGTGTTAATTTATTTTGAACGTTCACTTAGGGGGGAGTTAAATTTGTGAACATCTTTTATGGATGACCTCCTCTGATATTTTAAAAGACGATCGATGGCAGAATAAGTGCTGTAATGGGAGTAACAGTTTGACGTTCTGAAGACATTAATAAAACTCTTGTGATTTGGTACAACTTAATTATCTATTTGGGGAGTCTGCTGTCCTTGGGGGTAAATCTGAGACTTGTCTCATACAAAACTGTCGCTTACAGTGTCATCGGTCAAGAGTGTAAACTCTCAAAGATTGCCACGCAAGTGGAAAAAACAGCACGTCAATGCGGTTCTCATCAGGAGGAAAAATTATCTATTTGATCAAAAAGTATGGCAATGAAATATTAAGCATAAAAAGAATGAGGTTCAAAAATATTTTTAATGGGTGTGACCTGATAAGAGTATATTATTTTGTCAGACTGGTTGGAAGCTGTTAACTGTACTAAAGTTCAAAAATTGAAAAATGAGATTTCTGGTGTTTGAAATTCGGGGTTTTACATATTTATAATTTTATCTCAATGTAGGTTACTATTTTCATGGATTGACCCATCTCTTCAACATAATGAATTATTGTGTATATTGCCATTCAAATGAATTAATATAAACTATTTTACATACTTTTCTTTTGCCATAAATCTGCAAACATTTTAAAGATAAGCACTGTGAATACCATTTACTGAGCCAATTATGTTTTTGTGACTTCCAAAGTGAGGAAAAGTCAAGAAGAAATATAAAGAAGACTCATTCTCTTCTAAAATTCAAATACACATAATACTGATATCAACATAGAATATGCATAATCTCTCTATTGCTAAAACTATTTTAACAATTTATCTTTCAAGCACGGGAAGAAATTACTTGTTGCAAATCATGTACTCTCGTGGTATATTAACAAGTGCATTTTAAGAAAATATGATATAAAGAATACACTTCGATAATATCAATTATTCAGCCACTCCAGACACTACTCTACAAATATGGTGTGTAAGAATAGAATAAAGCTCATTGTAAATTACTGTTGATGAAGAGAAACAGAATTGATGAATGATTATTTTCTTAAAAATTGTAATTACAAGCCACAGTAACATGATTATTATATAAAAAGGTCTGCATGTCATCTGATTGTCATTTTACTGATGCCATCACCCACCTGTCTCTCATCAGCAAAATATTTGGCAACAATTACTTATTCCACTCATCCAAATAACATGCACAAGCTTCGGATCTACTCAACATTGAAAATCATGTTAATCTCTTAGTTAAGAAATGCTCATATATCACAATGCCATAAGAATTGGAAAAGAATTTGGCAATATTATAATTCTGATCTACAGTATACCATAAACATATTAAACATACCGTACTGTATTTTCTTCACAGACATACTGTCAGCACCATGAGTAGCACCACACTAACTATCCACTTGCAACTCAACTAAAATTTTAAACGTTATTGCATTTATGCCTGCTGCAGAGTAAAATACTGGCCAAAAGCAACTGCATAGTATTTTAAAATTGTAAGTATTGGAGAATATCAAGATTCTTTCTTTGGTGGGTTACTCTCTACCTTGCGCAACATCAGGATTGAGACAAAATCCCTTTCCTAATTCTTGGTATGTTATGAGGTAACTGAGAGAGACTGAATCAAAAGAAGAGCAGCTGCAAAGGCTCTTTAGGATGATTTGAAATCTCATAAATCAGAATTCAGTACTTATAAATATTTAAAAGACTTTTATGATGAAGCAATTATTATTATTCTATGTGTGAAAAAATAATAATCTGAACTGTTTTTAAAGTACCGGTATACAAGATCCTAGACAAAAAAGTTTAGAAGCCATTTTTCAGTGTTGCCTTCATAATTGCTTTTCAGTTGGTCAACCCATTAATGTGCCTAATTAAATTGTAAAACTTATCTAGTCACATCTGCTAACCTGGAAAAAATTACATGGATTGATTATACACTATCATTTCTTGAAAGGGAGTTAAGTAGATGATATGTTTTGTTCATGAAGCAAACATCATTAGATACTGTTCACTTACTAGAGGTGGCAGATGTGTATACGGTATATATATACACACACAGAGTGTTCCTATATAATGTATATACTCTTTGAAACAGAATACCGTGTCTCAAAAGCAGATAGAAATACCATTTATGTGTGTTAATATTTCTGAAGACAGTGAGAACTTAGCAACTCTTTCAGTTCATTCACTGTAGGATTGCAAACAAACATGGTGGGGCTTCAGTTATCATTTGAACAATGGCAATGGAAGTGCATACTAAGGCTGTGTCCCGAAGCTAAATTTTCAGCCGTAGTGAACTAGATAGACGACTAATATGCCCGATGTTACGTCGCAAGTCATGATCCAAAGCTGCTTAGCACATAGCAATCAAGTCTGTAGTAGCTAGTGAACGTAAGTGCTTGCTTGATTGTCGAATCGTACAAAGAATTAATAGATGTTTGGCACCGGAATGTAAACCTTGTGCGTTCAAGCACACATGTCCCAAAGCTCCATATTGCATAGCACATAGTGAGTAGGTGCTAGCAGCTAGTTAATAGTTATCAACGTGAGCTTTGGGACACAGCCTTAAAGTGTTACTGGAAAACAGAGAATGTGATGAAGATCGACAATGTTGGGAATTGGAATTTGAAACATCATGGTTAACACTTGCAGAAATGGAAGCATTACCATTTTGAACATTTACCGCATTAAAAATTGTAATTCTATCTCCTCTAATTAAAGAGATATTCTGTTTCAAAGAGTGTATGTACATTATTTAGGGACTCTCATATTTACATACAACTTATAATATGCATTTAAGTTTAGTTATAAAAACTATTTTATAATGTGTCAAATATATTGTGTTCTGTTAATGTTATAGCACTCTTTGTGTTGTTAACAACAAAACTAGTATTAACAATCCAAGCAATAAATTTGATATGCTGAAAAAAAAAAGCTTTTATAATTAAATAATTGAGTATATGTCTATAAAACAGGTTCTAATGATCGATGGAACCCTCATCCAATTAACCCCCTTGCGAGAAGTATATAATCAAATTATTTTATGTAATGTTTTCCAGCTTAGTAGGTGTGAGTAGATAAGATTTTACTTAATTAAGTTTGGCTCATTAACATGCTGACCAAGTGAAAATTAATTATTTCACTATATACAAAATCCTATTAATAAAATGAAATTATGTTGTAGGTCACACAATATTGGCCATGAGACAAGATGCTCTTTGCTTTAGTAAATGGGCTGGTATGGGGGCCAAAGGAGCTAAGACATTCAGATTGAAACAAAAATACATTTTGAATTACCTTTTAGCAGCAAATAAACTTTGAAATGTATTTTAACTGATGTCTAGAGGTATTATGTAAACCCTGAATAGAAGATAACACGACAAGACAACTTGCTGCCAAATGCATTATTCATGGCTTTCTTTGATTCAAAAAACTTTTAAAACTTCCATGACTTTTCTATTTAAGCAAAATGAAATTATACAGGATGTTCAAAATATGAATACCCCATCAAAAATAATCATGATAGAAGGGACCCAGAGTGGCAATATGACAATTTTCAGAAACCAGGCTCTGCCTGCAATCTAGAAAACATCAAAGTTATGACAGGTGCCCCTCAAACTTGTCCACTGTAGTAGGAAAGATGTGTCACTGTTACTGTATTTTATCACAACCACTGGACATATCGACAAAATTAAATGACGCAATGCGTTGCATCACTGGGTCCGTGAAATCAACTCCATGTCATTGGTTACCTATGCTGAGCCACATTCCTCCGCCACACCTAAGGCGGAAACAAGCTCTACTGAGGGAGGCTAGGAAGATCTCTGTATCACCTTCCTTTCCTCTGCATCAGGAATTCTGACATCCACCACAACAACGATTGCAATCAAGAAGATAAGCAAGTCCCACCGCAGGGAAACTCATTGTGAAAGGCTTTGATTTAAAAATAAGCTGGAAGAATGAATGGTCATCAAAGACATTGGGAACAAATGCCCACTGTCTGGATCCCACTTAAGGTTTTGACCTACCGAGGAACCTTTGGTGCCGTATCAACAGGCTAAAGACTGAACATGGCTGCTGTAACTTCGTTAGGTACAAGTGGGGATGGATCAGCTGACCAATGTGTGAGTGTAATCTAGAAGAACAGACGATTGAACATCTAGTGCAACGCTGCCCTCTTTATTCGTATACTGGACTTCCTCACTCCAAATATAATTGTTGGCTTTATAGAGTGTAATTATGTCTTATGTCTTTTGAACGGTATATTGTAAGTAATCACCATTCGATTAAATAAATAAATCACAACCACTACAATGAACTACAAGAGGCAGACAGAAGAATTCTCCTACTGCATTGTGGGTAATTACAACAAAATGGTTGTCTTGTTTAAGGGAAACCAGATACCACTTGGAGATCATAAAATGTAGGGTGAGCTCTGTCTCTGAAAACTACAGATCTCATTGAGGAAACTTTGTGGTGACTGAAGTGCCTTTCATTCAGTCCCACAAGTCAGGTGAGTTTAAAGGCAAATCAACAGACCTAGTGCACTAAATGTGCAGTACGGTACCAAATCGCTTTACATGAAGAGTCTATTACAGCAATAGTAGCATGGAACTTGGAAAGCATTCAGCAACATAATATTGTACAATTTGCTTACAGATGGAAATGAAATAATTAAATACAAGATTATTTTTGACATTCCTAATTTGTTATATTGCCACATCTGATTCATTACATCATGCTTATATTTTTAGGCATACATTTTCAAAGCACCCAGTATTACCAAGTTTTCCAAGCCAATCTTTAACCTATTTTAATGCACTATAAGACATAGAGGTACACGAGATGTACAAATAAAGGCACAGTGCAAAAATATTTTATTATTGTGCTCACTCACAGCTACTCACATGGTCCATGGGCTTACTTCGACAATGACAGTAAATCTGCTGGCATATTGCTACCTTGGTTTAATATGGTTCCATTGTACTGAGCCATTGAATGTTTAATTTAAACATTCATGCTTCCAATGGACAATTGAGATACGATATAGGAATTTGGATATTAACCTTCATTGATTCTGAGCATTGCTTTTGTTTACACTAAAATAAGCAATATAAATAGTGATATTAGAGATCATAATATTCTTGTGACTGAGATTTTCTGGTCAAATTACTATCCAGGCAAAAGCCCAATCTTGAACATGACATTTAAATACCCCCCTCCAACAAGCAAAGGTCTAGTTCAAAAATCGTAAATAAAAATTACCGGTACGTGAACAAAGATCTCAATCAAATAGACTGCTTAGATGATGTAAACGAAACTTACACCGCCATGAAACACAAAATCTTGACACAGACACCTAACAAAGAAAACACTGACACTCCATTGCAGGAAATACACCAGAACCACAAAACCCCTGGATAACAACAGAATTAATTAAGCTAATAAACAAAGGGACCTACTACATGCTAAACTTAAAACTAGCATTCACAGAAACAATAACCTCTTAAAGGAAGAGCACATAATATGTAGGTACATAGTGACATCTTTAAAACGGAAACTGAAATCCTTATACTATGAACATAAATTAACATTGAATGCCAGTAGCATAAAAAATACTTGGAAAGTAATCAATGAAATGATCTACAACTGCACAACTGAAAACAAAGATGGTCCCAGTGAGATAATAATTGACGGTAAATCGTTCCAAGGAAAAGAAAATATTTGCAATGCTCTATACACTCACTTTATAAACATAGCACACAAGTTAGCCAAAAACATCCTCCAAGGGAAGAAAGTTAAAGAAATTAATGTCAACACAGATTCCATATTTATGACCCCGACTAATGAGATAGAAATTTGCAATATTATATTAAGCCTTAAAATGAAAAGTAGCCAAGACAAGATGGTATGTCAGTAAAAAACTCCATTGACATGCTGAGTAGCCCACTAACTACTTTAATAAATTTATCGTTCGAGACTGGCCTGGTGCCTGATGATCTAAAAATAGCACAAATCATACCAGTCTGTAAAGGAGGTGACAAAAGCAATCTAGACAATTACAAAACCATTTCCATCCTCCCACCCATATCCACGGTACTCGAAACAGTAGTAAAAACAGGATTGTTCATTTCTTAAATAAACATGATTACTTCTACAAAGGGCAGTATGGATTCCGAGAAAACTCAAGCACAGAAATAGCCACAATTAATATTATCTCTATCTTGCAGGATGTCATAGACAATAAGATGTCAGCGAGTGGCCTTTTCATAGACCTGAGGAAGGCATTTGATACTGTTGACCATGAAATTCTTTTAGGGAAACTTGATAAAGAAGGTATCCGAGGAGTAGCATGGACGTGGTTTAAAAATTACCTATCCAATCGTAAGCAGTATATTGAAATAAACGGCAACAGAAGTGAGGAAGTAAATATTACCCACGGTGTGCCCCAAGGATCAATATTGGGTCCCTCCCTCTTCTTAGTACAGTATATATTAACTAGCATTACCCGTATATATTAACCAGCATTACCTGTCGCGGCTTCGCCCGCAAATATTATAGTTGTAAAGAGTACAATTAGCAACGTCTCAATTATCAATGTTATGACTTATTCATCATTTAATTTTGAATTAGAAATAATAATATGTTTTCAAATATACCAAAGAAATTTTTGATTGCTCTGTTTTGTATCATTGGTCGTCAAATATTATCATTCCTGAAAATGTGGCAGTAATTAGGCCCTCACTGCGATAATTCCTTGTAAATTGTCGCGGATTTTCTTTGGTACACATAAGTAGAGCCCATCCTGGCGGCTGCATTTCTAAATTAAGCTTAGGTTTTGCCAAGCTTCAAAAATAATCCACAAAGTGGCACGGATGGCTGTACATTTGTGAGCTGCTATATTCCTTGTAAATTTTCGCGGATTTTCTTTGGTACACATAAGTAGAGCCCATCCTGGCGGCTGAATTCCTAAATTAAGCTTAGGTTTTGCCAAGCATCAAAAATAATCCACGAGGTGGCAGGGTGGATGGCTGTACATTTGTGAGCTGCTATATAGCGGCATTTTTAATCAATTTAATTGCAGCCGAATGGCCAAAATACAATAATTAATGTTGGTTCTTTAGTCTACAGATCTTTACTATACTCCAAAACTGATTTTGTCCTATTTTTGCATCGGCGGTTGATGTGATAGCGTTCACATCCTTCACCACACAAAGTACACACACACTCCTTTGTTACTTCATGGAAATGTGTCATCGCAAATAGTTTGTGATGATATCCATGAATTTTATTAAGTTTGAGAAAAGCAATGTTTAATGAGTGGCTCGTATTATGCTTCTTTTCAACAACTTAATTTTTCAGATTGATGACGTTTACATGTTTCGATTCAACAGAGACAGTTGTGGCCGCGAGACAAACTAATCCTATTCAGACAACATATCACCCAAATATGGAGGTGAAAACCGTATACCTAAAGGAACCAGGTTCTATGTGATGGCGAAATATGATGACAAAAATTAGAAGATTAGTAAAAAATCCACTTTGAAGCTATATTTACCAAAGCTCTCCTTCGTCAGATAAAATCATATTGAAACACTCGTACACGAAAAGCAACACACGTAGTATAAAAACAAACCTAAAACAAAAAATGAAAACAAATTAAGTATGCACAAAGGCAAGATAAAGTAATATTTTCGTATCATGCGGCTCAAAATGAGTGCTGCGATGATGATCCTTCTTTAGTGGAGGCTTTTTTCTCCAGAATTTCACCCCTCCCCATGGGCCCCTTAAATTGGATTTACACAAATTTACTTATTTTTCAAGCTGATTCCCCCCCGAGTTTCATACTTTTTGCCTACGTCGTTTAAGAGATACTTGCTTTGTTAGGAATCCTTCAACCCCCACTTTTCATCCCTTTCACCTCATAATATACACTACATCGAAAAACCCTTAGACATGTGTCTTCTTATTTTTAATGATTAGTTTACATGCCGAGTTTCACAACCCCCAATAAAAACCAATCGGGAGATATTGTTATTCAATGAAATGCAGGCCTACCCCCTTAACACCCCTTTAGAACCTGAATATCCAAAATTCCTTCCTGAGTGGGCGTTTTCGACTCACAACGAACATATCCCCAACATTTCATGTTTCTAATTTTAATAGCTAGGGCTGGGCGATGATGAGTCAGTCAGGACACTTTGTTTAATATAATAGATGAGAATAGATGAGACTTGTCGAAGTCGACTTACTCGTAGAAAGATAGGACATAGCTTGTTTTACGCGTAGCAATGCGAGGAGCAATGTTCGTGGTTTCCACAAACCCAACGTTTTAAGGCCCTAAAACGAACGGTTTTCGAGGTATTGCCAGAAAACTATTCCAGGTCTAGCAGTTGTCATGGTAACGTTGACCTGTTTCTCAGAGGGAACACAGTTTTTTAGAAATACCTCCGAAACGTTCATTTTTTGACCTTAAAGAGTGTATTTCGGGGTCCCTATGGGATCTCCGAGTAATATTTTTCGTATCTGGCGGGGATAGAATGTTTATAGACCTCATACAAGTTTAAAACTTTGGCACAAACTCATTCCTGATAATTTTGTCAGTTGGAATCTTGTTAAACCAATGCAGCAATATGTCGGCAACCAAGTTCAATACATCCTAGGAACATAAAACACAGAGTTTTGTATCAAATTCTAAATGTATAATAACAAGTCCCCCATAAGATAAAAGCACTTCCAATACTACATCTAAATCCAATTCAATATAATATTTGGCACATTCCCATAAGTAAAATGTGCATGTGACCATTCACAATACCATGTATATTTTTTACAAATGGTTTGCTTATTTTGCAAAGTATAAAATCCATTAAATAAAATAAAAATAAAACAATTAAAAAACTTTATTAATAATTCTATATGGGATAAACAACAAACAAGGTGTGGACATGCAATCAGTCACTGGATAGGCAGGTACAGGTTGAGGCGGGCATTCACACTCTAGCCCTCGACCTCCCAGTCTCATCAAGGGTGGAACAAGATAATGGATATTGAGAACTGGACAGTGCAGGAAAAGAAGACCGGGAAAGTAAAACAGATAATGCCAGGAAAAATGAAGTAAAAACAGACAGGACAAACATGAAATGAGGAAAAAGTTTATATAAAACAAGAAGGTGAGGGCATAGATTCAAATCACTGGTAGAAACACATAAAAAGGACAAACACAATGACTCACAGGTTCGGGTGGAGGGTGAGATGAATGGAGAAAGGGATAATATGCACAGTCAGACACAAAGCCATCTGTTTTGAGCGACTAAAGAACTGGTTGCTGCCCACCTTCCTAATAAGACTGGTGAAGAGCTATAATTGGATTGAGGGCAGTGAGAATGTCCAGCTTTGAAGACAGCGGTGGGTCCAGCTGTGGAGAATATTTCAGTCCCCTTTTTGTGTCCCCTTTTATCTCGTCCTCCACTTGCAACTGCCTATCATTGTGCTTGTCCATTTTATGAGTTTTATCCTTTTTTACCAGTTCATTGAATTCAATAATACTGTATACACAGTGATAATTAACAATACTGCCACACAATAAGTTTGCTCCACTACATCATATACCATACTGCATGTAATATGCAACATTTGCCTAACAGTGACATACAAATATAATTTACTCAACCTAGATAATGATCCACACTTGAAAACATTATTGTAACACCATCAAAATATGTTGTTTCCAGATATACCATTTCCTTTTATCCAAATGTTTTCATACACTTACGTGAAACAATTCTAAACAAGCTGAAAAACTAGCACAGCATTGGTATTACATCCAGCACAATCAGTATTGTGTCAAGCTCTTTGCTATTAAGTTACACTAAAACTCAACTCTGATGATATTTATTCATTTTCAAAACAACATTCAATTATGCTTACTTAGCAAACTTCAGCATTTTATTAAACAACTTCTATTTTAGTAACAACATTCATCAAAATATTTACATTATAGAATGTATAAAAGTTCATCTACAGCTGTCAAAATTATATAAAGTGTAGCCTATGCAGGTTCCTTTTAAACAGATGCTCTACTAGAGATCATGTTCTTAGATAAAACCTGTTATGAACAATTTTCCTGAAGGGTTTTGGGAAGCACTGTTTTGCTTCATGCCATCGATTTTCATGGATGACAGAATAACATTATGGTATTTAGCAGTAGGGACCCTGAAAAGAGTTAGGACAAGTGGTGTAAAAAAAGGCAATGTTTTATCAAGTGTTGACACAGGTCATTGCAGTGCTAGTCATCATACAGGCATATATATACCAAGTTGCCAGTCTGACATATGACTGTTAATTTGCAATCATCACAACTAAAGCATTTAAATGTTGCAGCTAATGATAACAGTGGTTCCTTGAAATGTCAATAGATCTCTTCAAGGCTTTCAGGGCAATGCTGTAAATCACACTTCTTCTATGGGAGGACTTCCAGAAGGCTGCTGCACACTGCACTCCATTCATTAGACCATACTTATCCTTGTAGCAGGGAACAGGTGTTTTTCCTTTCTTCACCAACTTCCTCGGACTGGGATGCACGAGTTTCAAACCTGCCAATTGGGTCAATGATCTTGATATCCCTTGTATGTCATTACAAGCTATCTCTGCAAATGCTCAAAGTAGCCACCAGATACTTATAATGGCAAAGTCCTCCCAGAATTGCTGCATGTGCTGTTTTAATCTCTTCAAGATCAACCCTCATAGCTGGTTATCTGTGATACATGGTATCCTCTAGGGTATCTCATGGATAAGAGTCTAGCAGTGTTTAATCAGGTGACTGTGGTGGAAACTCCAATGTACCTCTTCATTCTATCCAGTGTCCTTGCCAATTCTCATCTAGATAAGCTCAGTTGTTTTGGTGGCAGTGTGGCAATGGAGAAAGAATTCATTGTCTCCATAAAGTTCATGGATGGCTGGTGAAATGGATGATCGTAGCAAATCTAGGTAGCTTGACCAGTAGACAATCTTTCCAAGAAAAATAATTCTATTAAGGCCTTAGTTTTCATCTCAAAATCATTGTCCTCTCATACCATGTACAGCCCGAGAGTTTCTGGTCAACAAGGAATGTGAAGAAATAGATCAGGACATGTCACTTACCTTCTTGATGTTCAGTAATATATCAACCACACTGATACTTTTCTTTACAAAGTACAGTCAAGATGCAAAAAGAATTGAACCATCTGAAACACATATGTTGTCCAGACCAAACAGTTTGCCCATGTTTGTACTGAATCAAGCGGTGACTGATATTTTCAAGAAAGGCCTTTTATTTTAAAATACCGTAGGTTATTGAGATTCTGAATGTCTAGGTAAACTGTAACTCATTCCAGCAGACATGCATAGGAAAGGAGCTTTGGTTTTAAGTCTTGTGCGATTATAAGCCACAAGGCCTCCATTTTATATAGTATCCAAACCAATGGACATAATAAAAATATTTTGGAAGTCTCACATGCATTTTATGGGAAATAAACCCAGCTACCTTGGTAAAAAAAGTGAGGAGTTAGAAGGCACGAGTAAACTGAGGGGAGTATGAATTGTGATGGTATGATGTTGAAATGTGCAATCACTGTCCCTATGGTCTTTTCATCAGTCATAACACAGTGTCATTAGAGCAGCAAATGATGTAAGGTCAACGTGCCTTTATACAATATTAAATGATCATGCAATTTCACTTTATATTGAATTAAAAAGCAAACGTATATATGAAATTTCATGTGAAGCATCTTATTCACATGATTTTGATGAATGTAAAATTGATTTACCAGTACTATAAATTCCTACACCAAACTTAACAATCCTAAAAAATAACATTGGACCTTTTTTTCCTTTCTTTGAGAAATGTCCACATAAACATGACCAGTATTCAAAAAGTTCCAGGGTCCCAACTTATCATACAAATCTGCAAATGAGATTGAACATAAAGAAAGACATTTTTTACAGTTACCTTTCTTGTGATCCTCTCAGAAAGAATGGTTAATAATAATTCAGAATACGGTATATAATATCCAACTCCAATCCGGCATCACTTGTGTGAAACTTTTAAAAACTATATTTGATGTGCATTAAAAATGTGTATGGCGTTCCAAAAAGAGAAAGAAACATTATCGGTCATTAATAATGCTGGTCATCCAAGGAGGATTGAAGTGCGTAGTGACATCTATGATTAATAGGAGGCTCTTTTTTTTCAATTGAATACCATGACTCAAAGTATAGGTTAACTGCACAAACAGTCCAACAATATTTTCACTTATCATTCCATACCATACTCAGATGAGGCTATTAAAATGTGTTACCAGTATCATTTGATAGTGGGCCACTCTCTCACACAGCAAAATCCTAAAATCAAGAGATAACATTGTAAGATACTAAAGCACACTGAGATAAGAGATGAACCAAAACATTATTTGTTCAGTAAAGAGAAAACAAATCAGAGAGAGCCTTCCTATATACACACATCAAAAAAAGTTTTGCATCACCTCGGTTCCCAGATCTCCGGCATATAGACGTTGACTGTGTATATTGTATCCAAGATACAGTCCCTTTGACTGTTCATAGATGTCACTAAAACTGCTCAAAGATGTAAACAACCATGCATGAGTAGGGCCTATTAGACGGAGGGGGTACGACAGCCGATCAGTTCCAGTCATTCCACCAGGACGAAGGTACGCTGCTCATGTTGTCTGTAGTTCTACCATGCCTAGAAGGTCAATACCGCAGTTCGATCGCGTCCGCATTGTTACTTTGTGTCAAGAAGGGCTCTCAACAAGGGAAGTTTCCAGGCGTCTCAGAGTGAACCAAAGCGATGTTGTTCGGACATGGAGGAGGTACAGAGATACAGGAACTGTCGATGACAGGCCTCGCTCAGGCCGCCCAAGGGCTACTACTGTAGTGGATGACCGCTACTTACGGATTGCCGCTCGGAGGAACCCTGACAGCAATGCCACCATGTTGAATAATGCGTTTCGTTCAGCCACAGGACGTCATGTTTCAACTCAAACTGTGCACAATAGGCTGCATGATGCGCAACTTCACTCCCGACGTCCATGGCGAGGTCCAGCTTTGCAACCCCGACACCATGCAGCGCGGTACAGATGGGCCCAACAACATGCTGAATGGACCCCACGGAATTGGCATCACGTTCTCTTCACCGATGAGTGTCGCATATGCCTTCAACCAGACAATCGTCGGAGACGTGTTTGGAGGCACCCTGGTCAGGCTGAACGTCTTAGACACACTGTCCAGCGAGTGCAGCAAGGTGGTGGTTCCCTGATGTTTTGGGGTGGCATTATGTGGGGCCGACGTACGCCACTGGTGGTCATGGAAGGCTCCGAAACGGCTTTACGATACCTGAATGACATCCTCCGACCCATAGTGCAACCATATCGGCAGAATATTGGAGAGGCATTTGTCTTCATGGACGACAATTCTCGACCTCATCGTGCACATCTTGTGAATGCGTTCCTTCAAGATAACGACATCGCTCGACTACAGTGGCCAGCATGTTCGCCAGACATGAACCCTATCGAACATGCCTGGGATATGTTGAAAAGGGCTGTTTATGGACGTCTTGACCCACCAACCACTCTGAGAGATTTACGCCGAATTGTCGTTGAGGAGTGGGACAATTTGGACCAACAGTGTCTTGATGAACTTGTGGATAGTATGCCACGGCGAATACAGGCATGCATCAATGCAAGAGGACGTGCTACTGGGTATTAGAGGTAGTGGTGTGTACTGCAATCTGGACCACAAATGCTGAAAGTCTAGCTGTATGATGGTACAACATGCAATGTGTGGGTCTCATGAGCAATAAAACGAGCTGAAATGTTGTTTGTGTTGATCTCTATTCCCTTTGTATTTAACGGTTCCGGAACTCTTGGAACCGAGGTGATGCAAAACTTTTTTTGATGTGTGTAGAATGTTATAAATTTCATGTATGAACTGCATCACAAAGAATGAAAATTAGGGGCAGATGACCTCGTAGCTCCACCCCTTAAAACAAAATAAATTTTTCTAACTTAACTAGAATGAAATTTTTGTATTTTATGTGTACTAGGGTTGCCTACAAACCTCAACAGATACAGGGAGAATAACAAGTCTTCAACTGACACACAATCACCATTGACAAAATCAAGTCGAAGCATGACAGCACTCTGCCATCTACTGTATAGCCTGGATTTGACATTTGGCATGTTCAGGCTGATGAAAGATAAATTACATGGGCAAGACTTGACTGGAAAAAGTGCAAAATCAGTAATGGTGACAATGGTAAAAAAATAAAATTTAAAAAAAGCTTTGTAACTTAATGGTGTTAAATTCACAATATCTGTTTTAGTTTTCACAAAAATAAAGAATTATACTATTTTAAGGAAATAAAATAAAAAAAGACTTTCGAATTGACTATGATACAACTTATAAGGAAAGAAATAAGAATAGAATACAAGACTTAACTTCTCACTGTTGATAATGCCTGCAATATATCATTGTTCTTCGCAAATACCACAGTATGCCTTCCTTCAGAGGGGGAGTAGAGCCGGCAGACCCATTCCACTAACTACAATTGTGTGAAGCTAAATTTGTAGGTTAGATTTGATTAACGGTCTATTAAGTTCCAACGTTTGCCGCCAGGTGCCAGTTGCGGTGGCACCTATTAGCCAAGTTCATGGCTAGGTATTGTTGACAGTAGCATTTGGTAGCAAAAGTAGTAACTACTTGAAATTGATTGTCTGCATTCCTTACATGAATTACAGATAACACACACTAATACGGCCATCACAATTAATATCGGTTATCACACAGATTCTATACACACCGAAAGTACACGGGGCGATATGACTGCGTTGTGCAGCCCAGAAACTGAGGAACCAACCAAACTACACTATCTTCAGTAATCAAGATATAATACTTTTGCAAATCTCAACAGAAACATAAATTTAGCTTTCCTTAGCACTAAAAGAATTTTGAAATATGGCGGTGAATTAACACATTACTTTCAGTCAACAATTAAATCCAAAAGAAGACTCAATACATTTAACATTCTCCAAAATGAACATTCTGTCAGGGTCACTGAAAAATGCAGGAAGGTTGAGGTTGATTTTTTGAAAGAAAAATACAGGGGAAAAAAAATGAAATAGTAAGCCAAATGACTATGAAAACAATGAAGTTAAAATTAAACTGAAGTTTACTGTTCACACAATTACCGGGATTCTCAGTTTTTACTATAAGTCCCTGTGTCCAAATAAACTCCGTCTGGGGCACCAAAAGTCCTGCTTATAGTTTTGAATAAATTACATTGGTGTTCTCAGATTTTACAAACTCCCAGCGTCGAGATAAACTTCATCTGGCATGCAAAAAGTCCTTTTAATTTTGATTCAACTAAATGCTAAATTTGAACTTCCTGCACTCATCAAGCTCCTCGGAGGTTTAAGATTTTCCTATAAGATATATGGTATCAGAGCAAAGTGTATCCTATAAATTTTATACAAAAGGCACAATATGTGCTTGTGATTATCATGCTGTAGTACCAACTAGGTCGGTGTATTGGCACACCGTCAGCTGTCCTTGAAATGGTTTCCTACAGTTTCCCACCTTCAATTCCAGGTAAATGCCGGAAATGGTAACTTACATTAATATCCACAGTCGCTTCCTCTCCATTCCTTTCATTAATCTCTACTGGTTGGTGTCAGAAAAGGCATCTGGCAGTACAAACCCATCTCCACACAAACAGGAATAACAAAGGGTAGAAAATATTATAAAGTACAGGAATTGCAAAACCAAAAAATTGTTGTTGTTTCATTTGAGGGCTTTGGACATCATGGTCATTTAGTCCCGTGTACTTTGGAGTGTTTATGTATATAGAAAAAATAAAAATGTCTAATAGCCTGTGTTATTGTGGTATCTATAGTAGTGTGTTTTTTTGTAATTCAGGATGAGGATTGGGAAGGAGACGGCCTTGGCCTTAAATTAGGAACCAGCCCAGCATTTGTTTGGAATAGAAGTTGGGAAACCACAGAAAACCACTTCCAGGATGGCTGAGATGGGAATCGATTCCACCTCTTCTCAGTTTTACCTCATGAGGCTGAGTGTACCCCATAACAGCCCTCAGACCAGAATGAAATTTCTTGGCAGAGCCGGGAATCAAACCGAGACATCTGGGGAAACAGCCAAGATATCGATAGTGACCGCAATTTAGTAATAATTGAATGCAGTGGCAGCTTTAGAGGTAGTGACACGGTGATGTGCCACTCTTCCACAAATTAAGAGTGGTGCGAGTTTATACACTGGAAATTCACATGGAGGTTAGGATTGGATCATAAATCCACCTATCCACCAGATTTTGGAAATATTGAAAAGAGGAGAAATGAGCAAGCTAATGTACTGTATCTCACACACCTGGGTTTGGAGGTCCCCAATGCTCAATAATGAGTTTGGGACATTGATGATGTGGGAGGGAATGGGAAAATAGTTTGTCCTTCAATCTATCAAACAAATAACAATAAGCTACTAACCGATTTCTGAATTTTATTGAAGGTTGCTCTGACTCTTTACCCATAAGCGAATTCCACTTCTTGACTTTTCAGGATGAACAATACTCTCAAAAATTGTATTGATTAATAAGAATGATGTAAAAGTCTCCAGTATATATTTTTACTGGAATCACGTTTGTCTTCAGAAATTGAATGTTTGTAACAACAAACACAAGTACTCTCATTATTTTCTGATCTCCTCATCCTGCACTTCTTCATCAATGAGGTTTCCTGGAAGAGCATTTCTGAGATCAACTTCTGATACTAAGTTCTGGTAATATGAATGGAACACATCAGGGATGAGAGGAAGTAAATCTAGAAGATCTCTTTTCTTCTCTCGACTGATGGGGACAGGATTTAATGAAGGCTCAAGTGAATCCCGGCCAAATCTTCGTCTTAATACAGTCAGTATTTTTAAGTCTGATAATTCCTCTATGATTTCCTTGTAAAGAAGTTTTCTTGTTTCTTTTGTCACTTTTAACCATTTGATATTTTTCCAGATACACTTTTATTTCCCAAGATTGTTAGTTTTTTTAATTTTTAAGGAGTGATTGAAAAGTCCAGAAAATTTTAAAAAGTCTGCAGTTTTTTATCTCAAAAGCTTTGAGAGGTTTCTTTTTACCAGTTTGCCTCACCAATTGGACCGAGTCATGAGGATGAAAGATGCATACTTTTGAGTGTTTCTTTGATTTCTCTTGGGCAGCTTCGGTGGCGTAGTTGGTAGCATGCTGAGCTTCTATGCCCAAGATCGCGGGTTCAAATCCGGTCGAAGTCGTTAAAAATCACTCAGTATTCCTCTCTTCGGAGAGGAAGTAAAGCCGGTGGGCCCATGTCATAGATTTATGTCATGTAAAAGAACCTTCCACTAACTACAATTGTGTGAAGCTAAATTTGTAAGTTATATTTGATTTACGCTCCAACGTTTGTCACCAGGTGCCGGTTGTGGTGGCATCTAGTATCCACGTTTGCAGCTAGGTGTCGTTGACAGTAGCATTTGGTAGCAAAAGTAGGAACTACTTGAAATTGATCGTCTGCAGTCCTTACCTGAATTACAGATAACACACACTAATACAGCCATCACAATTAACACCGGTTATCAGACAGATTCTACACACCCAAAGTACACGGTGCTACATGACCGCATTGTGCAGCCCCTAAACTGAGGAACCAACCAACCTTTGATTGCTCAATTAGGGAATGGTCTGTATCACACTCCATGTGTGTATGGCCAGGAAATAGAAATTTGTGGTCAATAACTTGTACGGATTGGTGTTCGTTAATCACACAGAGTGAGGGGCAGATGACCTCGCGGTTCTGCCCCTTAAAACCTCAATAACTATCATAGAGAGCAACATAGCAACCATATGAGAGATTTTGTTTTGACCACCACAAGTGTCTGAATACATTGTGCAATGCTTGACATTCGAAGGCAAATTGTTTAAATATTTTGTCAAACACTATGAAGGAATGAAAAAACTCGGAGAAACACTGTCAGCGCCGGATTCAAACTCCCCATCACCGAACTTGCTAAGGCTCACCATCGCTGTTGTGAGGAGAAATTTAACGTGCACTGCTACGCCTCAGGGTGAACTATTGTCAGGAGGATGCAGATGCTTAGGATGAACTCCTGGCCTAGCGGCTAGAATTCTTGGCTATCCCCCCGAGCTCGGGGTTCAATTCCAGGCTCTGCCAAGAAATGTAATTCTGGTCTGAGAGCTGAAACGGGGTACACTAAGCCTCGTGAGACAAAACTGAGAACAGGTGGGTTCGATTCCCACCTGAACCATTCTGGAAGTGTTTTTGTGGTTTCTCACTTCTACTCCAGGTGAATGCTAGGATGGTTTCTAACTTAAGGCCTTGGCTGCTTCCTTCCCAATCCTCACCTGAGTTACAAATACACACACTAATGCAGCCATCAAAATAACATAGGTTATCGGATACAATTCCACACTCACTCAAGTACATGGGGCTAAATGACCACGATGTTCAAGCCCCTCACATGAAACAACAACAATGATTAACTCTGGGAAAGTAATCTTTCAAGCAACAGAAGATATTCGGTGTCGGAGAGTTACAAGCCCGGGCAGGCACTTGGAACACTTAATCTGATGTTCTGTCTGTTACGTCACATGAAATGTTTTTGTTGCACATTCATTTCTGGGCTTCGGGTGTCTGATAACCTGTATCATTGTGATGGCTGTACTAGTGTGTGTATGTAACTGAGGTTAAGATTTAGCAGGAGGTGACCATGGCCTTAATTCAGATGACATTTGCTTGGAGTAGAAGTGGGAAACCACAAAACACCACTTCTAGAACAGCTGAGGTGGGAATAGAACACAGGAACTCAGAAAGCTGTTGTAAGTTTTTTCAGTGGTGAGAACAGAGCTGCAGTAGAACCAACAATCGAAGGCAAAATGTCTTGATTATTAATTCAGACTTATATCTAAAGCACTATCTCAGTTCGTGCAGAAGGGTATAAGTCGACATAAACCCTCCTGCGCAAGTTGGAATATGGGAACAAAAGAGGTACCGGTATGTCACTTGTATCCTTCTGCCCAATTATAGTTTGTATATTTACTCCTTAACCAAAAATGTACATTTGAATGATGGTCAGAGTATTCAGAATCAACTTAAACCCTTCTGCACAAACAAAGTTGTGACTATTCCCAACCAAATAATTGCATAATCCGAGTTTTGGTATTTTGCCCTAACAAGATTGATTTACTCTCATTTAGCATCTAGCATTTCAATGATAGCATGATTGCAGCTTTATCCCATGCAATATTCTACATGTTCAAAGAAAATAAATGCGACAAAAATATGAATATTTATGTTAAAAACAATGACCAACTGTGCTAAGGCCTTGCTATATGCAGGCTGAGTAGTCGAGTGATTCGAACCCCACTGTTGGCCATTCTTGAAATGGTTTTACGTCGTGAACTCCAGGCAAATGCTTGTGACGTTATCTTCTAATAGGCCATGATTGTTTCCTTCCAACTCCTTGCCCTTTCTCATTAATTCATCTCATGAATATGGGAATGAATAGTGCATCCCAACGTAGAAACCATTGACACTCATCTTACCTCATCACTGACCCTGTTGAAATGGAATAACAAGGGGTAGAAATACTTTTATCATCATCATCATCATATGCACAAAAGTACTTTAGTTAGTGACGGTATTAGGGTATCCGAGGCCTAGGGAGTCTTTCACTTTCCCGCCTTAATTGGCCTTGTCTCATCTTTCCGGATCCCTCCTTCGAAGGGTCGGATCTCTTGTTTTCTTTTCATTATAATTATATCCTTTTCTCTTTAAGTTTCCCGCACTGTTTTTGTTAATTGGCCCCCTGTGTATCTAAATTCCCTTTAGAGATTTGTTTTAGTCTCTACACTCCATTTTGTAGGTCTTTTCCATCTACGTTGCATTTTGTAGGTTCTTTCGATCTAAATTGCATTTTGCGAGTTTTTTCAACCTCAATTACATTTTGTAGGGATTGACAATCTAAATTGCTTTTAGTAAGTCTTTCAATATAGGGAGTGGCAGTTTTGCGAGTATTTTGAATTTCAATTGCATTTTGTATTTTCAACCTAAGCTGCTTTTTGCAAGTATTTTCAATCTAAATTGCATTTTGTAGGGTGCACATTTTGCAAGTATTTTGATTCTCAATTGCATTTTGTGGGTATTTTGGATCTAAATTACATTTTGTAAGTATTTTCAATCTAAATTGCATTTTGTAAGTATTGTCCATCCAATTGAGTAATTTGAATCTACCATACATTTTGTAAGCCTTTTCAATTTCAATTGCATTTTGAATTTCAATTGCACTTTGTGAGTATTTTGAATCTGAACTGGCCTTTTTCAATCTAAATCGCATTGTGTATTTTCAATTTCAATTGCATTTTGTAAGTTTTTTGAACCTCAATTGCATTTTGTATGTATTTTCAATCTCATTTGCATTTTGTAAGTATTTTGAATTTCACTTGCATTTTGTAAGTATTTCGATTGTACATTGCATTTTGTACGTATTTTGAACTTAACCTACATTCTGTGCGTATTTTTCAATCCATTCCTTTTTGAGTATTTTCGTTCTAAATTCCCTTTTGTAAGTATTACCGATCTCCATTTTGTGAGTAGTTTCAATCTAAGTTCCTTTTTGTAAGTATTTTCCTTCTCACTTAATTTTCGTTCTGGTTTCCACTTCATTGACATTTTCGCTATCACCCAAACCATTAGGGGCCGATAACCCAGATGTTAGGTCCCTTAAAACAACACTTATCATCATCATCGCCAACTTTAGTTAGTTATTGTAGGTTTAAGGAGCATAACAGCAAGATCATCTGCCCCTGAACAAAAGTATTTTTCTTTGGTTTCTCAGACTGTGGTTATGCAGAATTGACTGTCATAATGTTTATCATAGATTTAGTTTGTTGTGTGAATGGGAGCATTGTGCAGTAAGCAGTTTCTGTTACACCACAATTCAGGACTTTAGCGATGAATGTCTTCATGCAGCCGCTTCAAAACTATACAATAAAATTTCACATTAATTGTCTGACCATTATGGAGTACTTTTCTAATGCACAACGCCATATATGTTAAATGGTTGTCCACACTTCTCATTGTCTTCTACCGACATTCAGCCATTTTGAAAACAAGAGTTCCACTAAACAATATTCATTCCTTTTGGAGGACATTTGGTCCATCTAGGCAGTACTATGGAGTTTATCATTAGAAAAATTTATATAAATATAATTCTTGCAGATATCTGGATTAAGGAGAAAACTCCTGAAGACTGGAATTGCACCCTCATTCACCAGCTACTGTAAAACGGGGATAAAACAGACATCAATAACTACAGAGGATTTATTTATTTATCGTATGGCTTTTAGTGCCGGGAGTGTCCGAGGACATGTTCGGCTCGCCAGAGGCTGTAGCTGCTTCAAGCGGACACCCATAGGGTGAGCTACAAGTTCCGTCAATTTCAAGTAGTTTCAACTTTCGCTACCACATGCCACTGATACCTAGTGGTGAACGTTGGAACTTGGATAGTGTGTTCCAGCGAAATCTAACCTAGAAATTTAGCTCCACACAAGTTTAGTCTGTGGAAGGATCTTTTACATACCATAAATCTATGACATGGGACCGCCGGCTTTACTTCCCCTCCAAAGGAAGGCATGCTGAAGGATTTTAACGCTCTTAAAAACTCCGACGACTTTGGCCGGGTTTGAACCTGTTATCTTGGGAACAGCAGTTCAGCATGCTACCAACTATACCACCGAAGGCGCACTATAGAGGAATATCCTTACTATCAGTCGCTTTACTTATGACACTTGAAAGACAAACACAACACCTGATTGGCGAATAGCAGGCAGGAGGTTGCAGAACAAATTCTCAATCTCAAAACCATCTTGCAAATCCATAAAACCAGGTAGACATTCCTCACTTTTGTAGACTTCAGGAAAGCTTATAACTCAGTAGACCGACAAACATTATTTAATATTCTAGAATAATTCAAAGTAGACAGGAAAACGAGAGACTTAATTAGACAGACACTAACAACCACAACTTCAAATGTTAAATTTCAAGGTGAACTTTCCGACCCTTTCCTATTAACACAGGACTTCTTTGTTATTGTTCAATCTTGTCTTTGAAAAAGTTATCAGGACATGGGGAAATTAAACAAAAGGAATAACAATTGGTCAACAACTCAAAAACGAAATTCATCTGCAGTGTTTAGACTTGGCAGATGATCTAGCTATTCCTTCTAACAGTAGGCAAGAAGCAGTTATTTAGTTAGTTATTGTTGTTTTACGGGGAAGAACTATGAGGTCATCTGCCCCTAGCAAGAAACAGATTAGGCCCTTAAAGGACTCCACTAAATTGTAGCAAAGACCGGGCTCCAAATATCATATGGAGAAACTCAATACATGGAAGAATCCGCTCGTTATCTAGATGGAAAACCTCTAAAGACTAAGTTCGGCAAAATTCGCCAAGAAAATAAATTCAAGTACTTATGAGAAGTAATTCAGCCATCAAGGTTGAACCGTGAGGCAAGCAAAGAGAGAATATCAGAATTACGGAAGGCTTACAGAATCACCTGGAACAGATATAACAAAAAATCAATAAAGAACGCAAAATTAAGACATTACACTACAGTAATTAAACCTGAAGCCTCAGAAACCTTGATCATTGGAGGCAGATCCCTTATTAAAGATGTAGAGGAACAAGAAAGGAAAATATTGAGGAAAATCCTTAGACCAGTCTGCTCAGAAGAAATCTGGATGAAACGGAAGTCTCAGGAGCTTTATCAGCATGCTCGAAAGATCACTGACACCTTCAGGAAAAGGCGATTGAAGTTCTACGGTTCCATTGTCAGAATGAACAATGGCAGGCGCACCAAAAGGAATCTCAACCTTGCTCAATCAATAAAAGTCAAGACCAACTGGCTTAGTGAAATAGAAAAGGACCTTCAAAAAATTGGCATTACATAGGAAATTATACAAGATCAACTCCAGTTCAGATCATTTCCCTAAGAAATCATAGACTGAAGATTGAAGGAATATTTTCAGTGCCCAGATGAAGAGATTTTGGGAGAGAAAAAAACATCATTAGCTAAATAAGTTATGTTGCGCTCCATATATGGACATAACGATGTAAAAAAATATATATATACTGTATACGTTTCAGACACATTTTGGCCTACCTCAGCATAGTTCAAAATTTACAAACAAAACCTCTCTTAAAAGTACAAACCAGAAAGCATGCAACTGTATAGATAAAATAGTGTGAATATTATGTAAACCTATCCAATGTACAGTTTTTGATTCTTCTTTGATGACTACATTGCAATGATTTGTTAAATTAGCACCACAAAAAAAAAAACTTTCTTTTGCTTAGGCTACTTGAAAAAACTTTTTTTCTATTGTGTTCAACATCACAGAAAATATTTAAAAAAAACTATGTTGATCAGGTGTTCCGAACAATCTGAGTTATATATTTTAAAAACATCATGATTGGGGATAAACAGAAACTTCTAGGTTGTACTGTCTTTCGAGGAGTCATGAGGCTGTTTTGTTTGACTCCATAGAAAAAGCCTATTTTTACTTGCTGGTGTTGAATTAATTATGACCGAGCATTTTGTAGTTATTTCATGACTGTTGTAAATTTGTGTCCTTCAAGTTGAATAACATGTTGAGGACTGTAAACTGCTTCACAACACCATATTGACAAGTTATAAAATTATTACAAATGGCTGGGCCATAACTAATTCAACACCAACTTGATTGAAAGCAAGTAAAAAGACGTTTTTTCTATCGAGTCAAACAGCACAACATCATGACCTCACAAAAGACAGTACTTCATAAGCTCAATACCGTATAGAAGATTTTCCTGCTGTTTCCACAGTCATAATGTTTAAAAAAATATATAACTCAGATAGTTTGTAACAGTTAGTTAGTTATTGGAGTTTAAGGGGCAGAACAGTGAGGTCATCTGCCCCTTAGTTTGTAACACCTGATATATATACAGGCTTTTAAAATATTTTTCAGTAAAATGCACACAATACAGAAAAAAACAAGTAGTTTCATGATGAAATTGAGAGCCTACTTTTCTTAAAATTTAAGATTCATGCCAATCTATATAGACCTACCTAGAATAATGACGAAATCAAGTTGGTAATACTAACATTTCTAAGTACTGCAGTTTGAAATACACCTGAAATATTGTAGCCTAAGAGAGTAACTTACTACAGTTGAAAGAGTTGGTGACTCTGAATATATTCTTAGTTCCATCTCTTAAGGTATAGAATGTTCATACAAAATTTGGTTGAAGCCTGGTGTGTAAACACACATATTACTGTACAATTCCTCTGTACGAGCCTATGGCTCTTTGGAATTAATTGAATAAATATCATTCATTCAAGTCTAATGGATAGTATGGACGTTACATGCAGTTTGATATTGCATTTATCAGTGCGTGTAAAATCATTTGCTCAGATGCTCAGAATTAATCTCAAATATTACAATCTATTATAGTGCTCATTTTGGATAAAATCCATTTGTTAGTATAGAAGTTGCATGTAATTAAAAATTGAAACTATCAGAAAGCTTAGAATCATGTTGGCAGCACTGAGTTATATTAGTTACTACAAATTAATCTAGAATGTCAGGTACTATACGTGTGCAAAGTTTAGAGCTGATGGCCTGCATACTTTCTATTGATATTAGGATTAAACAAATAGAGAGAGCATTTATAAACAGTTTGCAGCCCTGCTTGTTCTTACGAATACGCATAGTCATAACTGTTATGGTACTCAAAGCACATACGAAATTTGGTTGAAATTCATTTGTTAGTATACAAGTTACATGCATTTAAAAACTGGGCCTATCAGCAGGCTTAGTATCGTGTTGGCAGCACTGATGTATGTAAGTTACACCAAACTAAGGTAGAATGTCAGGTACTATACGTGTGCAAATTTTAGAGCTGTTGGCTTACATACTTTCTGACATATTGATATTAGGGTTAAAACATAGAGAGAGCATTTATTAACAGTTGGCAGCCCTGGTGGCTCTTTAGTACACACAGTACATACGAAATTTGGTTGAAATTCAATCGATAGTATAGAAGTTACATGCATTTAGAAATTGGATCTATCGGCAGGTTTAGAATCATGTTGGCAACACTGGCATGTATGGACTTCTGAAAATTAGTCTGGAATGTTATTGTCTATATGTGTGTCAATTTTGGAATAGTTCGCAAGCATAACTTCTGAGATATCCAACATAGAGCTCGAATTTCAATTGCGATTTTTCAGCAGCTGGTAGCATTGACATCTATTTCAAATATGGCCGTGAGATATTCAGATATATATATATATATTTACTCTTACCAAATTTGGTTTCGATAGCTGCAGCCATTTAGGAGTTGATAGGGGAGGACACACACACTGACAGACAGACACGCATTTTCCCGGATCGATCTCATAAGTCTAATTTTTCCTCGATTTTGCAAAATGAGAAAAGCAGGCTAATAATTTGTCAAGCAAGCAAAAGACAATCACAACAGAAAGTTTATAATAAAACTTATCTTGTGGTGCTAATTTAACAAATCATTGTAATGGAGTCATATAAGAAGAATCAAAAACTGGGCATTGGATAGGCTTACATAATATTCACACTGTTTCATCTGTACAGTTGCATGCTTTCAGATTTGTAACCAGGGTAAGTGTGTTGAATTATAATTTTTGAACTATGAGAAAGGACAAAACATGTCTGACACATGTACATTATTTTTATATAAAGTTTTCTAATGAAAAATTACATAGTATTAACTAGGCAAACCAAATGCCCTCTAAAAGGAAGGAACGCTGTTAATGGAAGTCGACATGAATCCTATCACAATCATAGCCAATATGGTTTTTATGGCATTTTATAAGTATCACTCAAACTTTCATAGGACTGTGTGACAAGATTTTCCAGATTACGAAATTAAACATTCGCTCTTTGCTCTAATTTTGAATTAATTTAATTCAAAATTTCAGTACAAGACTTACAGATCTTCAAGAAATAATATGTACCATACCCATAAAATGTGCACAGCTGATGCTCAAAGGGCTACAACATTGATCTTCTCCCCCCTCAAGCTGAGCAGCCAGTACAGTTTCCTCCAATGTGCAGTAATGGTCTCCTGAACAGAATTCAGTAAAAAAGGTTCAGGATATTATAAGAGAGTTGAAGAACCCTTATCATTACTCTGTTTATTTTACTTAGTCTCTCATGGAAATTGCTGACAAACTGGGGCACTAACCAGCTTGTATACCAAACGTAAAAATTGGTTGGGGGCATGGGCACTGGGAGGCCAAAGGTATTAATATTCTCATTTTCCTTAATTTAAGTGTCCATCGAGTCATTATTATTCATTTCAATATAGGCTACTTTCATGAAAATAGAAATTGTAACAACATGAAGGAATCGGTCGTTTGTGTTAATTTTCAAGACATGGAACGAAGCCATATAATAATGATAATATTTTCAGGCTCATTGAATTATTTATACAGGTCTCCCCAAAAGATTGGTCATGGAGGAATCACCTGCAGTATGTGGACCATAGTGTAGCATAGTTGACTTTGTGGAAAACTGTTCCCCAATAAAGAGCTCTCAATGACAGAGATTTGTCACAGTTTGAGAGATTGGTTGGTTGGTTCCTTAGTTTAGGGGCTGCGACAACGCGGTCATGTAGCCACGTGTACTTTGGGTGTGTGTAGAATCTGTCTGATAACCGGTGTTAATTGTGATGTCTGTATAAGTGTGTGTTATCTGTTTTCAATTCAAGTAAGGACTGCAGACATTGAATTTCAAGTAGTTCCTACTTTTGCCGCCAAACACCAGCGTCAACGACTAACTAGTTCAGAACTTGCCTACTAGACACCACCGCAGTCTGCTCCTGGCGACGAACGTTGGAATCTAAGAGCGCTTGTCAAATGTTTAACCTAACCTAATTTAGCTTCACATGGGTGTAATTAGTGGAAGGTTCTTTAACATGCCATAAATCTATGACATGGGACCGCCGGCTTTACTTCCCCTCCGAAGGAAGGCATACTGAGGGATTTTTAACGCTCTTAAAAAATCCGATGACTTCGGCCGGGTTTGAACCGGCGATCTTGGGCATAGAAGCTCAGCATGCTACCAACTACGCCACCGAAGCCGCCTAGTTTGAGAGAGCTTCGCAGTATGTGGACCAGCAAGACTGCCAATTTGGAAGGGAGAAGTAACAATATGCTGAAATTACATTATTCCATATCACTACATCAGTGTGGATTTGTCAGATGCAATGCATGCCAAATGCTTGATGTTGGAGAGGCACAGAGGAAATAAGACTGCACTTAGTAAATTTGGATCTGGAAAAGGCTTTCATTGCATCCTACATGATCTCAAATGTCAAATATGTCGCAGTCACAGAGTTCCAGAAGTATATGTGGGATGGGTACAACTTCTATACCATAACATTACAACTGTGATTCGATGCCTGGCTGGGCTCTTGCCACCTTTTAGCATCACCGTCGGCATTCGTGAAGGTTCAGCTCCCTTGCCCATACTTCTCAATCTGTGTACATGTACAGCAATGGCCAACATACAGTCTCTGCATCCTGGTCACTCCTATATTCGTAGGAGTGCTACCTCCAACACTCAGATGGGAGTCAGCGCAGCATAGTCCAAATGCAGACAGGCGACTGGTATCCTCTATGATAAGAAGATGCCCAAATACCTGAAGGCAAAAATTTACAAAACAGTGATATAAGATCAGTTGCTCTACGAGGAGTGGAATGTCGCCCTTGGAAGAAGGAACATGGACAAATTCTCTATGCTATGGAGATGAGAATGTTTCGACTGTCACTGGGACTGACTGTCCTATATCATATAAGAAATGAAGATGCACGATGTAGACTTGATGTGGCCCAAATCATGTGGAGGAAATGAGGGAGGGTTTGGGGATGCCATGTCAACCAGAAAGAACTCAGCAGTAAAAAGAGCCCTCCAACTTAACCCAGGAGGGTGTCGGCCACGAGGGAGACTACCTAAGTGGTGGGTGGGCATCATCATGAATGACAGGCTTGCTGTGGAACACATCCCTCAGGCATTCTAGACCGGATCAAATGGCAAAAATGAAGCAAATCAGTGAACCCAGTGACATGGGAAATAAAATGCTACGACAAAGAACGACCTAGTTTGTAAGATCATAGTTATTCCAGGATTAACTTGTTTCTCTATTCTCTGATTCTTTGTCATAAATGGCTACCTTTGATCAGTCCTAGATTATATTTGTAGTTTATCCAACAATTTCAGAGTTATTTCCTGTTTTTTTAGTAAATGTATTACGAAGATGTGAATATTTGATAGTGCTTGACCGGTTGATAACTGTGAACCTCTACTGCCGTTTCAACGGGCATTTTATAAGTTTTTACGGGTTTTTGTATCTTGAAACAGATTCCATTTGAGGGGCAGATGACCTTGTAGTTCTGCCCCTTAAAACAACAATAACTAACTAGATTCCATTTGCAAATTTGTGAATTGTATTTATCTATTTCTTTATTTAATTACTTTTCCATGGATATCTACATATAGAATGCATGAGATGAGACGAGGTATCCACAGTGAACACTTAGGACATTACGACTAAAAGTTTGCTTACTCGTCGAAAGAAGAATAATGTGCAGCGAAGCAGTAGACGCAAGCGTCCGCTTAGGAAGCGAGAAACGCATGCGTGCGCTCGCCTAGGGGCAAAGTGCGCGGTAACACCTACTGATTGCGCCGTTCAACAGCCTTCTTGCGAGATTCTCGCTGTCCCTATGGTCGTGGCAAAAACGGAAAAATATCGCGGTTACGCAATCAGCGCCACACAATGCCACTGGTACAAGATTCCAGTTGTCCTAACGGTCACAGAAAAATGTTGTAACGCAAATAGGTAGTGTAATGTTGCGCGATCGGCACCGTTTTTTGGCCAATTTGACAGAACTCCCGACGTCACCGCAGTTCCGCACTCGCAGCCATGTACGGAAAAATATTGTTTTTAAGATGCTATTTCGGCAGGAAAATTGAATGAATATTATCACAAAAGGGCACATTTCTCTTTCAAATGACAAAATACTGGTTTGCAGGTTTTGGAAATCCAGGTTTATATGCAGCATATATCATACGGACTAAGATTTGAAGTAAAGTTCGAAGTTATGCTCTAAATATCGCAACATTTTAAATGATAGATTTTTTAATTTACCGGGTTTTCCTCGCACTGCATTATCAGCAGGTGCAAACTAACCATTTTCCCAAAAAAGTCATAAATTTAAATCAAAACAAATAAAATTAGTGTTTTGTTTAAAGAAACAGTGTGCTGGAACATTTCACATAATGCTAATGAATAATAACTAATTTATTGAAGATTTTACATTTCTTTTCTCTCTCAGAAATCTACCATCATATTACTGAACTCAGAACAATGAAAATGCGAGTTTTTTTAACACAATATGTATGACATTTTGGTAATAAACACAAATTTGTGATTTGTTTCATGAATGTTCATATTGGTGTGGTTTCCCCCCCTTTTCTTTCTTCGTTAATTAGTCATTTGTTCGGATTTTCAGGTAGTTGACCAGGATTTTAGTGGCAGCCCTGATGTAAACCACGTCTGCTAGGATACAGGATACCGGTATACAGTTATTCAAAAGACAGAGCAAATTTAATAATGTGCTGTATGTCCCTTTTAACTACTGCAGCTTTTAGAGCACTGGGGTGCTGGACATTTTTCCCGAAGGGGATCATTCAAGTATCAGTAAATCCCTTGCTTTTAAACATCCTCAAATGCAACAGACTGTGCCAGGACTCGATCCTGCAACCTTAGGCACAGCAGGCAAGAATTTTACTCCTGCGCTACACAGACTGAGCAAATTTCACATATTTATTTCAAACCGACTGTAAAGATTCTCTGTGGCATCATTTTCCTATCTAACCTAGAAACCAGCATGTGTATACAGCTAATTACTTGTGACAAAGGCTGGTGAGTAAAAAAGAGATGGACAAGACTCTGGTGTTCTTTAGTATGCTGTGATAATTGTGGGGCCTCATACAAAATCTTATGGCTCCTGACTGAGCATTGAATAAATTTCTAGGAAGCTTTCAAAATATGTAAACAAACTTTTTAAAACTTTGGAATTTCTTACAGACATTTGAAAACTGCTCTTTGTTTTTGAATAATAAATATTGCTTTGGCAAATACCTTAAAAAATATGAACCCCCTACATTGATGCTGAGGGATAAATCTGGAAGGTTAGCTCATAGTAATCAAGAAAATGCAGAGATCCTCGCAGACACATTCAACAAACTTTTAAATTGTGATGACCTACTGGAGACGTTGGAAGTAAATACCGACACACCCATTTTAACCACCCCAGATGTAATTCATCCACCTAATATCAATGAGGTAGAACTAGCAATTAAGGAACAAAAAAACTATAAGGCATGTGGTGAAGACTTAGTCTTTGCAGAAATCTGGTAAAACGCAGGGAATCCAACAATCATAAATCTTCATCAGCATCTAGTCAAAATGTGGATCACCGAGAAAAACCTAGAATATTGGACCTCTCGTGTGATTCATCCATTATACAAAAAAGGAGATAAAACTAATCCAGACAATAATTACAGAGGAATAACCCTTCTGGACTGCACTTACAACATTATCTCCCGCATAATTTACAATAGGATAAAAACCATTCTGGAACCACAACTTGGACAATACCAAGCAGGATTTTGCCCATACAGAAGATGCCCAGACCAAATTCTCAGCCTGAAACTAATAATGGAATATTACAAATACAGAAATAAACAACTGTTTATTTCATTCATAGATTTCAAAAAGGCTTATGATAGTATACACAGACCTACTCTTTTAAAAATTCTCAGATCATATGGCCTTCATCCTAAATTAACAAAAATGATTGAACTAACTTTGGTTGGTTGGTTGGTTCTTAAGTTTAGGGGCTGCGACAACGCGGTCATGTAGCCCCGTGTACTTTGGGTGTGTGTAGAATCTGTCTGATAACCGGTGTTAATTGTGATGACTGCAATAGTGTGTGTTATCTGTCTTTTTTAATTTAAGTACTGCAACTTAGAATTTTTCAAATAGTTCCTACTTTTGCCGCCAAGCGCCACCGTCAACGACTACTAGGCCAAGTTCGAAACTCAGCTACTAGACGCCACCGCAGTCGGCTCTTGGCAACGAACATAGAAACCTAAGAGCGTTGTTTACATTAACCTATCCAATTTAGCTTCACACAGGTGCAATTAGTGGAAGGTTCTTTAACATGCCATAAATCTATGACATGGGACCGCCGGCTTTACTTCCCCTCCGAAGGAAGGCATACTGAGGGATTTTTAACGCTCTTAAAAAATCCGACGGCTTCGGCCGGGTTTGAACCCGCTATCTTGGGCATAGAAGCTCAGCATGCTACCGACTACGCCACCGAAGCCGCTGAACTAACTTTAACCAACACAATTTCAAAGGTCAAGTTCAGGGGAGAAATGTCAAGTGATTTTCCAATAAAAACAGGCTTTAGACAAGGTGACGGATTATCCCCACTACTTTTCAATGTGGCTCTCGATTACATCGTGAAAATTTGGCAAAAAGAAAACCCACCTAAAATCAAAATTGGAGCAAAACCCTCAATAAGAACAAACTGCCTAGGGTTTGCAGATGATTTAGCTCTCTTAGTCCTTGACATGGAAGAAGTTAGTGCTCAAATCTCCTGTCTCCAGAATATTGCATTAAAAATAGGATTGCAATTATCTTCTGAGAAAACTGAGATCATGCCAATGATACCTCTTGACATAAAGGAAGTCATCATAAATGATCAAAAAATTAACATAGTTCTACAATTTAAATACCTTGGAGAAATCAGTATGCATAACTTAAGCGAAAAAACAACATGGATAAATAGAACCAACAAAATGAAAATAGCACAATTTCTAACCTGGTCAACTTATAACAAAAAATGCTTGTCAATAGGCACTAAGATCCAACACTACAAAACTGTAACTTTGCCCGAAGCCACTTATGCTTGTGAAACCTTGTTTCAAATTAAAAATGAAAGAAGAACTGATCAGCTCCTCAAAACTGAAAGAAGAATTATCAGAACCTGCATAAATAAAAAGTACCAGGTTGAAGGAGTCTGGAGAATCCTCTCCAATGAAACAGTCTATTGAGAGATTGACCCAGTTACCAGCACGATGAAGAAGAAAAGAATCTCTTATTTCTTTCACATCCTACGATTAACAGAAAACAGGATTTTACGACAACTAGTGATGAGAAATCTGGGAAAGAAGACTGGAAGGCATTGGATCAAAGAAATTCAAGAGGATCTCAAAACAGTTGGACTCGAAATTACAGATGCAGAGAACAAGAATAAAATTACCACCCTTCTTAAGAATCACAAATTTTCAGCAGAAATGATGCACAGACGGCCTACAGAGATTTCAGACGAATTAAGAACACTGCGATCAGAACGAATGAAGAAGTACTGGGCAGATAAGAATCAAACAATACAACCTTCAAAGAAAAAGTGTACATGGAAGACTCAAGTGGTCCAATGTGGCCTATAAAGTTAATAATAATAATATGCTATTAGTTTTCTTTTCCTTTTCTATTTTTACATTATTAAAAATTCCTATTACGGTAAGTTACTGTGGTAATTTTTTGAAATAGTGAAATACACTGCTGATACACATTGTGCCCTAGGCCACACTCTGGTCATGAATGATGATCAGATATCATTCAACCACGCACAAAACTTCTCAAATGACAGTGGTTTGAACATGACCCACAGAGGCTACACATCTCACTTTTGAAATTGTGCATGTAATACACTAACTCTTACTTTCTATTTCCTTACTATGCCTGACTCAGTAGTGTTGTTCAACATACACATACCTACCGTAATTAATATGGACCGATTAACATAATGCTATCCAACATAGTAAGATAGCAAGCTTGAATAAAAGATGGTACGGTATATTGGCTTTCACGGCCGGTGAATTAAATCTCAGCAATTCTTCAAGGTTTGTGCCGTGTCTTGTGTGGGCACAAACCTAGAAGAATTGCTGAGTTTGAATTTCTATGTTTTGTTTTTTTCATTAAAAAAATCTCACATGCACTGACTGACTCGCATAAATGTCCTATCTGGTATTCTTAATTTCCAGTTTTTTCCAAGAATTGTTGTTTCAATAAAAATTCAGAGAAAGCATAACAATGCCTTTCTGATCTCACAACTATATATCCTATAAAATTGTTGTTTGGCCTATTGCATTTGGATATCTTCTCTCCTTTCCCAGACATACTTAACTATATTTTACAATGAGTATCAATGGAACAAAATGTATTATGCTTCTGCAAGCCTTGTGTAAGGGAAGTCTCCAGGTGAAACAGGACAAATCAACACAACTGGGCAAGAGTGGACCTAGTGGACAGGACAGGTCAGGAAGGATTGCTTACCCCCTGTGGCACTACAGTCCAAGTGACCGCTGCCCAGCCATTTGGCCTACAGATTGCGGGATGCGTGGTCAGAGTGTCGGGCCCCCTCGGCCGTTAATCTTGGTTTTCGTGACTGGAGCGCCGTCCCACTGTCAGACAGCTACTCAATTGTCCTCATGAGGCTGAGTGCACCCCGTTCCAGTCCTCACGTCAGTTTCTAAAATCCCCGATGGGGCCGGAAATCGAACATGTGGCCTCCGGGTGAGAGGCAGGTGCACTACCCCAACACCACGACTGATGTGAATACCACTACTACTGTATTAGGCGTACTTCTACTAATAATAGTATGGATTCAATTGATGTGTTACCAGGATACTTGAGAGCTGACATGAAGCTGATTGGAATTAACACTTCTAAATCCAATTGAACCCATAATCTGAGGTTTTGGATGAATAATTGCGGTGGTTGGTTCCTTAGTTTAGGGGCTGCGACAACGCGGTGATGTAGCCCCGTGTACTTTGGGTGTGTGTTATCTGTTTTTTAATTCAAGTAAGGACTGCAGACTTTTGAATTTTTCAAATAGTTCCTATTTTTGCCGCCAAACGCCACCATCAACGACTACTAGGCCTAGTTCAGAACTTAGCTACTAGATGCCACCGCAGTCGGCTCTTGGCAACGAACGTAGGAACCTATACAATTTAGCTACACACAGATGTAATTAGTGGAAGGTTCTTTAACATGCCATAAATCTATGGCATGGGACCGCCGGCTTTACTTCCCCTCCGAAGGAAGGCATACTGAGGGATTTTTAACGCTCTTAAAAAAATCCTTGGAAAGAGTCTTAAGCACATTTTTAAATTTTAAATGCCAAGACATTATAGAAATTTGTTGGGCTAAGGATATACGTTTAATTATATTTTAGATGAACATAAATCAACTGATATTTGATCCAGAAATGTGATACATTGATAGTTCATTCCCCTCTCGATCCACATCTCCTCAAATGTTTTAGTAGAGTGGTATTCAGAGAAAAAAACACAAGGGGAATCCAACCTGATCTGGTGTGTGTGTGCATCCTCCACCAAAAGAGAAATACGGTATCTATGTATTTCAAATGTACTTGGCGTTTGTATGTTTGAGGACTGCTAGTTGCAAACTGCATGTTAGACCAGCATTTGCTACTGCCACAAACAGCAGGCGTATTCGTCAACCATTACCAATCTTCTGGATAGCTTGCCTGAATCGCTGGGAAACTCTGAATGGAAACGAATTACAATCTGCGGCGATTGTGGTGGTCATCGATGGATCGATTTAATTTCAATTTGGCAGAATGATTTCTGGCCATTCGGTGAAAAAAAGAGTAATAATAATGCAACACGGCAGCAAAATGTTGTGTATTTTGTGATAAATCAAAATTTAATTATGAGCTTTAATAGTGTTACTAATCATTCTTTCCTTGTGACATGCATGGTAGGTTTATATAAATGAGCTTAAAAACAAGTGTTTGAAATATCCTTCTGTTCATCTGATTTTTGATGTCATTATTGAAGCCTTGTTCTAAACACAGTAATAACTAGGGCCCGGATGTTGATGCCGTACAAAAGTTTAAAAAAATGAACTTAGAATTTTAAAAAGTGACTAATAAATGACCTAAAAATTCTAAAAATGCACTATAAAATGGAGAAAAGGATCTTATAATAATAAACTCACCAATATTTCAAAAATTTGAAAAATGCACTATAAAACGGAGAAAATGAACTGAGTCAAGAATATACACCCCTTCCCCTTTCTACCAAGCCACGGCTGACCTTGGTCAACAGAGCAGGTAACATTCTATTCCACTAATAACTGGTTTGCAATGAAAACAAGAGCATCTGTATACCTACGGCACCGTTCTTCTGCATCTAGGATATATATTTTCCTACTAATAGCAATACCGAAATATTTTAAATTATCTTGTATCAGCTACTAGCTTCTTCTTAACTCTGAGAGACGTAACTCCCTCATATAAAGCTGTGACATTACTAAATTGGAAAAAAAATACCTTACAAGGCCGATTTCTCTAAAATATGACCAAAAAAATCTACCAAACTTAAGAAAATGCTCTTAAAATGGAAAAATAGCAAATGATGCAAAAAGATGTGAAATAAAAATGACATATTTGAAGACGGGATGCCCCGTCCGGAGTTTCTATGTACTTCAGCATTGTTTTAGACAACTCATTAAAAAGATGACATGTCATCAACATCCGGGCCTTAGTAATAACTAACTTTTCTTTCCATCTAAAGGCAATTCTGGCAAACTTATATTTGCATTTTACTACATGTTGGTTAATGTTTACAAGAACTGATACACTAAAAGAGTGAGCAGGAAAGAAAATGCATATTCTGTACTCTTCGAAGGACAATGAAGACCTAAACACCCTAAGTAGACAAACAGTAGTTCAATAGTTCAATACTGATGGGTTGACGTGTGAGGCTGTAGAACCAGGCTCATAACACAAAATGCTGTTTTCTTCTTTCATTACCATCATTTGAACTACTACAGAATTTTAATTATCACTTTATATGTAATTTTTCAGTACATATTTTGTTGAAACGAAAGAAGAGCAGTAATGCTTCACAACTACAAAATCCTTGCATATATTGTATCATTTCACAAGTTTCCTGTTCATATTACAGAAAAGGGGATTGTTGGTAGTTGAGACTCTTCAGCTAGCTGGAATTGAAAAGAAGACATGAAATGCTCAGTTCTATGATCCAATTTCAGCAGGGTTTTTATTTAAATGTTAGTATTAATTCTAATATGATGGCTTAGGACTTCATTATCAAACTAGAGTCTTGAACAGGTTCACGTGCAGCTAGCTACACACTTTCTCTTTGACATTTGCAGTGAGGCCATCTCCTCTTCACCTCCGTTATGAACGAACAACTCATCTGAGATCACGAGCAACACACTCTGTCTGCATGGCCATGTGGGGTTTACAGTCGTTAGCAACAAGTTATCATGAGGCCTTCTGAGAGTTACTCAACATGTGTCAACGAGTTAATCTGTGGAGTATCGAGTGTTTCATGTCATTTGCAAGCTTCCCGTGTCAGTCACATTCATACAATATGTAGAAGGAATATGACAATTGTGAGGAAAGTGTTTATTCTCAGCACAGAGAACAAAATCGGATTCTCTTACAAGTCCGGATCAGAAAAGTAATGGTAATTATACAGGGCATAACAAAATTGAGAATTCACCTTAGACTACAGTCTGTACCAACTTCTGCAATAATGTGAAGTCCAGACTCTGTATAAACATTGACTTTTTGTAGCTTTTCAGTCGGTCAACACGATTGTGTCCAATGAATGGGCAGGTTACAAGATACAAATATATAAATACACTCCTGGGAAAAATTACATGTATTAGTTACTATTCACAATTAAAAGGGCAATCTCATTCAGTTTGGTTCAGGTACAATGTTAGTCTTTTCAAAACCTCAATTACCTTCCGATAACAGATGGTGCACAGGACGACATGTGAACGACAGGAGGCATAATAGCTCACCGCGCCAGTAGCAGTGTGGAGGGCACTAAGCCAACATCGTAGTAAGGATAAGTGAACATTATATTTATTTTTTCTAGTGCATGCCAAAACCTGTTAATTAGTCTATTATTGTTACAGTGTATTACAGTGTGCTATTCTAAATTGTATACACATGCATATACACCGTCACTCACGTAATTCACAAAAACCTAACATACGATGAGATTCAAGCGAATCATTATAATTCACGTAACTATACTATTGTACTACAATAGCGAATTTACATTAGAGAAAATTTATATTTGAACACAGTGATCAGGATCTGATGATGGCCACTTGAGGGTCGAAACGTGTAATCCTAAATTGCCCCATTTAATTGTGAATAGTAACTACAGTAATACACGTAATTTTTTCCAGGAGTGTATTTATATATTTGGATGTTGTAACGTGCCCATTCATTGGGCACAATCGTGTTGACCGACTGAAAAGCTACAAAAAGTAAATTTGTATAGGCAACACTGAAAAATAATGGCTTCAAATCTCTACATTTCAGTATAAACATACCATACGTTCTTAAGCCAAAGCCAAACTTTGGATAAACATTACTGGCAACAAGAATGAACGAATATAATAATGTAAGTCAAAATTATTAATGTTCTGAAAATTAAAACACCAGATAAAAAGTCCACAATTAGGAACAAAAGAGGGAGTTGTTGTTGTTGTTGATTCTCTTAGGGGCTGTACAACATCGTAGTCATGTAGCCCTGTGTACTGGTTAATTTATTGAGGTTTTAAGGGGCAGAACTGCGAGGTCATCTGCCCCTCTTAACACAGATTAAAGTATACAAATTTGGAATGGAATAAATATTTAGAGGTGGACACCCAAATATGAAAAGACCTAAAAATAATAAAACAAAAAATTAACTAAAACTAATAAGTATAATTATAAAAAAATTACAGAAAAACAAAAAAAAAAATCAGATTTAAAAAAAGAACAAAGTCTTTGAGTCAATGATCCTGTATACTTGGGTGTGTGTTGCTTTTGTCTGATAACCCGTGTCACTGTGATATCTGTACTACCTAGGTAGTGTGAGTATTTGTGATTGAAGGGGCCATGGTATTCGCCACTTCCAGGATGGCTGAGGTAGAAATCGAACCTGCCTCTTCTCAGTTTTGCCTCACGAGGTTGAGTATAGCCTACCCTGTTCCAGCCCTCAAACCAGAATTAAATTTCTTGGCAGAGCCGGGAATCGAATCTGGGCCTCTGTGGTGACAACCAAGAATGCTAGCACATACGCAACAAGGCAGACCTAAAATAGTGAAACGAGCTAAAGAAAAACATTAAAAATAACATTACCTCAGTAAAATTCTGTGTGGCAGCTAACACTAGATCCTAGGCACTGTAGTATACTAAAACTCGGTCAGGTGGGCACATTTTAGCCTACTACAGTGGAAAGAAGGCATTTGAGATCTCCGGCATCTATAGTAAACATACAACACTCTGAACATGGGCTCATCCAATAGGGTGATTCCTGCTAAGCGCTGTTGTCTCAGCGACAGACAAGTAAGAGAAGACCGCAGTAACATGCGACCTTCTCCTCACACAAAATTTAAATGCATGTGTAAAATGGAAGACCTAATCTTACTATTGTCTCCCACAAATCCAACCCCTCGTCCTCGTCGTGGGAGATGGGCAACGTAATGAAGTAGGGGATTGCCTGTAGGGGTGAAGTACAGTGGGGACTTTGTGTGCCTCAAGACCGCTACGGTAGCTGTGAAGGCCCTACAGGAACCCTGAAGAAATTACGGCTAACGGGGCTCTGGTGAAACAACTGCTGCCTTGTAGTTTGGAGTTGGTTCTTCGAAGGCTAAGGGAAGAAACCCTGACAGAAAATCAGCCTGGTGCCTCAGGCCTAAGGTGGCAGTCCCTCCAAGGCACTCGGAGGCAGTGCGTTAATCACTCGCTCCTCTTAAATAAACTGATTACTGAAACTGAAGCGAAATTACAAAACCGGACGGATAACCTGATGACGACTTTTGGCATGAAAAGGACTACGAAAATCGGTTTCTGGAATGTGAGGACCTTGATGGAGAAAACCAGACTGAAACAAGTGACATGGGAGATGAAGAACTATGGGCTGGATATTCTAGGATTGAGTGAGGTTAGGTGGCCAGGATTTAGTGAAATACAGACAACAGATGGAATTACATTTCTCTATTCTGGGGGCGATGAGGAAGAACACAGGGATGGAGTGGGTTTGCTGCTCAACAGAAATGCAAAGAGGAGCCTCATGGAGTGGAAGCCAATTTCTAGCAGGCTCATGTTTACTAGGTTCAAGACAAAGATCAGGAATGTGATCATCATTCAATGCTATGCGCCTACAGAACAATCGGAGCCAGAGAAGAAGGAAGAATTCTACCAAATGCTGCGAGATGCCACAAGACAAACAAGTAAGAAGGACATTCTCATTGTTATGGGAGACTTCAATGCGAAGGTGGGATCAAACAATGAGGGGTTGGAGCAGAACATGGGTAAACATGGCCTTGGTGAGATGAATAACAATGGGGAGAAATTTACGGAATATTGGGCCAGTCAGGATTTGGTGATGGGTGGCACGGTGTTTCCTCACAGGCGGTGCCACAAGGTCACCTGGGTGTCTCCTGATCAAGTCACAGAAAATCAAATTGATCACATCGCGGTGAGCAGGAGGTTCAGAAGAAGCTTGGAAGATGTTAGGAACAAGAGAGGAGCGGATGTCGGTAGTGACCATCATCTTATGGTTGCCAACTTCCGCATGAAGATCGTGGCAGTCCGCCGAAAGTTTATCACTCGGCACAACAAGTTTGATGTGGGCAAGCTTAAGAACCAGCAGAGATTGGACCAATTTAAACTGGAGCTCAGAAATAAATTCCAGGTGTTGGACTCCGAGACAGAGAAGGATGTGGAGACTGTGTGGAGCGAGGTAAAGAATATCTTTGTGGAAACCAGTGAGATGCAGCTCGGGTACAAGAACTACCTGCGGAAAGAATGGATATCCGATCAGACCTGGGACAAGATAAATTATAGAAAGGAGATTAAGGCCAAGCTCAACACCTGCAAGACTAGGCAGCAGAAGGCTCTCACACAAGCAAAGTATTCAATAGCAAACAGGGAGGTAAAGAGGAGTGTACGGAAGGATCATAGGATGTGGATTGATGAGCAGGCGGAGAAAGCAAAAGAAGCGGCAAGAAGGGGGAACGTTAAGGAGCTCTATGGCATCACAAAGATGCTTTCGAAGAAAGGTTTTAATAAAACTAGGCCTGTGAAGAGCAAGACGGGCGAGATCCTCACGACGTGTGAACAGCAGCTGACTAGATGGAGAGAACACTTTGCGGAGGTTCTTAATAGAGATAGAGGACCAGAAAGTAAGCAGCGAGGAGGAGATGAAGAGGAAGCAGAAAGTGACCCGGACATCAGCCTCGACTCCCCAACTCGGGGCGAAATACGGACAGCGTTGAAGCAGATGAAGTGCGGGAAGGCACCAGGTCTGGATAATATCCCAGCGGAAGTATTGAAAGCAGACCTGGATATCACGATCAATCTGCTGCACCCGCTGTTGGAGAAGATCTGGAAGGAGGAGAAAATACCAACCGACTGGAAGAAGGGGTTGATCGTCAAGTTACCGAAGAAAGGAGACACCACAAACTGTAACAACTGGAGGGGAATCACCTTGCTGTCCATTCCAAGCAAAGTACTGGCGAGAGTCATCCTGAATCGTATAAAAGACTGCGTAGAAAAAAGGCTTCGGAAGGAACAGGCTGGATTTCGAAAACATCGCAGCTGTGTGGATCTCATCAACACCCTCCGAATCATCCTGGAGCAGAGTGTGGAGTGGCGGAATACCCCTTACCTCACATTTGTTGACTTCGAGAAAGCTTTCGACTCCATAAATCAAAGAATCATGTGGAAGACCCTCGAGGAATATAAAATTCCAACAAAGATCATCAGAATCATGGAAGAGATGTACGAAGGGTATGAGTGCCAGGTTCTACACGAAGGCAAATTAACAGAAAAGATAAAGGTCAGTTCCGGAGTGAGACAGGGGTGTGTCCTTTCCCCCACTCTGTTCCTGTTGGTCCTGGATAGTGTGATGAAGAAGGTAATGGGAGGATGGAAGAGGGGTATTCAATGGGGTATAAATGACAGGCTTGAAGATCTGGATTTCGCGGACGACATTTGTCTTATGGCACAACGGTACCGAGACATAGAAGATAAGCTGGGGAGCTTGCAGAGAGAAGCAGAACGTGCAGGACTGATGATTAACACCAACAAGACCAAAGAGATGAGGATAAATTCTGACGTCACGACTAGCTTGACAGTCAACGGAAAGGAAATTGAGCGAGTTGAGTCCTTCCTCTACCTTAGGAGTATAGTCACAAATGATGGGGGAGCAGAGGAAGATGTTGGAAGCCGTATCAGGAAGGCAAATGGTGCCTTTGTCCAGCTCTACCCCATCTGGAGAAATAGAAACATTTCCAGGAAGACCAAGCTCCGCCTTTTCAATAGCAACGTAAAGACGATCCTTCTCTATGGCTGTGAAACATGGAAAGTCACAAAACCGATCAACAACCAGCTACAGGTGTTCATTAACAGATGTCTGCGTCGCATCATGAATGTGAGGTGGCCGGACATAATCTCAAATGAAGATCTTTGGACCATCACCAATCAACAACCGATTAGCATCCAGATCAAGGAGAGGAAATGGCGCTGGATCGGTCACACACTAAGGAAGCCGGACGGAGCTGTTGAGAGGGCGGCGCTAGACTGGAATCCTCAAGGTGCCAGGAAGCGAGGTCGACCTAAGAAGACCTGGAAGAGGACGATCGAAAATGAAATTGCAGAGGTGGACAAGAACTGGAGTCAAGTGAAGAGAATAGCCAGGAACCGTACTGCGTGGAGAAATTTCGCCAAGGCCCTATGCTCCGGAAGGAGCGGCAGGAATTAAGTAAGTAAGTAAGTAAATCTTACTATTACCCATGTATACAACAAAGTTCACACACGAGGTAGTTATAGCAATATCATACAAAATGTATTTGTGAACACGGTACTTAACTCATACGAGGCTGTATGTCCTAATTTCTTCTGAAGTAATATAAACCGCATGATATTCTGAGTAACATTTTCCTTAGTGGCAAGATGTTATTGTAACTTCTTTGTGAAGTCTACTCACTAAACCCGTTCCCACAGTGCTGTGGATGAGATGAGAGAATTTCTATGTGGTGGATTGTTTTTACGGTGGAATGTCCTTTCTAATGCAAGACTCATGAGAGGAATTATTGAGAGTTTAAATTAATGAAGATGAATTACATTGGGAAAGAGGTTGGAAGGTAGTCACCATGGCCTCTTAGAAGATACCGTCCTTGTATTTGTGTTGCACTTAAAATAGGAAACCACGGAAAACCTTTTCAAAGACGGCTTAGAGTGGGATTTGAATTGAACCCACTCGTCAATTAATTCCAGATACAGCTGCCCCATTGGCCTTTAGCCTTAACGTGCACAGCTACCGTGGTCAGTATAGAGTAAAATAAATACAGACATTAATACAATGGAGCCAGTTTTAGTTTATCATGTCAATCCATAACAACAGTACTAATATACTGGTGTTCTAAAAGTGGACACTTTCCCTACATCACAATTATTTGTGTCCTCAGAAAGAACACTGGACATGGTATGTAAATTTGCACTGCAAGCTTGAGGCATCAATTACAGATTTGAGGGGGGGAAAAAAAATTGCACTTCTGTATTGAAAATTTCTTTATAAAAAGCCATTCACACTGGAGATTAGATTTCAGGCCTGGCTGTGGAAAACTTTATGAATGCTTCTCCTATCACATGCTCGACTGCTACCTAGCTTGATATGTGACATTACGAATAAAGCACACTGACCTGATACTGCAATACTATCATCCTAACTTGTATTTTGCCGTGAGTGCTAGGGATAGCACTCTTTCCAATTATGTCATAGATTATGGCATGTAAAAGAACCTACCACTACAATTGGTAGTGTGTAGCTAAATTTGTAGGTTATTTGGTTAGAAATGCTCTATCAACTTCCAATGTTCGCCACTAGGTGTCAGTGACAGTGGCATCTCTGGTAGCCAAAATTGAAACTACTTGAAATTAAAGTTGATGGGGGAGCCTATGGACGTTCAATTAAAATACCCCGCTATGGCCATTAACTGCAATTCAAATATAATATTATTTCCAATCGAGACTAAATATTTCAACACCGTCTTATCTTCCTCAGTCCATGTGGGAGAAGCAGATGTTGATATTACCCTTTCAGTTCATGAGCAGTTGGTATCTCCCGTATGTCAGGGTTTGGATATTTGTCTTCAACACTGTCACACAGCATCATCAAATAATTTGAATCTGTATTAGTTTTGGTGTGCAGAAGGTAATAAAAGTCAAAGCTGCACTATTCCAATGGCTGGGAAGGCCGGTAAGTGAATCAGACTCCTCCCCCATGTTCACAGTTGTTCTGTGTTTGGTGTAGGTAGGTGTGTGTGTGTGTGTGTGTGTGTGAGAGAGTGTGCATATCCAAGAAATTCAGAGTTTTTCTCATTAACTCAAGAGGGCAAATGCCCACGCTGTTCCGCCCCTTAAAACAACAATAACTCATTAACTCATGTTGTTAATTTGAAGGAAAGAACTAGCCTGGCCATAATATGATTAACTCACATTAGTTCCTTTTGGCTCATGCAATAGTTGTAAATAAATGCAGTGTTACTGTTTCAACTCACAATTACACTTTGGTCGATTAACACAGTATTAATGCTATTTTTTCACTCATATGATACGGTATATATATCATGGACCAATCAGTACGGCTTTCAACTATGGCAACAGAGTGAGTGATAATATAGTAGGTTTAATGTTCAATTTAACTGCCAGGCTGGAATTGTTCCTTTACATGTCAGTAAATCTACTGAGACACATTTAAGCACCCATAAATGCCATAGACTGCACGATTCTGGAACCTTGCCTCAGCCAAGTGTGCCAGACATTACTTTCGTTTAGAAGATTCACTCATATGGGTGACAAAGTTCATAGGTTATGCAGGTGGCCAGGACTCCCGAGCTGGGAGGCAATCAAAGCGCGAACAAGACACTTACGGTAAGTTGTGATTAATGGAATGATCAATAATTCATTGACAACCCTCATTGCCCTATTTTACTTTAGAAACAGGGCTAGAAGATGGTTTAAAGAACCTAAAACTGAGCAGACCAACTGGCCTTAAGTGACATATAATACAAAACCACTGTGCATGACGTTTCATGCACTAGTGAAGGGAAAAACCTACATTTACTGATATCTAAACCCTGAAGAAATAGTTTATATCTAACCACCTGTGTTGGGGAAGGAGCAGCTGTTTCTGAAGCAGTATAATTTAAGTTGTTCTTGTTTAAACCGCACTGTTTTTCTTAATGAATTATGAAACTAAGTAATCCTCCAGGTGTATAAAGAGTAATGGTGCAATATTTGAAACATTCATATAAACATACTACAATCAAATGAAAAAAAATGAAAATCCACAGCCTGCTTCCAGTCTCCGACCGGGTCAGGAATGGAATGAATGAAGCCCCCAACTAGCCACGAGGTATCGAACTGTGCCGGCTGCCGAGGCCTGACGCACACTACAATCAAATAAAGACTGATAAATACATTACTTTCAAGATTCTTCAACACTTCCTAACGATTAATTAATTCCGTCCAGGTGAAAGACAAGCAACTAAAATTATTCAAATTGATTTCAAAGGCTGAACTACCGTATTTTCTGAGGGTTACTAAACCTACAACATTCTAAAAAATAGTTACACACTACAGCAAATCTTATAGGTTTTTTAATGTGTTTGTTGCACAATTACAAATTGGGCTCATCAGCAGATGCTTGGTACACCCTGTCTGGTATTGCATGTAGGGAGGCAGCTCGTAGCTCCTCTAGCAAAGAAGTATTTTAAGTGGGATATAGAGCAAGGTTTGCTACCGCAGCAAGGTTCAGAAGGGTGAGTATCAAGCATTTGGCACACCTGGGTGAAACACCACAACATACATGGCAAAATCCTGGAAGACTTGCTGGAGTTAACTTACTTGGCCATGAAAGTCAATATTCAAAAGTTACAATGTTGCTGGCATGTGATGGATGTTTTACTTCTGCTCCAATGTAACTTGTGGTGAATATTACATGGTTAAAAAAGTATCTGCCTGTGGCTCATCCCAATTTGATTGGGGACACACTGGAGCAACCTGGCTGGGGATTAAAGGCCGGATACCCTTTCAGACACCACGTGAAAATTCTACTCCACTGTCAATGGGATTGAACCCCGGTCATCCGGGAGAAAGACGAACAAGTAAGCCACAGTGCCATCATGCTTCCCTATATAGTTAAAATCTGGTAATTTCAACAAATAAATATATTTAAAGGGATGTACAGTATTTAAACCTAATGCCATATATTTTCTAAAAATTATGAAGACTTCACAGTTTTTTGTTTTCAACTGAAATTAGAAATTCTCCATGTTTGTTACACCCTGTATCAAGAATAGGAAAAAAGTAAGTAAGCCAATTAAAAGAACACACTTTAATTACATAAATGGTACCAGTACCAAAACGTATTTTTTTGCATTTACCTAACTAAATTCAGCAATTTGTTTTGCAGTGTTCCAGCTTGATGTACATACCAGTACATTTCCATTCAACTTTGTACATACTTTTATAAAATAGGTGCTGTTCTCCACACAGTGCAGTAATTGACTGAACACACTGTGCCTTGCCTTATACCTCATTTTCTTGCATACTCCAAATCTGGTATGATTCAAAATTAATAGTTGCATATGTCTACCATATTAATAAAACAATTAGGATGACTGAATCTGACAAAGTGAAAAAGTTAATTTTTTGAAATATGCTAATGTAAGCACACAGTTTCATATGCAAATATTTTTACTATCAACAAGCAAGTTTGACAAGCTTCCTCAATTCACTAATTCCTTCAAACAAGAAAGAAATTCAAAATCCACCATAAAATAACATCACAGTATAAAAGTGTTCTACAATCATTATAATAAATTATTTAAAGTACTGCAAAATGTTAACTGTAAAAATCAACATGGTAACAATGTTTACCTTACTACACAATGGTGCTGTATTTACATACAAGCCAATATCAATCTTTAAAAAATCAGTCATATTGCATAAAGAAATACAATGATAAGTAACCAGCAGTTCATACATGTTAACACTATTTGATAGGACTGGCTTTGTACTTTAGTAATACTTGATTATGGGAATAGTGTAACACCATATTTTGTACACTCCCTGTGCACATGTTTAACAAGAAATGCAACAAAATTGAAATGACCAAAGTTCATTAAAATTGATATATTTGAAATATGAATATTATGTGGCTGATTCATAAAAAACAACAACAAAAAACAAAACTATAGTTGTAGCTCCTAAGAAACAAAGAAATGTATTTAAGCTGTAAATTGAACATAAATTGGAAGTTTGAAGAGAAAAAGAAAAACCCAAGTAAGATGATACTGGTATCCCATATTTGGACATGAAAAGTACAAATGTTATAAAATGTCATTTAAGGGCCAGATTACCAAAAATTTATATACCCTGTACTTCCAAATGGGATGGATACACCAGCTTCATTTTAAAATAAAAATTCATATTAAAATGTGTGTGAATATGTTTTAGAATCTGCACCAACATGGAGAAAGTGGCAATGAATCTTGTTGAACATAGTACAACAATAAATACATTGAAATAATTTTCCTTCACATGGATAAATTATTTGCACATACAATCATATCCTCCTTGCTAAATATATTCTCTGATTGTAGATTTTTTTTAAGTTGGCTGGATTGTACTATTAAACATTCTTAAATCACTTCCTCCCCACCCTACATCATTAAAGTTAGAAGCTTGTACTTCTGGTTAAGATATGTCTGTAATAATAAATGTAAACAGCTTTTGTTTATGTCTCTCCTTACCCTAAGAGTAACACTTATTGGATAAGTTAAAAAAAATATCAAGTTGTAGTCTGAAGAAAATTTGCTGCAATGAGAGTCAGAAGATATCTTTTGTTTCTTCTCATTTCTTTAACAATCAGAAAACACAATGTGCATTTGTATGCAGGATGATGTATTAAAAATACAAAATGTAAACATTTCTATAGTATATTGACAATAAATGAATTAATTAATCAAATACATAAAATAATTTCTTTTACCTGTAAAAAGAATGTCACATTTTGATTCTTTTCAGTAGACACACAGTCTATTAATTGAGCTACGTTTCCGCTTGCTGTGCTACCACCAATTAACAATCCAGACACAACTGTGCACAGAAAATGAGGCTATGTATCCATTTGATCTTTCAGCAACAACAACAATAACACTCTTTAATTCGACCTATAGGTCGGACCACTATCATGCCACAGTGTAAGGATCTGGATACTTGGAAGAACAAGGCTGAACATCGTCCACTGGCCAAGAAGGCGCCGACGTGGATGCCACCGCGACCCACTGCTGCTGGTGGCGGGCAGGAGGAACTTGGAGCCGTGGCGAAGGAGACGGAGAGGGAGATGGGTCGCGATCTCGCCTCTCTTGCAATGTCATCTGACTAGGGTCCTCATCCACAGGTCTATATTGAACTGAACTGCACCGTGTGATGACTGATAGGAGAAGTGCCTCCAGAGCACACAGATAGCCAAGTACCTGGACATGCAGTTTTACAGTCTATTTAGTAACATTTCAAAAGTTTATACATGCTATAACTATCGAAACATACAGAGTATATATACTTGCACACACCAGTCTTACTGCATGTACATTTCTGAAATTTTACAGGAACTGATTTTTCAGAATTATTTTGATAATATAGAGAAGGGCTGTGGAACATCATTATGGAGTTTGTCTTTCCCATAAAATTGATTAACATGTGCAAACTGTGTATGGATGGTAATGTTAGCTCTGTTTTGCTCAAGGGTAGAAAATCAAGCTCCTTCCAGAATAAAACTGGATTAAGACAAGGGGATGCACCATCTCCTCTTCTATTCAACATTGCACTGGAGAAGATTATCAGGAAATTAGCTCTTGTACCTGCTGGCATCATTTGGGGAGACAACATAAAGTCTTTGCATATGCGGATGATATTGTTCTTATCGGCCACAATGAATTAGAAATTAGGCAGTTATTTGTGGAACTAGAGGAAATGGCAAACACAGTACATGGTTGTACAGAGACCGAATCATGAGGAGGTTGACAGATTGCCTTTGAGGATTGTGATATATATATTTAAAAGCGTAGAGGAGATTAAATTCCTTGGTGTATTAATCGATGATCAAAACCGCAGACAACAGGAACACCAAGCTAGAATTAAGAATGCAAATAAGGCATTTTACTCTATGAGCCCTATATTAGGTTCCAAGTTTTTAACAAGGAATGCAAAATTGATTATCTACAATACAATCATTCGACCGGTACTTCTGTGTGGTTCTGAGACATGGAGTATAACCAAGAAAGAACGGCAGCAGTTCCAAGTTTTTGAGAATGAAGTTTATAGAAAAATATTTGACCCATGGTTTGATCCTATCTCCCAAATCTGGCAGAAGAGATCTAATTATGAGATTTACACCCTCTCTCAACAATACACTATAGTTAGTTAGTTATTGAGGTTTCAAGGGGCGGAACTACGAGGTCATCTGCCCCCAACACACTATAATGGGTGTGATAGAATCCAACAGACTGCATTGGGCTGGACATGTACTGAGGATGCAGGATATCAGAGCACCAGTAGATCTATACAAGGGATCGCTTAATGGGAAAAGACCTTCAGGAAGATCCCGAAGCACCTGGAGGAAGGAGATCAACACGGTATGCCGGACCATCCAAATTGATAACTGGGAAGAGCGGACTCAAGATCGAAAAGTATGGAAGAGGACTGTGAGATCGGCATGGGAACTTCACGTCCCTCAGAAGGCTACGGAATGAGTGTATATAGCAAGTTAATCATGGTACAGAAGTGTGTTGATACATTTAAGCATCTTTCCATGGAATCAAATAAAATATCAAGAACAAGATTCAATTCCTGGATTACACAAGGAAGACTTAATGACAACCTTGTATGAGGATTGGACGGGGTGCACTCAGGCTTGTAAGGGCAACAGAAATGAGGAAGATTCCAATTCTAATTCAACCATCCTTAAACTGGTTGTCAGTAGTTTGCCACGTCAAATCTTGACATGGTATCTTAACTTTGGCTGTGGGCAAAATAATAATAACAATGATGATGATGATGATGATGACGATAATAATAATAATACGGTAATAATCATCATCATCATCAAATTCCAGCTCCAGTCGCCCGGGTGCTGTTAACGAGCCCTCGCCACTTTTTCCTGTCCATGAATAGTTGGTCTTCATGGGTCCTTCTCCAGTCTAGCCCTTTGTCTTCAAGATCATCCTTGATTTGGTCCAACCATTTCTTCTTTGGTCTTCCTACTGGTCTTTTTCCTGGGATAATCTTGTTGAAATAAGCTTTTGGTGTCCTCTCATCTCCCATTCTTTGAAGATGCCCATACCATCCTAATCGTTGCTTCTGCAAATATTTTGTAGCACTGATATCTATGCCAGCCTCTGTCCTGTTTGTGTCGTTCCTTACTTTGTCTCTCCTTGTCCTTTGAAGCATTGTTCTTATAAACTTCATTTCGGATGCCTGAATCCTACTTTCTTCTCTTCTGGACAGGGTGCATGTTTCTACTCCTTAAGTTAGAATTGGGATGTAGTATGTCATAAACAGTATATGTTTACACTTCCTGGGCACTTTATTATTCCACAGTAGTGTTCTAACTTGTGCATAGAAGGTAGCTGCATTACTAGTTCTATTTGTTACTTCAGTGTTGTTGTTGTTGTTATCCTTACACACTGTGCTACCAAGATATTTAAATTGATCAACAATTTGTAGAGGCTGATTATTCAGGTAAATGGTTGCATTAGACAGTCCTGTTGTCATCACTACTGTCTTACTTTGGCTTATTTTCAACCCATACTCCTTGAACAGTTTGTCCCATGAATCCAGTTATTCTTGTACCTCTCTGGCACTTTCTCCCCAAATCATGACGTCATCTGCAAAGACAAGGGCATTTGTTTCATTATCCTGTTCTTCTTTTATTCTCTTCAGGATTATGTCCATCACTGTGATGAATAGTAATGGAGACAGTGAACTTCCTTGTTGGACTCCTTGTTTTGTTGTGAACCATCTGCTTTCCCCATTACCTATTCTTACACATGCCCTTGTGTTCTCATACAGCATTTTGATCTTGTTTATCAAGCCTTTTGGGACATTGTGCCTTTCTAAACATTCCCAAATTGTTGATCTTGCAATGCTATCATAAGCTTTTTCTATATCTAGAAATACCATTACTAATTCTTTCCCTTTTTCAAGATGTTTCTCAATAAGCGTTCTTGCAGCAAATATCAAGTCAATAGTACTCCTTCCTGGTCTAAAGCCATGTTGTTCTTCTTCTTCTAAAGCCTTTTCTAATGGTATTAATAATAATAATAATAATAATAATAATAATAATAATAGAAGCCTCCGTGGCTTAGGCGGCAGCACGCCGGCCTCTCACCGCTGGTTCCGTGGTTCAAATCCCGGTCACTCCAAGTGAGATCTGTGCTGGACAAAACGGAGGCAGACAGGTTTTTCTCCGGGTACTCCGGTTTTCCCTGTCAAAATTTCATTCCAGCAACACTCTCCACTATCATTTCATTTCATCTGTCATTCATTTAATCATTGCCCCAGAGGAGTGCGTCAGGCCTCGGCAGCCGGCACAATTCATATCCTCGCCGCTAGATAGGGGCTCCATTCATTCCATTCCTGACCCGGTCGGAGACTGGAAGCAGGCTGTGGATTCTCATTCTCAATAATAATAATAATAATAATAATAATAAAAAAAAAAATAATAATAATAATAATAATAATAATAATAATGTTGGGTAATGGCAATTCAAATGTGCTGTGATCTCTTTGGAATATTCATATTCTATGATGGTAGGCAACACTTGTGCAAACAAAACAAGCAACATGATGTATTATCAAAAATGAAAAAAAATAATGAAGAAAACAAAAACAAAAACAGGGATGAGCAAGATGGTAGCAGAATCTTGAATTTAGACCTACTTTATAAATTCAAATCTCTAAATCTTCCGACCAGTAGAAGATAAATGGGTGTCTATATATATTTTATTGAAGAAACTTGAATGCTCGACAACTTTCATCCAGATAATGTTTCTGTAAAACATGAAAACGTGAGGAAAAACAACTTTTTTCGAAGATTATGGTGTTTGAAGCCATTTTTCAGTGTTGCCTTAGAAAACAAAAGTTTAATGCTTTTCAGTCGGTCAACTCAATTGTACCCAAATGAGATGGGTTGTTCCCTAATCCTGAAGAAAGGAAAAAAAAAAAAAAAAACACGTGAGATTAACAAATACACTTGGATGACCAGTTTCGATTGTCAAGCGATCATCATCAGATCCATTAAACTTAGGCTATAAAATCTATGTCTGAAAGCATGGGTGAAAATATTTACAATATATACACTTATTTAGTTTCATTATTAGTTGAGATAATGCAACTCGTCAATATTTGTTAGTTGTGGTCTATGTGATGTTTTGTTGAGATACTGGAAGTGGTGATTGACCTCCGGAATTTGCTTGTTTGGAGTGAATATGTGGTTGTTGTAAATGGCCAATTCAGATTGTATTGTACAAGCTACTTATCTGGTTGAGTCTTGCACGGTCCTGTTGAGAGCTGTTAATGTGGTCAGTGTCTGCACTCGACTGAGGGGAAATTCCTGTGTGTGAGGGTCCCTGTCTTGTTGGGCTGTTCCCCCTCTCGCATTCGTAAGTGCTGTGTTCCTCGTAGAAATGAACCTATAAGTTGCCAAGTCTAGTCTCTCTAATGTGGTGTATGTTACTGTATTCAGATTAATCTTCAACTATTAAAGACCTGGTTTCAAACTCTCCACACATAAGCTAAAAAGCGTCTTTAATCGCAAACGGACTAATGAGAATGTCCCGGCAACTTTAATACTGCCGTTAATACCGGCCTAGGTTTATTGAAGAAAAAGATACATCGTACATCCTGATCCTATAACATGTTTCCCTTGTTAATCCCTTATCTAGCTTGGCTACATCGTTATGTTATGTCTTGTTTTCAACGGGGTGTGTTTTCTAGTACAGTAGAATGAAGAGGGGTGAACTCTCCATGAAAGTGTGTTCGTTTAAATTAATGGGGTTGTTTCTTTTAGCTAAGTTTATCTCGATTGCTTCCTTTATGTCAAGAGCTCTACCTTTCGGTTCGTGATGAATTATTTTTAAGTCTGTTTCAATGTTAGTGACACTGTGTCCCGCGTCGCACATATGTTCACAAACGGCCGTGTGTGTCCAGTATTTTATCGTATTCTTTTGTTCATTGTATCGTGTATCCAATCTTCTCCCTCTCTGCCCGATGTAATTTGCTTGTATCTTGTATTTTGGCACGTAATGGAATATACTCCTGACTTTGAATACTGCTCTTGTTTATTTAGATTACCATTGTGCAGATGCTTTCCGGTTGTGTTATTCGTTGTAAATGCTATTTTCATGCCTTGCTTTTTGAACAGATTACTGATTTTATATGTATTCACGTTCACATAATTGAAACACGTGGATTTTTTCACATTATATCCAGCTTTTGAATCATTTTATTTTTATGTCTGGCTACAATTTGATCTATTTTGCTGGACTGAAAATAGTTTTCTTTTGCTATTTGCTTGATTATTCTGATTTCCTCATTGTAATTGTCTTTTGACATGGGTATGTTTAAAGCCCTGTGCACCACTGAATTGAACCCCACTAATTTTTGCGTGCTGGGGTGATTGGACTGATTGTCAATTGCATGCGAAGTTTGTGTGGCTTTTCGGAATATGGAATATGAAAGCTCATTATCTTTACGTTCGATAGTTATGTCGAGATGCCGGCCCCGTGGTGTTGGGGGAGTGCGCCTGCCTCTCACCCGGAGGCCCCGGGTTCGATTCCCGGCTCCATCAGGGATTTTAGAAACTGACATGAGGTTTGGAACGGGGTGCACTCAGCCTCATGAGGACAATTGAGTAGCTGTCTGACAGTAAGGCAGCGCCCCAGTTACGAAAACCAAGATTAACGGCCGAGGGGACCCGATGCGCTGACCACGCGTCACCCCAATATCTGCAGGCCAAATGGCTGGGCAGTGGCCGCTTGGTAGGCCTAGGCCCTTCATGAGCTGTAGTGCCAGGGGTTAAAAAAAAAAAGAAAAAAGTTATGCCAAGATAATTTATTTTCCAATCGGTTTCGGATTCCTTAGTGAATTTGATTGAGTGGTGTAGGCTATCAATGGTTTGAAGAATTGTTTCTTCGCTCGTTAGTTCAGTGTCATAGATGCAAATTACATCATCCACATATCTTTGCCACGTTACTATTCCCTTTGTCGAGGGCTTTTCTAATAACGCATTTTCGAGTTGTTGGACTTGAAGTTGTTTTTGATAATATTGACTGCTTCATTAATTGGAATGTTGGTGTTCATGTTAGTTATATCGAAGGATACTAGCCGCAAACTAGGTTTCATTTGTAACATGTTTAATGCAGTTACTAATTCCGTTGTGGTCTTTACAGAATTGTTTTTGTCATTGGAAAGGCGGTGTTTAAAAATGTTAGTAATTCCTTACTGATTTTGTAATTTGGCGCATTCCTGCAATTGACTATTGGTCTCATTGGGCACTCCTTTTTGTGCATATTTGGTAGTCCCCTCAATGACGGTACTTTCGGGTTCATATTTATTAATTTTGATTTTTCGGCTTTGGTCAACATGTATTCTGTTTCTTTTAACACACTTTTTATTTGTTTTTGGACTGAAAAGCATTAAACTTTTGTTTTTTCAAAGATACAGGTAGATATCTCGGAACCTATAACAGATGGGAATAAACATATATACTGTATACTGATTTGTAGGTAATTTACTCCTTTCTCATTTCACTATAATATACATTTTCTGTACGATACATCGTATTTGAGATATAAGCAACTAACTTAAAAAAGGGACCTATAAACCTCCCCCACCCACCACCACCCCCCGCTGACCTGGAAATCCATGGGACTTAATACGTTGTTCAAGGGACAAACCCCTACACATGCCTGAAACTTTTGCAACTACAGTACATGTTTTAATGCATCTATTTCAATTCTTTTGGTCTATTTTGCCAAGAGTATATACATAAGTGTAGGGCAGGGTAGGCCCTTGCAGTTGTGGGGCCTTGGGCAAATCTTGGATGTGGGGCTCTTAAGCTGTGTGGGGTGCACAATCTTCCCGACGCCCCACTCGGAAGTTGCTCGTAAAATTACAAACAAATAAAGGAAAAGAATGCTTTTTAAAGTTTAATATTGGTGAGTTAAAAGTTATAAAATACCATATTAGTTTAATTAAGACAAAGAAAAATTGTTTTTTCATACAATTTTAATACCTTATTAAAAAAGAAGAAATATGGTATCATGCTTAGTGTTTACCAATGCGAGCCTGTTATTAGTGGTGTATTGGAGAAATATTAATGCTGTACAACTTTCAACCAGATATGTTTCTGTAAAAGAAAAGAGCGAGAAGCTAGAAGGGCAAAGTTTTACGATAAACGTGAGGGAAAACAACTTTTTTCAAAGATAATCCATTTTTACCAACTCGCAACCATGAATTGGAGGTTCATTTCCACAGTTTGCTGTTATTAAAATGTATGAAGAAAATGACACAAGATACAGTATGTTTTATATTTGTTTCTGAAAACTGTAATTCTGGCCGCAGGGTGGTTGCCCCGCTCTTGCGTAGATGGTCAATTGGTGAGGACATGTGTTTAATTTACCAGGATTATTCTCTGGCAGCTTCTCAGCATGTCATGTGATTTGATTGCCCAATGTAATGTTGCCAAGTCATATTTTTGGGTATGCTTTATTATGGGTTAGTTCCCCAGAACATTCTGTGGATGTGCTTTCTACCTAATGTAATTCATCTTGTTTTTGTATTTTACTTTTCGTTTTCATTCTTACGTGTTTCCTCTCTTGTTGCATTATGTGCAGGGAAAGGTTTGGCAGTATTCTAGGCTGCAAACTAATTGAACTTCCCTACTGTTGCCTTTTTGAAATTAGTAATTGCCAGTGCTGATTAACTTATAAACATCTGGGATATCTTGAAGCTCCCCTTCCTTTCCTCTGGAGATTTGCTTTTAATGAATAATGTGTCTTATTGTTGTTTTCTTTTTCATTTTGGAGCACTCTATTTTTGATTTTATGTTTTGGAAATTTTGTTAGCAGAGTGTTGTTCAAATTTTCTTAATTTTGTCCACATAACATTAGCTTAGTGGTTAGCATTACAACAACAACAACAACAATAGCTATATTACTAAAAAGATCGAACAAACACATTCAATTTTCCAAAATCAAGTACTTACCCCGGTGACTAAAAGTTGTTCTCGAGTCCACTTAGGAACCCAAGAATAGTATTCATGATACACATGAATAAGATGAATGATGAGTGAAGAACTAATGACGTATAACACACTCACACTCACATAAAATAACGCATTCTGAAACAAGCAGAGAACAAACCATCACTCAGTTCACCTGGTTAAATCGAGAAACAAATATAATTAGCCCCAATATATCCATAAGGTGGACATACAAAAAGGAAAGAAAATTGTGAATAGAATAAGAAATGCTCATCAATGTGCAGCTGTGCTTTGATATTTTGGAAAAGAAGGATGTGTTAAATATTCTCTTTCACAGCCTGTCATTGTGTACTGTATATCCCTCCATCTACTGTCCACTAACCTATTGATGTTATCATAGATTTATACACTCACCAGCATAAAAAGTGAAACACTATGAATTTCAGACAAAAATCAATGTTGGACCGCTTCAAACCTGGTACAAATTGAATGTTGTGACATTGCAGATATGGCAATGTATCATTTGAGAAGCTTCAGCATTATAATTGATAAGCATTGTTGATCGTGACAATTACTGCACCAATATTACCGTTTCCCACCTTTGGACAAGAATAACCACAGACGGCTGTCATAAGGTTTATTGCTGTGAATTCTCGTGCCGCATATTTTTGTATAGGTAGTTAGTTATTGTTGTTTTAAGGGGCGGAACTACGAGGTCATCTGCCCCTATATTTTTGTATACATTACAGCCAGTCTACAATAGTTATTCTTGCTCCAAAGTCAGATCATAATGGCTCTGTCTCCTGAAAATGCAACAAGGGCAGTGGCATTAGTGGAGGATGGGCGCAGTATACACTATGTGGCAAACGTTATAGGCAAGTCTTGTTCTAACGTGTACAGGATTGTTAAAAGGTACAGAAAGGACAATATTTACAGCAGAAGGCCCGGTTCTGGTCATAGGAGAAGCACTACCGAGCGGGATGATCGCTTTCTCGCAATGCAAGTTCTTCGTGATCGACACACAACAGCTGTAGAGGCCAGAAATTGCTTGCAGCAAGTACGGGGCACGAACACCAGTGAAAGGACAGTAAGAAGGAGGCTGTTTGAAGTGGATTTACAGTCCAAGAGGCTGGCCATAGGAACTCTCCTTAGTCATGAGCACAGTGTCGCTCGGATGCAATTCGCCAACGCACATCGAAACTGGACTGTGGAGCAGAGGAGCTCAGTGTTGTTTACGGATGAATCCCGATTCTGTTTGAGGACACCGGATGGGAGGGAGAGAGTATGGAGAAGGCCTGGGGAACCGTTCAATGGAGGCTCTGTGGTGGTCTGGGCCGGGATTATCACAGATACGCACACGGAGCTTGTGTTCGTTAAGAATGGGAGCCTGACAGCCTACCGGTACATTGAGGAGATTTTAGTACTTCACGTTGTGCCTTTTCACCTACATTGGAGAGAACTTTATCCTGATGCATGACAATGCTCGCCCCACATGTTGCTGTTTGTGTACTGAGTACCTGGATGAAGTCAGAATTGAGCGCATGGTGTGGACTGCTTGTAGTCCCGACCTAAACCCGATAAGGCATGTCTGGGATATGCTTGGGAGACGTGCTAGGAGTCGTTCTCCTGACTTCGAGCTTCACTCGAGGAAGAATGGGAGCTCATACCATAACATTCGAGACTTCATCCTGAGCATGCCTGATCGAATCACAGCTGTAACTGCAGCTATAGGTGGTAATACTCGTTATTGAGCAAATGGAAATGTGGTGCAAACAAGTGGACAAACGGACTAAGTCATAAAGTAATAATTTGTTATCATACAGTTCAACAGGTCGGAGGACAGTACGATGGATTCCAGGTTTCGACATTTCCAAATTCGTGTTTCTGCACTGTTGTGATTGTTATGATCAATAATTTGTATCAATTATTGTGCTAATTAATGTAATTAACTTATGATTTATTGGCATGTTGTTGTAATTTCATAATACTGTATTTGATTAATACAAGGTTTGAAGCAGTCCAACATTGAGCTTTGTCTGAAATTCGTAGTGTTTCGCTTTTTATGCCGGTGAGTGTATTACCTACACATAGTTCTAATCAAATGTTCTCGAAAGAGAATCAAAATGAGTATTGTCCGTTGAGCCATTATAATTAACACAAAAAGTGATAAAAATGTCCAGCATAACTCAACACATTGCTAGCGTTTGTGTTACACATAGTTCTTCTTTCCTTCCATATTTATCCTGTGTTTTCCAACTTTATTTGTCCAGTTATCATTTCACTTTCCTGGTCTTCCTTTCTGTGTTTGGTTTTCAGTCCCTCCTACACCATCCACTTCAAGACAGAAGAGAATGCGCCCCTGCCAAGCAATATCTTGAGCAACAGAAGAACTGGTTGCTGTCTGTCTGCTTTCCTGATGATTGAAGGTTGAAACAAGCTTGTTGGAGCCTATAGCATTGATGTGCTATCGATTTGATTGATAGTGTGAATGATCACCTTTGAAGACAGTGGATATTGTTTTTGTCCTTTTATCCTCCCTTGTGTTTTCCTACATAGATGAATATTTGTGAAGTACAGTATGCAAGTCTATTGCCTCTATGCAACACAAGTAGGGATTAAAACGAGATTCAATTAAAGGGAAAATGTCTGTTGAGGATGTAGGTAAAACTTGAACTTTCTACAAGCATTTGAGCTAAATATACTGCTTAAGACCAAAGGATTTCAATCTAGTATTCTCGGTCATGAAAGACTTTATCAAAAGGGAAGATGATTTGAGTTTGAACTTCTATTTTTATTCTTCCTCAGGAAATACAAGATTAAATATGATACGACTAAGTTACATAGTATCAAACAATAATTTGATACAGAATTTTTTTCTAGGTATTATGGTGCGTCTGTTGTGCACTGACGTCTACTGACGAGCCCAATAGGTACAACAGGGCAAAACCCCTACAGACACGGCATAAAACCTAGAAAAAATTGCAGTGTTAGATCACCCTGTCCAAAACTATCATCTTTTTGGTGCCTCATAGGGAGCTAAGAAGCGCTAAAGGATCTGAAAGCTCTTAGCTCCTTAAGTGCTTTATAGATGTAGCAAGGGGTCTATAGAGCATCTCTACCTTAAAAGACAGTATGGGATTAAATGTAGTATTTGCCTCTCACTCGCACTCATATGTCCTCTTCTACCCCGGCGATGTTGCCATTTCCCAATAATACAAAGTGATAAATCTAAGAAAATGTTTGCGTGGTCTTATAGAGAGAATTTTCCGCTCTTTATGATAATGTAAAATTAAAAGCCATAAATAATTAACACATGGCCCAATTTTCACAATTACGATATTTTAGCGCAAATCTATATTTATGCACACAAAAAACTTATCACACCATAGCTAATGACATAATGATCACAACAGATTAAGAATTTATTTTTATATTGCCTGCTGTTGGTAGAAGATATCCTATTTCTCAGGAAAGTAATTTGTTTCATAATAAGTTATATATTTTTTCTTAACTATTACTTGAAAATTCTAGGATGGTATCACAGAAAAGTTAGGTAGCGAGAAACGTTTTTGCTGTTCACTTTACTTTGATGACTAAGTGAGAAGAAATGTTCATTAATGTCTGAAATAGATTTTAAAACGGGGGATGAAGTTACTCACGTCCGCAGCATACCTTAAGCTGTACGTGTCCCCTGGGTGGTGCTAAATGAGTAACAATTTTGGCAAAAACGTTCCAGAATAGAGAAACATGAGCAAGCAAATGCAAACAAATAAAACTGCTCTTTTCAGAGCAAAACAACACGAAGTAAGAATACTGCAATGGAATGCAGGTGGTCTATCAACAAAGAAACTTTTGGAAGTGAAGAAAATCATGATAGACAGAGATATAGACATCCTTCTAATCAATGAAGCCAACACTACACCTGAAAACATACAATATTTAAAGATCCAAGGGTATACCATCTACACTCTCTTCAAAACAAGACAAATAGCAAGTGGAATATTTGCAGCAGTGAAGAACAACATCATGTCAAAATTCAGAATTGTAAAAGAAATGGACTCAACAAATACATCAGAAATTATCGAATTATCCATATGGATCAACAACAAGAAAATAACAATATTCTGTGTTTACAGTCCTCCAAACAATAAAAATCTGAATCTTCACCTTCTAGAAATCAAAACAGCTACTATTTTTTATAGGAGACTTCAATGCAGCTTCTCCAGTCTCGGGCTACAACTACACAAATTCAGCTGGTAAAACAATAAAAGACCTTATAGAGAGTAGCTCTCTTGAGCTATTATATAGTAACAAAGACCCAGCAACATTCATTCACCACTCTGGTTCCACAACTAACCCAGATCTCATATTAGTCTCAACAGATCTTACAAACCACAGTCATCGATCAGTACTCGAAGATCCAGGCAGTGGACATAGAATGTCCCTTCTTACTATTACATCATACAGTGAATCTGCTCAAAGTGCAGACCAGAAGATTCGGTGGAACTTTAAAAAGGCAGATTGGGAAAATTTCAGAAACAAACTTGAAACTAAAATGTTGGAAATTGATCTTGATGCACCTCCTAACATCATCCTGAATAAATTTACTACAGCCATAAAAGACATTGCCAAACTGTGCATACCCAGAGGTGCCCAAAGAAAATATAAACCTTTCTGGTCACATGAATTGAACAATCTTAAGTCCGCCAGAGACAAAGCAAGAAGAACAGCTGAACTTACTCAGGATCAAAATGATGTACGGAAATGGCGACAAGCAACAGCAAAATTAAAACAAGCAATAACAATATCAAAAAGAGAATCTTGGAACACATTTTTAACAACAGTTGACTATAGGACAGACAGTAATAAAGCTCACAAACTTATCAATTCTCTTAACAACAAACACGTAGTCACTCATTTGAATCCTATTATGATAAATGATAAGGAAATTACAGACTGTCATAAAATAGCAAACCACTTCTGTAAACATTTCACTTCAATTAGACTATCAAAACAGAAAAAGAAAGAAGACAAGACTCTCAAAAAAATAGTCAAAAAAATCATGAAAAATAATGCAGATGATATCTTTAACAATAAATTTTCAATGGAAGAGTTAATATTAGCAATAAAGAACACACAAGTCAGAAAACAACCAGGACCAGATGAGATATTCCCAGAATTCATAAAAAAATCTAGGTCCATCTGCTCTAAACATACTGCTACACATATTCAACAAATTTTGGACATCAAATGATAACCTACCTAAGGACTGGACTAAAGCAACCATCATTCCAATCTTAAAACCAGGCAAGCCAAAAAACCAAGTCCCCTCGTACCGACCTATAGCACTTACCTCCATTCTGGTAAAAATTCTAGAAAGGATGATTACAAATAGACTCAATTGGTACTTGGAAACAAAATCTCTTCTATCAGAAGAACAAGCAGGGTTTAGACAAAACAGGTCCTCCTCCCACCAAATAATGAGATTTACACAAGCTGTTAAAGAAGCCTTTAACAAAAGGGAAAGTGTTCTTGCAGTTTTCATCGATTTTAAAGGAGCCTATGATACTGTATGGCGAAACATGCTGCTAAAGAAACTTATCAACTTCAAAGTAAATGGATCTATGTTAAACTGGTTTTCAAGATTCCTTTCACAAAGAATGATCAATGTTCGTTACAACAACAAAACTTCAGGTTGCAAGCAATCAAAACTAGGCCTCCCACAAGGAGCTGTATCAAGCACAACTTTATTCAATGTGTACATCAACGATCTTCCAAACACAATAAAGAAAGTAGGTAATGTGAATATCAGCATGTTTGCAGACGATGTTATCATTTGGACCACAGCACGTAACAGCCCAAATCAGCAAATGCTTCTTGAACACAGAATGAACCAGGCACTTATAAAACTCAAAAACTGGACTGAAAACAATAATATGGAAATCAATACTTCCAAAACAGTATACCAGTTTTTCTCCCTGAGACACCACAATCCAACTTTTAGTCTCAAATTTAGTAATCAAGTCCTTCCAAAAAGTGAAAGTACAAAGTACCTAGTTATCATCATGGACAAGAAGCTGAACTGGACCAAACACATAAAACATGTGGAGGATAAGGTAAGCAAACGGATGAAATTACTGAAGAGACTAGCAGGAGCTACTTGGGGGAGCACTCAAGACACACTCAACAAAACCTACAATACTTACATCAAACCTATCATAAAATATGGCAGTGAAGTACTCTCTACAGCACCCCAGTCAAACATTGATCGCCACGTGAGGTGTCAGAATAATGCCCTACGAATCATAACAGGTGCAATAAAAACCACACCTATAACCGCCTTGCAATTATATACCCACAACTTACCAATAGAAGAAGAGATGAAACATCAAACAGCCAATGCATATCTCAGTATACAAAGACTACCTCAAATGACATGGATCAAAAAAACAGTTTCTAGCCGCAATCTTAAAACACAAAAAGATCCCTTAAGTCTCGCCAAAGAATATATCAATAAGAGCAATCTGCAAATAAAACTTGAACCACTCTGTATGCCAGTCAACCCCATTGAATATATACAAGTGACTACAGATCTTACTTTGTTAGAAGAGGTCTGCAAGAAAGACTCTTCACCACAATATCTAAAACAACTGGCCCTCTGTACAATAGAAGAAAGATATCCATCTAACCAATGGCTAAAAATATTTACAGATGGCTCACAAGACAAAGAAAATAGAACTGGAGCAGGAATACATTCATCTCTCTTCTCACTCTACTTCCCAGTAGGCCAAAACAAAACAAACTTTGATGCTGAGATAAGAGCAATTTCACATGCACTCCATCAGTTATTAGGCAGAAACATTGATTATCAAAAATGCGTTATCATTACAGATTCAAAAGCAGCCATCCAAGCCATCTCGTCAAATTATAAGCCCCAAAATAAAGAACTTAAATAATTTTTTGTATGATAAAAACCCTTCAAAGACTCCACAAACAGATCTCATTTCAGTGGATCCCTTCTCATGTTGGAATAGCAGGAAATGAAGAGGCAGACAGATTAGCAAAAAAAGGTACCACACTACAACAACCTGTCAGTCAGACTGATTTTATGTCAGCAAAAAGGATCTTGAAAAATACTATCAAAAACAGGTATGAAGAAATGGCAAAGAAAACAGCAGAAACCAAATTATGGAAAGACATTGATGCTAAATGGGATCAATATAAATTAACACCAAGAAGAGAAGCTGTAGCCTTCTTCAGACTTAACACTGGCCACGACTGCCTTGCAGCTCATCTGAAACGAATCAACATCCTGAGATCTGAAGAATGCACACTTTGTCACGAACCTGGAAGTAAAATGGATAAGGGGCACCTGCTACATTGCAACAAACTTGATGTGACTGCTAGAACTTCTGGAAACCTTACACAACTCTATTGGAACGCAAGAAAGCTGATAGATTGGAATCCGGGCTAGCCATAGGAAACAACAACAGATTTTAAAACAAACCAGACCTTGGTAACAGATCAGATAGCATTTGTAAGTTATTGCACTTCGCGTACTGCCCCGGCCCAGCGATACTTGACGCAGCTTGTTTATTGAGGTGGCTCGTTATCTCCACGACTGCATCTGATGAGAGTAGGAAAAGATTCTGTTATACCCCAGAGCTCAGTGTAATTAAATTTGTTGTGGTGTGAAGTTAAACTGTGAAGTGAAGTGGTCCTTGTGTGTTTTATAAACTGTGTTAATTATTACTATTATTTTTAGCCTATTTTCATTTATGAAAAAATAGGCTTATGACATCACCTTTTGTCCCTGTGCCTGTCTGTGTGTGCGTGTGTGATTCGTGTGTGAGTGTCCCCCTAATACAATCTAAACGGCTGGAGCGATTACAATGAAACTCGGTAAGTTCATAGCACTATTCCGGACGACCCCGACAGTGCCCTTCAAATTTTGTTACGTCTCACCAATCCAACATGGCGGCTGTGCAAATATTTCACCAGCATTCAATATCCGACAAATTGTAATGCACTGGTATCTAAATTAGTTCAATTGTTTACATAACCTGAAGATGGCGGCTGTGCGAATTTTAAAATTAAGTTTTTATTACTTGTGTTATAATCATGAGATCGAAGTGGAAGTTTGAATAATGAACCTACGCAATAATTTTCCTTTAATGGTACTGCCCCCGAAAAATTAATTATTTTGGATGAAATGAGATTATTTTCGAAGCCCATTATAAAATTTAACATAGCAATATAAATGCTGGAACTTGACACAAACGAGTCGTGTGGTTACGTTGAGCAAGGAGGGAGATTCCATCACGTGATATTGTTGGGCAATCGAAGGTTCTAGAAGCTTGGAATTGACCTAGCAACAGTGAACATATCACAGAATATGTTTAATTATTGTTATAAATTATATCATAGGATATAAACTCACAGCCATTAAGGAGAAGTCTTAGTGAAGACGGGAGTTCCTTCAACTAAATTATATGGAGAATTAACACATTTAGGCCCCAAGAGAGTTATTTTATGGATTGGTAATAAGAAAAAAATTATAAGAAAATATTAGAGATATTTTGAAAATTGACGGGAGGTCGAAATACGTCATAATAAGCATTTTTCTAGTGCGCGCTAAATTTTTCGAGGGAACGAAAAATGGCGGCTAGATCTGGTGTCTTGGAGGGGAGACGCGAGACATCAGGGCTCTTGTTCCTGCGAAGTTTGAAGTGTGCAGACGTATATTCCGGGAGAGTTATAGTCCCGAAGGTCTTAGCCGAGTCCGAGTTTGGTTGACTCATGGAGACAGCGCATATAGAGGGTAGCTTGTGGAGATCGCCCGTGCTTGGGATCTAAGTGAAGTTGCGAGGAGAGTTCATACCGCAATAACTTACGATTATTTGTTAGTAGAACAAATATTTCTATTACAGACTCTAGTACAGAATGCATAGAAGTGTTAATATAAATTTTCAGCGTGAACAAAGGAAGACCTTAAGAATTATAGCCATTTTAGGAGTGAAATAGAAAAGTGACGGACTCAATCGCCATAAAGCACTTTAGTTCCAACCAGACTGCAGCGAATACAGATTCGTTTTATCAGATTCACGTGAGTAACAGTGATTGATATTATCATTGAGGAAGTATATTGTTACACAAGTGTACTGACTATGTATATTCAGCAAGTGAAGACATTTATGAAATTTAAGATGCTTGTGATTATGGAATAAGAAATTATGTGTGCCAGGAATACATTCGAAGCAGAGTAGTATATTCAACAATGGAGCTTCGATAATGAGATTGTTCATGTTTGTCTACTCTTCAAGTAAGCATGAAACGCCTTGTACACCAACATTCTCGTACATTAGCGTTATTCATGAGCTTGAACTTAACATCTGAGACTACATAAAATAATTCATAGTACACCTTTATGAATATTATATCTACGAGTGAGGTCCATGACTTCCATTTCGAATTTATTTCGAAATATGAAGCTGAACTTTCAACACTACTCGATATCATAATGAACCTATATCATGACGGAGAACGAAGATACAAGAATATTTTCAAGATGCCAGGGATTGTCCCGGCAACAATGAAGATTGACGGATGGGAGTTCGCGGTTCGATCCCAGATGGAGCTTGATGTTTTCCGGAGAGGGAGTTCTTCCTTTTCCGAGGTCGTTAGTTCGAGGGGACGAACTAGGATCCAGCCTAGTTCCTTGAAGGATGAAACAACTAAGTATTGTCTAATACTTAACTTGAACTTCGAGATCTTCAGTCAAGGTAGCAGTGTTTATTAATATGTAGTTAGAGCTATATAGTAACATTCTTGAGCAATTCCTTTATCCATATTTCGACATATATATGTATTTCATGTAACAACGTTTTATTCTACGAGATCACTTGAGGTGATCGTCTTTCGATATTTTCATATTGTATACTACGATCCAGTTTCTGAACTGAGATAGTTAATTTGTTTAAGGAATCAGTATTCCAGTAATTTTTATTGAAGATCATTACATTTATTTTCAACATTTACGAATTCATTTTGAATTCAGATTATAGACATTTTTGTTTATGATGCCAATTAAATTCTTTTATTAATTTAATTTGGGCATCTTATTTTGTCGAGAAGAAACATGAAGAGAAGAAGAAAGAACATGTGATGTATTGTTGAAATATCACAGAATCGTTATGAACTTGTCATCGATCTGGCAAGAAACCTTAGTCACGATATCGATGAAAGTTCTAAACCTCATAGACATTCTTTGTGTAGAATGGAGACACATTCCGAATTTGACAATTTTTATTTCATTGGAGAAAGCTAAGATCTTTCATTCATTTAAATATTTTAGAGGTTAATCTTCATGGAAGATTATTATCATCCGACGGTAGGGTATTCATAGCTAGATTGCCCCGTTGAGATTGATGTTTATCGGATATAAATAAATAACATTTGTAGTTGTTACACAATGTGTAATATAACGTCATATTGTAGACATGATATTGCTATATATGTGAAGTTGAAACCAGATGAGTACGAAGAAACAGTATAGTATTTTTATGAAGTGTGTATGCAACAGTATGTAGACATCCTAGTAACGTTTTGAAAGTAAACTCAAGGAGGTCTCGCACGTTGTGTCTAAAGTCGTTCATATGTATAAATGTAACGTAATTACAATAGATGTAACTGTTTGATATACCAACGGTTGATTATAGCAACGCTGAGGAGTATGCCAATTTTAGGAAATGCTAGTTTTGTGGAGAAGATGGTAATAATAATAATAATAATAATAATAATAATAATAATAATAACAATTATAATTATAAGCTATTAATTATAATGCAGATTTTTATTATTATTATTATTTCCGTATACAAGGGTATACGAGGTGTTGTTTGCGAGGTATTTTCCGCATTGAAGTTAAGTCGTTGCATAGGCAAGACTATTTGGACGAGCATTTGGCATTATGGCATAGGAAGTGAGTTATGGAGAACTCTTTTGATTTAATACACGGCTTGGATGTGGAGACAGAAGGTTTGTTCGGAAATTAAGACGGGAAATGGCTATTAACGTCTGTTATGTATACTAAATATTAAAAACCTTTATTAATCACGATGTAAGTAAATGCATATGTTTTACCTTTGCTGGTCGAACATATTCGACTGAATTCGACTATAAACCAAATAATGACTAAGTGCAGTAGTATTTTGAAAGTTGATGGAGATTTTAAAATATCCTAATAATATGTGGTAAGATTTAATTTGTGATCAGAGATAACGCTCATATGTACATTCAGATAACGAATTCATATCATTATAATAGCCCACGCTATTAATTATAATGCAGATTTAGACTGTAAATGAGTTTCAAGTAATTATTTAATCAAGGGAATAATATGTTAGAAATAATAATTTGTTCAATGTTTTTGAAGTGTACTTTATGTGAGAGTCGAAGTGTTTAGTATGAGGGGCGTGGTGGCTCAGCGGTCTAGCTGTATGCCTCTCACCAAGGCGGTTCGGGTTCGATTCCCGGTCAATGAATGTGAGATTTTCGAAGTGAAATGCCATGTCCTGTGGTTCGGATTCCACGTAAAAAGGAGGTCCCGTGGCTCATGATCTCAAGATTAACGGTCACGTTAAACTACAAGCTTCCTTTTTGTTTAGTATGAATGTTTTTCATTGTTAAGAATGGATGTAGGTAACTCCATCAGGTTAATATGATGTGAGGGAATGAAAGCATTGTGTGAAAGTTTTAACGATTTCGAGTAAGGAATGACTGTAATATTTCAAATTTTGTTAAGCAAGAATGAGATTTTAAAACTGTAACGGAGAAGCAGAGACATGTATTCGCTAGGCCCATATCATCTGAGTGCAGGGTTTGTGTGGATAACCTGTTATTTCGTTCAAGGCCAGCGCTGCGTACAAATGTGCAGGGAAGTTGTAAACACGTCTATTGATGAATGAAAACCAGCCAGTGGACTGGGAAGCAACATTATATAACCGTGTCACATGACACAGGCACGCATACAGTGCGCCCCAGATGTTCTTAATAGCTTGTTAAAAGAATGTGAAGCATGCCAAAACTTTGTTGATTGTTTTAACTTTTAGAAAAGGCTCAGGCCGATCCAAATTTAAGATCTGATGTTCTGGAAACACAGCGTTTCAGTGGTGTAGATGTAGGGAGGTGTGAATGAGTGTATGTATTTATTAATTAATTGTTAGTTTATGAATATTTTTGTTTGATTAGAAATTAGTTTACATTAGTTATTAAATTGTCTAGTTCGTTTTTATACGTTGTCTTAGCGTGATTTATTTTAGATATAGAGAGAAATGACGCTGTGAAAGCCCCCATTTCAGGTCGGAAGCTGATTACATTATCCCCGAGTAATGTCAAGGTAAGTGCTCGCCTGACCTCAAGTGTATTTTTGTATTTCACAGTTTCATTGAAATTACTTCTGCGTATATTCTCGAAGATCATGTCGGAGTGGATTTTTGATTTGTATGTTAGCCGGGTGCTTCAATGTCCGCAATCCAGCCCAGCTTCGGATTTCCGACAGATCCCTTCTCGAATGTACGGGTACAGTACATGGCTCTATGGCCTATACATATAACAATCTAACATGGCGACCATCCAAAATATTTAGACGGTTCTCAATATCTACAAATCTATTACATCAATCAAACTGAATTTTTTAATGTTCATAGGGGCTATGAACATAAGTTCACCTATAGGACTTTCAATAACCTGGTGATCACAAATCCAACATGGCGGCGACGCGAAGTATAAATATTCACATGGACGTTTCTCGCAATTTAACCATCCGACTGCAGTGAAACTTGGTACAGTAAATCCTTACACAAATGTTAATTCACTGGCATCTAATTTATTTCAATTGTTTCCATAACCACAAGATGGCAGCTGTGCGAAATTTTAAAATCTCGTTTTTTATTTCTTGTGTCCTAATCATGCGACTGAAGTTTGAATACTACACGTACACAATAATCTTCATGTAACAGTACATAACTCTAAGACCTACATTTATAAAAATCTAACATGGCAACCATCCACAGTATTTAGTCGGTTCTCAATATCCACGAATCTCATTATCGGCTTTAACTCGAATCCGAGTATAAATCTTCTTCCTTCAGTCCAGTTTGTGGATGTGTTTACGGTGACAAAAGAGTCCAATCCTGGCATGGAACAACCGACCACACAAGTCACATAGTATTGCTGGAGGAGGACGTGGTTGGGCTGCTCGAAGTTTCCTAGCTTGACGCTTGGCCTCTTCATGTGTGCGTCGATCCCGTTCAAACGTCTTTACAGTATCCGAGATGGTACGGCGCCAAGTTGAGCGGTCTTCAGCCAGCATGTCCCAGGTTTGTGAATCAAGACCTGTCAATTTCAAGGTCTGCTTAAATTGGTCCTTGTAGCGCCTCTTAGGACCACCATGAGGTCTGGTGCCATAGCATAACCCACCATATAGCATTTGACAAGGTAATCTCACATCATCCATCCGATGGACATGACTAATCCATCTAAATTGGTGACCTATTATGGATGATTCTATGCTGTTGATTTGAGCCTTTTCCAGAACAGCAATATTGGTAATGCGGTCTTCCCATTTAATCCTCAGGATTGATCGAAGTTTTTGTAGGTGGAAACGCTCAAGCTTCCTAAGATCACATCGGTAAAGGGTCCACGTTTCACAGCCATACAACAATGTAGAAATGACTACTGCTTTGTACACCATAAACTTTGTACTCATGGACAGATCTTTATTCATGAAGACCCGGTGCGCTAATCGGCCATATGCTGCATGGGCTGCGCCAATTCTCTTATCCACATCCTGCTCACAGAAATGGTACTGCCCAGGTACGAGAAGTGGTCTACCTGTTCTAATGGCAAATTTGAGATGGAAATATTAAACTGAGGAAGAGGTGTGCCTGGTGAAGGTTGTGCCAAGACTTTAGTCTTATTGACATTTATGGTAAGACCAAAGCGATCACATGCACTTTTGTAACAATTAACCGACTCTTGCAGCTCTTCTGGTGTGAGAGTTGGCGACGCAGCATCATCTGCATACAACATGATAGTAACCTTAGTAACCTGAGTTTTCCTCAAGGAGCGGAGACGAGTTAGGTTGAAAAGCCCTCCAACAAAACGATACTTGACCCTCACACCTGGGGTGTTTGTGGGTGAATCATAGAGCATTGCAGCCAAGTACAGCGCGTAACGCGTTGGAGCCAGTACACATCCTTGTTTCAGTCCATGGGTAATAGGAAATTCATCGGACATCTTATTCTGATGGCAAACCTGACCTGTCATGCCATCATGGAGAGCCTTGATTAGATCTACAAATCGCTGAGGGCAACCAAACCGCTTCAGCACCGCCCACGTGGCTGGTCTTGGAACCGATCAAATGCCTTTTCCAAGTCATAAAAGACTAAGAAGAGTGGATTCTGTTGTTCTCTACATTTTTCTTGTAGCTGTCTCACACAGAAAATCAAGTCACTTGTGCTTCTGGAAGCTCTAAATCCACATTGTGACTCAGGGAGGATCTTCTCAGAGATAACCATGCGGCGGTTAAGTAGAATTCTTGCAAGAATCTTCCCCACAATTGATAGCAGTGATATACCACGGTAGTTGCCACAACCACTGTGATCACCCTTTTTAAAGATAGTGACGATAGTGGCATTCTTTAGGTCTCCAGGTACCTTTCTTGATTCCCATATTCTGAGGATAAGGGTGAAAATCCTTGTTTTGAGGGACTGACCTCCGGCTTGAATTAGTTCCAGAGGGATGTTATCTGGGCCAGGTGCTTTTCTGGGTTTTAATTGGGTGAGAGCTGCACTGAAATCATGATAAGTAGGAGGTACTGCCAACCACAGTTGTTCAGGTTGTTATGGCACATCACAAAGGAAGTCTTCAGCAGCTGCTGATGGACGATTTAGGAGATTGGAGAAGTGCTCCTTCCAGCGTTCCAAGATTTCTTGACTATCAGTAAAGGTAGTAGAATTATCAGCGCTCTTCAGTGTACCTGATGATGAGCGAGATGGTCCATATATTTCCTTGAGTACTGCATAGAAGTTCCTGAAGTCTCGAGTATCCGATAGTCTCTGCAGTTCCTGAGCCTTCTGTTGCCACCAAGCATTTTTAATCTGCCTTATCTGCGTCTGGCATTTACCCTTGAGTTCCAGTAGTTTCTCTCTCTTTGTGTTGGAAGTTGGGTCTTGAAGATGGGCAAGATAGGCATTCCTTTTGGCATTGATGAGAGACAGAATTTACTCGTTGTCATCAAACCAGTCTTGTCTTTTCCGCACTATAAAACCAATGGTTTCCTCAGCTGACTGTGTGATAACCTTCTGTAGTGTGGCCCATTCTTGCTGAATGTCATTTGTTACTGGGTTTTCTGATAACTGGGTGATGATCCTGTTTCCAAAATATTGATACATGGATTCATCCTGAAGTTTGGATGTATTAAACTTCTTTCTTGGCAAATTTTTGATGTTCCTAGGTGGTTTAGGTCTGATGGATATCCTGAGCTTACATATAAGAAGTTTATGATCTGTCCAACAATCGTCTATATTCCTTGCTGTTCTGGTAATAAGAGTGTCCTTCTTATCACATTGCCGGGTAATGATATAATCAAGAATGTGCCAATGTTTTGAACTGAAATTTTGTATGTTGATAGTGGCAATTAACATAAGTAGGATATATGAAAATAGGCTTTAGTTCTTCACGGAACTACTTGTTACTATTATAATATTCACTATGAATACAGCAACTAGAAAACGGCATAGTATTAGCAAATTGTACAGTAGAGAACGAATTATAGTACTGAATATACAGGGAGTGGCGAAAAGATCTGACGGTTTTTAAATCACAACAACACAAACATTTTAAATGATACAAACTCTTTTATTACTTATAACAGCAAGGTGTACATGTCAATTAATGGAAAACATGAAAGAACAATAGATTTTAACTTTTAAGATTTGAAGATAACGTCTTTCAAATGATGCCCATCTTTTACCATGCATTCTTCCAGTCTTGCACTGAAGCTTTGCATAGTCATTAGGCTTCAACTGCTGGACAATAACCATTTTATACGGATGAAAATGCAAATCAAAACGCAATATTCGTCTCTGTTCGATCAGACATTTGCAAAGCAGCAGCTTGTTTACGAGCCGGCCGCCGTGGACTGGTTTCCACGGCTTGTCTCACTTGCTCAACATTTTCTGGTGTTCTGGCTGACCTTGGACAGCCTGTCGACATACGTTTTAAGGCTGAACCTGTAGCTCTAAAATTACTCACCCATAACAAAAATTGTGTTATGAAATGGAACGCGTCCTCTTCGACTCGCTCAGCCGTACAACGACATAAACCGTCAGATCTTTGAAATCATATGCTAACGCGGGAGCTTCCTTTTATTGTGAATAAAAACAGAGACAGATATGATAAATACTCATTGACGAGATGGCTAAATCAGCAGGAAAATATGTTCTTCACTTGCCACTGTGAACTTAATCCCATCGAAAAGGTATAGGTGCAAGTGAAGAACTATATAAAATTGAACATCGTCTCATTCAAAACAAGAGATGAAGAATTTAATTTTGGTTGCATACCACCACGTGACAACACAAAATTGGGCAAACTACATGAACCACACCAAAAAAATCGAAAGTGAACTGTGGACAGCAGGTGAGATTCAAGATGACTAGGAACAACTTTTGATACGCTTGTCATCTTCATCATCATCTTCGTCTTCTTCCACTTTCCACTTCCACTGGTTCCGATTTGGCTAAAATTGGATCATTCAGGGTCATGGAGGAATTCATGGAAGGGTTAACACCACTACCAGAGGATAGTGGGCAGGCCTGAAAGTATGTGATGTATTTTAACTTTCAATTTTTTGATATTGTTATATTCGTGGAAAATATATTATAATTTATTATAACCTACTGTATGATATTGGAGAAAATTTAATATTATAACGTGTTATAATACTGTATTATCATATTCGTGAATAATAGAAAATTATAAATTATTAGTCTATAATGTGTGCATTAAAATTGCGCTCTGAGCTTTGGTGTATCATATCTAAATTCTGTACCGTCGTTCACCGCAGGGCATGAGGTACAGTTACATACAACAAACAAATATTTCAAAAACCACGCCTGTATACGAATTATGTTACATCAAGTGTCTGGTCTTGCAGAACTTTGTAAATGCAGTACATCTGGCATCAGCGCGACCCATTCAACGTGTACTGTCTTTTAAGGTGGAGACGCACTATAGGCAAGATGTACCGACGTCTACTGACGAGCCCAATCGGTACATCTGGGCGAAATCCCAACAGATATGGGAAATATTGCTGTATTAAGTAATATTACAGTTTGGATAACAAACTGGAGGTCCAATATGCTATTTATATCAATCTCCCTCAGTAACACTTATCAGATTTTATGAAATAACAAAAAAATAAACTCTTGTCCAGACGAAAGCCCCAAATGACTCTGTACTTTATCATGCAAGATGTTATTGTTATACTAGGCCAGTTAAAAACGACACAAAAATCGCTAAATTCACAAAACATGATGTATCTCTGATATTTTAGTATGTTGTTTGGGCCCATTAGGGCTATGTATACCCAAGTTTGCAACTCTCAAAAAGTTGTGGAAAAATGTTTACACACCAAAAACCGCAAAATTTTTGGATTTGTTTCAGATTCTGCTCTATATTTCCTAATCCATGCATTCTTTGTCGAAAGTACTCTATACGTTTGTTAAGAGAATTAAATGTTTGACAATTTGAGCCCAACAGGAGCTCGTTAGGTCAATTGGTTACTGAATTACGGCACTTTGAAAATAGGCCCATTTTTCCAAAAATTGAAAATTTTAGTTTTAGAACTTCTTTGGACCGAAACTGCGTCGAAACCTTGATCCTACGAGTAGAACTTGTAGAATATAATTTGTAGGCCATTTAATTATCTTTAAATTGAGCGCAGAGCGGGGTCTTTAAGCCTCGTAGTTCTCTCAAAAGCTCAAAACAACCCATATAAAGTAAAATCTCTTTTTCTCAGAAATGTTCCATAACATTTTCTATCTTTTGTGTTTTGTTTTGGTAACAACAAAGAAGGCATATAATCATTTAAACAAACGGTGAAATGTATTTTAATATAATAATATATATATATATATATATAATAATAATAATAATATTTGTAATATTTTCTTTTCCTATTGTCCTACTGCTGTAGGCCTCAAAGGGCCGTTTAATGCAATAAATGATGATATAATATAATAATAATAATAAAATAAACATAAGTAATCAAAAGTACAGTAACTTAATCAATCAATGAGTCAATCAAATTAGACACATAGTCAAACTCGTCGCCTTGTTTTTGATGGTCCTGGGCCGTCACTTTCGTTGTTCTCTTCACTAGGCGGGTCTTCAACTATTGGTGGGTCGTCGTCTTCGTCCCCTATACATAGGTACTCCAGTATTGGTGGATCATCAAGGTTGTCTTGAGGCTCGTCATCGTCGTCCTCTTCAATGGTGATAAGGGCAGTGTTCTGGCACATTTTCCGACGAAGGGTTGCGTAAAGGCACAAAATCAGCTTTTTACACTGCCTTCACTCAAGCCACAGAGAACGTCAGTGTGTAGGCAAAAACATTTGCTGTCGTCGATGGAGGATACCTCCCCCATAATGTCGTGTGGCATTGGAATAATTTGGAACGGGCTATCACAGCAAGCTACATAAGCTATATACCGTATATACCCGAATGTAAGACGACCCCGAATATAAGACGAGGCCTAGTTATCAACTGCCTCTTACAGATTTTTTCAAAAAAATACTCGCTAACTCATAACTTGCACAATATATGCCCTTAATGTCGTGCTTGCATTTTTATAACGTCTCGTGTTATCCGAAATCCCTCTGCCCGCTTTTCCAAGACATACTCTATAATTTCTTTGTTCAAGAATGGGAGACGTTATTAAATTAAGATACGTTGATCACTCAATTACCGGTACTGCTCGTAAAACGGACTGGTTGTTCTTGTAAAGATTGTTTTAAAACATATTTCCGTATACTTTCGAACATATAATTTATTCGCTTGACGTGTATGCGTAAATCCTAACCTCAAAATGCACGCTATTCGTATATGCATGGTAATTAATCATAACAAACCATATTTTAATCTTCATTAACGCATTGATTTGTTGCGAGTTAAAAGATGCCAACACCACATACTACTTTGCAAATAATAACAATTTTTAAAAACAAAAAAAATAAAAAAAATAAAAAAATATTTTTTTACCCTGAATATAAGACGACCCCAAATTTTTGTAACACAAAAAGTGGGAAAAAACCTCGTCTTACATTCGGATATATACGGTATTGAACCACTATGGGAGAAATGTGTGTGTAGTCTTCGACGGGTATCCTGAGGATGGTGCCCAAAAGAGCAGCAAATTTGCAGAGCGATCACGACGGAATTCTGCAGCATCAGCGGAAACTGTGTTTGACGCATCGACCATCATCACAGTCCCCCAAGAGAAAAAAGGAAGATTGAAGTTAAACGTGACCGTTAATCTCGAGATCATAAGCCACGGGACCTCCTTCTTACGTGGAATCCGAACCACAGGACATGGCATTTCACTTTGAATATCTCACATGCATTGACCGGGAATCGAACCCGGTCGCCGTGGTGAGAGGCCAACAGCTTCACCGCTGCGCTACCACGCCCCCTCCCCCAAGAGAAGATGCTCTCGATTGACAAAAACAAGGTTCGTCTCATTGAGCATCTCTGTTCTGCTTTTGCTTTAGAGGGGATTGAGACAAAAATATCAAAAGCAGATGCAAACTACGATATCGTCGTGACTGCTCTGCAAAAAAGTACCCCCAATGACCATGTGATCATCATTGGAGAGGATGTGGATTTGCTTGTGCTCCTCTGCGGTCTAGGATCCACTAAAACAAACGTATACTTCCAGAAGAGTGGCAGAGGTGAGGCTGGTTGAGTCCAATTCTCCACCAGCTCATTCAACCAAGGGGAAGTGGAGCTCCCACTTGGATTTGAATTTTAATCCACGCATTTACTGGGTGCGACACCACCTCTGCCATCTTCTGGCAGGAGAAGATGAAAAGGTGGAACCACTTCAGACAAAATCGAGCCCTAGTGGACCAAGCAGAGTATTCCTCCAGACAGATGTCACACACCAACAAGTTGCAGCAGCCGGTGACAAGTGCCTAGTCAAGTACCATTTTAGGTTATGTACACCCCTTTTTTCTTGAAGTAGCTGGTGATTCCTACTTTTTGTATTATCTTTTGTATTGATACCGTAGCAAATTTTATATGAAGCTTTTTTAATAGATATCCTTTTTTATTATGTCAACGGATTAGGGCGGATGAGCTCTTGTGAGAGGGTAATGGGCCGGTTGGCGTGAGAAGTATGCAAGGGTTACCATCGCACGGGCGGCGACGGCTAAACAAGCTAGCCCCTACATCCCGAATTGCATCACTTAATGTCGGCACTATGTCTGGACGTTACAATGAGCTAGCAAAAGCGCTAGAAATGAGGCGTCGATGCCTGTGCTGTACAGGAAACACGGTGGAGTGGTGATAAGGTGTACAACATTGGATGTGGATACAAGTTGTATTATAACAGTAAATGTGGGACTACCAGTGGTGTGGGCATTGCAGTATCAGCACAGTTTGATGGTTCTGTCTCCGAAGTCCAGCGGTATGATGATCGTCTGATGAAAATCGTCCTCATCGCTGATGGAAGAAAAATCCACCTCTTCAGCGCATATGCTCCTCAGACAGGCCTAACGGCAACGATCAAAGACGCCTTCTGGGTGTTGCTTGACGAAAAGACCACTGGAGTGCCCTTAGAGGACTACCTCATAGTTGCAGGCGACCTAAATGGACATGTTGGTCGCTTGAAAGACGACCATGCCGCCCATGGCGGATTCGGATATGGTGAGAGGAACGACGACGGACTAAGAATTCTAGATTATGCGGAAACCCCTGACCTAGTCGTTACGAACACATGGTTTAACCCCTCAGGCCGGCTATTTAATCCAGAGGTGTTCACTTCTCTGGCGGTATTTAAATTGAAGCTCGGCAGAGGTTTAGATACCGACAAGGTAAAAAATTAACAATGTTAAATCTAAGAAATATAACATAATGAAAATGTTAGGATTACTTACCGAGATCATGTCCAATGTTTCTCAGTAATATATATGACGACTGCTTTTCAGGGTTGTCCATGATCACACACATTATTTACAAAAATATAATAATTTGATAAGTTCCACTTCTGGTATTGGTTTCAGCAAGACATTTACATGATAATGCTCAATCTACATATATACATAATTTTCGGGTATAATTTCCAGGAAAATCTGAATTTTGAAAAGCTTTTTAGGCCCCGTATATGTATCCCGTGTAGAATTGTCAACAAAATGTAAATATTGCAATATTAGTTCAATTCTGTCCCTTAGCATTGTTTGAGGGAATATAGGGGTTTCTAAAAATTCATCCCTGGTGAAATAGCTCTTTAGGGTAGATTTCTGCATTATCCCCATCAACATTACAAGCCCCAAGAACACATAGATGTTGTCCCCTGTCACCAACTCCCACTTACTGGCGCGCGACCTTGGTTTCAAGGGCGCCCCAACTATACATTCTTCCGCGTACATATTTGTTTCTCAAACGATAATAGTTCAATCACTTTGTCGTCAAAAAACAGCAAAAAAACATGTAAAAGAGACGTGAAATGCTTTCTTGTACCCGGCATACCCGTGAAAGGGATCCTTTGTGTGTTCATGACGAAGTTTACCTCTCGCCACAAACACTGAACAGCGGTCGTTTTTATTACAGCTGAAAAGTAACGGTGATAGTGCACTTCCTTGTTTCAGGCCGTTTCTCTGTTCCAACCAGTCCGATCTCTCTCCTCCCACTTTCACACAGCTCACGCTTCCCTTGTACATCTCCTTTATCCTCCTTATAGTCCATTTTTCTACTCTATCCTCCAGGGACTTCCATACTGTTTCTGCATACACTGTCATATGCTTTCTCAATGTCCAGGAAGGCCATCAGTAGATCTGTTCCATACTCATAGTGCTGTTCTTGTAACTGCCTTACAGCAAAAATCAAATCCACTGTGGACCTTCCTGCTCTGAAGCCATGTTGTTCTTCCATCATCCCTCCTTGTCCTAATTCTCCTTTCCAATACTTTCTCAAACATCTTTGCACAATGACTCATCAGTGTTATTCCCCGATAGTTTCTGCATTCTGCTCTACTACCTTTCTTGAAGATCGGGACAATTATTCCCTTTTTCCAGTCCTCTGGGGTCTTCCTTTCCTTCCATGCTGTCTTCATCACTCGGTACAACCATTGTATCCCCACCTCTCCTGCTGCTCTCACCATCTCCACACTCAACTCATCCACACCCGGTGCCTTCCCTCCTTTCATCTTCGTCACTGCATCTTCCACTTCTTTCCATGTTAAGTCCTTTTCTGTTTGCAGTCCATCTTCCTCTTCCCCGATTTCTTCCTTTCGCCGTGGTTTCCATTTGGGTTCAGAAGTTCTTCAAAATATTCTTTCCACATTTTCTTGAGTTCTTCCCTATTTTCTATCCCTTGTCCCCTTCCGTTCACCATTCTAACATAATCCGTAGGATCCTTCCGCCTCTTATTTTTTACCATCCCATACAGGACCTTTTTTGTACCTTCACTATCCTCCTTCATCATCTTTGTCCACTCTTCCATCCACTTTCTTCTCTCCTCAGCCACTACTCTCTTTGCCTCCTTCTTTCTTTCCTGGTACTCTTCCCTTGTCTCTACCGTTCTATTTTGATACCACCTCCTAAAGGCTCTATTCTTTTCCCTCACTATATATTTTGTCTTCTCATTCCACCATGGTGTTTCCTTCCACCTCTTCTTACTACTTGTCCTCCCACATACTGCTTCTGCTGCACCTACTAGTGTCTTCTTAAATCTAGCCCATTCCTCTTCCACCCCTCTTTCTTCATCTGTTGGAATTCCTTCCTTTACCATTTTGAGGTACTCGACCCTTCTATCTCCTTCTTTCAGTTTCCATATCCTTATACGTCTTTCCTGGTTCTCAGTCCCTTTCTTCTCCTTAGTCCCTCTCAGTTTCATTACCAGCATTACCAGGTTATGTAAACAATTGAACGAAAATAAATGTCATTGCATTACAATGAGCATAAACATTTGCTGTACCATGTTTCACTAAGCTCAGATGGTTAAATCGTGAGAAAAGTCTGTTTAAATGTTTCAACTTCACTTGGCCGCCATGTTTGTTTTGTACTTAACAGGTTTTTAAGTCACATAGGTGAACTTCTAGTAGTGTCCTTTATCACCGTACAAAATTTCAGGGTGATATCACCAATAGTTTCGGAGATATAGAATGCCGGTGAAATATTTCGTGCAGACGCCATTTTGGATTGGTGAGACATAACATCATTTAAAGGGCACGGTTGGGGTCGGACAAAATATAACTATGACCTTACCGAGTTTCATTAAAATCACTCCAGCCGTTTAGATTTTTTTACCCACACACACACGGACAAAAGGTGATCTCATAAGTGTATTTTTTTCATAAATGAAAATAGGCTAAAAATACTGTGCTCTTATATAAAATCTGCAATGGACAGGAATTTCTTCTTACAGTTATCTCAATCTTCATTTAAATCTTAGATATTTTTTGTATATCACTTAACATTTTAATTAGACTTGCTGTTGCCCCACCCTATACTACAAAGCCATATCGAAGTACTGAATCGACTAGTGCTGAATAGGCCATTGTGTACATATTTGGAGAGGCACAATAAGCAAGTGTATGAAAGAAGAATGTCTTTCTTAGGTTTACAGTTCCATGATGAGATCATCCCATTTAAAATTAATATGCACCGCGATTCCTATATTTATAATTATTCACAGATTGAATGTATTGGTCAGTTATTAATTTGTTCTTTGCCAGGATTTAAGTGAGGACAGTTGAAACTATGAAATTTAATTTCTTCTTTAATTTTGCCGAGCATTCATTTCATATATTCATGATTCTAGTTTTTTTGGGAGGGGGAATTAAGGGAATTAATGGCTCCATCTTAAAACATTATCAAAGTCATTTTGCACTATATTAAGAGCCCCTTGGACATGTTTCTGTACAGCTACAAGGATTGTCTTCAGCATACATGTTTATCTTGCAATTTAGTACTACTTTTGAGATATCGTTCATAAAAATATTATAGATACTGCATTGTAGATAGTTGGTCCTGATACTGACCCCTGAGGTACACCACTCTTTACCTCGATAGGATCATTTATAGTATTATTTACTCTTGATTACCATCTTCCTGCCAGTTTAGTAGTTTTGAAACATTTCTATACCTCCTAATTTTAAAAATAGTCGATCAAACTGTAGTGTCAAATGCCTTGGAATAATCGAGGAATAGGACCAATACATGTTTTGTCATAATTCAAGGCACCATTCATATGTTTGAAAAGTGAGACAGAATTAGTTGTTCCCTCCTCCCTTTTCTGAACCCATATTGGAAGTCGTGAATCATTTTATATTTGTCCAAACAGTTGTTTAATTTTGATTAGTTTTTCTAAAATTTTATGGATTATTGATAGGATGGACACCGATTGATAGTTATAAAAAATTATATGACCTTTGGAAGCCTAACATGAGCAAATAAGACTAAGTGATCCTATATATAGGTGTAACTTTATATAACATCAAAAAGTGTGGTGAAGTGCCAATAGTTACACTACTCACCAGGTAACTACTAGTATACAACTTGGTTAGCAAAGCTATTTACAGTTGTATCAATAAGGTGTATATTACCAAGAAATTTTTAAATTATAACAGCTACTGAATTGGTTTTCCTGCCTATGATGTTGACAATTTTCCAGGTTTCTCTCATATTGAAACTATTTTCAGTAAACCCTTTTCTGTAATATGCCATTTTAATTTTGACAATTTCCTTTTCCAATCTGTTTCTGAATGAGTTGCATAATTTTCTTTATTTTTTATTATTTCTACTCATCTCTTTGTCTGCATTTAACTTGAAGTTCCTTCGAAAACCGTGGTTATTTGCTCTACGTCCATTTTTGATTGTTACATATGGGTTATTGTACTGTTAACTAACCGTGTGTAGAGCTGCGTTGGACCTTCCATGTTTGACATCACACGATTCTCTGTCGAGCTGACCATTAACCTTGCAGTCATTCAACACCCTATTGTTTTCCAATTGGCAAAAGAAATTTGCCAAGACAGTTGGATCACAGTCCAACATATGTTAGAAAGTGGGTGCTGAAATCTGACTATCACTGCGGAGTATGTTATTCTTGTCCACAATCAAAGTTTTAGTTCCTGTATTAGAGTCAATTCTAGTAGGGTGAGTTATTACTGAATATAGACCATGTGCTGCCATGATATTATAATGGTAGGAGTTCAATTATTCTTTAGAACAGGGTGGTCCAACCTTTTGTTACCCGAGGGCCAATCAAACTTTAGTATAGGAATGTGAGGGCCAGAGACAATCCAGAAAGAAAACAGATTACATATTTTACTCAAAAACATTTATTAAAATTTATATTGAAAAAGTATAATATTACTAGTTTATTATACCACTTTATTTTACAGTCGAGAAATCAATGTGATGATTGGCACTGCTTTCCTGCTACAAGTGTATCAATGTCCACTGTAAGTTCAGTAAGGCAAAGTCTCAGGCTCGATTCCAGTGAAGCACTTTCAATTCGATTTCTCGTTTTTTATTTAATTTGTTTGAGAGCAGAAAAAACACTTTTGCACCCATACGTACTGCAGAGAGAATTTAAGCAGTTTAGGAAAACGTCGTTTAGAAATCAGTTTCCAAACATTTTCAGGGACATCACACTTTTTATTCTGGTAGAATGGGTCTGCCTGAAGATCACAAATTTCCATTTGAAGGTCGCAGGGCACCTCACTCACTTCAATATCCAAGGGGTTATTGAACAGTGCAAGTTTTGGTTTTAGGGAGTCAAAATCCTGGAACCTGTTCTGGAACTCATTCTTGATATCTATTATTATTTCACGAAACATACTAAAATTAATGTCACTTGTTTTTTCTTTCAACTGCTGACAAGATGGGAAGTGTGCCATATTATTTGCCTTCAATGCAATTTGCATTACATCAAGATTTTTCCCGAAGCCCTCAATATGTCCATAAAGCTGGGAGATATTTTGTTTTCTGCCTTGTAGTTTCAGGTTTAATACATTTAGATGGGATGTTCAATCTGTCAAAAAAGCGAAATTATTTAAAAACTGGATTTCTTCCAGTTTTTCTTGATACTCATGCCCCATGTTTTCATTTTTGAGAAAAGCAAGAATTTCATTCCTCAACACAAAAAACTGTTGCAAGCAATTTCCAGCACTTAGCCAACCATTCTCAGCTTCCAAATTGTCCAGGAATGCAATAAATGCTCTGTGTCTATAGGCTTTATTGCCTCCTCTTATTAAATGTACAGTATTTACAACAGTTTTCATTGGCGCACTGAGCCTTATACTTTTTTCACAGAGAGCCTCCTGGTGGATAATGCAGTGGAAAAACAAACAATTCAATCCTTTTTCTTTACACAGTCCTACTGAACCATCTGTTGCAATGCCATATCACTGCACAAAACCTCCATTATTTAGTAACGACCAGAATAATATTATCCATTAATAACGACGTCATCCAGTGCGTTGAATATGTCAATACCTTCTTTGCTGGTTTCTAATTATCTTAATTCCAACAGTTCTTCATGAATTTCAAATTCTTCGTTTATTGTTCTGACAAAGATAAGGAGCTGGCCGATGTCAGCAATATCTGAGCTCTCATCTAGAGCTAGAGAGTAAAATTCATATTTTTCCAAAATGCTCTTGAGAGAACCTGAAACTTCACCAGCCGTATCATTAATTCTTGTACTAACTGTCTGATGAGACAAGGAAACTGTTTCAAAAATTTTAGCCATCCTATTATCTCCGAATGAAGATGCCATTATTACAGCACATATCTCTTAATGAGCTCACCATCCCTAAAAGACGTTTTACTTTTAGCTCATAAGATGCCTTTAAACCGGCAGTGTTTGATGGTTGCTAATATATATTCTTCTGTCTTGCTAGTTTCAGCTTCAAATCATTAAACTCACAACATCTTGCACTTCCTTGGTATTGATCGTATTTTGATTTATGCAAGCTGGTATAGTGTCTATTCACGTTACACTCCTTCGAAACACCTAAGACTATAGAACAGATAACGCACTGTGGTTTTCCATTATGTTCAACAAAAAAGTAACTTCCCTGCCACTTTGACTGAAATTGTCGTTTCTCACCGTCAACACGCCGTTTATTAAGTCCCGCCATATTAGGTACCGCTCTCCCAACAACGATGACAAACTCTTGTCGTACTATATCTCTCGAACAACCTCTCTCGTCAAAAACAACCTCTTCGAACAGCCCTGCGCTCCCTTTTATAGGGAAATCCGCCGCAGCACACGAACGATCGCGAACTAATATGCAGCCAATCACTGGCAGCCAACTAGTTGTCACTTGGAGGCGCCCCGCTTCTCGTGCAGTTCGTATTCGTGGAAAGACAATTCTGATTACTGGTGTATTTTTCGGGATCTTTCCTTTCCCACCTGGCTCCTTGGTAACATTACTGAATGAAAGTGAAAATTAAAGTAGGCACGCCACGGATTATAACTGTCGAAGAGTGAAGGGCAGTAAGAAGGGCAAGGGCCAACACAAATGAAATGGCGGGCCGCATGCGGCCCGCGGGTTGGACCACACTGCTTTAGAAGATCAATATTTTATATCTCCGAGCAAAATCAGATCACTATATTCTTAGAAGGACCGCAGGCTATGTCCAGCTCGTCAATAAAGTTATATATTTTAAGTTCTGGGGGTCTGTAAATGCATAAAATGCCCAACCTATGATTTATATGCTCAATTTCTACATTAATCGAGTCTAATTTCCATGTTGCAATGCTCCTCCATGTGAAAAGTTAAGTTATGTTAATTGCCTCTATCAACATACAAAATTTCGATTTGATTGCTATAATAGATTGATAATCAAGTCCCGGAGAAATGCAAGAAAGTTGTATTCTCAATGTATTACACACCAATTTTGACATATGCAGCAGGTACTTGGACCACAACAAATCGCGATGAAAGCCAAATCCAAGCAGCCGAGATGAAGTTCCTTAGAGGAATAATTGGGAAGACACGGAGGGATAAAATCAGAAATGTGTACATTAGGGAGAGAACTGGGTTCTCAAAACTGCAAGACAAGATAGAGACCAGTAAGCTGACGTGGTACGGACATATGATGAGAATGGAAGAATATAGAGTACCAAAAAGAATACTTATGGAGAAAATACCAGGAAGAAGACCACGAGGAAGGCCTAGAAAGAGGTGGATAGATACGGTGAAGGAAAGCATAGAGAAGAGAGGAGTAAAACAAAAAGTATTGAAAGAAGGAAATGAATGGTGGAGGGATAGACAACTGTGGAGGTCCTTGATTCGCAACCCGACCCAGGGAACTGGAAATGAAGAAGAAGAATAGATTCGTAGATATTGAGAACAGTCTAAATATTTCGGATGGAATGGACAAGGATGATGGAAGAGGACAGTAAATTTAATAGAAAACTGCTGTATGCGATGGTAAAGAATAAAAGGAAAAATGAGAAGATTACCACAGAGAGAATGGAAGACAAAAATGGCAATATTATTGAGAGAAAAGAAGAGATTATATCACTTTGTAAAGGATACTTTGAGGACCTCTTGAATGTGACAGCACCAAATAAGGAGAAAGAGTATACTGGAAGGGTTGATGTCAGTAACCAAGTGCAAGTGGAAGACCTAACCTGGGCAGAAATGGAAGAAGCAATAAAGAGGATGAAAATGGGAAAAGCACCAGGTATAGATGAGGTAAGCGTGGAGATGATAAAAGCTGCAGGGGAAGTGAGAACACAGGGGTTGTATAGGGTGACACGAGCTATATGGAAGGAGAAGAAAATCCCAGAAGATTGGAAAAAGGGGGTGATATTGCCAATCTTCAAGAAGGGAGACACGAAGAAATGCCAAAACTGCCTGGGTATTACACTGATGTGCCACTGTGCTAAGATTTATGAAAAGGTATTGGAGAAACGGATACGTAAAGTAACGGAACAGCAACTGAGGAAGGAGCAATATGCATTCAGGCAGGGGAGGTCCACTACTGACCTCATATTTGGAGTGGGACAGTAACAAGAGCGTCACTATGAGTATGGGGAAGATTTGGTATTGGCCTTTATGGACATTGAGAAGGCATACGCCAGTGTCGTAAGAAACAGAGTATGGGAAGCGATGAGAGCCAAAGCAATAACGGAAGAAATAGTGATGAGAGTGAAAGATATGTATGAAGGAAGCAGAAGCTGTGTGAAAGTCGGTATGGAAAGAACAGAATGGTTTGAGTTGACTAATGGTCTAAAGCAGGGAAGTGCCCTCTCGCCCTTGCTCTTTGTAATGGTGATGGATGAAGTGATGCAAAAGGTAGCACAGCATATTGGGGAGGAAGAAATGAAGGAAATGGTGTTTGCAGATGACTTGATGATCTGGGGAAACAAGGAGAGGGATGTACAGGAGCAACTCAATGCATGGGAGGAAGTATTGTCATCCTATGTAATGAAGTTTTCGACGCAAAAGAGTGAAGTGGTGATAACAACACATGAGAAGGACAGAGTATACTCTGGGATAAAGTTAGGCGGAAGGAGTTGAAGAGAGTGCAGAGCTTCAAGTATCTGGGAAGTGTCATTGAAGAAAATGGAATTAGATGAAAGAGAAAGGTGTGCTGATGGATTCTTCAAGAGTGTTAGAGGCCTGATATGGAGCAAGGATGTGCCACAGAAATGTAAAGGGATCATTAGAGATACGGGAAAATCGCAATTGCGAATTTTACTTTCTTCTCCTTTTTTCAACTACCTGGTAACTAATAATACTATGTATACCCAAAATTTGCGAAACTGAATGTGCGACAAAGTGCGATAACTAAGGGTTCTTGCGAATTATTCCCATAAATGCGATAAATGCGAAAAATGCCGAATTTACCGATTAATGTTGAATATTATGTTTTATTACATTTTCGCGCCGCAACTTTGAAATTTGCGAGTTCACAGCAATGAAAACATCGGCTATATAATCGATATTTACGAGTAATAACCGATATGTACGAACATCGATTATTGTCGTGAAAACAATCTATTACGGTAAAAATTAATTTGAAAATGGTGCTGTTATTATTGCCGCATAATATCCACTGTTTATCGCCAGTAAAACGATTATTTTGGAGAAATTATTTCGTAGTTTCAGTTGGTTGTGCTAATAAAAGGAATATTCCAATCTTTTGTGCCAATTCTTTTTAAAAATTAGAGCAATAATGTTATGCTTATATAGGTTTATATCGTTCCGGCCCTCATTTCTTGCATTTGAAATGAAAATGACAACTCTCAAGTACGTATCGTGATATGAATAGACAATTTTTGTTAGGCGTTCTCTTTGCTTTGGGAAATGTTGTATAATATGATGAAAGTATTCTCTACCATGTGTGAGTTATAGGTTATGTTACATGTCGTCCGGCGATTTCTCCGTGAATTCGGATACTGTTTTACAGATTGTCAGTCAAGAGTCGCAGTGTGGTCAGGAAATAATGAGGGAGTAAACATACATTTTATTATTTAGTTAATTATCCATTGTGTGATATTTACACAAAGTTAAGTAAATGTATGATTCACATTATTACTTTCTTTTCAATGAGGGCCATGGATGAGGGGCATTGAATTTTTATTTGCCGGTGGTTTAATGGTCAATTGGCACTTCTTGAATCCTACCTCCTAAGATAAGTTATTAAAAGAAATGAATGGAACTTGGCAAGGAGTTAGTAGGAAAACCACACAAAAGGATTTCATAGACATCCTCAGAATTTGAACCAATTCGTCCATCGAGTCCAGGACAGCCTGGCATTGTCGTCATTCCACCTGCCACACAGTAAACTTCGTAAGACAAGCATTGTTGCCTGACCACAGCTCGCTTTATTCTAATAATTAATTGGCACCTTGGTACCAGTGAACTAATAAAACTCTCCGCCGACCCTCAATATTTGAGTTGCTGCACAACACCTGATATTGTTGATTGCATAATGAGAACATGACCTTTGGATCTTTTGAGCATAGCTTAGGTACCCTCGTCTCACGTCATACAACCAACCTACAGCACTTGAACTCAATCCTGCCAATTAGCCAGGCTGATGCCTTTATTTTCAGAGATTATCTCACATTTCTGATAAATGTATGATGTCCAGTTTCTACATTTCTGTAATACTGATGTTAGGATTTTAATACTTCTAACACTCCCTTAGTAAAAATAAAAACCACACACACAACAGGAGACATATTAAATGCTTATGCCGTTTATCAGAAACGGCCATATTTCCAATCCTGCACTTGTTTGAATCCGTTTCCGGGCATATTATTTTGAACCTGTTTATTGTACCTGGTGACGAACTTTTAAATGCTACAAAATGCAAATTTTTAAATTTCAAAATGCTCCAAAATGCTATTTTTCAAAATGAAAGTGCTACAAAATCAATTTCAAAATGCTATTTTCTCGTATCTTTAGGGATCATGTACAAGACTTACTTTGTGCCGATCCTAACGTATGGATCAGAAACTTGGGTGATGAGGGAGAGAGATAAAAGCAGAATACAAGTAGTGGAAATGAAGTTTCAGAGGAATCGTATAGGTGTAACTATAATGGACAGAGTCAGAGAAATATTAAAGGAAGAACCCCTACAGGGTAGGATTGAAAAATCAAGGCTACAGTGGTAAGGACACATGAAAAGAATGGAAGAAGAGAGAATACCACGGAAAATATTGGAAATGGAGTGGAAGAAAAAGAGACCGAGAGGAAGACCAAGGGATAGGAGGATAAAGGGGGTGAAGAAAAGTGTCGAGAGAAAAGGAGATAATTGGACAACAGTGACAGAAGAGAAGTGGTGGATGGACAGAAAACGATGGAGAGGCTTGTGCTCCAAGAAGACCCAACTTGCGGTTGGAAACTGCTCTAGTTGATGATGATAACATGAAGATTAATGCATAGGTGTATCATTCAAACTTCAATCGCATGATTAGGACACAAGAAATAAAAACGAGATTTTAAAATTTCGCAGTTGCCATTTTGTGATTATGAAAAAAATTGAAATAAATTGGATGTCAGCGGATTAAAATTTGTACAAGCATTTACCGTATCAAGTTTAACTGCACTCGGATGGTAAAATCACAAGAAACGCCCATTTAAATATTTAAATTTCGTGTCGCTGCCATGTTGGATTTGTGCTCACCAGGTTATTGAAAGTCCCATAGGTGAACTTATGTTTATAGCCTTTATCAACATACAATTTTCAGTTTGATAGCACCCGTAGATTAGTAGATATTGAGAACCGTCTAAATATTTCGGATGGTCATGTTGGATTTTTATACTGTTAGGCCATCGAGTTATGTACTATTAGACGACGATTATTGCGTAGGTTCGTTATTCATCGTTGACTTCAATCAGATGATTAGGACAAAAGAAATAAAAACTTAATGTTAAAATTTCGCACAGCAGCCATCTTGTGGTTATGTAACAATTGAACTTAATTAGATATCAGTGCATTACATTGTGTATAAACATTCACTATACCATCACTGCGCTCGGAAGGTTAAAATTGTAACAAGTCTATTTAAATGTTTCAACTTCGCTTGGCCGCCATATTTTCATATACCACACAAGAAAGAAGCGAATATTTTACTTTAGCCAATGCAGTACTAAGTAGTTCTCAATGAGGACAATTAATTGTCTGAACAAAAGTGAGAATTTTAATCTTAATCTATTTTTAATTTTAAAAAGTTTCTATAAATTGTAAAATGTTTCTTGGAAATGTTTCACATTATTATGTTAAGTGCTGAAGATGAGGGCAAAATGATTCCAAACAGTTGTACACTATTTTAAAATAAAAATAATTTTGTATTGACTAGGCGGAACCATATGGATTAGTTATAAACTAAATTGTAAGTCAATACGAAAAAAAAAAAACAACAATTATGGTCTTTTTTAAAGCTTACCTTAATACTGGATGTCGCAAACTTAAGAGACAGAGGGATTTTAAAAATACAGCTGTATATGAATTTCAATGTTATTTTGCATGATTGCAACATTAAATTATTTCTCCAAATTTATAGGTCAATAAAAGAAATGAGAGGTTTCTGACGAGTTTCGAGAATAAACGTCTCGCGAAAAGTCAGGGTCCCTAATAATACAGAAACATATTTCACACAAAACTAAACTCTTCTTGATGCCGAAAATATACGTTGAACCGAAGTATACCACTCAAGGTATCCTTAGTATGTATTTCCTTGAGGTCGAACATGAGAAAACGTAGCTTTGTTACGCATCGGTGCCGCTTGCGTGAAGCTCACTCCATCGCAATCTATGAGCCCATCGGCGCGAGTTTAAATTATTTAAATCGACCTCAGCAAATTTTCGTTACCTCCAACTATCCAGACATAAAAATTACCGTATATACCCGAATATAAGACGAGGCCTTGTTATCAACTGCCTCTTACAGATTTATTTTTTTAAATACTCGCTATCTCATAACTTGCACAATATATGCCCTTAAGGTCGTGCTTTCATTTTTATAGCGTCTCGTGTCATCGGAAATCCTTCTGCCCGCTTTCCCAAGACATAATCTGTAATTTCTTCGTTCAAGAATGGGAGACGCTATTAAATTAAGATACGTTGATCACTCAATTACTGCTCGTAAAACTGACTGTTTGTTCTTGTAAAGATTGTTTTAAAACATATTTCCGTATGCTTTCGAACATATAATTTATCCTCTTAAAATTACGTGCATGCGTAAATCCTAACCTCAAAATGTACGCTATTCGTATATGCAGGGTAATTAAACATAACAAACCATATTTTAATCTTCATTAATGGATTGATTTGTTGAGAGTTACAAGATGCCAACACCACATACTACTTTGCAAATAATAATAATAACAATTTAAAAAAAAAAATCTTTAATACCCTGAATATAAGACGACCCCAAATTTATATAACACAAAAAGTGGGGAAAAACCTCGTCTTACATTCGGGTATATACGGTAGCTACTTTCGTTACCTGTTTGTAAAATTAGGTACTTTTTCGTGTCATTGTGTTCGTCTTTTTCTGTGTTTCTATCCTTCCTTTCCCTGATGATTTGACTGTAGTGTAAATCTACATTCAGATTTTCCCATAAAGATTTAGACAAGTTATTATGACATGATCATATTTTATATTTCTAAAAGAATTAAGTCATTATGTAGAAAAGTTCAATGCTAACCTGCTAGGGAAAACCTGGAGCCCAACTGACAATAACACTGTTACATTCACCAGTCACTCACCTGCAGAACTTGAAGTCAAATGATTCATAATTGTAAACTGTAATGGTTCTCTTGAAGTACTGGATTTCTTCACTGTAGCAATTCACCCCATGCTTCTTAATACTGACTTGAACCCAGATGACTTCTCAGTTCCACCAGAAGAAAGTACCATCCACAGTACAGTAAATATTTTATAAGTAGGCCTACATTCATTCTTAGCTTATTCACCTAGACACTAATGAAAGGAATTCGTATGGGAAAGGTTACAGGGTGAAAATAAGAAATAAAAACTCATATAAAAAATAATAATACTTTAATAAGCAAACAAAATAAAAAAATAAACAAGCATACAAAATGAAAACAAAACAAGAGACTATTAAAAATAACAATACGCACCACCACTACTAAAATCTAATTTTATGGACCAAAAAAGTATTTTGCATTATAAAAGCTATGTTGTGAAAGAGAATGTAGTAGCTCAGAGTGCCACTGATTAGTTAACAATGGGGGAAGAAGATCATTATCATTATTAAATTGAAAGTGTGCACAAGGACCACGAACCTGTTACGGTGTCGTAACAGAAGAGGTGAACTCCTACGTGGCACATCCAGGTGGAAGATAGGGGGGGTCCTCATCGTTTACCGGCGGACTTGAGTGAAATAACATAGCTCTGCCTTGCAGTCGTAGGGGGACTTACAAAGGCTAAGGTAGACAACCTCGACAGAAAAACAGCAAGCTTAGAGGCTTTAGGTGGCAGCCCCACCACCAAGATCGGACTGCTGTGGGCTAATAACTCGCACAGCCTTAAATTCAACCATTATTAAAGAAACTGAAGTTAAACGAAATCAGATGGGGAACAAGTTGACAACCTTTGGCATGAAACGGAAAACGAGAATTGGTTTTAGGAACATCAGAACATCAGAGAAAGTAGTAGACTGAGACAATTAGCAAAGCGGATTGAATCATACAGGCTGGACATTCTTGAAGTACGTGAAGTACGGTGGCCAGATTATGGAAAGATACAAACTCTAAATAGGAGCACATTCCTTTAGTCTGGACAAATGGGGGAAGACACTGAGCATAGAGAGGGAGTCAGGTTGCTATTGAGCAAAACCGCACGGAAGAGCCTTTTAAGCTGGAAGCCCATCTCGGAAAGACTAATGATGGCTAGATTTAAAACATGTGTTCGAAATGTAACTGTTATACAGTGTTATGCTCCCACAAACACGTCTGATACGGAGAAAAAGGACGATTTGTATGGCTAGTTAAATGAGACTATAAAGAAAGTGGGTAAGATATTATTATGGTGATGGGAGATTTGAACGCCAAGGTTGGTTCTGACGAGGGCCTAGAACAAATTATGGGGACGCATGGTGTTGGCGAATTAAATAAAAATGGGGAACTGTTCACTGACTTCTGTGCCGGCTATGACTTAGTTGTGGGGGGCACATTGTTCCCACACAAACAGTGTCACAAGGTTACATGGGTATCACCAGACCATGATACGGAGAATCAGATATATCACATTGCCATAAGTAGAAAGTTTAGAAGATCATTGACTGATGTAAAAAAATAAGAGGAGCAGACATTGGAAGTGATCACCACTTGTTAGTTGCAGAATTCAAAATGAAAATCATAGCTAGCGGACATAAATTTGAAAGGCAAAACAAGAAGTTTGATGTAAGGAAATTGCAAGATGGAGATAAAAGGAAAGAATTCCAGACAGAACTAACTTGGAGGTTATTGAAAAGGTACTTGGATTCCATAATTACCGGTATTCTAGGAAGGAATGGAAGACTGATGGCACATGGGAAAAGTTAGAGAACAGAAAACAAGCAAAGGCAAAGGTCAATATGAGTAAAACAAGACAGCAAAAGGTGGCAGCACAACGTGAAGAGAAGTGTAAGGAAAGATCACATACAGTGGGTGGATGAGCAGGCAAGAAAGGCAGAAGAGGCATCGGTGAGAGGAGATGCTAAAGAACTATACAGCATCACAAAGAAACTATCAAAGAGAGGTTTTGTCAGGAATAAACCTGTTAGAACCCAAGAACAGCAGCTTGAAAGATGGGAAGGAAAGTTTCTCTGAGGTGCTCAATAAAGGTTCATAACGATGGTAAACCAAGAAGTGGAGCATGTAGATAGTGACCCTAGAATAAAGCTACACCACCCAACATGTAAAGAAATAGAAAAGGCCTTGAAACAGATAAAAAATGGAAAAGCTCCAGGTATAGATAATATTACACCAGAAATAATTCAAGTAGACATTGGCACCTCAGCAAAATTGCTACACCCACTATTTGAAAAGATCGGGAAAGAGGAGAAGCTACCAGTGGAACGGAAGAACGGCTTGATTGTAAAAAATCCAAAAAAGGGGGATGTTACTAAATGTGATAATTGGAGAGGGATTACATTGTTGTCGGTACCTAACAAAGTGCATTCACGGATATTTTAGACCGGGTGAAGGATTCAGATGAAACACGTCTTAGGAAGGAACGGCCGGTTTTCGCAAGAGTCGCAGTTGTGTTGATCTCTTTAATACTTTGAGAATCATCTTGGAACAAAATACAGAATGGCAAAATCCTCTATATCTGACTTTTATTGATTTTGAGAAGGCCTTCGACTCTGTTAGTAGAATAGTTATGTGGCAAACACTCGAGGAATATGGTATACCACGGAAAATTATAAATCTTATAAAGGACATGTATGAAGGCTATAGATGTCAAGTTTAGCATAATGGTGATCTCACCGAACCTATAGACGTGACATCTGGAGTTCGACAGGGCTGCATTCTTTCTCCGAAACTCTTCCTACTTGTGTTGGACAGTTTAATGAGAAGAGTGAATAGAGATAAAAAAAAAAAAAGAGGGATTCAGTGGGGCTTGCAAGATAGATTAGAAGACCTAGAGTTTTCAGATGACATCTGCCATTTGGCCCAGAGGTTCAAAGATATAAAAGAGAAGCTAGAGCGGTTGAAGGAAGAGGCAGAGGCAGAGGCCGCAGGGCATAGAATAAATACAAAAAAAGACCAAAGAGATGAAGAAAAGCGAAGCTTGTAGTTTAACGTGAGCATTAATCTCGAGATCATGGGCCTCCTTTTTACGTGGAATCCGAACCACAGGACATGGCATTTCACTTCGAAAATCTCACATGCATGGACGGGGAATCGAACCCGGACCGCCTTGGTGAGAGGCATTCAGCTAGACCACTGAGCCACCACGCCCCCGCCAAAGAGATGAGGGTCAACTCACAGATTGATGGAAAATCGTCTATATACGATAAAGACATAGAACAGGTAGACTCCTTCCTCTATCTTGGGAGTATTGTCACTGCAACTGGAGGAGCGAAAGAGGACATTAAGAGTTGCATCAGGAAATCAAATGGGGCCTTTGTTCTACTGTATCCCATCTGGAGAAACAGAAACATCTCTAGGAAGACGAAGCTACGACTTTTTAACACAAATGTTAAGTCCGTCATGGTTGTGAAACCTGGAAGGTCACCAAGAAGATTACTGACCAACTGCAAGTCTTCCTGAATCGTTGCTTGAGACCCATCATCAATCGAAGATGGCCAGATGTCGTCTCAAATGAAGATCTATGGGAGGAAACCAGCCAGCAGAAAATAGATACACAGTACAAATAAAGGAGAGAAAGTGGCGACGGATGTGTCACACCCTGAGGAAGCCTGCTGGAGCCATTGAGAAGACTGCATTCGATTGGAACCCACATGGGTCCCGAAAAAGACCTGGAAGAGGACGATCGAGGAAGACTGCCTGTAAATGGGAAAGACATGGAATGAGGTGAAGAGGTTGGCCAACAACAGGACCCGATGGAAGCGTTCCACAGAAGCCCTATGCTCCGAGAGGAGCAACAGGAATTAAGTCAAGTAAGTAAGTCAGGTGCACAAGGAGATGAAGTAGTTATACAAATACTGATGTTTTGATCAAGAGATTGGGACACTATGGTCATCAGTTTTGCAAACTTGAGTTTGTGATACCACGGCCAACAGTGAACTTCTCGCAGGTGCAAAACGCATCAATCACCATGATTGGTTTCTTTTTATCACCTAACAGTGTTCAGATATTGTTAGCACATCCTGTAGCAAATGTGTCCAATTTCATGGGGTGTGGCAGTACTATAGCTTTGTTGTTTCATTTTAGGGGTTTTGGACATAGTAGTCATATATCCCACTTGGGAATATTTGGTGTCATTTTGGTCCGTATTGACAAATTACTATTTGATTTATTGATTGACGGAGATTGTTCAATAAATCAAATATCATATATCCCATGTACATGGGTGTGTTTGGAAATTTTCTCTGATAATCAGTGTTATTGTGATGACTGTTAAAGTGTGCGAATTTATAATTCAGGCAAGGATTGGGAAGGAGGCGGCTGTGGCCTTAGGTTAAAAACCATCCCAGCATTTGCCTGGAGTAGAAGCGAGGAAAGCATGGAAAGCCGCTCCCAGAATGGCTGAGGTGGGAATCGAACCCTCCTCTTCTAAGTTCTGCCTCATGAGGCCGAGTGTACCCCATTCCAGCCCTCAAACCAGAATTAAATTTCTTGGCAGAGCTGGGAATCAAACCTGGACCTTCAAGGCGAGAGGCAAGAAAGTTAGCTGCCACACCACAAGGTGGTTGTACTGGTTGTGAAGCGGTATGACTAGGCAGCCAGGAACATACATTTCCCCACACCAGGAAGAATTATAATTAGAGATACGGGAAAATCGCAATTGCGATAAATGCGAATTTTACTTTTTTCTCAATTTTTCAACTATTTGGTAACTATTATGACTATGTATACCCAGAATTTGCGAAACTGAATGTGCGACAAAGTGCGATAACTAGGGGTTCTTGCGAATTATTCCCATAAATGCGATAAATGCGAAAAGTGCCCAATTTACCGAAAAATATTAAATATAATGTATTACATTTTCGCGCCGCAACGTTTGAAATTTGCGAGTTCCTAGCAATGGAAAAATTTCGGCTAAATAATCGATATTTACGAGTAATAATCGATATGTACGAACATCGATTATTGTCATGAAAACAATCGAATACGGTAAAAATCAATTTGAAAATGGCTGTTGTTATTGCCGCATAATATCGCCAATAAAACGATGTTTTTGGAGAAATTATTTCGTAGTTTCATTTGGTTGTGCTAATAAAAGGAATATTCCAATCGTTTGTATCGATTTTTTTTTAAACATTGGAGTAATAAGGTTATGCTTATACCGGTATTGGTTTATATCGCGCCGGTCCTCATTTCTAGTATTTGACCATTATAAATGAAACTGTAAAGTACGTATCGTGATATGAATAGACAATGTTTGTTAGGCGTTCTCCTCGCTTTGGGGAATGTTGTATAATTTGATGAAAGTATTCTCTACAATGTGAGAGTTATAGGTTATGCTACATGTCCGGCGATTTCTCCTTGAATTCGGATAGGCTACTATTTAACAGATTGTCAGTCAAGAGTATCAAAAAGGTATACCAGTAATTGCATGTTTGCATATTTTGTTTAACTTAACTTAAGAAAACCTCTGAGACTGATAAAATGTGATCATTTAAATCCTTGGAGTAGACATGAAAGGTAGGAAGAGTGGGGCACATTGAACCGGAAAAATTATTTTTCACTGCTACTCATCCAATAATTTTAATACAGATCTGTGGTTTTCTCCGTTTTGAAGTTTAATCATTCAAGTATCAAATTCCCTCATATGAATACACTGTGAATAGTAGTTCCTAGGCTACATGTCTTGAAATAAAAATAGGAAAATGGTTCATTCTGCCCCACCCGTGGGGTACCATGAACCAGTCTACTGAGTTTCATTAGAAGAACTAATTACAGAGTTATTACCAAATTTAATATAATCTTCACATACAATCTTCTTATAAATCATATAACTAAGCATATACGCATTCAACCACACATACACATTTGAAATTAACAGACTTCAATGGACAGGAAGTTAATTCCAAATTTGATGTATGATCTTTGCTCTTTGTCACTCCCGTTCAGTAGGATATGGCAGCACATTTACTATATTATTTGATGGAACAGATGCTTCAACCCTTCCCTGAAGAAATAAGAACTTTCCACCCATTCTTTCACTCTTTCTCAAGAATGTCACCTGCACCATCCTTCGGTGTACGTCTATGACTTTAAAACTTTTCTCCACATAGGCCTAGTTAACATACCTTTTGTTTTTCAGTTCAAACTTGGTCAGAACAAAATCATCTCTTTCTGGAGATTTGTCCAAATCCTCAAAGTTGTATTTGGATTCATCAAACTCATCCAGGTTGGAATCGCTCTCTTCGTACTAAACTACACTATTCTCTTTCTCAGATTCCTGCTCATAAAGCTTCCGTTTGGCCTAGTTAAATTATGTAAGTGAATAGACATTACCAGCACCCAAGTATTTACCCAAGCTAAGGAACCCACAATAGGACACCCGGCATTTAGGGAAAATAGAATCACTCCCGGGGCACAATAAATCATGGCTCATTGTTCCCCGGGAGAGCTTGGCTCAATGTGCCCCAGTAGTACATATTTCTATACAAAGCTATTGTGAGGTTATGTATGAACATTGTTGAAATTATAAGATACATACATTTAAGACACGATTCTGATGTTATTATAATAACTTACTTAACCTGAATTTCAACCAATCATTTGCCACAAACGTTAATCTACCAAGTTCTCAGAAAATTACTTCACTGCAGCCAGAAACAAATAACAGCTCCAGAAAGCTAATGGCGGGAACCAGATTTTGCAGAAACAAAACGCAAGTCAGTAGAGCAGTTCTACCAACATACCCAGAGTGAGAAAAATAATTCCTTTATTTATACTGAAGTTATGTAACTTGGTTCATAGTGCCCCGTGGCTCAAAGTGCCCCACTCTCCCCCACAACAAAGTTCGCAGGATTGTCAACATTCGTTTATACAAATTGCATTGGCAGCAGTGCTAAGTCTCCTGTTGTGTGTGTTTTTTTATTTTTTTACTAAGGGAGTGTTAGAAGTATTAAAATCCTAATATCAGTATTAAAGATAATCTCGGGATTTTCCGCCAACACAAAGTTCCTCCATTCTCTACTTGAAAGCGCTGTAGTGTCAAGGAGTTTAGATATCTAACCTCCTTGACTTTCATAGCGTTCAAAGGAACGACGAAATTCGACATGCAAGCTACCCTCTGGGTGTCAATTAACAAAGCTTGCACCAGGCACCCGAGGCCATACGATATTAATTAAGTATTAAAGAAATGTAGAAACTTGACACCATACATTTTTCAGAAATGTGAGATCTCTGAAAATAAAGGCACCAGCCTGGCTACTTGGCAAGATTGAGCTCAAGTGCTGTCGGTTGGTTGTATGATGCGAGACGAGGGCACCTGAGCTATGCTGAAAAGACCCAATATCAGGTGTTGTGCAGCTACTCAAATTACCCTGAGCTGCTCGTGTTATCGGTACGGTGCTAACTCCACAAGCGAAATGGACAGAACGTTGAGGGCTGGCGGAGAATTGTATTAGTTCACCGATACCAAGGTGCCGATTGTTAGAATAACGCGAGCTGTGGTCAGGTGACAATGCTTGTCTTACGAAGTTTACCGTGTGGCAGGTGGAATGACGACAATACCGGGCTCTCCTAAACTCAGTGGACGAATTGGTTCAAATTCTGTGAGATGTCTATGAAATCCTTCTGTGTGCTTTCCCTACTAACTCCTTGCCAAGTTCCATTCATTTCTTTTAATAAATTGTCTTATGAGGTTGGATTCAAGGGCATTTGACCATTAAACCACCCGGCAAATAGAAATTCAATGCACCTCATCCCTGGCCCTCATTGAAAAGGAATAAAGAAGGAGTGAACGTACATTTCATTATTTAGTTAATTATCGGTTGTATGGTATTTACCTGAAGTTAAGTAAATGTACGATTCACATCATTATATTAAATGCTTATGCCGTTAATCAGAAACACCCGTATTTCCAATCCTGTGCAAGTTTGAATTAGTTTCCGTGTATAATAATTTTGAACCTGTTACATTTTTATCGTACCTGGTGACAAACTTTTAAATGCTACAAAACGCTAATTTTTAAAATTCAAAATGCTCCAAAATGCTATTTTTCAAAATGAAAGTGCTACAAAATCAATTTCAAAATGCCATTTTCTCGTATCTTTAATTATAATGCATGAGAAACGTTTGTTTTATAGATTTCAAGATTCGGAATATGTAAGATTTGGTTTCACATGGATACACATAAAAAATAATAAGTGAAAAGAGAGGAAGTGGCTATGGACTCCTAAGTAAGGTACCACTGTTTGAACTTGTCAAGACAAGTGGAAAACCAAGGCCTATAACACTAGGGTATGTGATTTGGTAATGTTTTGTGGTGTGATCCTTTGATACTCAAGAATATAACAAACTAGCAGTAGTACCCGGCTTCGCCCGGTGGAATGATGACAATATCTCAAATTCTCCTTAGAAATATAATGGACTTAAAATCTAGGTTATTTGCCCCCAAAGACAATGAGAGCGTAATCTCTAGGTCATTTGCCTTTTTGATAAGAATGATAATGAAAACTACTGTTGAATTGACACGTCAAACTTACAAACTACCGTAATAGAAATACATATTTTAAAATTCACAGGCGAGGAAGACTTATTGTGTGTGGTGATTAATGGTGTAATGGGCGTAACATCTAGGTCATTTGCCCTTATGATGAGGATGATAAGGGAAACTACTACCGGTATTGAATTGACACTTCAACTTATAATGTACACAATGTACTGTAATAAAAATTTTTTTTTTTAAGATCACAGTCGAGAAAGACTTTATGCGGCGGTGATTAGTGTTATGATGCGCGTAACATTTAGGTCATTTGCACTTATGATGATAATAATAAGGTAATGAAAAAATGACTACTAAACAATCATGGTGTAATTTTAAAACTGATATAGGTAATTCAGATGTCTAACTTCGATGTTTTCCAAAATCTCAACCTTATTTTCTGGCTTAGGCCTGTACTCGATACGTCTAGTGAAAGAGCTTATGGCTTACTGCTCGGCAAAGAATATGGGTCCAAGCTGCACGAACCTGAGATGATCGCAGATGATGACCAAATATGATGACACACGTTCGGGGTTCCCCGACCTATTTAGATTGGCCGAGGAATCACTCACTCTTTCGCAACACCACAATGGCTTGAGCGACGGCCCTGTGCTGGCATCAGCATAGACAGCAGATAACACGGCGGGCTCTGGAATGTCTTCTCATGTCACCTCGCGATGAATCAGTAAGCTATTCTCTCAACTGCCACCCCCCAGGGTCTCACAACTTGTGGGACGTGGATGGCGACCACGGGACCCCAGCTGAGTCTGGCATCGCTTCTACTTCCTGGTGCCGGGCTCATTTCAGTTCTCTTTCCTGTCGGCCTGCCTTGGTCAACTCTTGTTCTCTTCCGACCCCGACTGTATTAGGGTATCCGAGGGCCAGGGAGTCTTTCAATTTCCCGCCTTAATTGGCCGTTGTCTCATCTTTCCTGATGCCCTCATTCTTCGAGGGGTCTGCCTTATTTTTCTTTTCATAATATCTCCTGTCTTCTGCTCAAGGCCCTCAAAGAGGCAGGGTGTGTGTAGCCCCACCACTTATGGTACACCCTCAAGGGCTCATGGCTGGTGAGTTAGGAAGCTGGCAACCTCGAGGGATTCCTGAGCTAAATGCAGGGAATGGAGTGGTATGTCAGAAATTTCAAGTGAACAGTGTTACTCATCGGGTTCCAAAGGGTAAGTATGTAAAATTTGGTTCAGATCGGAGAAATCGTGTAGATTTGTCCCAAAGGGCCTAAATGCAGGGAAAGGGGTGGCCTGTCCGAAATTTTAAGTGGACAGTGATACTCGTTGGGTTACAAAGAGAAAGTATACAAATTTTGGTCCAGATTGGTGAAACGATGTAGATTTGTGCCAAAGGGTCTAAATACAGGGAATGGAGTGCTCTGTCCGAAAGTTCAAGCAGACAGTGTTACTCGTCAGGTTCCAAAGGGTAAGTAACTTACATAAAGATTGGTTGATATAGGTGAAACTATGTAGATTTTTGCCAAAGAGCCTAAATGCAGTAAATGGAATGGTCTATCCGAAATTTCATTTAGACAGTGTTACACGTCGGGTTCCAAAGGGTAAGTAGCCTATGTAAAATTTGGATCAGATCGGTGAAACAGGGTAGATTTTTGCCAAAGGGCTTAAATGCATGGAACGGAGGGGTCTGTCCAAAGATTTGAGTGGACAGTGTTACTCGTCGGGTTCCAAAGGGTAAGTACAGTATAAAAATTTAGGTTCAGATCGGTGAAACGATGTAGATATGTGCCAAAGGGCCTAAATGCAGGGAATGGAGTGTTCTGTCCGAAATTTCAAGTGGACAGTGTTACCCATCGGGTTCCAAAGGGTAAGTATACACATTTTGTTTTCAATGGGTGAACGATGTCGATTTGTGCCAAAGGGCCTAAATGCGGGGAATGGAGTGGTCTGCCCGAAATTTCGAGTGGACAGTGTTACTCGTCGAGTTCCAAAGGATAATTATGTAAAATCTGGTTGAGATCGTTGAAACGGTGTAGTTTTGTGCCAAAGGGCCAAAAAGCAGGGAATAGTGTGGTCTGTCCGAAATTTAAAGTGAACAGTGTTACGTGTCGGGTTCCAAAGGGTAAGTATGTAACATTTGGGTCAGATCGGAGAAACGGTGTAGATTTGTGCCAAATGGCCTAAATGCAGGATTGGAGTGGCCTCTCCGCAATTTCAAGCAGACTGTGTTAATTGCAGTGTTCCAAAGGGTAAATATACAAATTTTGGTTGAGATCGGTGAAACGGTGTAGATTTGGGCCAAAGGGTCTAAATGCAGGGAATGGAGTGGTTTGTCCGCAATTTCAAGCAGACAGTGTTACTTTCAGTGTACCAAAGGGTAAGTATCCGAATGTTGGTTCTGATCGGTGAAACGGTGTAGATTTGCACCAAAGGACCTAAATGCAGGGAATGGGGGGGTCTGTCCGAAATTTTAAGTGGACAGTGTTACTCGCAGGTTTCCAAAGGGTAAGTATACAAATTTTGGTTCAGATCGGTGAAGCGGTGTAGATTTGTGCCAAAGGGCCTAAATGTAGGGGATGGAGTAACCTCTCCACAATTTCAAGCAGACAGTGTTAGTCGCAGTGTTTCAAAGGGTAAATATACCAATTTTTGTTGAGATCTGTGAAACGGTGTAGATTTGGACCAAAGGGCCTAAATGCAGGGAATGGAGTGGTGTCTCCGCAATTTCAAGCAGACAGTGTTACTCGCAGGGTTCCAAAGGGTAAGTATACAAATTTTGGTTCAGATCAGTGAAAGGGTGTAGATTTGTGCCAAAGGGCCTAAATGCAGGGAATGGAGTGGTCTGTCCGCAAATTCAAGCAGGTAATGTTACTCGCAGGGTACCAAAAGGTAAGAATACGAATTTTGGTTCTGATCGGTGAAACGGTGTGGATTTGGACCAAAAGGCCTAAATGCAGGGAATGGGGTGGCCTGTCCGAAATTTTAAGTGGACAGTGTTACTTGCAGGGTTCCAAAGGGTAAGTATACAAATTTTGGTACTGATCGGTGAAACGGTGTAGATTTGTGCAAAAGGGCCTAAATGCAGGGAATGGGGTGGTCTGTCCGAAATTTAAAGTTGACAGGGTTACCCGCAGGGTTCCAAAGGGTAAGTATACAAATTTTGGTTCAGATCGGTGAAACGGTGTAGATTTGTATACATAACAGACAGACAGACAGACAGACAAACTTTGTGCTTTATATATATAGAAGATAGAAGTTCCTAGCAAATAATCAAAATAGCAAAAAAGTTAGTTGTTTATTTAAGGGGCAGAAAAAGAAAGAAAGAAGACAGAGAATCAAGTAGATTTACCAGCATTTGAGTACTTAGAAAAGATCCCCAAGCTTAGACCACTACAGGATTGCAAAGCAACTACACAAGAGTCCCTGAAGATGACTGTAGCTTCCTTAGCTTATCGAGGTGCACCTCTATAGACGTAGAAAATAAAAAACCTCAGTATTGCTACACTCACTTTTGATGCTTAAGGTAAATGAAGTTTTAAAAAAATCCCCAAGCATTACTATAAATGTATCTTTTGGTCTATCAGAATAGGGAGGGAGGAAGGAAGATGAGAATCGAGAAAATTAACAGAGCTGGAAAAGGGATGTACTATTGAGCTGCGGGAGGCTGGATGGTGGCATCAGCCAATCGTCCACCTGCTAGGCCGATTTGACCAGACTGTTTGGGCATGTTGGGACCAGGCTCATGATGCCCTCGACAAACCATCAGGAGAGGCAAGCGTTATATCAACCGAGAAGCACGTACAGATACTGTATAACTGCTTCAGCGCCCTCCATCCAGAGACAGGTGGTACCATAATTACACGCTCCTGTGTAGACCTGCAACATTTCTAGGTGTTTGGCCACCGGGAATTTGGTCTCGTGGAACCCATAACTTGTCCGACCACCGCAGTATTCGTTTACAGTGATGTTGGAACCAAGAAACCTGGACTAGTACAGACTAGAACTGGGTTGTCTTAAGTGACAAATCCAGGCTCTCTTTGTGCTCCGACAACAGCCGTGTTCGTGTCTGGAGACCTCATGGAGGGTGCACCAAAAATGAATTGTGTGAATGCCATGAAGTGGCTATGGATGATAGTAATGTCGATGTACATACAATATTACAATATCAGAGCAGACTTGAAGGCTTGCATGCAATTCTAGTAAGCTGTTGGTTCACATTGCCCCCATTGTTGGCGTGATGGTCTGAACAGTCGATAACCCCTAGTTGTGCTGGGAGAGCCAATAAGGTGTGCAGCAATATATACAGGATACCTACAGCCACATGTCTTGTCACCGTTCAGGCGGTCTATTCTAACAGGATAATGCTTAACCACACACAGCAAGGGTGGCTCAGAACTGCCTCTGCAATGTTGGCACACTGCCATGGCCCACCCAATCCCCGATTTGTCACCAATCAAACATGTCTGGGACCATCTGCAGGAGGTGAGGATTGCACAAAACCTCGAGAGCCAGTTGCAGCAAATATAGACAGACATACAGCAGGATACCATACCAATACCAATGTCACTTGGGGTTGAGAGTTTCACCATACTATTGATCAAAATAGCACACATAGCATATGGTAACGTAGAAAGATTACTGAATTAATTAAGAAAATATTTGTGACTCAGACAACAGTGAACAAACTGCGACTTAAAAGCTGTAATTGATAAATTTTCCTTCAAGTCTACTAGGGGAATGGGTATATGAAAATATATCGTAAATCATTTATCCTGTATGTCAACATGTGTTACGCTATTACTGGTGGTCGATTGCACTGCAGGATGAGAGTGGGAAGTATAGTCCCCAGTTCTCTGCAGACAGTGCTTCCAGAGCTTGATAAAATGTGCACATACTGTATAATATGTGCCAGACATTTCACCAATGCTAATGGCTTGGTCAGATGTAGACAGAAATAGGTTTACTTTGACGAAGGTAACTGGTTTCACAGTTCCTGGAGGATTAAGTCCATGATGTCGTGATCAGGGCATAGAGGGTTCAGAAGTATCCTCTCCTAATGTAGGTGGTTGTATTTATAAATACTTAACCACATGGTCTGTGATGGGCAGTACCTGGAGTGAATTGGATATAGACAACAGCTCAACTCACCTTCATGATGGGAGGATGTAATTTATTGAATTAACAGAACAGAACTGAGAAATGCTACAATTGAAGTGTGGCAGGTGGAGGATTTGTTTCTTAGTCAGAAATGCATCCCTACATCACCTTTATCTTTGGAGTGTTTTACTTTTGATTCTGTTCAAATTGGGCATAAATGAACTGAATTAGTGTATACGATAATAGTGAAAACTATACTGCCTCAATTCTATATTTAATGCAATTTTTTCAATATTGAAGTATATGAGTGAACAGTCTTGATACACACAGCGGACCAGTCTAGTAGAGCTTGAGAACAAGATACGAGATGGCATGGTTCCTGTGCTATTGATACAGTGAACCTAAAGTTTCATATCTCCAACAGCTAAATGTGACTTGACTTATGTTAACTCCTTATGGCGAGCATTGGGCTGCAACTGTTATTAATTAGCCTTCTTCTGTTGTTGACCTTCTTCTACAGTCTGTCCCCATGTCATCCTGGGCCTGCCTCTTTTCAGTTTTTCTTGCAGGTTCCAATCGAGTGCTTCCTTTGCAATGTGGCCTTCCGGCCTCCTCAGCGTGTGTCCCACCCTTTTCCATTTCCGCCGCCATATTTCTAATTCAATAGGCACTTGATTGGTTCCCAAAGCACAGTGAGGTTTGGCCACTATATCCCCAGGATGTTCCTCAGGCATTGGTCAATGAATGTCTGTAGCAAGTGGGTCAGACATTTTGTCGCTTTCCATGTTTCACATCCATAGACCACGACAGACTGTACATTACTCTCAAAAATCCGCAGTTTGGCCTCTATTACCAAGTCTTTGGACCTCTATATTGAGTGCCGAAACAGTTAAATGTGATTAATTTTATTTAAAAAATAAATCCCTTGGAGAAAAAAAAAAAGTGTAACGGTAATGATTCCCTCTAAATCAGTGGCTCTTAACCGGTGGTCCACGAGAGAAAAGGGTCCACCAGCATGTATAAAAAGTGGCCGATAAATGGGGATTTCAAAAACGATGTGAGTTGAACGAGAATCGTCCGAATGTATTCGCGGCGATGACTATCAGGTTTTGAATTGAAATATCTTTAAAATAAGTGTTATTGAGGAAGGGTTACGACTGATAAGGGGGAGGGGGAGGGGAGAGGGGTGGTCCGTACATGATTCAATTTCACGCTGAGTGGTCCGCAGACTTCTACGGGTTCAGAACCACTGCTCTAAATAATATGCAATTATGATAAAATCCATAATATGCAAAAAAACATGGAGTATACAATTTATGACTGGGGAAACATTGTTTCATGCATCAAATAGAAGAAAGTTATTACATAACGATCCTAGCCCTAGTTACACTAACTCACAACTGTTTGCCAAATTTGTACATCATCAGAGTGGAACACATCCAAGACTTCCCTTGAAAGCAGTAGTATGGTTTAAGATGATGCCAAAATGCATAGATGATACCCAGTTATTTTATATTAAGTAATGCTTGAAAAGCATGGTTAGTTAATATTAATGTCACCATCTACTCATTCTAAAGAAATTAACAGAATTCCAACATGCTCAGAACAAAAATCATCTTACTTACCACCTTTCCCCAGTTAAATGGAAAGAAATAAACTATATGTGATATGTCCAGGAAAATAAACAAACATGTCACAAGGAGACTGAACACTGTCACAAACATCATAAGGCGTAAGCGGCCAATCAATGGAAGCATGAACAGCCCCACTTTCACTGTCCCTGATGAGCACAGACAAGCTAGGCAAGCAACTGATGAGATCTGCAACAGAAAACCAGTATCTTCAATTACCCTGGTACTGTAAGGAACAAAACTATTCTACTGATATACACAACAACTGGCCAACAACACTTGACAGTGGGTCATCTCTACTTATAGATGAATAAACCATAGTGCATTTTTGCTAGCATATATGATAATTGAACAATTGCAAGGCCTCTGCTACATCAAGTAAATTCTTTTGTTGTGGAGTCATTCATAGATATTGATCTTAGGACTAATGGACTTAAAATATAGAATGCCAATGCAAAAATCGATGATAATAATAAGCAGATTGTTATTTGTATTTTCTATAGGCCTCACAACTAGAGTAGCTAACAACACTGATAGGAAAGCTGCTACAGTATTTTGTTATGCAAAAGGGACTAAGGAAATGACCCAAATAGTCCTCGGTCCATGTACCAATGAAAGGAATTTAAGAAAAAAGTTTAATAACTTACAAAATATGCTGTAATTACAAATGTGAAGGATTGTAAAGAAGGCACATGCATTAGAACAGTGTTGTCTAGTAGGTATCCTTCTCACACCTAACCTTGTTATACCAAGAGATGGATACAGATTGTGAAATTCCCTTACTGCTGGGATTTGAGGTTTCTGTTTTACCCTTTGTATTGCATAAATAATTTGTTGCCTGTTTTTATTTTCGAGGTGCCTTCTACAAAATTTCATGCCAACTCAAGCCAGTAGTTTTGAGTTAACTCACTACAAATGGACAAATTAAACGGTGGGAATATTTGGACTTCATGCAACTCATCCAGGATAAATACAGTTCACGCCAAGGCTTTTGGCCAGTGAGCCCTGGTTTCACAGCCGTACAGAGGACAGGTGGCGAACCTCAGGCATGTGCAATTGTTATGAGAGTTGCTTTCCACGCAACTGAAAACTCATATATCAATTGCACATGCCTGAGGCTCATCAACTAGCCTCTCTACAACTGTTAAACCGAGACTGACCAGCCAAAACCGTGGCGTAAACTGTACCAAGTTTCAGCCCAAAATTCAAAATGTTCTTCTGTGGACCAATGGTAGAGTGTCCCAGGATCACAAGTTCGATTCCTAGCCAAGGAAGTCTGATTGTTGAAAGTTACTCGAGTCATACGATGTTTGCTTGGTGATGATGAGACAAAATTAATTGAATCTTAGCTACAGCTCACACTTCACAGCTAGATACCAGTAGAAGGGAAATGTTCAAATTGGAGAGTAGATTTCTGTGGTTTCCCACTTCTACTCTGGGCAAATGCCAGGACGGCTCCTAACTTAAGGGCATGGTTGCCTCCTTCCTAATCCTCACCTGAAAACACTGATTAATTTAGCCATTACAATAACAAGGGTTATCAGACAAATTCCACACTCACACTCCCAAGTACAGTCCACTCCCGATAATTCACAGTAATTAATGCACTAACTTCCGTGAATTATTGAAAACTGCGTGAAAACTGTGAATTATCCGCAGTTGTTCTTTTAAGCCTACTAAAAACAAAACTACTGATTAAAATATTGAAATGAATTTTATGAACATGCAAAAAAATTATTATAACCCTCTGCTACATTGCATTGTAAGAGACACTATACTAGGGGTGTGTGGATTATGCCAACATTAATAACCAAGAAAAACGACTCTCATCACTTTTTGTATCTTAGATCGTTTTTTTCTTCTTCTAATTTAGATTGTATATTTCTAAAGAAAACAATATACAGGGTCTTTCATATAAAATAAGAACGGCGAGCAGCGGTTTTGTCATTCGCTGCTGAAGCCGGCTTGACCGAGATTATGACGCGCCACGGCCCCCTGCTGTAGTATTGAAAGCACGCGCATAGTACAAACTTGACCTTGCAATAAGCGTGCAGGTGTTGTCAGTCGCCAGTTAACCTCAGCTGCTAACATGTTGAGACAGTTATCATTGCAACATCGTATTTTTGTATGTAAAATTAATTTTAATTACGATTCGGCTCGGCGGGTATGTGATGCATTTGTTCAGCAATTTCTTGATGAAGTGCCACCTTCACTAGCACAGATTCACGTAATTGTAAATAACTTTGACACTACTGGTTCAGTGCTCAATAAAAAACACAAAATAAAAAATCAGAAAAAATACTGTGGCATGACTCACTCGCGTCAGCCAAAATGTGGTTACCAGATACAATGCCTGTATAACCCAGGAAGGACGACACTTCCAGCAACTTTTATAAGGTAATATTTCATAGAGGATTGTACACACGCTTAGAGCAGGTGGCCACGGCTCACCACAAGCTCGGTCAAGGCCACCACACTAGCGAATAACAAACCCGCCGCTTGGCGTTCTTACTTTATATGAAAGACCCTGTATAAGGGATAAGTGTGACTTTAGACACACTAGCTTGAATGTGGGAAACTTTCGGGATTTCCTTTGGATCACTCCAGCACTAGATCTCCGTTTTCCTAACCGACAGTCAAATTCTGTACAATATTCTCCTTGCTTTTATGTCTGAAACCATAATCGTTTTTATCGACGTCTAACTACTGAATGTCACTTTCTTCTGCATCTTGACATTCATCCCAGTTTTGCCTTAATGTCATCGTAGTGAGACCACCTTCCCCGTTCAAAATATCCGTTGTCACAGATGCCAGCAAACGCTTGCTTTTGTGCAAGTGTAGTAGCATGTTGACTGAATGAAGATCAAATAACAAACACGCACTCGGCGCGGCATTGCATAGGTTTGCGCCATCAGGCAATAATCTCTAGGCTCTTTACAAAACGGTGTCCGCGCATCTACCCTTCACAACTCATAGGCCAGCGACCTTGGGGTGTGGCTGTTGAGAAAGGGAGGGTAGGTTCTGAGTGAAAGTGCATTCCACTTTGCATTGTTTCAGCATTGAAGATAAAAAGAAATCCCTTTCGGCGACATGCCCATATGTTCTCAAGATTGCAACATTATTCTGGTAGGAGTGCGCAAGCAGGCCTAATTTTACATCCCTGAGAAACACAGTTCAGTCATCTCAAATCACAATGATTTTGTCTCCATGCATCATCATCATTAGGGCCCGGATGTTGATGACATGTCATCTTTCTACTGAGCTGTCTAAAACAATGCTGAAGTACATAGAAACTCCGGACGGGCCACCCCGTCTTCAAATATGTCAGTTTTATTTTGTATCTTTTTGCATATTTTGCTATTTTTCCATTTTAAGAGCATTTTTGTAAGGTTGGTAGATTTCTTGGTCTTATTTTAGAGAAATCGGCCTTATAAGGTCATTTTATTCCAATTTAGTAATGTCACAGCTTTATATGAGGGAGTTACGTCTCTCAGAGTTAAGAAGAAGCTAGTAGCCGATACACGATAATTTAAAATATTGAAATATTGATTCCACCTCCTTAATCAACCCGGTGAAAACTAGTCTTAGCAACAATCGTAGCGAAATTGCTGCGGGTATTGCATTAAAAGTGAGAAAATTGCCAGACAAAAACGCCGGGTATAAAACATTATGCACAGTTTGAGAAATTCTTTCTGGTGAAAACTACTGCACGGATGGGATTGAGGAGGATTTAGCAGCAGACAACCTTCCTCACTTTAAGTACGCTCCGATCACATCAGTTGATGTTGAACGCAGCTTTTCGAGATATAAAAACTTGTTGGCTGATAATCACAGATCATTTACATTTGACAACATCAGACTAAAGTGAACATAAACCTAGAAATCTATTTTGATTGACTTTTCAGTTTGAGCTTGGTTGGTTGGTTCTTAAGTTTAGGGGCTGCGACAACGCGGTCATGTAGCCCCGTGTACTTTGGGTGTGTGTAGAATCTGTCTGATAACCGGTGTTAATTGTGATGACTGTATTAGTGTGTGTTATCTGTCATTTTAATTTAAGTATTGGCTGCCCCTACTGTTGGGTGACAAATGTAATGGTCTCTTGCTTAGGCTGGGATGACAAGTGAAACGGTATTTACTTTGCTCCACGTTGAGCGTACAAATGTAATGGTTTCGCTAGCCCACACTGTTGGGTGAGAAATGTAACTGTTTACCTTTGCCTAAGCTATGTTGTTTTAATGGGCGCCAAGACCTCAATGCAATGTTGAAATCTAAATTTGTATTTAACAACGTCTAGCTCTGGCAGAACACATTCAAGACTCTATTCACTCAGATCGTGGTATGATTTGATCATTAACCCAACAAACAATTGTATCAGGAGAAGGAATTGGTCTATATCTAATGCTACCTACTGAAAGCAAAGATTGCATTGTAAAAGAAATGAATTTATTATATAAAACAAGTATAGCAAAATTAATAATAATAAGTTTAACATTTAAATTGGAGCGTTGTGATTTGAATATTACCGATAGAAAATTACGTGAAAACGGAGTCTGATAAATTGATTTTACTCTTATTTCCAAGCTATGAAGTTACTGAGTTATGAAATATAAAACAAAGAAAAATGAGAGATTGCGTATTTCTGCGTCATTAGCGCTTACCCCTGGAAATTGCCAAAGCATTTCCCTCGTTCTTGATGATGCTGTGTGCTTCCCACAGTCTCCTGGACGTCGCCATCTTCTTCGTTATATGTTGATATTCTGGTAGATTAGATAACTCTATGGTCCGTACATCGGACCCAAACTCTCGTAAAACCGCACTGGTTACGTTTTACAAAAGATCGTCGCTAACTCCACTGAACATCGGAGCGACACGCACTTGCGACCGTACACTGCAAGTTCTACACAGATTGTCACTAACTCCCCTGAACATCGGAGCGACACGCACTTGCACCCATACTCCTCAAGTATTTCACAGATAGTCCTCGTCTCACGGCGCGTCGAACGATATATTCACCTGTCGGCTCCCCCACTCCGGAGCAGTCTCCTAGCTTACGCTGTCTCCGCTGATTGGCTGCGCCCTACGCGCTAGATCCCCACTCCTTCCTCATTACACTCCGCGGGAGGGAGAAGTCGATTTCCGTTTCAACAATTCGCCTTTTCTAGACCTTGCGACCCAAGATTGCGTCATGCTCCTCGACAAGATTCAGCGTGTACTTGAAATCCCAGTGAGTCATCTCTCTCAAATACCCTAACTGACAAAAACTCCGTAAAATTCCGTAATCAGATAATTTTCTATGATATCGTCGTTCGTAATAATTTGCTTGATAGCGTTTTCTAATACATAGAAAACCTATCTGAATGCTAATAATTTTTATAAAATGCTCCGAAAATATCTAAATAATAATTATAATAAATTAATAATAATAATAAATTAACATGAAAAATTCTCTTGGCTGAACAATTTGCCGCGTAAATAAATATAGAATGGCTTCCTACTGACTTATGCCAGTTGCATAAAACCCCTCGAAAAACACGTTACATATTCGCCTCGGATCATCGGATCATTTACCGTGACGACGGTCCATTATCCGATTATCCCAGACACGTTAATAAACCCCATCCAAAATACATATTACATAAATGAAATCTCCCTAAATTACAGATATATACACTCATAATTTTTCTTCACGCACTTTGCGTCAAAGTTCGTTGTCACTATGGATTGCACTTTGCAACCAGTCCAATGTTTTACATATAGAAGTGTTCCACGGATATTTCCGCCTCTCAAATTTCTCTATGTTGGAGAAATAGACATAATTAATGTGTGAGCACTATGTATTTATGATGTCATATCACACGCATTGAAGGTGTTCTGATATATTTATATCACCATAGAACTTCCTAATTTCACTGGAGGTCCCCTCCTTATGGTGACATTTAATTCCACTTATCACTGAGCACACGATCACACTATTGTGGCAGCGCCTCGTGACCATAATACTTAATCTCTCTTTAAAGTAGATTAAATTAATATTGACTTCTGAAAAAAAAATACAGTAAATGCGCATTACATATAACACCAAATATTTCTGTGCCGTAATCGCCCTGTCTTGTTAAGTTCCCGTACACCATATTCTACTTAATACTAGTTCTCAACACAGACCATTTCTCCTCACACAAATAATACCATTGTACAAATTATCTTAAATTACACACTTACAAATCTTACATGGCGAGGCCGTAAACAGAAATCACGTGTGCTGATATGTATGAGTTTCATGAAGGACTGTCTCGCATTCTGATGGCCCATCTTTTATCTCGTGGACGCCTTAAGCTAACAAGCCCTATTCAAGCGCTCCCCCATCTCTTGGAGATAAATGGGAACCCATCAGCGCTGCCAAAATGGCCTTGGTGCATCGAGACAATTTAGTGCTCAACAGCATCCGACAATCCCGTCATATTTCCCTGTACCTTAAAACTCTCATTTACTTACATACTACCCCCCTGTGTGACTTCTGATACGCCTGCCTGGAAGACCAACTCCTCCCACGCACCAAATACCACACTTACTCATTTGATAGGCTGGCTCGCCAGCTAAACACACTCACTTTATGACACATATTTTCGTAGACTATGTATATTATACGTTCCGTATAATCTGATTCCCTCACTATTCTCCAGCACATATGCTGTTTTCCCAATACGTTTGGAAACTATAAATGTTTCTGCGTCACCTGCTTCCAACCTTGCAAGTGGCTCCCTTTAAATGAACGTCATCACGTTGCTCCACTAGCATATTTCTCAGTGTCTGTAACGATGCCCTGTTGCTACTGTCCACACATGCTAACCCTACTTTCCTCTGGTGTTACACCTCTACTCGACACTCTATGACCTAAAAATGTCACTTCTGACTGACAGAATGACGACTTAGACAGCTTCAAAGTGAACCCTGCCTGATCTAACTTCTGAAAAACTATATCTAAATGACGTAGATGCTCCTCAAAACTGAGTGAACTAATTACCACATCATCTATGTAAATGGTTACAAACTCTCCTGTGTCATCCCCTAATGCGATGTTTAAAGCCCTAATTAAAGCTGCTGAACTACTCTTTAACCCATAAGGTGTTCTACAAAATTGATAAAGGTTATATTTATGACTAAAAGCTGTAAATGGTCTATCTTCGTACCTAAGTGGCACTTGCCAAAAACTGGAACTCAAATCTACACAAGTGAAATACTTCTTCCCCTCAAATGTTTGCATTAATTCCTCTATTGACATAGATTTCAGCTGATCTGAACTAATTCTACTGTTAACCAAACGAGCGTCTAAACAAATACGAACAGTGCCGTCGGTCTTGGGTACCGTTATCAAAGAATTAACATACGGACTGTTAGAGTGCTCAATAATCCCATCTTCAAGCATCTGGTTAATTTGTGCCTCAACTGCACTCTGATAAGCGAAAGGTACAGGATATCTATGTCCTGTGAATACTGACCTATCAATAACGTTCAATGAATGTGTATAGCAATTGGCCATACCAATGCGATCCTCAAAAACTCTCCTATTACACCATAACACATCATAGAGCCGAACACACTGTTCATCCTCTATATTTCCCTGAAATGCAGCTTCACGTAACGAGTCCTCTAGACTTCCGTTCGTAATCACACTGCCCACAAAACATGGAGAACCCCGCTCTACGGCTGGCGATATCTCATTTAAAGTACAAATCACACCTACAACACTACTTCTCTGAATTTGGTCATTGAACGCTACTTCTACTTCAGAATCTCCCCATTTAAATTTCAAACTCCCTACATCATAACATAAGTTACCCGACACTCTACTTAGCCACTCTGAACCCAAGATAACACTGAATACTAAATTTGGAATTACAAGACAAATCTGCTTCTCTACATGATTATTAATTTTAATGTCTACTAAAACTTGCTTAGAAATTACTTTAGACCTCTTCCCAACAGCTGTGATAACAAAAGTGCTTTTAATTGGCATCTCCTCAAAATTTACTCCAGTTCCTTTCATTTTATCATAAAATGCACTACTTATGCAACTCTTCATACAACCACTATCAATTAAAACATCTGTGTACGCCTCGGACACGTTAAATTTAACTATGGGGCTCTTACTAACCACTTCCTGAATAATACCTTCATCATTTAGTTCATGTAATAATTCATTTCTTACATTTAGGTCATAGGGTTCCTGTATAATTGTATGGACAGGGCATGCTACAGACTGAGATTCTGACCTTACTTCGCAGCCTGGTTCGCGTTTAAAGAACCGCTACAGCTGGCCGTAGTACTACTAACTACTAAACTGGTCTGGTTGTTCTGGGCTGTGTTGTCATTGTTTGGCTGTATATTACTACCACTAGGCTGTCCTCTTCCTTGACCCCTATTCTGGTTGTAATTATTGTCATTATAATTTCTCCCTTGATTTCCCCTGAAATCATTGTTTCTCCCTTGATTTCCCCTGTAATCATTGTTCCTCCCTTGATTTCCCCTGAAATCATTGTTCCTCCCTTGATACTGATTACCATAGCCATTTCCTCTGTTCTGATATAGCTGATTATTATTATTTCTATTTTGAGCGTTGGCCCCTTCGCCACCGTTCCCTTGAACTTCCTGATGCCTGGCTTCATTAGGTCTATTATTATTATTACCCTGGTTCCTATTGAAATTGTCCTCATAACCCCCTCTCCCTAGTGCATCAAATGTGCTTAACAAATTTTCTACTTGTGATATAGTCTTTACATTCTGGATACAAGCAGCCTCCTTGATCCTATAGGGAAAGTGCCTAAGTAGCAACCTTACCACATCACTTTCCTCCTTCAAGCCATCCAGATATTTACACACTAATACCTGCCCTAAAAAGTATTCGGTCATGGTGGAGCTTCCTTTAGGGTTATATTTACCACACACTACTCCCTCACGATGCTGCGACTGAATAACCTCATTCCAGAACTTTTCACAGAATTTCATTTTAAAATCATTGATATCAGTAAACTTGTCTCTGTAGACAGCAAACCAATTCCTCGTTTCCCCCACAAACACTTGTTCTAAAATTTCAACTACCTGGCACCACTCAATACTACCATTTTCCAACCTCTCCCCGAATTTATTTTCTATAGTGTTCATGAACTCCATTGGGCACCCCTGTCGATTGCTGAACTTACCCAGTTCTACCTCCCTGTGTGTGCTATTCACAAAAACTGGCCTATTCTGACTATTTTCTTGCCTGATCCTAGCTTTTAATTTTAATTCTAATTCTGCGATTTTCTCCTCAGCCTTCCTCTCAATACTGTTTACTGTTAATTTAATGTTTCCTTCTGATTCTTCTACTTTATCATATAGCTTTGCTTGTTTCTCCTCAATCTTGCTAATGCTCTCTCTATTACTCTCTCTTAAATCATTTACTTCTGCAACTATTTGCGAGTGGACTTTCTCAATTCTACCCCCCAGCTGTTCCTTAACCTCTTTAGTAGCTACCTGAATTTTGTCAATTTCTCCCCCCAATTGCTTTTTGACCTGCTGTGTTTCCAGTTGCACTAGTTCTTTTAAATTTTCAGCCTGTGTACTGATTCTAATTTCCAACTCCTCCTGTACTTTTCCTAATTTTCTGTCTACATCTGCAATAATCTCTTTAGCCTTTTCTTCCATCACCCCCCTGATCTCGCCTCTAATCAGTTCGAATTTGTCACTCATTTCCCTACTGTTTTGTTCTAATTTAGCATTTAAAGTTTCAGTACTCTCTCTATTTTCCTTACTGTTTTGTTCTAATTTAGCGTTGTTTTGTTCCAGTTTTGCGTTGTTTTGTTCTAATTTAGCATTTAAGGCATCTGTACTTTCTTTATTTTCCCTACTGTTTTGTTCTAATTTTGCATTTAAGGCATCACTACTAACTTTGTTCTGATACATGAACTCGAGAAGTAAAGTTTTTAATTCTGGTTGACCCCCTACACTCCCTGTTTCAGTATCGGGATTTACCTCCGCTACCCCGGTACTACCATCACTCGACATACTGCTCGTATCATCATTCTCCCGTTGATGACCACTACGTAACCTCATCTGTCTTTCTTTCTCATCCCCCATAATGATATACACTGATACAGACAAATAACCCCCAAAATACAGGCACAGAAATATATACCCTTCTCCTTCCACAAATGTTATTAGGTTTTCAGCCCCAAGTTGTCGGCGACAAATGTAATGTTCTTCGCTTTGGCTGCCCCTACTGTTGGGTGACAAATGTAATGGTCTCTTGCTTAGGCTGGGATGACAAGTGAAACGGTATTTACTTTGCTCCACGTTGAGCGTACAAATGTATTGGTTTCGCTAGCCCACACTGTTGGGTGAGAAATGTAACTGTTTACCTTTGCCTAAGCTATGTTGTTTTAATGGGCGCCAAGACCTCAATGCAATGTTGAAATCTAAATTTGTATTTAACAACGTCTAGCTCTGGCAGAACACATTCAAGACTCTATTCACTCAGATCGTGGTATGATTTGATCATTAACCCAACAAACAATTGTATCAGGAGAAGGAATTGGTCTATATCTAATGCTACCTACTGAAAGCAAAGATTGCATTGTAAAAGAAATGAATTTATTATATAAAACAAGTATAGCAAAATTAATAATAATAAGTTTAACATTTAAATTGGAGCGTTGTGATTTGAATATTACCGATAGAAAATTACGTGAAAACGGAGTCTGATAAATTGATTTTACTCTTATTTCCAAGCTATGAAGTTACTGAGTTATGAAATATAAAACAAAGAAAAATGAGAGATTGCGTATTTCTGCGTCATTAGCGCTTACCCCTGGAAATTGCCAAAGCATTTCCCTCGTTCTTGATGATGCTGTGTGCTTCCCACAGTCTCCTGGACGTCGCCATCTTCTTCGTTATATGTTGATATTCTGGTAGATTAGATAACTCTATGGTCCGTACATCGGACCCAAACTCTCGTAAAACCGCACTGGTTACGTTTTACAAAAGATCGTCGCTAACTCCACTGAACATCGGAGCGACACGCACTTGCGACCGTACACTGCAAGTTCTACACAGATTGTCACTAACTCCCCTGAACATCGGAGCGACACGCACTTGCACCCATACTCCTCAAGTATTTCACAGATAGTCCTCGTCTCACGGCGCGTCGAACGATATATTCACCTGTCGGCTCCCCCACTCCGGAGCAGTCTCCTAGCTTACGCTGTCTCCGCTGATTGGCTGCGCCCTACGCGCTAGATCCCCACTCCTTCCTCATTACACTCCGCGGGAGGGAGAAGTCGATTTCCGTTTCAACAATTCGCCTTTTCTAGACCTTGCGACCCAAGATTGCGTCATGCTCCTCGACAAGATTCAGCGTGTACTTGAAATCCCAGTGAGTCATCTCTCTCAAATACCCTAACTGACAAAAACTCCGTAAAATTCCGTAATCAGATAATTTTCTATGATATCGTCGTTCGTAATAATTTGCTTGATAGCGTTTTCTAATACATAGAAAACCTATCTGAATGCTAATAATTTTTATAAAATGCTCCGAAAATATCTAAATAATAATTATAATAAATTAATAATAATAATAAATTAACATGAAAAATTCTCTTGGCTGAACAATTTGCCGCGTAAATAAATATAGAATGGCTTCCTACTGACTTATGCCAGTTGCATAAAACCCCTCGAAAAACACGTTACAGTACTGCAACTTAGAATTTTTCAAATAGTTCCTACTTTTGCCGCCAAGCGCCACCGTCAACGACTACTAGGCTAAGTTCACAACTCAGCTGCTAGACGCCACAGCAGTCGGCTAGTTTGAGCTTAAGATGTCATTTTTGGAATATTATTATAAGATAATTTTCTCCATTTTATAGTGAATTTTACGAATTTTTGAAATATTGGTGAGTTTATTATTATAAGATCATTTTCTCCATTTTATAGTGCATTTTTCGAATTTTTAGGTCATTTATTACAGTCATTTTTGAAAATTTTAAGTGCCTTTTTTTAAACTTTTTACGGCATCAACATCCGGGCCCTAGTCATCATCATCAAAGTCCCACTCCAGTCACCCGGGTGTGGTGTCCAAGCCTCCTCCATGCCTTTCGGTCCTTCCATTTTTCCTGTTCCATCACTTCTGCCACATCCTATCCAGCTTCTCCAATGTCCTTCAAAATTTGGTCCAACTACTTTCTTCTCGGTCTTCCAACTGGTCTCTTTCCCTTGACTTCTCTTTCTAATTCCCTTCTTGCTACTCTTTCTTTACACATTCTTTTTACATGTCCGAACCAACGTAACCTTGCTTTCGGTATCTTCTGATTTAACGGTTCCATATTCAACTCTTCTCTGATTTTAATACTTTGAATTCTATCCCTTCTTGTCTTTTTTGCTGAAGTTCTTAAAAATTTCATTTCTACTGCTTGTATCTTACTATTTTGCCTTTTATTCGTTACCAGTCCATATGTTACAGTTAGTATGAAATACTGTTTATATAATATTAATTTCGTTCTCATCCCATAAAAGTTCTCTGACTTGGTGATAAAATGTTGTACCTTTACTTAGTCTGTATCGCGTTAAAATTCTGTTAAAGGACGGAGAGATTATTTAGCGGGACAATTAGTTGCTGTAAGAATTACTACTATAAGAAAATACTCCTGGAGACCCGCGGAATTATCCACACGCAAATTATCGGGAGTACACTGTACTTCTGTGTACTTGGGTGTGAGTATCTGTAATTATTAAGGTCGGGAATGCAGTAGGTGCTACAGAACTTGATATTGGGTACTATCCAGGTATTTGCCGTAAGGAAGTATAGAAAAAACACACTCAGTATAGCCACTGTCAATGCCAGGATTTGAACCAGTGATCTCCAGACTGCCTGCAGCTTCCCACTGTGGCCATGGTGAACAATTTAATGGGTATGGATATGCCGCGGGATAATACAAATACCTTAGGAATCACAAATAAACATGAAATCTGGGTTGAGTCGATAAATTCAGAGTAAGAATATTAATGTGTTTTTGCACTAACTGCTCTCATGAGGAAGAGCATATGGCCATAAAAACAATTCATCTCACCTCATTCTTCCCAACCCCATAGAAACAGGAGTAAGGAGCAGAAATACATCACCTTTTGCAGTGAAAACCTTAACAGATACTGTATAATATATACAGAATTGTTATAGTTAAAGTTTTCCTACTTAACCGTCTCTATAATGAAAATGAGTGATTGCAAGAACAGGAACTGGTATGTGAACATTGCCAAAGATATAGAAAAAGAAGCATTTTAACTGAAACATGTGTTGCTATATATCTGGCTTCCGCCAGGCTTGAAAGGCATTGGGATAGTTTAAGAGCATAGGGGTGCATGCAGCACAGATACACAGAGCATTTCCAGGGGAATAATTGAAACCCCTCTTCATTCCCCGATACTAATCAAAGTAGTGAAATCTTATAGCATCTTATCTGGACATCATTCCTACTAAGTTTGGTACTGTCTAGGGTGGTTTAAGTAGAGAAGGTTTAATTATAACCAAATGGTTGTATTGTAGCCAAATTCAAGAAGCAATTACCACCAAAAGAACCCGTATAACTCCAGTTGATGACTTGAGGTGGGTTTCATCACAATACAGAATGACTCCTGAGAATAGCGATGCTGTTGGTGAAGAATCAGGCAGTTGATTACGATAGTTGGCATGAGAGTCCCAGGACCGGACAGTGACAGCGGGAGACTCACAGTCTGCGACGCCAGTCTGGCTACCCGCTATCTCAAAGTCCTGGATGTCCTCGGGGCGACAGCTGACGGGCTCCAGGTCGCGAATTTCTTCTAAAAGCACCTCAATTTCGTCCGCGCCGTACAGGTCAGACACCGAATTGATGTATCGGCCTGGCTCCGACTGCATGGCACTACTACACACACCTCCCGCCCGCCGCACCCATACTCACTAGATCCAGGTGTGCAACACCACCGGAATGTTGTCTTCCCACCTGAAACAAAGCAGCCATGCATTGGTAGCTATCCTTTACTACAATTTTTTTTTTACTATACAACACAAAGGCAATTCTGTGTTTATAATAGGCACATTAACAAGTCAATCAAGACATTAACATGTATTCAAGCGAAAGGCAAATCCTTATTTATCATGTTAGATTCTCAAAACATAAAAACACTTTAGGAAATGTAATATTTTACAATTAATTCATTAGAGTTCCCCTAGTCAATACATTGGTTAATAAAAATGAACTTTAGTACATGTTTCGAGCCAATTTAAGTCGTAAATAGCACTGGTTCGTTCTTGAAAATCACGGAAGTATTAAAATGTTGGAACTGTGAAGAAAACAAACAATTAAAAGATGTTGCTTGAATACAACTTAGGTAGACACAAAACGTGAACACTTTCAAAGGGCAATTAAAAGTTCTCGAGTTCCTCTGGTTGGGAGATAATGCTGAGATTAACTCTTGTGTGAAGTTTCTTGTTGTGGTTAGTGTTCATTTCATTTAAATGATGAGCTCTAAGTGGTTGAAAAATAGGTCAAAGTGATGGAATCTCTTATTGACAAAATGGTCCAATCGCTAATAAGGAGCTAAAAATTGGTAAAGGGAATTAATAACAAAATAAAATAACCGGAAAAAAAAGTAAGAAAACGTTGGATCTCCAAGACCGAGGACAAGGAATTGAACATGCAGCAACACGGAAAGGTTGTTGGGTGGTTCCAAGCAAAGGAGGAAAGATTAAGAAGGGAAAGGGACATGATGACATATTGGTCATGGAGAATTTAGGGTGGGCAATATTTTCGGTTAATGAACTCCGTTACTTCATTAAGGATTATTCTTTTGGGGAAGATACCGTATATGGACGACATTTTTGCTATACCTGATGTAGTCTACAATAACAAACCCTGAGTAGGCCTACACACTTGAACACCCAAATTCCATAGACACCCACATGCAATTTACAAAGAAAACTGAAAACAATCCTGGACTCAATTTTTTAGACAAAAAATTAACAAAGCACGACAGCTAGACCTACTTAACTTACACGAAGTATAAAAAAAAACTGCCACAACAATGAATATTTTGGCAACATATTTCAGCACATAAGATATGCCAACCTTTTACAGCATGATAAATGTACACTAGTGTCCAAAGGTTACGAATAAGCGGGGCAACAGGTAATAGACTGCAAATCACATGGCATATGCTCCTACCAACCTTACATGTTCGCTCTGTACAGGAAAGGAGTATTCCCGGCTCTGACTAGCGATGTAAACGCAAGGTAAACACAGCCAGAGCCTGCGCCCCATATTCCCTCAGTCGTGTTTGTCCTGTTATAGTGTGTGGAGTGTAGCCTCGTGATGAACGTGACAACGTAATGGCACAACAACGCCATTTGGACCCCGTTTTGCAGGGTAGAATACTCGTCCGCCTGGAAGCAGGCCAGACAGACCGAAGTCGCCGTGTCCTTGAATGTGCCACAAAGTGTCATTTCCAGGCTTTGGAGATGATTTCGAGACACAGGAGATGTTAGTCGTCGGCCAGTACCAGGTCGACCAAGAGTAACCACCCCACAGCAGAACAGATATCTGGCGTTAACCGCCCGACGAAAACCGAGTGTACCTGCAAGACAATTGTCGGCAGACCTTGTCGCCATCTCAGGGGTTGCCATTTCCCGGCAAACTGTGTACCGGAGACTCAGAACAGCAGGGCTGTTTGCCAGACGTCCAGTGGTGTGCATCCCTCTCACTCCAGCACAGAGACGGGCCCGTTTACTGTGGAGCCATCAACGTTGAAACTGGACCATGAATGAATGGAGGCATGTGCTCTTCACAGATACAGAACGATTCACGTCGCATATTAATCTGGAGAGAACCGGGTAGCCGATACAACCACAGGAACATCGTGGAACGGGACCAGTATGGTGGTGGTGGCATCATGGTGTGGGGCGGCATAGTGTTGAATGGCCGTACGGACCTGCACATCTCCATGGGTGGTCCGAGGAACACTGTGAACGCTCGGAGATACAGGGATGAGGTACTGAGACCACATGTTCGACTCTTCAGAGGTGCGGTTGGTTTAGACTTCCTCTTAATGGACGATAATGCCCGTCCGTACCACAATGCTCTGGTTGATGAATTTCTGGCTGGCGAAGACATTCATTGCATGGACTGGCCAGCGAGGTCTATGGATCTGAATCCTATAGAACATGCCTGGGATGCATTGCGGAGGCGAATTGCATCCCGTCAGCCTCCACCAAGGACCCTCCACGACCTTCGCATTAACCTTTTGGAGGATTGGGATCGACTGCCACAAGAGCTCTTGGACCATCTGATAGAGAGCATGCCACGTTGCTGCGAAGCATGTGTGGCCGTTAGGGGTAACCATACACCCTATTAACAGCATATTTTGTTGTGGAAGACATTGCCGAGTTTGTTAGTTGTTGTCAAAGGTGTACCTTAGCTATCAGAACCTTTCTGACACTGTTTTGTGTGACATATGATGTGTGATTCATCTTCCGTTTGTTCTGCAATCCGTCGAACATTCCTATCAGGCGGTATGGCCTCGTTTAGTGATTATGCTTAACTTTTGAACACTATGTATTACTATCACCCAATAATAATTAGAAAAAGTGAATTATTACTATAATTTCAACAGCCAAAGCCAATTACAGTACTTCATTTGCAAACAGATTATCTTCATTCTTCAAACAATTACTTTAAAAATTTTCAATCTCTCAACACGCAAGTTATTTGTGTCCAATTAGATTGGGCAGAAAATAACACTTTAACTGGGAAATAATGAAATGAAATAAATGAACACACAATTGATTAATTAAGGGATGATATGTTTTGTCCCACAAACCCCTTCAGATCTGTTGCTAAGCAAAATTATATGAATGCCCATCACTAAGCTCAAGTATCGTTGCTGTCGATTCATTTAGGGGCTGTGCAACATCGTGGACATGTAGACCTGTGTACTTGGGTGTGTCTGATAACCTATGTTATTGTGATGGCTGTACCAGTGTGTGTATTTGTAATTGGGGTGCTAGGATTGGGAAAGAGGTGGCTGTGGCCTAAGTTAGGTACCATCCCAGCATTTGACTGGAGTAAAAGTGGGAAATCACAGAAAACCATTCCCAGGATGGCGGAGATAGGGGTTGAACTTGTCTCTTTTCGGTTCTGCCTCACGAGGCTGAGTAGGCCTATACCCCATTCCAACCCTCAGACCAGAATTCAATTCCTTGGCAGAGCCGGGAATCGGACCCGAACCTCCAGGGCGAGGACCAAGAATGCCAGCCGCTACACCACGAGGTGGTCGGCTCAAGTAGCCTATCAATTGGCACTTGCATAATAATGATAATCATATTAAACTGTCTGACAAGGAAATGCATATTAAATTATTGTAGAATATAAAATTGTTGTACTTTTATGACTTAGCACTGCTTGTCCACCATGAGAATTCTTTTATTTTACGTTGTAATACATAGGAGGGGATTAATTATGATTAAGATGAATTTAGGGCACTTTACTGTAGTCCTGCAGTACATAAAACTTCAATAGGTTGGTCAATCGAGTGCTGCTTGATAACTTATTCCAATAACACAACTACCAGTCAAGTTATATCTGGGGAGTCAAAAGACCTAATGAATGAATAACAACAATGTTATTGGTTTTACATCCCTTTTAAGTACAGTACTGTGGCTTTTTGAAATGCCGGTATTTTGCTCTGAAGGGGTTCTTTCACATGTCAGTAAATCTACTGACACGACTACCTCACATTTGTGCACCCTCAAATGTCAACATGCTACGTCTGGATTTGATCCTGCTACCTTGGGAACAGCCGGCGAGAACATTACCGCAGAGCCACGCAGCCAGTCAGTCAAAAACCAAACAGGCTGCAATAATAGGCCAGTGGGTGCACGAGCTTGTGTGAGCTAACGGTGGACATTTTGTACTCATTGGTGCAAACTGTGAGTATTGTATGTGTGTATAACATATTAAAAGGAAATTTAAAAATCTCATACCATATTTAATTTATTCACAAGATAGCTGTGACAGTATTTATGGCCAGACTAGGTAGCCTACAATCTGGGTAATTTCTTATTTACTGTAAATATTTCCCAACAACTACCTACTTGAAGGCCGGTCTCTCTTTCATGCCGTTTTATCATATCTCCTTAGAACTTTTACCATAAGATCATTTGCTTATGCATCCAGTTTCACTACGGACTCATTCATTATCTTAATTTGTCGAAGAAGTTTGCCATAGTTGACTATCATTGGTATTGGGCTCTTCAATGTCCCTGTACTAGGCTCTATGAAGTAGATGGAAGAATTAATTGATCTACAATTTCCCTATCCTGTTCTGTCTACTTAGTGTAGTGTAAAGGAGCAGCCTGCAACACCCGTAGAACTTGCACGATTACTGAAAATTCTATTTGAATCGATTGAGCCAAAGTCTGAGAGGATAGGAAATGATACTTGCATTTTGTCCTTCCATTCACCGAATATCAAAGCAATTATTCCTGCCAAATTTCACACTGTGTCAGTAGAAAAGTGATTGTATTTTAACCCTTTGGCTTTCAAGGTAACGATCTGTTGTTATGCCCTGTTCGTAGCAAAACTGTCAGGGTAGCGATCCATCGTTGCCAGCCTTTATTATTGATTATTTCATTATTTTTACGCTTGATAACAGTAATTTTCAGGGAATATGAAGGCAATTTTAACTATGTTCATATTCTGTGGGAACCTCTGACAATCTGTATTTACTGTATAATAATTCTTAAGAGTCTGAACCATGTGCGGCTTTGGTGGCATAGTTGGTAGCATGCTGAACTGCTGTGCCCAAGATAGCGGGTTCAAACCCGGTCGAAGTCGTCAGAATTTTTAAGAGCGTTAAGAATCCTTCAGTATGTCTTCCTTCGGAGGGGAAGTAAAGCCAGCGGTCCCATGTCATAGATTTATGGCATGTAAAAGATCCTCCCACAGACTAATCTTGTGTGGAGCTAAATTTCTAGGTTAGATTTCGTTGGAACGCTCTATCCAAGTTCCGATGCTCACCACTAGGTATCATTGACATCTGGTAGTGAAAGTTGGAACTACCGTACTTGAAATTGATCGGAACGTGTAGCTCACCCTCTAGGTGTCCGCTGGAAGCAGCTACAGACTCTGCCGAGCCGAACATGTCGGACACTCCCGGCACTAAAAGCCATAGGATAAATAAATAGATAAATAAACAGAGTTTCATGTCTTGTTTAGGTCGTGGTTGGTGGCATTGCGTGTATTTTTATCAGTTTTTGTTGGTAATTTTGGGATCTTGACATTTACCACGCTATCAAATAATATAGTTTCTTTTAACATGAATAGTAGACTTGACAAGTGAATTCCATTTCCCAAAATTCCTTCAAAAATTTCAAATCTGAATTTTTCCCCCGTTTTTTTTAAACATTGAAATCACATGGCTCAGAGACATCACTTATTTTCAGTAATAACAAGTAATTTACACACTGTAAGTTTATAATACGCTATTTTATTTTAATCTCTTTATTGGTCTCTCTTCCATCTCATTTTAAAAGAGGTGCGTGCACAGCTTGGTAGCCTAAATATGGCTGACAGTTTTCACACATCCATCAGATGAGCGCTTGAAAGTGAAAGGATTAATTACTCATAAATACCAGATAGCCCATTTGCAATATCTCTAGAAATTTGATGACCTGTACATTAAATGTTTCTCAATATAATATTAAAGTTGTCTAAAACATGGCCTGGCAGTTATGATCATTGCCACCGTGCCATGGCACTGCCCTCTAAAAGAAAATAAATTATTCATAGTCCTGAAAGAATAATTTCCAACGCCTACGTTTAATACCGGTATCTAATTAGTTTCAAATTACTTTGTAGTTAAAATATTCCGTCCGTAAAGTATGATCATTGAGTCCATCTTCGCCCCAGTGATATCTTGAGCCGCGGTCTATACGGCACGGTTGACGCATGCGCAGTCAAATTTACGTTCTTTTCCGTAGCCTCTCTCGTCACTCGCTATGAGGAAATATGCTGGTCTCCGTGCCGAATAGAGTATGGCTCAAAACGGTACTGAAAGTGAAGTGCAATGCTATCTATCGGCCATTACGAGGTACTGGGCCAGCGACATACCTGTCACAAAGGGAAGAGGGTGTGGGCCAATGGCCTGATTGGCTGGAAGTAATTTGACTCATTGGTTATTGGTGGGGTGGGGCGTTGGTTGACACAAACTGACAACCAATCGCTCTCACATAAAGAGCATTAATTCTCGATTTCTCTAAAAGGGGGCTCTGGGTCCAACAATGAAATTTAAACTTGCCGTACTAAATAGTGAAAATAATATGTATGTATTTATTCATTCCTTATTTGGTAAAGTGAATAACTAAGAGAATGAATAAAAGAGAAAAAAAAAGTAAGATCATGACTACCGTAGGCCTACATGTTAAGGGTTCACGGATTACTCTCGGTAGCTAAATATTTATGGTTGATAAACCATCTGCAACTGTCAGGCTTGGATGAAATCGCACGAATTCCTATTTGTAGTCTAGTCTATATTCAGTTCTTGTTAACGGTTCGTGGTTATTTTTAGTGAGTCAAGGTGTTAAGAGTCAAACATTGAGTTTGTGTTGTATGCTATTAGTGAGTGAATGGTTGAGTACTGAAAAAGTTTCTTTTATATATTTTTATATATTTTCTTATCGTATATATTATATTCGGTAAATCCCGATGTAAAATGTTGACTATCAAGATTAGTGTAGGTCCTATATAGCCTATACATCGGAAATCAAACCCTGCTCTGATATACTGTTATGAAAATACCAATATTTTCATATTTTTTACTTGGCACTACCCCTTGTGCAGACTGGAGCCGCCTCTGGGTAGAACAGTAGATTAATACAAAATGTTAGAACCTTTCAGTAGATCACCAAAGCCTAAACGGTCTGTTAGAGATGTTTTTTGTTTTGTTAATTCATTTGAGGGGCTTGGCAGATATTGGTCATCAGCCATGTGTACATGGGTGTGTGTTGAAGGTATCTGATAATCTGTATTTATGTGATGACTGCAATAGTCTGTGCAACTGTATTAGGGACAAGAATGAGATAGGGGCCCCAGGACTTAAAGTAAGGTACTATCCTGGCATTTTCCTGGAGGGAGTGTGGAAAAATCTGGAGAAAAAATACACTCCGGATAGCCACTGTAAGCACCAAGATTTAAACCCAAGACCTATGGACTTCAACTGCCCACGTGACTGTGGTGCACAATTTAGCGAGCACAGCTATGCCGTGGGGTGCCCCAGATATTAACTTGTAGCTAATAAGTAGATGGAAGAAATTTACAGATGGAATGTTATCTTTCTGTGTAGCAAATATCTTGGGAAATTGTGAATGTATTTAGACTTCTAGATCACTCAAATTAAAATGTTTCCTGCATTTACAGAAATGTGCACAAGTTCATCAGCAAATTCAAATGAAAAGAGGCAACCAAAATTTAAAATGAAAACACTGTCCTGATAAAGAGGTAGTAGTAGGCTACCGGTAGGCTACTTGGCAGTGATTGCAAGGGTCAAAACACTGAGGTCATCTACCCCCAAGTCGCTGTAATCTCTTACCCATCACATTTGCTAAGCTACAAACAATAAGATTGCATAAACTGATAATTTTTACTAATGATTCAGAAAAGCTAAAACTAATGGTGCAATTAGGTAGTCTCTGAGCATGTTCCTAACCAAGAAGTCATATTGACTAAATAAAACAAAAATATAATGCAATATAGCACGTCACTCACAGGTCACCCACTACCCTGCCACCAATTAGACCCTCGTGGCCAACCCTCAGCAGCAACCTTTAGCATATAGACCTTGAGCTGTACCCACTACCAACAGGTAACAAGAACATCGGTAGGGCAGCTAGCATGAGGAACAGACACAGACACTACAGGTACATGAACTAGAGGCTGCCCATGAACTATGAAACAGAATTTTTCTCATATCTAGCTTCAGTACGAACTCCTTTAACTGCTTAATTAACTCTAAGCTTGAACTAAGCTCAAGGTACTACACAGTTAACCTGCAGGCCAACACTGTATTCAAAAGATTATGCTTTGATCTGTAGCAAAGACAGAAGAATGCTGTAGTACAAGCATGCACTTGACAATTTTGTGTTGTACAGCCTGATTTTGTATTTCTGACATGGTATGAGCCCCTTGTCCTCTTTCAGAATGGTAGCAAGTAGGTGGGCTCAAAGGACCAAGGACGACAGACCCATTTAAGTCAAATGCATGGCACACCCATCTTGAAGACTTGGGGTGGGAGAAATGTGGAGTATCGCTCACACAAGAAGCCCACTGCTCCAGGGGCTGTTAACCCGGATGTTCCAAGCCCCTAAACGAAGTAACAAGAACACAGTGTAGCCAATCAAGAAAAACATAACTACAGAGTAACGATCTACAAAACTCTTATCCACCATGGTAACTAAGCAGTCTAAGGCATGCTGGGTAGCTGCATATTTGGAAGCCCAAGGTTTGAATCCATTCTGGTGCAATCAATGGTTATCCTCAGAGCTGTTCTTCCACACTGCGTTGTATACAGAGTACAGCCATATAGATGTAAGGTACAGATGCAAGCAGAAATCAAACCCGTCACCTTCAGTTTTGGCCACGGTTGTTCTACCAACTGAGCTTCTTATGTTGCTGATACTAGGCCTAGTTTAATTCTCTTTTAGCAAGGAGGCATCAGGATGGTACACTACATAAAACTCTCGGTAGCGCTGCACACCGTGAGAATTTGTGTTTAAAAAAAATTAGTAATGAAATTAGCCAAAGTACCTGTAGTAATGGTATCTGGAGATGATAAATTAATAGATGTTGACTCGTCCGCTGTCATAGACCCACCCAACCATCCCAAATAGCGACACTACTTATATAGTTGAAAATGAAGTATCTGGTAGACATCTTGTCACTATGTCAGGAATGCCAACCCCGCGCGTTTGGTACTATCTCGCACCGTGTATAGAAAGAAACAAAAGAGCGTCGATAATGTAATTTATAATTGCGCCAAATCCAAATCGTCAGTCGTACTTTAACCATGGATTGTGTGGCATGTGAAATTACTTCATAAATTGTATCTTATTAATGTTTTACATACAAAACCAAACCTAACCTGGGGCTTAGGCCCCAGACCCCATTGCTTGTGGTACTAGCAGTAATTTTTGGCCAGGCAGTACCTAACCTAGTAGCGGACATAAATTGTATCTTATTAATGTTTTACATACAAAACCAAACCTAACCTGGGGCTTAGGCCCCAGACCCCCTTGCTTGTGGTACTAGCAGTAATTTTTGGCCAGGCAGTACCTAACCTAGTAGCGGACATAAATTGTATCTTATTAATGTTTTACATACAAAACCAAACCTAACCTGGGGCTTAGGCCCCAGACCCCCTTGCTTGTGGTACTAGCAGTAATTTTCGGCCAGGCAGTACCTAACCTAGTAGCGGACATAAATTGTATCTTATTAATGTTTTACATACAAAACCAAACCTAACCTGGGGCTTAGGCCCCAGACCCCCTTGCTTGTGGTACTAGCAGTAATTTTCGGCCAGGCAGTACCTAACCTAGTAGCGGACATAAATTGTATCTTATTAATGTTTTACATACAAAACCAATTTCTAACAATTTCTAACTCAAGAAACAATTTCTAACTTTACGTGTGAAAGTTACTAAAACTATGTGTGTCGGAACATTTTCATTTTCAAACTTTAAATTTCAAACTTTACGTCTGAGTCATTATTTACGTCTCAATAATATGTGTGTCAAAAACAATTTCTAACTTTACGTGTGAAATAGTGAATTTTGTGTGCGACATGTTGGTAACGTAGTCACATGGTGTCACACGACGTGTCCAAGATGGCGTCTGTAGTGAAACGAACACGATAAGAATTCTTTATTTTCGTGAAATAATTATTATTGAGGTGCGGCACTTGTAGTTGAGATTGTGAAACGACTCCCAAGAACTCCGTAAAAGGTATGTAAATCATAAAACCTATATTTTTAATAATATACCTCGTAAAAGTTCGTAAAGTTACGAAAAGGTAAATTCTCACGGCGTGCAGAATTACCAAACTCTCTATCTGCTGGACTTCTTGTTTGGAGCCTCTTATGGTCAGCCTTCTTTTTAATTTTGCAAGCTGACTTCGCTATGCCATTCCACCAGGATGTGAGCTTTTCCCTGTTTCTATACACATGCCTTTGCCACTTATCTCTGTACCCCGACCACTCTGTTTCTATGTCCTGCAATTCTTTACCATCTACTCTTTGGAATTTCTCATCAATCATTTCCATGTATTTTAGCCTTACGTTCCTTATCCTGGAGATATTCCAACTCTAAGACATCTGCAAACAGACCTCACTTTCTGCACTCTGGTCTAACTATGCTCAATTCATACCAAATCAGTTTGTGATTGTTTCATAAAAACCCTCAGAATACCCTGCAATTGCTTTTTTTTTTACACATTTCCCCTTATCCAGCTCCTGCCGGGTCGGGGTATTTATGGCACTTCTCCACTTTCCTCTTTCCTTCCACCATTCTTCTTCCACGATCTTGTCCCAGTCCAGATTTCTTTTTCTTACGCTGTTCTTCACTGAATCAATCCACCTTGTTCTAGGTCTTCCTCTTGCTCTCTTACCCTTGCACTTTGCCTCCTGCATCTGTCTTGGTATTATATTTTCCTCCATCCTCTTTACATGTCCAAACCACCTTAATTTATTCTTCTCAATTCTCTCATTTAGTTTTCCCATCCCAACTTCCTTCCTAACATCTTCATTCCTCACTCTGTCTTTCCTTGTCTTACCTATCATACTTCTTAGGAATTTCATTTCACTGGCTTGGATTCTACTCTCTTGCCTGCTTGTCAGGGTCCAAGTCTCAGCTGCATAAGCTAATATGGGAACACAGTACACTTTATACATTACCTCCTTGCTTTTCCTTGGTACTTCCTTATCCCAAACAAGTTTTCTTACACTTTGATAGAATGCATTGCTCTGCTGTACCCTCCTGCCAATCTCCATGTCCAGCCTACCAGTTTGCATCAATTCACTTCCTAGGTATTTGAACGTGTCCACAATTTCCAAACTCTGACTTCCAATTTTCACAGTGCCCTTTCCTTGTCTTTCCCCTCTTGTCATCACCATGGTCTTGCTTTTCTCAATACTGATTTTCAGGCCGTACTTCTGAATATTTTCGTTCAGTGCATCTAGTTGTTTTTGCACTTCTTCGGTGTTCCTTCCCCAGACCACAATATCATCTGCAAATAACAGTAACTTCATTACTTTATGTCCATATGCTTCCTTTACAATTTCATCCATCACCACCCTGCAATTCCTTATCTATTTCCTAAATTGCAAGTCAGTTTTATGGTCCTCTATCCTCCAGTGTGTATCTGTGAATCTCCTTACGCTTCACAAATTATTTTGCAACAGATGATCCCAGGCTAGCACAGAAGTCCATTAAGCATTTCCCATTTGTGTTTGCTTCCCTATTCTTACCCCACTCAGGCCTACCCATTACATTCTCATTATTATTATTTATTTGGATTTATTGTGCTTCAAATAGGCATATGCCTAATAAAATAAAACACATACCTCTCAGTCCTATTTCCTATCCTAACATAGAAATCCCCATCAGCACTACAGTATCTTTGAAACTAGTCTCGGCAAGGGAGTAGTATAGGATGCGTTACCTTACACTACAAAATTCTCCTAGACACAAAATGGCAGCATCCATAACATAATAGATGATACTAAAGGTTAAAACGATGTGCAGACAAGATAGATTCTGTGTTAATAAGGCTTTACATACTAACTCAAACTAACCAGGGGCTGACACCCCAGACGCTCTTGTTTGTACAGCGAGGACCATCCCTATAGAACAGGGCATTCCAATAGCCGTGCCGCGGACATGTCGCAATGACTCACCGCCACATGTATAGCATGTGCCGATTACAACAGCGCCCAGTTAAGCCGTAGATGCTATCATAGCATTTATTACAAACGCAACTGGCAACATACCTTAGTTGTGATAATTAAAACTTGCTGGAAAGTATCACGTGAATATGGTTAAACTCTGTCCAAACAATCTGCGAAGTGCCAGAGTGAAAACACGTAGTCTGCGCACAGGAGTGACTCGGCTGTCTGGTAATGAGGCACGATGCCACTGAATAATAAGCGCAGGATGGAGGCGCGACCTTGGTTTCAACCAACTCTCGCAACGGCTGGGCTGCCATGCTCCACCCATAGCATTCTCTTTTTACTTCCTCTATGTGATGTGATGCGCAAAACTACTTCACAGATTCCTTGGATGAGGTGTAGCCTATAGGTATAGAACAAAACATCCAATTTTTCAAGTGGACACATATCTTCTCAAGAAGAAGTTTGCAGTAATTTGTTCGCAAGTTTCAGCGCCGTGCGAATTTTACTTGTGGGGAACCCCAAACAAAAGGTATACAGAAACAATCCGCGTACTCTGGAGGCTCGCGAGAACAAAGTAACTGCGCTGATACGAAATATTAGTGAGGATGAATTTCAGCGAGTGTACCAAAACTTCCTACGTTGGTGCAATGTGTGTTTAGAAATTGAAGGACAGCATTTCCAGCAACTAATCTGAAATTCATGTAAGTAATTATGATGATTAAATATGTTAAAAAGTGTAAATGTGTTAAACTAGTAGGGCGCTATGCTGCTGCTAGTGCCAGTGCTTTGCTCAACATGCGGCTACCCACAGTTCCCCGGCCGCCAGGCAGCATATGCAAGCTTTGGTTCTATAGGGAGGGTCCTCACTGTGGGACAAGCACTAATTTTCATCCCCACATTGGTCTAACTAGCGACCAATGGCTTTGTCTCACCGTGGCTTTAGAAGAGTGCAGCACAACTCTTCAATTAAATTGACTAACTTAAGAGTAATTTATGGAAATTTGTAACTCACGACCAAAGCTCGCACCTTGAACACGTGAGACTGCATCCGCATGTAACGACACACTGTTTTTCAGGAAAGTATGATATTAACTTATATAGTTACCCTGCCTAATCTAATTGGGCAAAGCGTGTTGACCTTGACTTTTACGCCACTGACAAGATGCTTTCAGCTGAATGGACAAATAAATGCATTGTATGATTTGCGTCATATAGTTACGAGATTTTCGGTGCATGGTTTTCACTATAAAGTATGCACCAAGAAGAAATATCATCAGCCGGACCAGCAGTGCATCTGTTTGCTGTGTGGAGAGCAGTGTGATAGGTATCACGTGATGATGTGCCAACAAAGACGGGTCATACTTACAATGTTTTGTAGTGAAGACTACTTGTCAGTTTACTACTGAAAAATTAAAATGTTCATATTACCTTATTAAGTGCAAATGTGGGGTTTCGTAAATGCATTTAGGCTCTCCTGTAGTGCCAGTCCCGTGATATTGGGGTAGAGCACCTACCTCTCACCCGGAGGCCCTGAGTTCGATTCCAGGCTCTGTCAGGGTTTTAGAAACTGACTTGAGGCCTGGAATGGGGTGCACTCAGACTCGTGAGGACAATTGAGTAGCTGTCTGACAGTGAGGCAGCGCCCCGGTCACGAAAAACAAGATTAACTCCGAGGGGACCCGATGTGCTGACCACCCGTCAACCCAATATCTGCAGGCCAAATGGCTGGGCAGCGGTCGGTTGGTAGTCCTAGGCCCTTCGTGGGCTGTAGTGCCAGGGGGTCTCCTGTAGTGAACAGGACAAGTTTTTCAAAATTTGTAATACTGCATAGGTATATTGCATGGAAAGTTGTTTCTACTTACTTTACCACAGCTATTGATGCCAATTACATTCAGGAAACACTATATTTACCCTTAAATAAGAACATTTTATTTTTGTAGTATTAAACTGGGAAACATTAGTCACCATGTTAGAAAAGAAAGTTGAGGCAATGCTGCCAACTTCACTTCACTCCCTTAAAGCCATTTTCAAGACGAAACTACAATCCCCTTTAGCCACTGTCTATTAGATCCATTGGCTACCCAGGTTAGGGTAGGTGGATAATATTACCATTGGTCTGCCGAGGTTAGGGTAGGTAGACACTAAATCCACTGGCCTATGAAGGCTCTAATATGCGGAGCGAGAAAAGTGTAAGGGTTAGGACCTCATTACTCATACTCCTGAAATTGATAGGCTACCTGAATCACTGCAGTCCAAAAATTATTGATATGACAACGGACCTAAGCTACTAAATGTTTCAAACTGATTGCCAATTTCTGCGATTTAGTGCCAGACGTAATTGGGTTGGTACTACTGAAAAAATGCATTAACACCTCAAAGCAAGAAACAGTTCAACTCCTTCGCCTCGGTCATATTAAATTTCTGTGATTTTCATGGCGGCTCGACCCCCATACTACTCAATAACAATCCCATTAAGCTGAGGCAATGTAAGTAGAAACAACTTTCAGAGTGATGCAACCAAAATCCTACAAAACCTCGTCCTGTTCACTACATGAGAGCCAGCATTAATGCTTCGCTTCGCATGGGCCTAACCACTTATGCTCCATTTGCTTCGCTTATTAGAACCTTGATACACCAATGGCTTTAGTAAACATTGGGCGTAGACAAATGACATTGTTTTAAACATTCTAATATAAGTTCCATCTAATAATGCTGTAAAATACACCAGTATATACTTAATGACACCACAAACCCCTGTTATCCGCTATATTGTCTCGACTTTTAGTTCATCAATGAGGCCATATGAAAGTGGCTTGCTACCCAATAGGATAAGTGCCAGCTTATTACCCTATTGACGTCAGAAAAGTTGGATGGCGCAGCCACGCGGCAGAATGTTGAAGCTGTAACATTGTGACTGGTGAGATTTATTTAGATGGTGAAGCATTGACGTCGTGATGGAAACAGAAAGAAATTTGTCAAATTCGAGGAGGTACTGCTCTGTATACGGTTGCAAATCGTATAAAACGGCTACGAAATATCTTCACTACTTTCCTGTACAAAAAGTTCAGAGAGAAAGATGGGCTTCGGCGCTGTCAATTGGAAAACGTGTTACATGTTACATGACTGTGTGCAGTCTGCCTTTTTGTGAAGACGACTTCTTTCCACCGGTACTGTTGATTATTGATAGTTATTGTCTCTAATTTGTATTCACATGGATTTAGCTACATCAAAAATACTGATAAACTTATAGCCTATTACTTCTCTGCCGTACAAAGAATGTAATCCGCTCTTCGTAAACTTATTTTAGGGGTTCTTCCGATTGACAATAGCCGAATGGTTAGAAAACTTAAGAAAAATGCTGTTCCTAGCCTTAATTTGCCAGATAATTTATATTCCTGCCTTTGAACAGCAAGTATGTAGGTCATTGAAGTACGATTTGGCTTAAATTGTGTTTTTGGCTATGATCTCCCTACTGTTGAATTTAGTTAATTAATATGTAAAATCTTAGTTTTAAGTACCGGTTTGGTGACCCATCATCCCAGGCATGCCGGCAGCACCTATACTACTCAGGCAGATAGGTCACTTAGCCGTAATTTTGAAGTTATAGTGATGGTAAATATACATATGCGGTAATGTAGCAGGAGACCGGATCGGCCTAGGCTATTCTAACTTTAATTAGTTCCCATTTCAGGGTTTTAGAGTTTTGAGTGCGAATAGTTGGTTTGAAAGTTGTACAACAGTAAGGAGAGTATGTTTTGTATAGGTTTAAATTGGTATTATGGTTTATGTCGAGCTGAGGAGTGAATTTGGTTTGGCTTAAAGTGTAGTTTTTGATCTGTTCCGTTTGCTTATGACAAGTTCAAATGGAGACTCCAGCTTTGTTAAATATCTGTATTTTTAATATTTAATTAAATATATTGATAAAGAGGATGTCTCCATTTTAACTTGCCTGTGACAAGAGATTAATACATTAACATCCTTGCCTTTGAACAGCAAGTATGTAGGTCAATATTTGCAATATTGAAGTATGATTTGAGCATCCCAAGTAACGCTTTGAACCCAAAACATTCATGCAAATTCAGGGTTGCTTGATTCAATTTATTATCAGGGAGTCGTCCTTTGTGTTATGTGAGATATATATATTGTGAAATTAATAAAAACATCGATACCGCTAGGCTCCCAAGTACAGGCTTCATATATGTAACAGCAGACAGTAAATTAACTATCTACATGTGGGTAATATTTTTAACTGGTAGTAATTAGGCACTGCATTTAAATTGATCATAAAAATATTTCTATCAATGAAAGGAAATATGTAGTATTTTGCCATCATAAATTTGAAGCCATAACAAACGCACACCCAATTACTTCACGTCACTATATCGCCGCCATATTGCAAACAGCTGACCGTAAGCTCCTCCCCCGTTTCGGACGTCAATAGGCTACTCATACAACTGGCTCTGAATGATCCAACATGGCACTATATTTGAAAACCTTAGGTAGCTTGACTATGACTACCATAAAATATTCAAATATAAAACATTGCAAACTGACGCGATGGTTAATTCCGTTATTGGGGTACACATACATTTTACAGTGTATACAAAACTTTTAGCACCATTAAATTATAAGACCTCGGAATGAAATCTCATTTAAACGTTCGTGAACAATAATTTAAGATCTACGAAAACAAACATAACAAATAGGATAAATTCTCGTAGAAAAGATACAATAACATGCTTACCATGCACAAGTAACAGACTTCATGATGTATCAAGTGGGCTATTGCTGATGCAGAGCACTTCACATATGGTATTTATAATACCGACCTAGCCCACAAACCAAAAATCTTTATATGCCAGCACCACCGGCAAAATGAACTTGTTTTACCTACTTGAAACCACTCCAACTGCAGCCCTAGTCACACAGAACATTACTTCAAATCCACGCAATATCATTTCGGCTGTTGTGGCTTTCTTACAAAAGGTATGAAATGAACACTTAATTGTCTCACACGCCCATAACTTATAAATAAATAAAATTCAGGGTAAAATATTGCCTCGACGAACCCCATAGACTTCCTTTACTTTCGCCAACCAGAAAGGTTTCCTCCTGAAAGATTTTACTTTCAACCGAAAGATCGTAGATAAATTAAAGATTACTTTATGATAAATATCACACTTATATATCGCGTGATTAATTGAAGGGTGTATCTTGTTTACGTTCTTGGATACATTTGCAGTGCTCCACGAAGTGTTCCACCACGTCCATTCGCCATGTTTACTAAATAATCACTGAGTTATTATCACTTCCGTTTTTAATCCGAACAAAAAATACTCAATAAAAGGAGTATAATCGTTGCAAATATAGGCACTGCCGTGCACCACTCAATAGTAAATTGATCCTGAATATTAACTTGGTCCTCATACAATTACTTTATGAATTATCAAAGCTGAATGTTTACATTTATTAACCAGATCTTTTTTAGATATTGTTGAAACCACGTACTCTTCGTAAGTTCCTTGCTTATGAGCATGTAAGTCATCTGTTGATACTACGTTAGGGATTTTCTCTCTCGTTTGGGAACAAACCATTTTTGCGGGGTGAACCTCTCTCGTACATTTTAAGGAACATACAACGCGCCCATGGTACAATTCAGACACGTCAGACTAAAGTTATCAGGTCAACGAGATTGGCAATATCTGACACCTGCCAGTGAGTTGAAACCAGTGAGTGGGTGAAATATGTGTTGGCAGCACTAGTACAGTGACTCAATAAGACGGAGCACAACGACGTTGTGCCCAACTACCTCTCACTCTGCTACCGTATTTAAATCAAATTGAGGTCTTGTCAAGAGGCGTATTCAACAATTATTTTATTTACTTAACATTAGAACCCAACTGCACTGCTTTTAGACATGGAATAACATTCCAAAATATATTTTAATTGTTTAACCTTTTCTTACCTGTAGTAATTTCAAAGTTTTGTTCTTTATAATAATTGTAAGGCAAATTATATTGTCATTCAGCTTACATATGTTGCCCAAAAAGAAAAAAAGTGTTTTAGCCTATTCTCATTTATGAAAAAATAGGCCTTTTGTCCGTGTCCCCATAATGACTCCTAAACGGCTGGAGCGATTTCAATGAAACTCGGTAAAGTCATAGCACCATTTCGGCCGGCCATGCCCTTCAAATTTTATTACGTCTCACCAATCCTACATGGCGGCTGTGCGAAATATTTCACCGGCATTCCATATCTCCGAAAATATTACCGATATCACCGTGAAATTTTGTACGGTGATAAATGGCACAACTAGAAGTTCACCTATGAGACGTTCAAAAACCTGTTAACCTACAAAACGAACTTGGCGGCCAAGCAAAGTTGAAACTTTAAAATAGACCTTTCTCGCGATTTAAGTACCCAACGCAATGAAACTTGCCACAGCAAATGTTTATACACATTGTAATTCACTGGCATCTAATTTAATTCAATTATTTACATAACCTCAAGATGGCGGCTGTGCGAAATACTTCATCAGTATTCTATATCTCTTAAACTATTACTGATAACACCCTGAAATTTTGTATAGTGATAAAGGGCACTACTACAAGTTCATCTATGTAACTTTCAAAAACCTGTAAAGTACAAAACGAACATGGCGGCTAAATGAAGTTGAAACATTTACATATACTTTTCTCGCGATTTTACCATTTGAACGTAGTGAAATAAGTTACAGTAAATTTAGTTCAATTGTTCAATTGTTTTCATAACCTCAAGATGGCGGCTGTGCAAAATTTTAAAATTAAGTTTTTATTTCTTGTGTCGTAATCATGTGATCGATGTGAACGTTTGAATAATGAACCTACGCAATAATTTTCATTTAATGGCTAACTTACATAACATATAACAATCGAACAGAGCAACCATCCGAAATATTTAGACGGTTCTTAATATCTGCGAATCTATTACAGCAATCAAAGTGACATTTTTTATGTTCATAGAGGATATGAACATAAGTTCACCTATGGGACTTTCAATAACCTGGGGAGCACAAATCCAAGATGGCGACAACGTGAAATATAGATATATAAATGGACGTTTCTCACGATCAAACTGAAATTTTGTAAGTTGATAGAGGCAATTAACATAAGCAGGATATATGAAAATAGGCTGTATAGTTCTTCACGGAACTACTTGTTTAAGATATAACAATTTATGTATAAGTGATTACTACAAGAGGTCAATCAGACCGAAACATGTACTACTAATAGTGTGTAAGTGTAAAAAAATGCATTGAAAAATGGGAAAAGATTTAATATAATAAACAAATCAATACGGACAAAGAATGGTTTATGTCTTAGAAATACATACCAAGTTGTAGCTCTCAGGCAGAGTTGGATGGCCTGTGCTCCAGGCCGATGAGAGAACTTCCCTTTCTCTGTGATTGTCACTGTCTCAATGAAATGTTGCCGAACTGCAGACTGAAGTTCCCTTTTGTTCAACTTCTCAGAAGGGTCTGTGATTTCAAGGTTGTCTAGTGTCCACAGATCTGATAAAGCAGATAAGGTTATCTTTGCAATCATGACCTACTGATATCCTTCCCATTAATGCCCACCCAAGTTTGGTCTAAATCACTACTAGCCCACAAGTGAGCATTCTGCTACCTCCAGTGAGAATTTTACCGGCTATATCAGCTCCAATTTAAATCTCTATAGACCCTGAACATTCCAAATCTCTGAGTCTATTATTTTGCTTAGCAAGCCTCTTCAATCCAAGGTTCTGGTTTGACAGGAGAAATTTTATCACATTTTCTACTCTGATCTAATGCTTGAAAATGACACCCATACTTGTTGCCTGAAATTGAGAGATGAACGCTGAAGACATTGTGCTGGACCACACCCGTACTAGTACCCCCAAAAAGTGAATGCTGGATTATTTCTTTGTCGTTTGACTGATAACCCTTTTCCGCCACTGTGCTAGATAGAATACTGTGTATGAGCGTTGAGAAGCAGTGTTTATCAATGCTCTAGCTGGTCGATTGTTATTGTTACTTCTTACAATGACTACTAGCGTCTGCGTATTACAACTATTTGTTAGACTTGCGAGTGCTTCATCATGTTGTAGTTTATACCCTGTAGAACTATTCTGAGTGTTTGTCTTTCCCTCCATAGAACTAGGTCTATCAAGCACCTGAAGAAAAAAAAACAAGAAAAAAAACCAAGTCTTTTTACTGTCTCTCCGCCATAGTCATACCCTTGGCCTTAATACAATCCTGAACCCTGTGGTTGCAGAATATGCACTCAGATTTTCCATTAGCAATAGCAACTAACAGCCGTAGGAATATCTTCCATAGTAAGAACAGGCTGTTTTGGTTCCCTTTTCTTTCCATTGACCTTGTTATTTGAGGGTACTGATAAGCCGAGCCCCGACATAGCAAGAGTCACTTTTTGTTCTCCTTCAAACAACTTCCATCCTGAGGAACTGTATAAGATTTCGAGGACGACTAAGGATTATTTGCTCTCTTCGAGAAAAGAGTGCTATTACCCTTTCACGAATTGATTGCCGGCGGATGAGATGGGTACTGTTCTTTGTTTACGTGTGTCACACGTCAGCCTGCTTCGTTGACAGGTACAGTTTGTGCGAGTAGGATATGACTCAGCTCCAGTAGCCACAATCACCGTTTAAATGTCCGCGGTGACATGAGCTCCTGTGACGCGCAATGCTGCTTGACTTATGCGCAGAATGCACTCTGTCATCGCTATGTTCCCCGCTTGCCCCGCGGGGCAGCTGCAGCAATAAACAACGAACACTGGTGCAGCAATGCTCAGCGGCAATCAAATCTTAAATGGGTAATACTCCCCTCCCACAGTTTCAAAACATCATCTGGTGGACATGAGAATACTAGAGGCAAAAGTATGGGGCCACAATTTTCTCATGTTACGCCCAGTGCATGAAGATTTCGCATGTGACAATGAAACTTATCATACAGTACATATAAAGACATCTTTATGATGGAGATCGTAATCTGCAAGATTATTTAAAATGTTTCCTAATATAAAATTCAGTTAAAAGGTCTTCCCTTCCAAATAGGTCTTTGAGGGCCTTTATCACCTCTGGATACATCTCAGTTGTACCAGGGTAACTCTCAACAACATTTCTCGCAACAGAGATGGGGACTGTGGCCATGACAAGATACCGTACTGCAATTTATCACTTGGGGTCCATATTGGGGTCACTATCAATCTTCTTAAATTGGGACCAAAACTGACACCAATCTTTAAGTTCCCCATTGAATTCCATAAGTTTGAACTGAGGGAGTTTATAAACATTTACATGGGATGAAATCCCGACCGTTGGGTTCAACTGACTAGACCTAACATCATCTAACTTATTGTCATTACGTTTCATCCTAACATATGGTACTTGATAACGTATTCTTCCAACTTATCCGTCTCCAACTCTAACTCTTTCTCGGGCAAGTCAACATCATTGAGCATACAGTCAAACAATTATTGCGTCCTTAACATGCAACTCTTGGAAGCGCAATTCGAGCAATTTCGTATACCGTACGTAGGCTACGTATTTACTCACGATCCATATGTTCTCCACCTTCCAGTAGCTCTTCGAGTTCTGTTACACTCTTGTATTGAACTAGTTATTTAGTTATTGTAACTTTAAGGGACGGAAAAGCGAGGTAATCATCCCCTCTTAACAAAGATAATATTATTGGCAACTCAAACTAACACTTGGGGCGCTGCGGTCGGTCTGAATAAGTAGGGTTTAAAATACTCAATAACACGCGTTTGATATGGAACACTTTTTATTTTTCGGTTATAATCAGTAAATATGGTCTCTAAAGTAATGACAGTGTTATTTTTAATTGTATATATGTATAACTGTGCGATACACGTGATCTAATTTGTGTGTTCCACTGGATTTTTTGGTGTCATTTGCATATTATCAAGCATCAGTTTTTATGGGTGATGTAGATCAGCTGATTCAAATTTACACAGGGCTACACTTTGGACATTATTTCGGTATTATTATGCTCAATATAATGTAAATGTCGATCCTGAGTCAACGCCGAGGACATTCAAATAGAGAAATACGGTACATAAACAAATAAATAACACACCGAAGCTGTGCTACTTTTATCATTCCGAGACAAGCATCGACGCAAACCAGACGCCACTGTTCCAAGCTCCGACTTATATCGTGAATTGATGTCAAACTGATGATCAGCCAGCCTTTCCGCCAAGCCTACACCTCGTAATCGCTAAGTTCTTCGATATTCGAGCTATTCCACTACGAGTCATATAGGCCTAATTTGCCTCCCCGTGGGCACTGTAGAATGATTCCGCTACCATTCAAATATTCAACACCAAACCCACCTTTTAACCATCCAAATCAAGCAATTCCTGTCGCCCCCCGAGTTTTAATACAAGTTAAACTCATCCCTTCTCCCTACCAAGCAGCCAATAATTAATTATTTAATTAATTATTCAAGTAACTTCAATCTTACCAGCGCGCCCATCGTAACAGCTGTTTTTAAACTGAATAACCTTCGCTGGCTTTACGTCGCAGGTCTTCTGTCTGTCTACCACGACAAGTGTTAGATCCTTCCCGGGGTGGAAAGGTATTATTATTAGGTATTAGGTATTATTAGGTATCATCACATTTCGGCTATTGCTATTTGCATCTTTTGGAAAGTGATGAAAACGTATGTCCGCAGCCCTCTTATACATCGACTTACAGCCGTAAACTGAGCAATACACTTTGCTTTTACTCATTTTTTACTCTATCCACGAGTAAAACTTATTACTTAGGTATAAAGACACGAACAATTTACCACGATCTGTTTACCAATACAAAAAACCATATACAAACAGTCACCACGTGACAAATGTACCCTACTTGGTAAGTTTCTTATTTTTACCGCTAGATGTCATATCAGATAGCTGGAGTTGCCAATACGAATGTAGAAGAACTAAACAAAATGAATATCTATGACTTTAGTCATTTTTTCAAGTTTTTCCGTATTGATTTTGATAAGTTATGTACTTGTCCACTTTACAATACAAAATATCTTTTTATTTTTTTATTTTTTTATTTTATATATTTTGATACATGTTTCGGCCCTGTGAGCCTTCTTCAGTCAAAATCAATAAAATTCTCCTAGATCTTTCTAAAGGTTGGTCTCTCATTAAAAAAAAATTGTAAATCAATTTTACATCGTCAGGATGCTTAAAATACATGAATATAAAATGCTTAAAAAAAAATGAGAGACCAACCTTTAGAATGATCTAGGAGAATTTTATTGATTTTGACTGAAGAAGGCTCACAGGGCCGAAACATGTATCAAAATGTATAAATAAAAAGATATTTTGTGTTGTAAAGTGGACAAGTACATAACTTAACTAAACATAAATTGAGCTGGATGCCTAAATATGGTTAAAAGAAGCCTAAAATTAATAAAACAAAAATAAAATAAAAATAATAATTATAATAATAAACAAAAATTACGAAAATAAAAATGCAGAATGTCAAAAAGAGCAAAGTGTTCAAGTAAATGTATACATGAAAATTTAGATTGCTGTCCCTAACCACCTCTCACCTATAAAGCGGATGACGAGATCAGCAGCCACCTCGTCATTGACTAATATAAGATCGAGTGCGTTCTGTAAGCCAAGGTTTCTTCGTAGAACAGGAAGATCCACACACTCGGTTAAAATGTGGGCCACGGTAAATACGGCACCACAGATACCCAGTGGGGTGTCTTCTCTTCTCATTAGGAACGAGTGGGTAGATCTTGCATGACCTATCCTTATCCTACACAAAATGCCGGACTCGATCCGTGACCGGAAAGACTTCCACCACACGCGGGTAGTTTACTAGGCATTAGGTCAGCTATCCACTGACTATCCCAGAATTCCAGTACTTATCTGCGTAACCGAGAGCAAATATCTCTAGTGGATGCCTCCATTGGCCGAGGTGGTAGTGATACCGTCTCTTTTGCAGCTTGATTCGCTAACTCATTTCCTGCAATTTCAATGTGGCGTGGAAACCACAGAAAGGTGATTCGAGTGTCAGTGTGGCACAACCCGGCTAGTAGATCGTGGATTTGCTGCACTAGGAGGTGTTGCGGGAAACATGATGCAATTGACTGCAACGAACTCAAAAGAGTCGGTACACATTAGAAAGTGGATTCGAACATCCAGTTGTGCAACCTGCAGAGCTTCTTAGAAGGCAAGGAGCTCCGCAGTAAAGACACTACAGGTCTGAGGCAAAGAGATCTTGGTACCTGCACCATCAATAACGTAAGCACAACCCACTTTATCGTCCACCCTCGAACCATCCGTGTAGAGAATGCCAGCGTTCGGAAATTGGAGATCTATGCCGTGTTCATTTAAGACCTCGGTGTAGATTTAACCGAATTGCTGGACGCTTGGCTTGCCATGTAGACACCTCGCTAGGTATCCGGCTCATACAGGGACCTACAGCCACTCCTATTTAATTACACGAGCTATCAAGTCGAATACCAACCGGCCGAGTGGTGCGTGGCTGGTTGGCGTATCACTGGTGGTATTGGGTACTGTTGCATCCGGGGGATGCATCCCCATCCCCCCATATCTACGAAATATACATTTATCTATACACAGATGACTACGGCATACATCACCTAAACTTCTACTATAAAGCCAGGCCCAGGGCATAGCAACGACCTCCGGTAACCCCAGCCAGCAACGCACATCCTGTTAAAACTGCAATTCCACAGACGCGGCACTTCGAAACCTATATAAGTGGGGAGGCGCAGTACCTCAGGATCATTCACTCGATCAATCGATCACTTATTCTTGGTCAGACAGTTAGGCGCTTTGCCTCAGTGCTTCTTTGTGCCGAACCGCTGCCACGAGCCACATCAGCGCCGAAGGGTAAGTGTCATAGCGATACACCATCCTCAGTACAGACATTTACACTACCACCCCTTTGTGCTTGGTTTATAGAAGTATCTGTTTTAATAACTGTTTTGCCACTACAAGGAGTACTTCAAGTCTGAAGTACCCGACATTAAACTCAGTAATATTAGAAGTAACTGGTCTTTCTAATTTATTTAATTAGTTATTAAGATCCTGTACTTCATCCTTCAGCCAGGTAGACATTTAACTAATTGTTACACAGCACACGTAGCAAGTTACTCGCTGACGTCACACTGCGTGCATCGCCCAGCGGCACGAGCCATACGCTGCCCACGCGGCAGTATTCCGAACAGCGGCTCTGCTGTTCAAAGCTAATAGCGTCAAACCGCCCCTCATCCGTTAATTGCCTCTCCGAACTACCCGATTAAGCAGTACATTCGGGAGTTCTCCCTTCGAGTGCTTATACGCTCTCGAACTCGTCCGCGTTTACACCTCTCACAGCCAAGCTACGAGCAGTCCCCCAGCTGCTCTTATTTCATCCCCTAAAACAATACATTGTAGATGACACCCTCACGGGTACCCTACAGTACTGAAGACAGCTCGATAGCTTGGATGATTCAGCACCTGACGCGCATTGGCAGCATAAGCACCTATAACTAAGAGGTAGAACACCCGATTCGGCGAGTAGGCAGGGAATCGGGCAGGTCCGGATGGCACCGATAGCCAGCCTAACACCACTATGGTAGATAATGTCCTTTTCAAGGTTGCTGGCCTTGCTGAATCATATGCCGCAATGACTATGGGTCAAGCGAGGACAGGACGAGGACTTGGTAAAACCGTTGCAGCACCGCACGGACAGCCCCCTCGTAGTGCCACTAACAAACTTGAAATGTTTAGTTTCCTGAGTCATCCCGAATTCTGTTGCCGTATATGGTGCTGCCGGGTGTAGCTCCTGGAGCCGACACAAATGGACAACGGAGGTTTCCGCTATTGAAACACGAAACCCTCGGTCGTGAGCCCACCTGCCGATTCAGTTCATAGGTAGCTGCAATTGCCGTTTCACGATTGCCATACTTCCAGAGCTGTAATGTAGAGCCAAGTCGCCCAGCGGCGGTAACAATGCCGTCTATGGCATTCGCCAACAAGGTGGCATTCATCACCGAACCCTGAGGAACTCCATTTTCCTGTGTATAGTACTGCGATAATGTCCTACCGACCCTTACACGGGAGAGTCGAACGGACATAAAGTTCGTAATGAAAGAAAGGAGATTTCCACGAAGTTCCCACTCGTGAAGGGTGGAAAGGATTTCGTAGCGCCACGTGGCGTCATAGGATAGGCCTTCTTAAGATCAAAGAAAGCCACGACTAGGTGCTCCTTTCAGGAAAATGCCTCCTGTATGGCACTCTCCAGTCGCACCAGATGGTCAGTAGTGGACCTATGAGAGCGTAACCATGCTGGTACTCAGACAAAAGGGCTCTCTCCTCCATGAACCTCACTAACCGGCGGCTAGCCATCTTCTCCAGCATCTTACATAGGACATTTGTGAGACAAATGGACATGTAGTTGCTGACAGGCTTGGGATCCTTTCCAGCCTTGGGAATCGGTATCAGGATCCCCTTTCACCATTGAGATGGCTCCCCTTCAATCCTTATACTGTATGGTTGAAGAGGAACCGCAGTTGTTTTAGACTGGAATCACAAAGATGCTTTAACATTGCGGATGTTATCCGGTCCAGAAGATGTATCACCGCACAGTGCAAGCGCAATGCGCAGTACCCATTCTAATTAGAATGCTACACTGTAGCTTACCCAAGCAGCAGTGACATAGGATAAGGGGTGAACCTCCGCCTCCCACTTCAGAGTCACAAATGTTGGATCACAACTCCCAGAGCAGGATATATCCTAGAAGTGCGATCCAACACTGTTGAAAATGGCGAGACGGTCCGTCGGAGATCCGACGAAGCTTAATCTACACTTGAGATGAAGGAGTGTGTGCCGCCATAGACGACACACACTTTTCCCACGTCGTTTTCTTACTCTCCCGAAGTAGATATCGGGCTCAAGCACGCCTTTTGAAAGTGAAAAGGTTGGCCATGGTGTTATGCCTCCGATAGCATTTGAAAGCACGTCGAAGATCTTTAATGGAAGCTGCAAACTTGGAACTTCAGGCCGCAGTTCAGCAACATTTCATTGAGACAGTGACTATCACAGAAAAAGGACGCTACGAAGTTTTCTTACCCTGGAACACACGCTATCCAACTCTCCCTGAAAGCTACAACTTAGTATGTATTTCTAAGACATAATCCATTCTTTTTCGTAATGACTTGTTGATTACGGTATATTAAATCTTTTACCATTTTTCAATCACGAGGCATAGATGATATACCGATTGAGTTACTACGCTGCATAGTTGATGATGGTCTGATCAGGTTATTTCACTTGGTGTGTAGGATTTATGAGACAGGTGAGGTACGCTCTGATTTCAGGAAGAATGTTATCATCCCTATGCCTAAGAAAGTAGGAGCTGACAGATATGAAGATTACCGTACAATCAGCTTGATTACTCTTGCTTCAAAGATCCTGTCTAGAATAATTTACAGGAGGATGGAAAGCCAGATAGAAGTGGAGTTAGGTGAAGACCAGTTTGATTTCAGGAGAAATGTAGGAACAAGGGAAGCTGTACTAAGTCTTAGGCTGATTTTGGAAGGTAGAATAAGGAAAGATAAGAGAACGTTCATGGCATTTGTAGACTTAGAAAAGGCTTTTCATAACGTTGATTGGGCTAAATTGTTTGACATTTTGAAAATGATTGGAATAAAGTACAGGGATAGGAGGGTGATCTACAATCTATACAGAAACCAGACAGCAGTCATTCGAGCTGAAGGACATGAGAGATAAACTGGTATTCAGAAAGGTGTAAGGCAAGGCTGCAACTTATCACCTATACTTTGCAATATTTACATTGAACAAGCAATGAAGGAAATTAGAGAAAAATTTAAGTGGGAGTGAAGATTCAAGGAGAAATAATTTCAACTCTGAGATTTGCTAATGACATCGTCATCCTGGCCGACACGCCAGAGGATTTGAATGAGTTTTTGAATGGTATGGACTCCGTCTTGAGGAAATAATTCATGATAAAAATTAATAAAATAATGTAAAACAAAAATATTGGAATGCAGCCGAAATAAATCAGAAACCTCTATGAACATCAAATTTGCAGGTGAAAAACTAAAGGAAGTAGGTGACTTCTATTTCTTAGGAAGCAAAGTAACCAGTGATGGACGAAGCAAAGAGGACATAAAAAGTAGGTTGGCTCAGGCAAGGAAAGCATTTCTAGAGAAAAGGAATAGGTTGACATCGAATATAGATTTAGGTATTAGAAAGTCATTTTTTAAAGCCTTTGTCTGGAGCGTGGCACTCTATGGAAGTGAAACTTGGACTATTGGTGCAGCAGAAAAGAGGAGAATTGAAGCGTTTGAAATGTGGTGTTACGGGAGAATGATGAAGATCAGATGGGTAGATAGGGTTACAAACGAAGAGGTATTAATACGAGTGGGAGAGGAGAGATATTTCTGGCGACTGATAATGAAGAGAAGAGATAGGTTGGTAGGACACATTTTAAGACACCAAGGAATAGCAAGAACTGTAGGGGTAGACCAAGGTTAGAATATGTTAAACAGATTGCCTCGGATGTAGGGTGTGGTAGCTTGTAGAGATGAAACGATTAGCTCAGGACAGGGAGGCGTGGAGAGCTGCATCAAAAGACTGAAGACTCAAACACAGATTTCTTGTGTCCTAATCATGTGATCGAAGTCAACGTTTGAATAATGAACCTACGTGAAAATTGTCATCTAATAGATCATAACTCTATGGCCTACATATATAAAAATCCAACATGGCGACCATCCAAAATATCAGTCGGTTCTCTATCTGCGAAACTATTACTGCAATTAAACTGAAATTTTGTGTGTTCATAGATGCAATTAACATACGTGGGATATATTAAAATAGGCTATTTAGTTCTTCACGGAACTACCTGGTTAATGTTGAATACATTTCTCAGCAGACAAAGTAGGGGGGGGAGGGGGGGGGGGGAGGGGGGGGGGAGGGGGGGGAGGGGGGGGGAGGGTCCCATCTTAGCAAAAAGGTAAACTTAAGCAATTTCCTCAATTGAACCCAATGTTGGAGGGCTAAAGGACCCGGGAAGATTTCAAATTGTGTGTCTTGGAGAGCTCTACCAAACTATTTAAACAAATTTCGTTCACTTACGGCCTAAATGCAGTTCCGGAAAAACAGCCTTAAATGGTTTGTTTCTTTGCTCGTTTTCTTTTTGGTTCAAATCCTAGCCAAATTAACATCATTGCATAATTCATAATTCAGCGGCTTCAGTGGCGTAGTCGGTAGCATGCTGAACTGCTATATCCAAGAACGTGGGTTCATACCCGGCCGAATTCGTCGGATTTTTAAGAGTGTTATAATCCTTCAGTATGCCTTCCCTCAGAGATGAAGTATAGCTGGCGAGCCAATGTCATAGATTTATGGCACGTAAAATAATGTACCGTCGCCTCCATGGTGTAGTGGTCAGGGATTCATAGCTGCCACCCCAGAGGTTCGAGGTTGGATTTCCGGCTCTGCCTCGAAATTTGCCAAGTGGTATGAGGACTAGAACGGAGTCTACTCAGCCTCAGGTGGTCCAAATGGGTAGGGTGGGTTCGATTCCCACCTCAGCCATCCTCGAAGTGGTTTTCCGTGGTTCCCACTTCGCCTTCGGGCAAATACCGGGATGGTACTGCCCCCGTAAAATGAATTATTTGGGATGAAAATGGGAATATTTTATCGAAGCCCATGATAAAATTATACCAAGCAATATTGAGGTTGGAAGTTGGCAGAAACCAGTTGAGAGGCGACGTTGAGCAGGAGGGAAATTCCGTCACGTGATTGTATTGCGCAATGGAAGTTTCCAGAAGCTTAGAATCGACCTAGCAACAGCGAATAATCCCAAGAATTGTTTAAACATTGTTATAAATTATCCGATTGGATATGAGCTTACAGCCAATAAGAAGAAGTTTTAGAGAAGACGGGAGTTCCAGCAACTAAATTTTTTATGGATATTTAACACATTTAAGCCCCTTGAGAGTGAATTTATATAAGGGTAAAGAGAAGAATATGATAATAAAATATTGAAAATATTTTATAAGTCGACAGCAGATCGCTATTGGAAGGAATAAGCGATTTGCTAGAGCCCGCGCGAATTTGAGAAGGAACGCAGAAAGGCGGCCAGAATCGATGGACTTGGAGGGGAGACGCCAAGCATCGAGGCTCTTTATTATCTGAATGTTCGAGAGGTCAGACGTGTTTTGCCGGAAGAGAGAGGAGTTCCGAGTATTTCACCGAGCTTGTAGAAGGTTGACTCGTGGAGACAAGGCATAAGCGCGGCGAGAGTTAGGAGATTACCGCGCCTTGAAACTAAGTGAAGTTGCGATGAACTTATATGCTGCAATTACTTCGGTCTGATCCACTTCAGAGACAATATTTCGACTACAGATTGTAGCTTACTATCGTATTTAGTACATTACGAACTTTGAGAAGATTGAGAAGAGTATTTCAGAAGATATAAACGTTTTTGTGAAGCGTGAGAAAAGTGTATGTTTCCAGTGCGATAAGACACTTTTGTTCGAGCGACTACAGCGCATGCACCAGACACATGTGAGTAAGAGTGAATGTTAGCATTGCTTTTGTGGAACTGTATAACAACACCAATAAGATGAAGATGAATTCTATGTTGAAGAACATTATTAAGTCTGCTAATATGGAGTTAATTATGGACTAAATTAGTATGTGCGCCAGGGATATAAGCAGATAGAAGCGATATAGTCGGCGATGGAGCTTCGTTAAAGGGGTTTTGTTCATGAATGTCTACTTGATGAGCGAACATGAGACTTGATGTACAACGGTATTCTAGTGCATTATTGTCAGACATGAGCTTGACATTAACGCCAGCGACTACAGAACTATGTTCATATTCCATCTACATGAATGTTCGTTATGCGACTGAGGTCCACGACTTTCTTTTCGAATGTCTTTCGAAATGGGAAGCTGAACTTTTGACACTGCTCGTTGTTTTGATGAAACTGTACTGTGACGGAGTAAGAAGAGACATGAAGATTATCAAGAGGTCCAGGGTAAACCCGGTCACAATGAAGATGATGATTGGAGGCAGCAGTTCGATCCCGGTCGGAGCTTGCTGTTTTCCAGTAGGGGAATTCGTTCCTTTCCTGAGGTCACGAGTTCTTGGAGACGAGCTAGGATCCAACCCGGATCTTTGGAAGATGTAACAACTGAGTATTTTGTAATACTCTATCTTGAGCTTCTTGACTTCCGGACCAGGTAGCAGTGTTCACTAACCTAGTAGTTAGATCTTTGTAGTGACATTTTTGAGCAAATCCTTTATCCATATTTCGACACAATATTTATGTACTCCATGCATAGTCATTTTATTCTTCGAGATTATTTGAAGTGATCGTCTTTCGACGCTTTTAGCTTTGTCTGTTTGAAATCCAGTTTCTGAACTGAGATTATATTTTCTTGTTCGAGGAACAAGCATTTTGTCATTTCCTTTAAGGAATAGTAATTCATTTTCGACGTTTAGGAATACACTTTGAATTCAGGTGATAGACATTTTCGTCTATGTTACCGATTAAATTAATTTTTATTAGTTTAATTTGGGCATTTTATCCGTCGAGAAGAGACATCAAGAGAGAAGATATTGGTAGTGATATATTGTGAAATATCATGGCATCATTTGGAAGAGAAACATTTAACGCGGAAACGATTATTATCGTCAGAACTCACAGACATTCGTTCAGAATGGAGATAATACGAATATGACTAATTGTATGTTTTATTGAAGAAAGCCATGAACGTTCAGTCATTTAAAATAATTTGAAGTTAGAATCTTCTTGGAAAATTTATTATTATCTGACGTTAGGGAAATTCGTGTTTGATATACTCGTCGTGATCGATTCTTGTTGGACACACATATATAATTTTGTGATTAAGTATTTACGAGGAGTAATATAATGTCACGTTGTAGACATCATATTCCTTCATCGGTAAAAGTTGAACCCAGAAGTGTGAAGTTAAGATTCAGTATTTTTTATTAAATGTGTACACAACAGTTTAAATTTATCTGAGTAACGTTTTAAAAGTAATAGTGAGGAGGTCTGTATCGATTTGTCCAAAAGTCGTTAACATGTATAGATTAATGGTTTAACAATTGATGTTATTGTTCAGTAGACCAGCGATTGGTGTGACAACGCTGAGGAATTATGCCCTTTTTAAGGAATGCCAGTTGAAAGAAGTGAAGGTGTTAACCCTTTGATGGTGGTTATATATATATATATTTGTATATAATTCCGTGTGTAGTTGGCACACGAGGTTTTTGCGAAGGTGTTTCCGCATTTTATATTACAGTCATTGCGTGGGCATGACTAGGTTTGGCAAGGCATAAGGTGTGAGTTGACAGTACTCCTTATTTTATACACGGCTTTGGATTAGAGAAGACAGGAGGGTCACGTTTGAAATTGAAACGGGAAATGGATATTGACATCTGTTATGTTGTACTCTTATTAAGATTATTAAACCCAAGTATGTAACGACATATGTTTCACCTTGAGTGGTCGAACGTATTCAATCTATTATGACACCGGATCAGAAAGGAGAGAATGGTGGTAGTATTTCTGAAGCTGGAGAAGCTTATGAGGATCCCAGTTAATTGTATTTGACATAACTGTGAGATCGGAGATCAGGCTCATGTGTATATTGACACTACTTATTTTAAAGGATTATAGCCTATGCTATTAGTGTCATTGTAAATTCATTCAGTATTAACTTTCTTTATTTGCAAATCGAGTGTATGATATGTTAGGTATAGGAGGTTTATTGATTGTTTAGCGTAGTGGTTAGCGTATGAATGTTGATGTGACTGCATGTGGTTTGTTTCTTTTTCAGTGTGAATGAAATGAACTCCATTGGGACGTCACAATGCGAGAGTATGAAAGGAATAGTGTATAGAAGTTTTGTTTCATCAGCGTGTAGGATGTGTGTATGATTCACGTATTTGTCTGACGTGAATCTGTTCCATTTTAACATAGCTTGTGATTCGATGGAGAGGTGTATTTGTGGGCAAGGTTGGAATAGCGAGGGTTTGTTTAAAAATTCGTTTCCATCCAAGGCCACTGCTCAGCCGCGCACAAATGTGGAGAGTTGTTGCGGACCGACAGGTAAGCAACTTTTAAACCAGCCAGCGCTGGGAATGTAACGGAGTTTGTTATGTCATCAGACACGTGACGAATGTCGCGTGCTCTTAGTGCCCAGATGTTCATTGTGAAGCGCGCCAGAGGAATGCAAAATACACAGGGGTTTCTGATTGATGTATAGCTTGTTGTATTGATTCAAGCTGCCCCAAAATTTGTCACAGCGTTCTTGGAATGCAGTATTATCAGTGGCGTAAATGTGAAGAAGAAAGAAAGGGAGTGTGTTTTATTTACAGTATGAATGTTTAGATTTAGTTTACACCTTTGTTATTAAATTGTTTAGTTTATTAGAAGCCGCGTCGTTTTGATTTATTTTAGATATAAGGAGATGCAACTGTGATACCCATTATAGGTCCAGAGGCTGACCACAAGATCCCCGAGAATGAAAGGTAGGTGTTCTACTTCGAGCTAAGTGCATTTTATGTAATTCACAGTTGCGTCGTAATTTCCGCCACGTATATTCATGAGGGTCTTGTTGGAGTGGATCCTTGACTAGTATTTGCGCCGGAGCTGTCAGGGTCTACGAATCCAGCCTTGTTTCGGATATCCAACAGACCGCCTCTAGAATATACGGGGACAGTGGAAAGATGGCACCCTAGACTTTGGGGCCACGAAAATTGCTTCGTGAGGCCATTTAGAAGCTATCCAGATGACAACTTAACGTTTAAGTTTGTGGGATTAATTAACCATATCATCTGCGATGAGCTAGAGTGTAATTATATAGGTAATTTGTTTTGTTTTTAACAAAAATGCACTCAAACGAAGGATTAGATCAAATGGATAGCCTGAGAAAGGAGAAATAGGTAATATTTTTCGAAATGACCTGTGATCTGAATCTATTTTCATTTTACCGGCTCATGGTTGTTGATAGCCATGTTAATATAAAGCTAACTTGTTTAATGACGATAAATGTAAATGTTCTGTATGGTAGTATATTTAAAATAAATCACACGCGAACGTTTTAGGAACTGGTATTTTAGAAATAGAATGTATGGTAATCTAACATTAAGTTAATGTTAAGGCGAGAAGATAAGATGCCCAAATACATGGATTGAAAGGATGCTCTAAACTGTTGCTGTATTGCTCTCTTTGTTTATATTCCTATAGCACTTTTTATTATTGAGATTGTTGTAATGGCAACAATGGCGACGGAGGATGTCCGGAAGATGATGAACGAGATGAAGGAGAGTTTGTTGGAGAAAATGGACAGTAACTTGACGGAGAAATTAGACAGTGTTGAAAATCATATTAAAGAGAATCTGAAGGAAAATGTCATTGATTTATAGATAAAATTGTACGAGGCGAAGAAGGACCGAGAGCAGTTGAAAAAAGATCGCCAGGCAGATCTTGATACTGTTATTGGTAAGGTCAACGGTGTGCAGGAAAGTTTCAAGGGAGATATTCAGGGTATGCAAAATTCCTTACAGGGATTGCAGACCAGCTCCGCTGAATTGAAGGGGGGTGTTAAGGGTGTGCATTCTGATGTGGCCCTCGTTAAAGATGATGTTACTCTTGTCAAAGATGATGTTACTCTTGTGAAATCCAATGTTGCCAATGTACAATCAGAGGTTGCCAATGTAAGGTCAGATGTGTCCCATGTCCAAACAAAGGTAGATATGGTTCAAGAGATCGTTAACAACATGCAGATAGATGTTAACAATGTACAGACAGATATAACTAGTGTACAGAATGATATTGGTAAAGTACAGTCAGAAGTTAATTCTATGTTTGTCGATGTTAATAAGGTCCAAGGGGACATAGATAAAATAAGAAAGGAAGTAGAAGAATCTAAGACACCATGTTATGAGGGTATAGGTGCTTTGAGATCGCAATTTGTTGACGATTCTCTAAAGACTATTGTTTCATTAGCTGAGTTGAAAACTAACGTTGATACTCTGCGTAATCAGGTGATAGACCACAATAAGATCTTGAAGGAGGACATTGAAGTTGATATAGCCGAAATGTTAAAGACGAACGTAGTTATTTGGAAAGACGAATGGGATAAGTCGAGCACAGAACATATTAAGATAATACAAGGTAAAGTTGAGAGTAAGCTTGCCAGTACGCAATTACAAATAAACCGTGATGTAATGTCTGTTAGGTCAGATCTAGGGAAGCGTATTGATCAACTGTTACAAAGACAGGTTGACGATAAGAATCAATCGGTCGAGGAAAACCAAACTTTAAAAGAAACTTTAGAAATTCGTAGTAAACGTTTAGACGAACGAATAGATACAGTAGTCACAGTCGTGAATGAGATTAAAGAAGGAAAATCCACTAATATTGAAGAATACATTAGTAGGAAATTGCAAAGTCTGAGCTTAGGAGACGTTGCAGATCTTGAAGTCTATAAGGAGGATCTGAAGAAAGAAATAGAGAAGCAAGTGAAAGAGTTGATTACGGAGATAGAAGAGAGGGAGAAGATAGAAATTGAGGACTATGAAAGTCGTCATAGAAAACTCAGTATGGAGACAGGAGATAGAGAAGTGAGGCCAGAAGAAAGGGTATTAAGATACAATGAGGGACTAGAAGATAGAAGTAGAGAGCCCGAAAGAGAAAAGAGGGAATATCGTCCCAGTTTCCAAGATTCTCAACAGAGAAACGTGACGGTAATTCGTAACTTTGAGGACAAACCTCGTAAGTTCACTAATCTCGATTCTTACAGCCTAATTGAGTATATCAGGAATATCCGTGACTACTTTGCGGAGGCTCACTTTCCTCGAGAACGGGAGATGAAGATAGTGGAACGCTATATGGGAGAGGGCCCCCTTGAGTGGTTTTGCGTGGACTTCGAAGAGTTTGCTGAAGCCCTAATGAAACGTTATTGGTCTATAGAAGCGCGGAACAGTTTACGCGCAGAAGTATACTCCAGGAAGTATTCGGGTACATTACCGACGCGTTATGCCGACTTCTTTACGACACAACTCGCCCGGTTACGTTTTTTGCAACCCCCACTATCTACGGCACAACTGATAGATTCTACTGCCAGAATGTTGCCAGTTGAAGTGAGAAGACTGATAATTTCGTCAGGAATCAGTGATTTGGCAGGCATGGACGAACTTCTTCGGAAATTGGATTACACTAGTCCAACGCCCAATGTCGTAGCTAGAAACCAACGTCAGGACTATAAAGAAATAAATACTTTGTTTATAGATCAGAAACAGCAGACAGAAAGCCCTAAAGAACAGGAGAAGGGAAACTTAGGTCCAGAGAGAAATACTTATTTCAGAGATAGGCGACCCGAACCAAGGTATAGGAGATTCCGTGGTGGCCGTCCCTATCAACAACAACAAGGACGTGGCAACTATCAGGAGAATCGTAGGAGCGGTTTCTTCCATAACAATAATAATTATAGGAACAATAATAATTATAATGGTCGAAACAATCGCAATAATCAGAACCAGAACCACGATAGACCACAAAGAAATGAGGTTATGACTAAAGAGAATTATGACGATCGCCATCGAGAAGGAAGGCAATTCTTGAAGGAACTAAGGGAAAAGGAAGGTGGAAACGGAAGTAATTCAAGCTTGAGCGTGGATCCTAAACCCGGTACTAGCCAGCAAGGAATCCGTGAGAATGACGCTCAGGATTTAAAAAAAAAACTTCATTTTCGAAACGGAACTAGATGGAGAAAGAAATACTACTACATTGCACCAGATTCTAATAAATGAAGTATACGAAGTGATGGATGAGGATCTATTACCAGAAGGATGAGGATGGAAGAAGGCATTATATCGCTTTCACTGGTAGAAAGTTGAAACGACATGAGGAACTGGTGGCGTTAGCCTTTGTTACAGCTCTCCAGGCTTGGAAGAAGATCTTGATCGGTCATCAGATCATTATCGTGACCGACCGCAAGGCGTTCCAGGTTATGCTTCAAACAGAAATGTCGAGTGATAGGTTAACACGATGGGCCCTTTTCACTCAACAGTTTAACGCTACTATTGTCCACCAGCCAGGGAAAGATAACTTTCTGGCTGATGCATTATCGAGAAACCCAATTAAAAATGTGCAGATTAATCATGTACAATTGGAGCAAGAAGATCTAGAAACCGTTAGGAGATTAGCCCGAATCGGTGTATCACAGAAGAGATACTCTCCAATAAGGAAAATGTACAGGTTTTTAAAAGGTTTCATGGACATAGCAGATGATGATTATATCGCAACCCAAAGACGATCGCACCACTTTGTTTTGAGCGGAGATCTAGTATGCAAGTATATTGACGCCGAGCATACAAAACTACGCATAGTTGTGCCCCCTAATTTGGTCTCGAAATTAGTGTGGTTAGCACACCACTCAATAGAAACGGTGGTTTAGATAAGACTCTCAGTACACTCAAAGAGAGATTCACCTGGACCAACATGAGATCCGCTTTTGCGAGGTTAATAAGATCATGCGATGAATGTCAAAGAGGGAAATTCACATCAGAGTTGTTAAAGGGTAAACCAAGGCCCATGATACCTTCTAAACCACATGAGTTGATGGCGGCGGATATTTTTGGCCCCTGTCCTAAGGATTACCAAGGGAACCAGTTCTTGTTAGTAACGGTGGATGTCTTCTCCAAATTTGTTACGATAGACCCAATGCAGAAAGCAAACACAAGAAATGTAGTGAGCAGGTTGGAAAATTCTGTTTTTCGGAAGGCTGGAAGACCAGAATATTTGTTATCTGAACACGGCGCCCAGTTCACTTCAGCGGAATTTGAAGCAGATATGGAAAGATTAGGGATAAGACACATATTTTCCAGCGTGCGTTATCCTGAATCTAATTCCAGTGAAAGATGTATGGCTGAATTTAGTAAATTCTGTCGCATTTTCTGCCCTAATGATCACCCGAGTCGGGTTAAGTATGTGCCTATCATTGAAGAATGTTTGAATTCCACAGTTCAAGAGAGCACGGCAGAAGTTCCAATGGTCTTACATTTAGGAAGGAAGCCAGAAAGACCCTGGGACAACACATTTAATTTCATTCCTCAAGATCCAGATGTAGGAAGACAGGAGAGGATTGACAGAGCGAAGGAAAAGCTCCAGAAGGCCGCCGATAAACGCATGAAGAGAGTGGAAGGGAAGAGATTTAGTAAGCCCTTAGAAGTAGGAGACATGGTATTATTGCGCCGACCTGTTAAAGCGGACGAAAGCAAGAAAATATACCCGAAGTTCGGAGTTATATTTATTGGTCCGTTCCGAATAGAAACTGTCTATGGAAATAATTGTTATGAGTTGTATGATGAAGAGAACAATGTCATTTTGGGAAAATACAACGCAAAGACCTTAAAAAATATTTTAAGAAAGTAGGCTAAAAATATAATTCATTTTCGAGTTCAGTGACATGTCTAAGGTCCTGATTCGAAGTGATTAAGAACAATTTTGCAACTGTTTTTAATTTGAGATGGGAGAGGAATGCCCCCGTAAAATTAATTATTTGGGATGAAAATGGGAATATTTTTTCGAAGCCCATGATAAAATTTAACCAAGCAATATTGAGGTTGGAAGTTGGCAGAAACCAGTCGAGAGGCGACGTTGAGCAGAAGGGCAATTCCGTCACGTGATTGTATTGCGCAATGGAAGTTTCCAGAAGCTTAGAATCGACCTAGCAACAGCGAATAATCCCAAGAATTGTTTAAACATTGTTATAAATTATCCGATTGGATATGAGCTTACAGCCAATAAGAAGTTTTAGAGAAGACGGGAGTTTCAGCAACTAAATTTTTATGGATATTTAACACATTTAAACCCCTTGAGAGTGAATTTATATAAGGGTAAAGAGAAGAATATAAGTCGATAGCAGATCGCTATTGGAAGGAATAAGCGATTTGCTAGAGCCCGCGCGAATTTGAGAGGGAACTCAAAAAGGCGGCCAGAATCGATGGACTTGGAGGGGAGACGCCAAGCATCGAGGCTCTTTATTATCTGAATGTTCGAGAGGTCAGACGTGTTTTGCCGGAAGAGAGAGGAGTTCCGAGTGTTTTACCGAGCTTGTAGAAGGTTGACTCGTGGAGACAAGGTATAAGCGAGGTGAGAGTTAGGAGATTACCGCGCCTTGAAACTAAGTGAAGTTGCGATGAACTTATATGCTGCAATTACTTCGGTCTGATCCACTTCAGAGACAATATTTCGACTACAGATGGTAGCTTACTATCGTATTTAGTACATTACGAACTTTGAGAAGATTGAGAAGAGTATTTCAGAAGATATAAACGTTTTTGTGAAGCGTGAGAAAAAGTGTTTGTTTCCAGCGCAATAAGACACTTTTGTTCGAGCGACTACAGCGCATGCACCAGACACAAGTGAGTAAGAGTGAATGTTAGCATTGCTTTTGTGGAACTGTATAACAACACCAATAAGATGAAGATGAATTCTATGTTGAAGAACATTATTAAGTCTGCTAATATGGAGTTAATTATGGACTAAATTAGTATGTGCGCCAGGGATATAAGCAGATAGAAGCGATATAGTCGGCGATGGAGCTTCGTTAAAGGGGTTTTGTTCATGAATGTCTACTTGATGAGCGAACATGAGACTTGATGTACAACTGTATTCTAGTGCATTATTGTCAGACATGAGCTTGACATTAACGCCAGCGACTACAGAACTATGTTCATATTCCATCTACATGAATGTTCGTTATGCGACTGAGGTCCACGACTTTCTTTTCGAATGTCTTTCGAAATGGGAAGCTGAACTTTTGACACTGCTCGTTGTTTTGATGAAACTGTACTGTGACGGAGTAAGAAGAGACATGAAGATTATCAAGAGGTCCAGGGTAAACCCGGTCACAATGAAGATGATGATTGGAGGCCCGCAGTTCGATCCCGGCCGGAGCTTGCTGTTTTCCAGTATGGGAATTCGTTCCTTTCCTGAGGTCACGAGTTCTTGGAGACGAGCTAGGATCCAACCCGGATCTTTGGAAGATGTAACAACTGAGTATTATGTAATACTCTATCTTGAGCTTCTAGACTTCCAGACCAGGTAGCAGTGTTCACTAACCTAGTAGTTAGATCTTTGTAGTGGCATTTTTGAGCAAATCCTTTATCCATATTTCGACACAATATTTATGTACTCCATGCATAGTCTTTTTATTCTTCGAGATTATTTGAAGTGATCGTCTTTCGACGCTTTTAGCTTTGTCTGTTTGAAATCCAGTTTCTGAACTGAGATTATATTTTTCTTGTTCGAGGAACAAGCATTTTGTCATTTCCTTTAAGGAATAGTAATTCATTTTCGACGTTTAGGAATTCATTTTGAATTCAGGTAATAGACATTTTCGTCTATGTTACCGATTAAATTAATTTTTATTAGTTTAATTTGGGCATTTTATCCGTCGAGAAGAGACATCAAGAGAAAAGATATTGGTAGTGATATATTGTTAAATATCATGGCATCATTTGGAAGAGAAACATTAAACGTGGAAACGATTATTATCGTCAGAACTCACAGACATTCGTTCAGAATGGAGATAATACGAATATGACTAATTGTATGTTTTATTGAAGAAAGCCATGAACGTTCAGTCATTTAAAATAATTTGAAGTTAGAATCTTCTTGGAAGATTTATTATTATCCGACGTTAGGGAAATTCGTGTTTGATATCCTCGTCGTGATCGATTCTTGTTGGACACACATATATAATTTTGTGATTAAGTATTTACGAGGAGTAATATAATGTCACGTTGTAGACATCATATTCCTTCATCGGTAAAAGTTGAACCCAGAAGTGTGAAGGTAAGATTCAGTATTTTTATTAAATGTATACACAACAGTTTAAATTTATCTGAGTAACGTTTTAAAAGTAATAGTGAGGAGGTCTGTATCGATTTGTCCAAAGGTCGTTAACATGTATAGATTAATGGTTTAACAATTGATGTTATTGTTCAGTAGACCAGCGATTGGTGTGACAACGCTGAGGAATTATGCCCTTTTTAAGGAATGCCAGTTGAAAGAAGTGAAGGTGATAACCCTTTGATAGTGGTTATATATATATATATATATATATGTATGTAATTCCGTGTGTAGTTGGCACACGAGGGTGTTGCGAAGGTGTTTCCGCATTTTATATTACAGTCATTGCGTGTGGATGACTAGGTTTGGCAAGGCATAAGGTGTGAGTTGACAGTACTCCTTATTTTATACACGGCTTTGGATTAGAGAAGACAGGAGGGTCACGATTGATATTGAAACGGGAAATGGATATTGACATCTGTTATGTTGTACTCTTATTAAGATTATTAAACCCAAGTATGTAACGACATATGTTTCACCTTGAGTGGTCGAACGTATTCAATCTATTATGACACCAGATCTGAAAGGAGGGAATGGTGGTAGTATTTCTGAAGCTGGAGAAGCTTATGAGGATCCCAGTTTATATTATTTGACATGACTGTGAGATCGGAGCTCAGGCTCATGTGTATATTGACACTACTTATTTTAAAGGATTATAGCCTATGCTATTAGTGTCATTGTAAATTCATTCATTATTAACTTTCTTTATTTGCCAATCGAGTGTATGATATGTTAGGTATAGGAGGTTTATTGATTGTTTAGCGTAGTGGTTAGCGTATGAATGTTGATGTGACTGCATGTGGTTTGTTTCTTGTTCAGTGTGAATTAAATGAACTCCATTTGGACGTCACAATGCGAGAGTATGAAAGGAATGGTGTATAGAAGTTTTATTTCATTAGCGTGTAGGACGTGTGTATGATTCGCGTATTTGTCTGACGTGAATCTGTTCAATTTTAACATAGCTTGTGATTCGATGGAGAGGTGTATTTGTGGGCAAGGTTGGAATAGCGAGGGTTTGTTTAAAACACGTTTCCATCCAAGGCCACTGCTCGGCCGCGCACAAATGTGGAGAGTTGTTGTGGACCGACAGGCAAGCAGCTTTTAAACCAGCCAGCGCTGAGAATGTAACGGAGTTTGTTACGTCATCAGACACGTGGCGAAGGTCGCGTGCTCTTAGTGCCCAGATGTTCATTGTGAAGCGCGCCAGAGGAATGCAAAATACACAGGGGTTTCTAATTGATGTATAGCTTGTTGTATTGACACAAGCTGCCCCAAAATTTGTCACAGCGTTCTTGGAATTCAGTATTATCAGTGGCGTAAATGTGAAGAAGAAAGAAAGGGAGTGTGTTTTATTTACTGTATAAATGTTTAGATTTAGTTTACACCATTAATATTAAATTGTTTAGTTTATTAGAAGCCGCGTCGTTTTGATTTATTTTAGATATAAGGAGATGCAACTGTGAAACCCATTATAGGTCCAGAGGCTGACCACAAGATCCCCGAGAATGAAAGGTAGGTGTTCTACTTCGAGCTAAGTGCATTTTATGTAATTCACAGTTGCGTCGTAATTTCCGCCAAGTATATTCATGAGGGTCTTGTTGGAGTGGATCCTTGACTAGCATTTACGCCGGAGCTGTCAGGGTCTACGAATCCAGCCTTGAATCGGATATCCAACAGACCGCCTCTAGAATATACGGGGACAGTACTGCACCCGTATCCACGTGGTCTTACCTGGCGATGTCCGAAGAAAATGCAGGATCGTAGAATCTGGAAGCCCCGGCTGAAATCACCCCCAAGACACCACGACCAAGGATCGACCATGGATAGGAATACCACAAAAATTAAAGGAATGTGATAAGAAGATACCAGTGGTCGATGAAATAATAAAATGAAAAATAGCCTCAAGTGAGCTAACAAGATTTTTAAAAATTAATTAAATTAATCTAATCTCGGGCGCGTTACAAAGCATCCTAGCTAATGACCCACTGGTCCTCGTAGCACATCCTATTTCGAATAGAAATCACTAAGTCATTCGTAAGAATTTTTAAAATTTAACAACAGTTTCTTAACTAAAACCGTAGTGTCGTGTAGTAGAAACTCCACTGAACAAAAGGATATAATATTATGCGTCTGCCGAAGCATGAAAAATGTGTTTAAGTGACAACTGCCTTAACTAGGCCACACAAACTGCCTAACGTCGCATCACTATCAACGAAGTTCAGATAAAAAAAAATACACACAAAATTATTATAATATGATCGTAACCCTTTTTGACACAAATGTAAAATACCCTATTCAATCGTAGCAATTTATATATACATAATTTAAATAATTATACTTTAATTCTGGGAGTTAGTTGCGCCTAGTATTATTCATCTCTGTTACTTTCATGTATTCATATACATTTATGTGATTTCAATTTCATGTCTGTTCCGTCCTAAACGACAAACAATTAAGCTAATCGGACGTCATGTTATTACTTATGATGATTATGTTTCATTTCACTTTCTCACAGATATTAGATTTTTTATCACTCAATATTTTAGTTATTAATATCTCAAGTTTATACAAGTATTAATATTACAGTCTTTCCAATTAAACTCTACTCTAAAACAATTGTTGCTAAATTTTTAACAAATTACTAACGATGTTGTTACAATACTTGGTTTCTTAAATGTTGGATTGAAAATTGTACATTAGCTTTCCACTAGCTAAAATCGTGACTCAATTTCACGTTCAAAATAATACACCGTAGTGCACTCAGCAATAGCTCCATAGCTAATTCAGTGCTGGAAAAAACGATATTGACTATCCACAGATGTCTAATATCTCCTAAATTGCAATTCAAATACGCAGACAAAATTCCATTATTACCATATTATCGCTCAACAGCTCTTAATAAAATCGAAACATTTCAAATATTACACAAGTTTTTATACAATCATAGATAAATATGTTGCTTCAAATTAACCAAAAGTTAAAGTGTCGAGAATAATCTTTATCAGAACAGTGATAAAATATTGTATTCACAAGTCTAAATAACTGTGTGAGAATTCGAAAAATCTGTCATCTCGATTATGACTTACATATTATATTTTAAACATTTATTTCTTTTCATTGCATATCATTACTAATTACACTTTCACAAACAAAGAATTTCTTTCAATATTTCTCTACCGACCACTGTGAAAAGAACGATTCAGTTTTCGCGTAATTGAAAATAATTCAACTGGAGATCCTCCTCTAAGGAAACAGGTCAAAACCTACTGCATGGAGAAGAGTCTATCTTGAGAAGGTACACGTTAACCATTGGATTTGAGCGCTTAACCAAGTTGGAGTTTCTCATAAGAATCAACAAAAATTTAAAAACTGAACGAGCTCACAAAGGTGTCGAAATCAAAAAAAATCAACAATCTGGATTACCAGAAATAAATTCGCACAATCGCAAATAATCATACTAGAAATCACTATGTTCCATCTCTATGCTCAATGCGACAAAAATATAGACCTGCATGTCTTTCAAATAAACTTGCATGAGCTTTCAAAAATATTCGATATCAAATTCAAAAAGTCCAGAGAATTTGTTCAAATCGAATTCACGTATACGTTGGATATGGGACATCTGCTTGAGATAGAATTATTCTTATATAATTTTACCGTAGTCTTCTTCCTAAAATTTTCTCATGTTGTCTTCCCAACAAACTATATTCTTCTATTTATTCCCAAATTATATCTTAATAAAGGCAACGTAATGTTCAAAATAACACTACAATATGTACAAAATTGAACTACAAAGTGAAATACAGACTCGAACACAAATGATCAAAGAATCACCCTAGCCCACACGGCAACGCACGCACTTGTGCTTAGACCAGAGAGCTGTGACCCTCCTGGCTGATAGTGTATTCTCTAATCAACTCTTCATCTGCTTCCGTAAATCATACTGTCTCCAGTTGATCCACAATTCACCTCGTTCTCTGAATGATAGTGACTTACCTACTTTAATCAAAATTGGTGAAAAGGAGCACTCGAAAGCATGACAAATTCATACTGTCTACAAAAAGAAAACTGCCAGCTACCTAGTTGAAGTTCTAGTTGAAAGGAGTGAGAATGCTAGAACACATACTCCTGTCAAGGATCGAACCCTCATCTGCTCAGTTGCACCGGTCACGAAACGACTGGACATCAAGAAGACCCGATTACCGGTCGCGAACGAGATGAAGCTAACAGATGTTCGTTTGACAAAGTTCATTGTTCTATCACTTGCTAAAGAGCACGATAACGTTGATGTAGTAAGCCAAAATAGTTTCATTATGTAGTAGTACGAATTGTCATTCCAACTTTCACAATCTATTCAATCTTCTCTTATAAAGCCTTGTGCTGTAGATGCTCATATTGGGATCAAGTAATCATCCTGAGTATTCAATGCTGCTATGTGTCACATTCCTTGTCTGTATTTAGCCCATGTTCTGCATCTTCATAACGCAGCAATATCTCTCTCTTCTCATATCATTTATCACAATCATGGCTAATGCTGTTTGTACTGTACTGCAATGTAGAACAAGTTGTTATGCTATTGGCTTGAGAAGAAGTTATCATACGTGAATGCAAGTTCACTGTGCTCAAATTGAAGATAAGATCAGACGAAAATCCTATCACGTTTTGTACTGTTACGCGTATACATCAGTTCAACTCCACGTTACCGAACAAACACGATTTCACGGCAACGCACGCACTTGTGCTTAGACCAGAGAGCTGTGAACCTCCTGGCTGATAGTGTATTCTCTAATCAACTCTTCATCTGCTTCCGTAAATCATACTGTCTCCAGTTGATCCACAATTCACCTCGTTCTCTGAACGATAGTGACAATCGATGTATACACGTTTCCGAGTTCGATAATCACCTGCTATAGTACTGTATGCATTTATACTCATATAAAAGTTCTCAGTTATTTTCCTTTGTCCATAGGATGCATTTCCCATTCTTTGTTTCATACTGCAAAGTGTATATTACTTTACCACAGTGTGCAATATAACGACAGTGGTGCTGTCTCCATCTTGTATTCAATACAGGTATTACAGATGTCTGGCATGTGGTCACCACTTTGTATGGCGGGCTGCTGGCAGCTCCTAACCTCGCCACAGTCTCACCGCGCACCTGCATTTCAAAGAATGTCGCAGTACTGCCTTCAGTGTTATTGCCAACTTAACCTATTTCCAACTAAATGCAAAATACGGTTTCATCTCTCTCCCAACTCAACAAATAAAAGTGTGACAATACTTTTATTTCATCTTTCTAGATATTCTCAATATGAACAGTAATTTGTCGTTGCTCTACCTTTCTATGGTATTTCCTAAGGTTTTTCGCGTTGAACTTTCCTAATTCCACATCAGTAAGGATGTCTAGAATCTGGTAGCTATTGTTCCCATACACTCTGCCTACCTTGTAGGGACCAATGTAAAGGTTACTAAATTCTCTACATCATATTCGGGATCCATATCATCAGATGCTATCTTCCTTATAGCTTTTTCCTGGAATTTGATTATCCTCTTATTCATATCTATGACCATTCTGGCTCGAGTGATAAAGTCAATCCCCAGAATAATCTCAAAGTTTATGTTCTTTCCAACGATAAAGATATGTTCAAACATTCTTTCATTAATCTTGAATTTAAGTAGAACCTCTTATTATTGTTAGTTGTTCACTAACAATGGCCTTGAGATTGATTTCAAGATCCTTTCTCAAAACCTTGTTGTGATCATCAACTTTTTCCCTCAAAAGAACCATATCACCCTCTAATTTTGATAAGGTCCTTTGTGTGGTGATAGCCTCGTTAGAAAATTGTAACTGAAGGGCATCTAAACTATTTTGATTCTCTTTTTAGTTGTTTTCCAGTTCCAGTCTAACATTTCTGACGTCCTCCTTAATACCAGAAATATTTGACTGCATTCTGGTTACAAGGTTTTCTGTATTGACAATTTTAGTCTCAGTACTTATGATCCTCTCCTCAGTGCTAGTGACCTTCTGCTGAGTAGCATCAAGCTTAGCCTCTGTTGTGGCTAAACTAGAGCGTACGTGGCTAACCTCTACATTAACATTGCTTATATCTAATTGTACAAGCCTTACGTCTTCCAGAACACTATCTACACTGGTTTCTACATCATTTATTTTTTCCTTAATTTCTTTGGATCTGTCAGAAATTTTGCGGTTACTATCCTGTAAACACTTAAGGGAGAAGTGAAGCTGGGACGTATTTTTAGTCACTGTTTCGTTTAAGTTGTCCAAGCTAGTTTGAGCATTTGACTTCATATCAGCTAAGTCCTGCTCCTGATTGCTTAGCTTCTCCTGCATGGCATGTAACAACGCCACGACATCGTCCATAGTCGCCGCACCTGACATCATACAATACTAAATGGAGAAATACAGGAATGCAACACATGTATAGCAGAATTGACACACTCAGAATGACCCCTTTCACCAACATGAACAATATAGTTTGTTTTGCATTAATACTTATTAACTAATTTAAATATATTAGAAAATAGGAGGTATATGCGCATAGTGATTCATATTAGAACTAATTAAAGTTATAATCGCAAGTCTAGCTTATTAAATTTATTATTAAATAGAAATGAATTTAGTATGACTGATGATCTTCCAATTATCATCGCCGGTAACAAGTATAAAATGGCCGACAAGCATGGAGTGAAAAATGACCCCCATATCCTGCCCCATATGACCACGTTGATCTATAAAAGTTTCCAAGGCGTGTCTCTTATGATCAAACCGTAATCATGTACAATTACATTTAAAGCAAAGCAGAAATATCTAATGAATTTAAATTAACTGACGATAGTTCTATCTGTATACCAGGTAGATTGAGTAAACTCAAGTCCACGTTTCTAAGAAACGCGAATTCCCACGAACTCTATAATCGTAGCAGTGCCAAAGACAAATGCTGACGACTAGAAATTCGAACAAGTCAACTCGTTAACCGCATGAAAAATGGGTTATTTTACGAAGATGACTATCCATTATAGTGCTCGAGTATGCCAACTCGAATGTCACAACGACTGGGTCTCCAAATTGATGTGCCCATCCACTACGGCACTCGAATTAAAGCAGTTCGATCACCACAATAGTTGGGTCGCCATATTAATGTGCACCCGTATCCACGTGGTCATACCTGGTGAAATCCGAAGAAAATACAGGATCGTAGAATCTGGAAGCCCCGGCTGAAATAACCCCCAAGACACCACCACCAAGGATCGACCATGGATAGGAATACCACAAAAATTAAAAGAATGTGATAAGAAGATGCCAGTGGTCGATAAAATAATAAAATGAAAAGTAGCCCAAAGTGAGCTAGCAAGACTCTTAAAAAAATAATTAAATTAATCTAATCTCGGGCGCGTTACGAAGCATCCTAGCTAATGACCCAGTGGTCCTCGTAGCACATCCTATTTCGAATTGAAATCACTAAGTCATTCGTAAGAATTTTTAAAATTTAACAACAGTTTCTTAACTAAAACCGCAGTGTCGTGAAGTAGAAACTCCACTGAACAAAAGTATATAATATTATGCGTCTGCCGAAGCATGAAAAATGTGTTTAAGTGACAGCCGCCTTAACTAGGCCACACAAACTGCCTAACATCGCATCATTATCAACGAAGTTCAGATTTAAAAAAAATTACACACAGAAATATTATAATATGATCGTAACCCTTTTTGACACAAATGTAAAATACCCTATTCAATCGTAGCAATTTATATATACATAATTTACATACTTACACTTTAATTCTGGGAGTTAGTTGCGCCTAGTATTATTCATCTCTGTTACTTTCCTGTATTCATATACATTTATATGATTTCAATTTCAAGTCTGTTCCGTCCTAAACGATAAAAAATTAAGCTAATCGGACGTCATGTTATTACTTATGATGATTATGTTTCATTTCACTTTCTCACATATATTGGATTTTCTATCACTCAATATTTTAGTTATTAATATCTCAAGTTTATACAAGTATTAATATTACAGTCTTTCCAATTAAACTCTACTCTAAAACAATTGTTGCTAAATTTTTAACAAATTATTAACGATGTTGTTACAATACTTGGTTTCTTAAATGTTGGATTGAAAATTGTACATTAGCTTTCCACTAGCTAAAATCGTAACTCAATTTCACGTTCAAAATAATACACCGTAGTGCACTCAGCAATAGCTCCATAGCTAATTCAGTGCTGGAAAAACTGATATTGACTATCCACAGATGTCTAATATCTCCTAAATTGCAATTCAAATACGCAGACAAAATTCCATTATTACCATATTATCGCTCAACAGCTCTTAATAATTTCCAAACATTTCAAATACCTCACAAGTTTTTACACAATCATAGATACATATGTTGCTTCAAATTAGCCAAAAGTTAAAGTGTCGAGAATAATCTTTATCAGAACAGTGATAAAATGTTGTATTCACAAGTCTAAATAACTGTGTGAGAATTCGAAAAATCTGTCATCTCGATTATGACTTACATATATTTTAAATATTTATTTCTTTTCATTGCATATCATTACTAATTACACTTTCACAAACAAAGTATTTCTTTCAATATTTCTCTACCGACCACTGTGAAAAGAGCGATTCAGTTTTCGCCTAATTGAAAATAATTCAAATGGAGATCCTCCTCTAAGGAAACACGTCAAAATCTACTGCATGGAGAAGAGCCTACCTTGAGAAGGTTCAAGTTAACCATTAGATTTGAACGCTTAACCAAGTTAGAGTTTCTCATAAGAATCAACAAAAACTTAAAAACTGAACGAGCTCACGAAAGGTGTCGAAATAATAAAATAAAAAAATAAAAAAATCTTGATTACCAGAAATAAATTCGCACAATCGCAAATAATCATACTAGAAATCACTATGTTCCATCTCTATGCTCAATTCGACAAAAATTTAGACCTGCATGTCTATCAAATAAACTTGCATGAGCTTTCAAAAATATTCGATATCAAATTCAAAAAGTCCAGAGAATTTGTTCAAATCGAATTCACGTATACGTTGGAGATGCGACATCTGCTTGAGATAGAATTATTCTTATATAATTTTACCGTAGTATTCTTCCTAAAATTTTCTCATGTTGTCTTCCCAACAAACTATATTCTTCTATTTATTCCCAAATTATATCTTAATAAAGGCAACGTAATGTTCAAAATAACACTACAATATCTACAAAATTGAACCACAAAGTGAAATACATACTCGGACAGAAATGATTAAAGAATCACCCTAGCCCTCTGCTATATTTCTTAATTACTTTAATCAAAATTGGTGAAAAGGAGCACTCAAAAGCATGACAAATTCATACTGTCTACAATAAGAAAACTGCCAGCTACCTTGTTGAAGTTCTAGTTGAAAGGAGTGAGAATGCTAGAACACATACTCCTGTCAAGGATCGAACCCTCATCTGCTCAGCTGCACCAGTCACGAAACGACTGGACATTAAGAAGACCCGATTACCGGTCGCGAACGAGATGAAGCTAACAGATGTTCGTTTGACAAAGTTCATTGTTCTATCACTTGCTAAAGAGCACGATAACGTTGATGTAGTAAGCCAAAATAGTTTCATTATGTAGCAGTACGAATTGTCATTCCAACTTTCACAATCTATTCAATCTTCTCTTATAAAGCCTTGTGCTGTAGTTGCTCATATTGGTATCAAGTAATCATCCTGAGTATTCAATGCTGCTATGTGTCACATTCCTTGTCTGTAATTAGCCCATGTTCTGCATCTTCATAACGCAGCAATATCTCTCTCTTCTCATATCATTTATCACAATCATGGCTAATGCTGTTTGTACTGTACTGCAACGTAGCACAAGTTGTTATGCTATTGGCTTGAGAAGAAGTTATCATACGTGAATGCAAGTTCACTGTGCTCAAATTGAAGGTTAACACTGTCTGAAACTATAATAAGATCAGACGAAAATCCTATCACGTTTTGTACTGTAACACGTATACGTCAGTTCAACTCCACGTTACCGAACAAACACGATTTCACGGCAACGCAGGCAGTTGTGCTTAGACCAGAGAGCTGTGACCCTCCTGGCTGAAATTGTATTCTCTAATCAACTCTTCATCTGCTTCCGTAAATCATACTGTCTCCAGGTGATCCACAATTCACCTCGTTCTGTGAACGATAGTGACACTCGATATATACACATTGCCGAGTTCGATAATCACCTGTTATAGTACTGTATGCATTTATACTCATATAAAAGTTCTCAGTTATTTTCCTTTGTCCATAGGATGCATTTCCCATTGTTTCTTACTGCAATGTGTATATTACTTTACCACAGTGTGCAATATAACGACAGTTGTGCTGTCTCCATCTTGTATTCAATACAGGTATTACAGATGTCTGGCATGTGGTCATCACTTTGTATGGCGGACTGCTGGCTGCTCCTAACCTCGCCACAGTCTCACCGCGCACCTGCATTTCAAAGAATGTCGCAGTACTGCCATCAGCGTTATTACCAACTTAACCTATTTCCAACTGAATCTAAAATACGGTTTCAGTACTGCCCCCGGAAATTGAATTATTTTGGGGCAAAATGAGAGTATTTTCCGTCCCCATGATAAAATTTAACCAGCAAATATAATTTCTGGAAGTGTGTCACAGGAGGGTAGTGTTACAAGCTCGAGGCTGTGGGAGAGCCCGATCACGTGATATATTGCACAATAGACGCTTCTAGAAGGCTAAAATTAGCATAGCAACAGCGAGTTTGGAAATTAATATTATAAATATTGTTATAAATAATGCTATTGGATTTCAGCCCAGAGCCAATGAGAAGAGGTCTTATTGAAGACGGGATCAACTTCAACTACATAATATGACGAAATTATGCATTTAAGGCCCTTAGAAGAAAATTTTCTTATTTGGTAATGAAGAGAATAATAAAAGAAATTATGGCTGATACTTTAAAAACCGCAGATCGGTTAATCTACGCAGTAATAAGCATTAGTAATCTACGCGCTAAAATTATGGTGGGAGATTGATATGGCCGCCAAAAATTACGACTTGGAGGGGGAGATCCAAGGATCGAGGTTCTTATTCCAGCAGTCTTTGAAGAGTGAGGAAGTGTTTTTACTGGGTTAACGGAGATCCCAAGGCTTTGTCCGATTGCGACGACTGTCGACTTGTGGAGACGCGAGGATAGCTAGGTGGAACGTAGGAGATTACCGCACTTCCATTTTACGTGAAGTTGTGAGGAACATTGAATTAATTATATATCTTATATAATTGAGATCTGAATATAACTTAACGAATATATATATATATATAAAGAACAGGTCGCATACTATATTCTGCGAAAAGTCGTGCGTTCTAAAATTCACCGTTTCGACAATATAAGCCTGTTAAGACAGATTTCCAAATGTGTTGGAAATAAAGCTGAATATCATTTTAAATTGCAACGTGAAGTTGGCAAATGCAGATCAAGTGAACAGTAGCGAAGAACTTGTAACATTGGCGCAGTATATAAACAGTAACAGAATGACTATTATTATTCTTCAAGTGTTTTCATTCAACATAATTAACATTGTTGATATGATGAACTAAATAGTCATGCGCCAGAGACATATTCGATAACAGGAGTTAAGATACAACGATGGAACTTCTTTAGACAATGTATTCTTGAATACAGACGTAGTGTAGGTCTATCTTGTACATTTTCGTCAGTCTACGAACACTAATATAACATCAATTAACAATGGAAACATTTCATTCACCATTTATATGAATATTTCTATAAATTATTCCAATGATGAGGCTGATACATATTTACGACGGAGAATGAAGATTCTACAGAAGAGATTTGTCAAGATGCTAGGGGTAGCCCAGCAACACAGAAAAATTTGCCAGAAGGATGTCGTTCGAGCCCAGGCGAATGTTGGTGAATTCCAGAGAGGGACGTTCCCTATCTCTGAGGTTGCAGATCCGAGGTTCGAATGCAGATCCATCTCAGTATCTTGTACTGAGGAAGCATCTAAAGTATTGTGGGAATACTTACATAGATCTTCAAGTTTTTGTCCAAATAAGGTAGCAGTGTCTCTCATTTATAGCATAGAGCATGATTAGTGACATCCTGAGCCAACGATCTTACTCCATATTTCCATATTTTCACATTTCATGTATTTCAGTGTTTTCATGTATTTTACACTTCAATGTGGGTTAAGATTTTTATGCTACAAGACTATTTAGGAGATGATTGCCTTTTATCTATTTTTCAATTTTATTCTAGGGATCAGTTGTGGAACTGACATTAAAATTTTTGTTTGAGGAAACATATTGCCTCATAGAAGACTAGTCGTTTCGACTCTCGAATTTTAATAATTTTATTTTAACCAAGTATTCTGACATTGTGTCATAGCTTCAAATTAAATTCTTATATAATTTAATTTGAGCACTTTAATGTAACGACATCTAACTTCAAGAACAGAAGAAACATCGACTGATATTGTTATATCATTATTGTACATAAACTGTCGACGATCTAAGAAATACTAGTCGTTTGATAAGACTGAAGTCTTAATCCCTATAAACATTCTTTGTGTAGAGTGGAAAAACATTACGACGTTGACAAACCTTTTTATTATTTGAAAAGCTGAGAGCTTTGTTCATTTAATATGTTAGAGGAATTAACTTTTGATAGAAGATTATTCAAATCTTTGGCTAGGAATTCAAAGCTAGTTTATCCCGGTCAAGATTGAATTCTATTTGACACTATAAATAACATGTGTGTTATTTTACACTATTTGTGTAACATCACGTCATTTTGTCGACCTGATATTACCACGATAAGCAATTTAAAGCTTGATAAGTGAGGTGAGACAGGAGTATTATTTTTATTACATGTATTTGCGACAGACGAGTTAACAGTTAATTATCTTGTTGTGGAGTAAACTTTAGGAGGTTAATCACGACTGTCTAATATCGTTCATTACAATTGGAAGTTTCGTTTGAAGAACTTAAGCATGTATAATTGTAGTTCAGTAGTCATGTGGAATGATACTGAGGGTCATGCCATTATTTAAGAGAAGTTCCTACGGTAGATATGTTAATAATAATTAATCCTTTTGGTTATTGTTTAACATAGTGGATGATAATTGTTTATGCCATATATACTGTTATATGAGGATTTGTAGAGCTATGAAGAATGCACGTGCGAGGGAAGTTCCGCTTTTTAAAGGGAAGTCAAAATATTATTGTTCTTTGATAAGAAGGCATGGATCATGATAAGAGCCGTTGTATACAAGTAGTCCAGTTCATGTGAAGTAACGATTTAGCTGTGTTGACAGGAGGATTTTAGCGGAAATACAACTTGAGAACGATTGTCTACTCATGTCTATAATGCAATTATTATATTTTATTAAACCCGAAGTTATGTAATTACATACAGTTAACTTTAATTAGTCGACTGTATTATACCGACAATGTATTGAAACCTATATAAGACGATGTGTAAGCAGTATATCAAAACTATGGAACGTTAGAGAATGGTTATGTGAAAAACCAGTGTATATAATTAGTTGAGAATTGTATGGTAACCGAGAAGCCAGAATCTCGAAAGTAACGTGTTAGCAGCACTAAATAATGTATATTATTATGAACATATTACATGTAAATATTTGTTTTCGAAATGATATAATTAGTTAAATAATTTAGTAAGATTTATTAATCAATTGTTTTGGAATAGCGTGTGTTTTATGAGCAAATGTTGTTGTATGAATGATTGTTCACTGTTAAGAGTAATTATCGAACCGAATTGGTCATGAACAATTACGGGGTGCGAATGAAAGTGTGTATAAAAATGTTCAGTATGATTGTTTAAGAAACATAGAAGTAATGTGCATTTTTGTAAGATCTAAATGTTAATTTTGCGTGTTTTATAAACGCACTCTAAAGCAGTCTCAATGTGGGCTGGCTAGAATGATTCACCATTAGAGTTGGAGAGTGTGACATAATATAAGCAGGTGCAGACTCACCGCCTTCTATAAATTGTAGTTAGTTCCGAGTGCAGCATGGTGCTGGTGTTTCATTGATGAAACAAGGATAGTGCACGTGCGTTCTCCAAACGTATGCTAGTGAATGAAACCATGTGTCAGGAATGCCACGAATGTAAGAGCCTTCATTAAACGTTTTCTCTTTACGCTGTGTAGGCCTAAAACAAGCCAAGAATATTATGCTCATATATTTTTTGCATAGCATTGTAGTAAGATGTGGAGTAGTAATGAAGTGTGAATGATTGCGTGTTTTATTTTAATTTGATTGTTAAATAAGTTTATTGTTATTTTTTATAATAGGTTAGTTTACACCATTGTTAATACATTTTATTCAGTTCGTTATTTGTTGTTGTTGGCGTATGATTCATTTTAAATATAAGAACTAGGGTATTGTGGATGTATTGTAGGCGAAGCTGATTTCCCAGTCCCCGAGAAGGTAAGTAAAGGTAGGTGTGCCCCGTGTAGTTGGTTGTTGACCCACAATATTCTTGTACCTGCTGTCCGTAAATCCCTAAAGGCCATGTTGGGAGCGATTTCTATTGTAGTAATTTGCCGGTGCTGTTAGAAATAGGCAATCCAGCTGGGGCAATGTATATTCCAACAGGATCCTTTCCGGATTTTCGGGTACAGTAGGAATGGCGCCCTATGAACTTTGGGGCTACGAAATTAGCTTCGTAGTTCCTCTAAAGAAAGTTGGTTTGAACATTTCTAGTGAAAGAAATAATTACTATACTTATGGGATGTCTTATCCATTTCGGATTGATATGAGTGTAATTATATAGGCTTAATTTAAATTGATATTAGGAAGGTTACACTCAGATAAAGATCAGATCTAAGAAACCTGAGAGAGGTGTAGTAGGTAGACAGTTTCGAAAAACGACCTACGATCTGAATATTTATTTTATTTCACCGGTACATGACGATTGTTAAGGTCATGTTAAAAATAAAGCTAACTTGTTTTGATGATTGTAATGGAAGAATTTTCTTTGTGGTGGTATATTTAAAGTGAGTCACAGGCGAACGAACATTATGAGTAGGTTTATTTAACATTGGGCGTACTATAAGTTAATGCTAAGGTAATTTTAAGTTACTTTTAGACATTAAGGTGCTCAAAAATATATATGGAGTAGGACGTTGCACAGATGTTGTTATTTTGCTCTGTTGTCGTTTATGTCTCTACAGCATTATATAAAGGGTTATTGCAATGGCAAGCGAGGATGTGAAGAGAATGTTGGAGGAGATGCATGTGAAGCTGCAAGAAAGTATGCAGCAGAATTTAAAGGATGTCCAAAGTGAAATCAAGGCAAATTTGAATGTTGTTGAAGGTAAATTTCAGGAAGCGAAGCAGGACCTAGAACAACTGAAGCGTGAATGAAAGGAGGACCTTGACACAGTGATTGTTAAAGTTGTTGATTCTATTACAGATAAAGTCGCAGAAAGTGTCAAAGAGAGTTTCAAAACTGAAATTCAAGATGTTCAGACTTCTTTAGAGGGTTTACATACTAGTGCCTCTAAAATGGTTGCAAATGTCACGCGTTTACAGGCCAGCTCAAAGCAGATTCAGGATGATGTAAGTGGTGTACGAACAGAGGTCGGTACAGTCCAATCCAAAGTAGACTCAGTACAAGCGGATGTGTCTAATGTACAGTCCGATATTGGTAATGTGAGGTTAGAGGTATCCCATGTCCAATCTAAAGTAGATACAGTCCAAGCCGATGTCACTAATGTTCAGGTTGACATAAACAATATGCAGTCAGATGTCACTGATGTACAGTCTGACATAGGTAAGATACAAACAGAAGTCAATACGGTATTTGTAGATGTAACAAAATTCCAGGTGGATATTAATAAAATTAGACAAGAGGTAGAGGCTTCTAAAGAATTGTGTACACAGAATATAACTGCTTTAACGACACGTTTTGTTAACGATGCATTAAAAACTACAGCTTCTCTGGCCGAATTAAAAGGTAACCTAGAAACTTAACGAACGCAGGTTATTGACCATAATAAAATTCTTAATGTTAAAAGCTAATGTAGTTGTCTGGAAAGACGAGTGGAACAAATCCAGTGGGGAACATGTTAAGCAAATCCAAGATAACATAGAAAAGAAATTAGCCAGTACTCAAGTAGAAATTAATCGAGAGGTTATTGAAGTAAGAAAGGATTTAACTAAAAGGATTGATACGCTCACTGAAAAGCAAGTAGAAGATAGAACTCAATCTAGTCAGGATGTGCAAGCTTTGAAAGAATCGTTAGAGAGTAAGACTAAAACGACAGAGGAAAGATCAAACAAGGCTGTCACTAACGTTAATGCCATGAGTGAGGAGAAAACTAATGAACTAGAAGAATACGTATCCACGAAATTACAAAATCTTAATCTAGGAGATGTTGCCAAGCTTGAGACGTATAAGGAAGATTTAAAGACCGAAGTAGGCCAACAGCTCAAGAAGATTATAGCTGAGATAGAAGAAAAGGAAAGGGAGAAGATAGATTTCAAAGATTCGAGGAATCAGACTAGAAGAAGTAGCCTAGAAGTGGAAGAAAGGGAAATCGGTCTGGAAGAAAGATTATTCAGGTTTACGGAAGGTTTAGAGGAGAGGAGTAAAGAGCCCGAAAGTTACAATAGAGATTTCCGACCAAACCTTCAGGATTCATATCCGAGAAACGTGACGGTCATAAGGAACTTTGAAGACAAACCGCGTAAGTTCCGAAACCTAGATAGTATCACACCGATAGAGTACATCAGAAATCTCAAAGGTTACTTTATCGAAGCGCATATTCCAAGAGAGAGAGAAATGGAGATCGTAGAACGCTATCTGTCAGATGGGCCCCTTGAATGGCTTGTGCCTTTATATATACCTTCATGAACTTCGATGAATTTGCAGAGACACTAATAAAGCCTTTCTGGTCTATTGAAGCTCAAAATTCCCTACGCGCAGAGGTATATTCACGAAAGTATTCAGGAACTCTTCCCACACGCTACGCAGACTTCTTCACGAGTCAGTTAGCCAGACTCAGATTTCTTCAACCCCCGTTATCTACAGCTCAGTTGATAGACGCGATAGCCAGGATGCTTCCTGTTGAAGTCAGACGTCTAATTACCTCGTCAGGAATCAACGATCTAACGAGCATGGACGAATTGCTCAGAAAACTCGATTACACGAGCCCGATGCCAAACGTTGTTGAGAAGAACCAAAGGCAAGAATACAAAGACATCAATACAGTATATCTTGACCAAACACAACAGACAGACAATCCGAAAGAACCAGAAAAGAGAAATATTGGTCCTGAAAGGAATAATTTTTTCCGTGATCGTAGACCAGAACCCAGATACAGGATATTCCGTGGAGGTCGTCCATATCAGCAACAGCAAGGACCTAGTAACGATAATAGCAATTTCAACCATAGAAGTGGTTATTATCACAATAATATTAACTACAGATACAATAATAATGGTTATTATAACAAGAATAACAATAGGAATAACCAAAACTACAATCGTAACAGAAACTCCCAAGATGAAATTATGACGAAGGAGAAGTATGATGAACGTCATAAGGAAGGAAAAGAGTATCTCACGGAGTTGAGAAACAATGAGAATGGTAATGGAAGGTGACACGCGCGGTGACCACCACCCGACGCACACTGTCGATGGCAAGACTGAGGAACCGAAAAGGTTCCCCGCATGCGCGGAATGGGGACCGGCCATGGATCTAAACCTATGTTGTGTACCATTCGCATATAGAACTAGATGGATAACCAATTAGGAATGACCACATTCTTCGAGTAAAGGTTGAATAAAATAAAATTTAATTATCAAAAAACAAGACATAGCAAAAGGGGAAACGAGTGGTGCATGAAATGGTAAGATGAGGGATGATGGGCCTGAAATAAAATATGTACGCATCATATCAAAACAAAGTAAATACAAGTATAAAAATAAATCAGGTAATAAAGATAAGAAAACCGAGAGATGCCTAACGAGTTGTAGATTGGAGGTCGTTTAAAGATAAACTCAAATTAATAAACGGAGGAGATTTTAAACAAGTTAACAATAATGTAAATAGTACTTTCTTCCCAACACAGGCTGACTACATAACGTAGTCAGGAGAAATCTTCTAGGAAGCTTATGAAGTCAAGTTACCCAAGAATAGGAAAATCCCGCCCTTAAAAACAAAGTATGTCACTCCACAAACATAACCAAAGAACAATACGTAACCCAACACACGCAAATGACGAACAAACCAACGAGGCATAACTAATTACAAGTCTACATATATGACATACAAATCCCTTAAAACGAAAGCTTACTACAGACACACCCAAAGAAACATAAATTACAAAATGACTTCACATACTCCCTGAATAAATCTCCTTTTCGGAAAAAAGCACAAGACTCGGTTATCTTACGGAAGACACACTGGGAGTCGATTGCAGTCCCGGACACATACAATGAACACACATTCCACCGTCTCAAAAGGCTAACCCATACATCTCATTTAATAAGCATAATGAGTTCACGTGTTGTTTCTCGACTGAAGCCGCGCAAAACAAGAACAGGAATGACATGACCCTTGGTTTTCAGTCAAGCCCCAATTAAACGATTAACATTAATCCACCCTTAACATCACGTCTACAACCGTAATTATAAAATGAACAGTGTTTCGGACACAAACATAGGCGATGCAAGCCCGGTCCTCAAGGAAAGGAAAAACCAAAAAGACATTCTTGAGGTGCACAAATGACTGGCATCTAAATAAAACAACCCTTAAAGAAGCAAACAAATAGATGTGTGTCCCAACAATACAGATATATATACACAAGGTCATCCAATGCGATGGACACACACCCTTCCCCGTCAAGACACGTTAACTAAAACTAAAATAACGAATCCCCAATAGCACTCCAGAGCACCCACATACTCCCAAGGAATTGGAAATTAGTTAGAAACACTTCTCATGATTAGAATTACGTTTCGTGACAAACACACGCAAAGGACACGCACAGAATAAGGAAAACCCAAAAGAACAGAAACAACAACAAACCCTTAAGACATAAACCCAAAATAACAGCACGGTTCCTCATCACGCATTTATATATAAGAGGGAGGAACAAGTACCAACAGAATAACCAAACATAATATAAACGACCTCCCATCTAGAAAGGGGACAAGTTATCACTTGAAAGTAGGCGGACAATTTTATATTAACCTAACTTCACGTTACACATATTCATGCACGTTGACACTTCAAAATAAATAGGCCTAAGAACTTAGCTTTTCCAGAGACGGTCCGAAGATCTAGTCGACAGCTTCAACATACATATGTATATATATTCATGCTACAACCAGGTCTCCATATGAACAAGCATGACGAATAGAATGAGAGCAAGGACGTTGTACACATATATATAATTTCCGAACTTCATTTCAAAACATTTTTGCGTCTTACAGATTTTAAACTAGACATCATGGTTCTCGATTTTCCTTTTCTCGTCATAACAATTTAGGTCTGATAACAATCGCCGAAGTCGTGTTCCTTCGTTATAGACGGATTCTTAATCGCGGGCGTTTTCCATTTCAAGACGAGCCGAAATTACGATCTTTTAGATGTTTTTAGAAATGACCGCTAGATGGACACGGCGTCAAAATATCGAAAATAGAAACGGTACATCTCTCCCACGCCCCAATCTTGGACGCAGTTTACAAGTCCGACGTACAATGTAGAAAAGCAATCACTACATGTATTCATGTTGACATTTATCAGCTGGTAAAGTGACTGTCATTTGCCTGCATGACGTGATAGTCGGGCCCTGACGTAACACGGAGCAGAGAGGATTCTGGGTTGTATCAATGGCCAGACGTCAGATAAGTCACAGCTGATCTGTAATAGCTCGCCAAAAAGATACTAAGGAATGGCAGTACGGGGTCCATAGACGAAGATTTCAAGGAAGGCAGAATAACGTTATAAATAGCAGTCATGTGTATCGTCGAAGTAGAGAAAGTTCGTGTCAAACCGTTCTTACGCAGTTTAGTAGTTAAGTCTCCCACTACCCTTGCCAGTAGCCCACACTTTTCAATTGTGAAAACGAATTGCAATACAATACACGTTATGTAGCCAACAGAAAGGCACGACCTAGCTTAGGACATCTCTAAGTTCCAAGGAATTTACAAAATAATTTAAGAAAAAGGTCATAACAACCAATACATGAAATATGCAGTCATCACATAATAAATCTCCCAATATTCAAAATGTGAAATTGACACATGCACGCTATCTGCTGCCAACTGACACGCGCGGTGACCACCACCCGACGCACACAGTCGATGGCAAGACTGAGGAATCGAAAAGGTTCCCTGCATGCGCGGAATGGGGACCGGCCATGGATCTTAAACGTATGTTGTGTACCATTCGCATATAGAACTAGATGGATAACCAATTAGGAATGACCACATTCTTCGAGTAAAGGTTGAATAAAATAAAATTTAATTATCAAAAAACAAGACATAGCAAAAGGGGAAACGAGTGGTGCATGAAATGGTAAGATGAGGGATGATGGGCCTGAAATAAAATATGTACGCATCATATCAAAACAAAGTAAATACAAGTATAAAAATAAATCAGGTAATAAAGATAAGAAAACCGAGAGATGCCTAACGAGTTGTAGATTGGAGGTCGTTTAAAGATAAACTCAAATTAATAAACGGAGGAGATTTTAAACAAGTTAACAATAATGTAAATAGTACTTTCTTCCCAACACAGGCTGACTATATAACGTAGTCAGGAGAAATCTTCTAGGAAGCTTATGAAGTCAAGTTACCCAAGAATAGGAAAATCCCGCCCTTAAAAACAAAGTATGTCACTCCACAAACATAACCAAAGAACAATACGTAACCCAACACACGCAAATGACGAACAAACCAACGAGGCATAACTAATTACAAGTCTACATATATGACATACAAATCCCTTAAAACGAAAGCTTACTACAGACACACCCAAAGAAACATAAATTACAAAATGACTTCACATACTCCCTGAATAAATCTCCTTTTCGGAAAAAAGCACGAGACTCGGTTATCTTAGGGAAGACAAAATGAGAGTCGATTGCTGTTCCGAACACATACAATGAACACTCATTCCACCGTCTCAAAAGGCTAACCCATACATCTCATTTAATAAGCATAATGAGTTCACGTGTTGTTTCTCGACTGAAGCCGCGCAAAACAAGAACAGGAATGACATGACCCTTGGTTTTCAGTCAAGCCCCACTTAAACGATTAACATTAATCCACCCTTAACATCACGTCTACAACCGTAATTATAAAATGAACAGTGTTTCGGACACAAACATAGGCGATGCAAGCCCGGTCCTCAAGGAAAGGAAAAACCAAAAAGGCATTCTTGAGGTGCACAAATGACTGGCATCTAAATAAAACAACCCTTAAAGAAGCAAACAAATAGATGTGTGTCCCAACAATACAGATATATATACACAAGGTCATCCAATGCGATGGACACACACCCTTCCCCGTCAAGACACGTTAACTAAAACTAAAATAACGAATCCCCAATAGCACCCCAGAGCCTCCACATACTCCCAAGGAATTGGAAATTAGTTAGAAACACTTCTCATGATTAGAATTACGTTTCGTGACAAACACACGCAAAGGACACGCACAGAATAAGGAAAACCCAAAAGAACAGAAACAACAACAAACCCTTAAGACATAAACCCAAAATAACAGCACGGTTCCTCATCACGCATTTATATATAAGAGGGAGGAACAAGTACCAACAGAATAACCAAACATAATATAAACTACCTCCCATCTAGAAAGGGGACAAGTTATCACTTGAAAGTAGGCGGACAATTTTATATTAATCTTACTTCACGTTACACATATTCATGCATGTTGACACTTCAAAATACATAGGCCTAAGAACTTAGCTTTTCCAGAGACGGTCCGAAGCTCTGGTCGACAGCTTCAACATACATATGTATTGAACCCTTTATCCACAGGCTGTATAAAGGATTCTAATAATTATTCATCATCTTTTGATACATTTCTACAGAAAACAGATATGAGAGCCAGACGGTGCAGGGAAATATTGAGAAATCAGTGGCCAAGTGGACACAATGGTTTAAGCTCCTGTGGTAATTTAGGAAGAAGCATATATATTCTTGAGACATAGGAGAGGTGCAACTTTTAGCGCGGAAGACGGCTTGGGGACGCACATTTTGGCCTGTTGCTAGGAAGGTTGGCGCCAAGAAGGAAATCGAATGCTACGAAGCAATTGGTCTATCATCATGTTAACCACTCCCTACTGCTGAAAAATTCATGAAAAAGCGCACAAAGACATACAAGAGTCTGGGCCAATAATATCAAGACGCCTTGTTTTAGCGGCAACTCGGCTTGATAACGCACACTGGTAAATTAACGCGGGAGTTATCTACAGATTAATTCCACGATCGATTCGAGCCGGCTACAGCAAAATCGTAACCTCCACACTGCTACGAACTCAATGATACCGATCGCATGCTAGTCTGGTAATTATTATGGAATATTTTTTTAATAAATCCCCTTCCACACATACCCTAGTCAGTTTCATTTATAAGGATGCAAGATGCTTCGAGGATCACCACTTATTTCGTGCGTCTGAGGACGTAACGTTTATCCACTTATTTTGTACGTCTGAGGACGTAAGGTTCATACTCTGCATATTTTCATGTTATTGAACATGGAACATTTTCTTCAAGTTATAAGTGAAACTTCAGTGATTTATATGTAGTCCCAGCACTATCAGTAGGGTCCAGTTCATCGAAATAATTCACCAAATAGACTGTCAAGGAATATAGTACTTGATAGGTGAATATAGTAGGAATTATATCGTGTGTGTATCTGACAAAACTTTATTTAATTCAGGGGGCGTGGTGGCTCAGCGGTCTAGCTGTATGCCTCTCACCAAGGCGGTCCGGGTTCGATTCCCGGTCAATGCATGTGAGATTTTCGAAGTGAAATGCCATGTCCTGTGGTTCGGATTCCACGTAAAAAGAGGTCCCGTGGCTCATGATCTCAAGATTAACGGTCACGTTAAACTACATGCTTCCTTTTCCTTTTTATTTAATTCAGCACGAGATGACGTCTAAGAACGAGAACGGAACTGGGAACCAGCAGGACATTTGCCAGAAGATGTCGATGACCAGATAAACATCTTAAAGGAGATGGCTGCAGATGTTTTTCCTGGCGCTGTTTTAAAGGATTGAGTACAAATGAATTTATTTATTTATTTATTTATTAAATCAGCTATGGTATTATGGGACATATTTTGTAGATATTTGTTTGCTTGTTTGGTAATGTAGATTATTAGTTTTTGTTTTACTGACACATTAAATATGGGACTAGCCGAGCATTGTGTAATTTGTAAATATTGTGATTGTATTTTGTTCAACTTTTCGGGGCGACGCGCGGAGCCCGTGCTTGCGTTCACTTGCGTAAATCGCGGTCAAACATTATTACTCGGAGGTATGCCTTACAACGAAAATGGAACTGAATTAATTTTGAGATTAAAAATAGAATTTTGGAGGGTAAGATTATTTGTGAGTAGAATTTTATGACAGATCAGGATTATTTTGATATTTGCTTTCCAGCAGATTTGAACGGGATGGCACTTTGCACCCGAGTTTTTGTTGTGTATATTTGTTAATGTGTCAATGGACGCAATATTGTTGATCTGTTTTGAGCCGACCCAGTGTGTGCGTAGGAGAGTCAGTCCAAGCTTTTGGTGCGTTGAGTGATTTTTATAATGTGCTAGCGAGAATATATCATGGTGATTATTCTGTCTTGCTCCACATTAGCCCAGTTCATGACCTCGCGAGGGTGAACTTGTGGTATATATTTGTGTTTCCCACCATCCAGTGGATGGGTGAGATATGTTGACGTTTCCAGAGTGAAACTGCACCGAGCTTGCCGGGCTGAGAGAGGTATTTGTGGCAGTGGTGACTCATACAAGAAGGGCGCGCTCAAATCAGATAACGTGACTTGTCATTAGTAACAGGCTTGCTTCCTGTACTGCAATTTAAGATGTTGTTTAAAATTCACAAAACCTGATCGGTTATAATGTGTATTGATTGATTAATTGGATGCTGTCCATAGTTGTACGGTAGCTTCCGAAATTCGTGTTTGCCTGGCGTTTTATATAAATGTGAACATAGTTTTTCAGCCATTAGGCTTGTATTTTGTTGTTGTTGGTTCAATTTTTGGTGTGTTTATTTTTACGCGTTCTTGACCAGTGTCAAGTTAGGGTGCGCGAAGCTATGTTCCCAAGTTATGATGAGAGCGTTTTTTGGCCTATTTCTGGCATGCTCTTTTTGTGTTCATTTTGTGCTCCGGCACCAGTTAGGATCTCAGGGAGATTCTTCATTCTGTTTATATTATTAAATCTTGCATGTGTCAGTAGTAATTAGTGTATTAGTTAAGGGTGGGTCCCATAGCCGTAGTGTGATTTAAAAGATGCAACTCCGTAGGCAACATGACTGTTTCAGTTGTAGACGGACTCGCATCAGTACTCAATTTCTTATTAACGAACAGTACACCACACATTATATAACTTCTTGACCAGAAAAAAATGGACTTGTATCCATATGTTGTGACGAGTGAGTTCTTACCGCTCAATTGCTTATGTTATGATTTTATCATTTATGTGAAGCTGCATTCACATTGTCTTGTTGTGACGAGCGAGTTCCTACCGCTCAGTGTTACTATTATTTTAAGGGGGTGAAAGTCAGGGAGGATTTCTTTTTATTTATTATTATTATTATGCACATACCTTCTCAGTCATTAAATTTCTTTTATGTTACTTGTTATTCATTTTATTTCTAGTATAGCCTCTGTCATGAACCTTTCTATTCATTAGAGCAAGTTGTTTTTAGCGAACTTTGCTGTGTATCGCAGTCTGGACTGAACACGACCCCGTAGATGAATTTTGAGAAAACCATGCTTTATTGAATGGTGCAGTATATATATTCATGCTACAACCAGGTCTCCATTTGAACAAGCATGACGAATAGAATGAGAGCGAGGACGTTGTATACATATTTATATATAATTTCCGAACTTCATTTCAAAACCTTTTTTCGTCTTACAGATTTTAAACTAGACATCATGGTTCTCGATTTTCATCTTCTCGTCATAACAATTTAGGTCTGATAACAATCGCCGAAGTCGTGTTCCTTCGTTATAGACGGATTCTTAATCGCGGGCGTTTTCAATTTCAAGACGAGCCGAAATTACGATCTTTTAGATGTTTTTAGAAATGACCGCTAGATGGACACGGCGTCAAAATATCGAAAATAGAAACGGTACTGAAGGGAAAATAAAAGCTTGATTATAGATCCCGACCCATCTACTAGTCAGAAGGGGAACCATGAGAATGAGTCTCAAGGACAAAAAACCCAATTTTGAAACGGAATTAGAGGAGACAGGATATACTCCTACACAAAACCAGATTATGATAAACGAAATCTATGAGGTGACAGACGAAGACCTACTCTTCGAGAAGGAGATTGTTAGAGAAGAAAGACCATTCGAGTTACCGATTATATGTGTTAATGTCGATGGACAAATATACAATATACGGATATTGGTGCCATTATGTCCATCATATCGGATGATTGTTATCAGAGATTATCTAAGGCAAAAAGATGACTGTTTTACCCGCATTTGCTGTTAAAGTGCGTGGTATTTTTCGAGACAAAGCGGTAAAATCCAAAATCCAAGTTTTGTTAAACTTTGAGATAAATGGAAGCACATATGAACACATTTTCATTGTGGTGAGCAAAATCAATTTTGATATCGTGCTAGGCATTGACTTCATTACTAAAGTTGGAGCAGTAATTGATATGAAAATCCGAGTCATAAAATTTAGTGAAGGGTTAATAAACACAGTAGTGTTAGAAGAACAGGATTCGAATGACAGTCTAGATAAAGATCCTAGGGAAGAAATTATTAACAACATTATTGAAGAGGTAGAAAATGTAAGGGAAATGCCTACTCTCCAAGCATATGGGTTTGACGAAATTCAGGATGAATTTGAGGAATTAATCATGGAGATTAAATACATTTTTGATGATAAGCCTGGATTGATAAAGGACTACAAGTATAAGATTAGGCTTACAGATGAAACTCCTTATCAGAAGAGGATTTACCCGATACCAGAAAAGTACTATGAAGAAGTACGAGGGATAATCAAGAAAATGGAAGCTGATGGAATTATAAAGAAGCAGGCGTCGTCTTACATCAACCCTATAACAGTAGTCAAGAAAAATAATGGTCAATTACGCCTATGTCTCGACGCCAGGACCATTAACTTAAAGATTTTGCCCGAGGCAGACCGACCACCAAAAATACGAGATTTGCTCAGAAAGTTCAAAGGAAAAGCCTGTTTTAGCGTCCTAGATTTAACTTCTTCGTTTTATCAGATTGAGCTTGAAGAAGAAAGCAAACAGGTCACAGGGTTTCTGTTTGACCAGACGTCCTGGGTTTGTCAGAGAATTCCCCTTGGCATGGTCAACAGTGGTCCAGCCCTGATTAGAGCCCTTGATAACAAACTCACCGATGAAGTTAAAAAGAACGTGCTTTATTACATAGATGATTTAATCATATCTTCACCAAATGTCCAGGAACATCTTATACACTTGCGTAAGCTTTTTGAAAACCTGAGAGACGCAAATATAAAGGTAAACTTCGATAAGTGCCGTTTCATGAAAGAAGAAATTAATTTTCTCGGACACACCATTGACCAGCATGGGTATCATCCGAACTTGCAAAAAGTGGAAGCTATTATGAGGTTCCCAAAGCCCACTAAGGTCAAACAAGTGCGAGAATTTGTAGGTGCGTGCCAATTCATTAGCAGTCATTGTCCAAAGTATTCAGAGATTATGGCACCTCTCTATAACTTGCTAAAGAAAAATAACCGTTGGAGGTGGAGTAGTACCGCTGACGACGCGTTTGAGAAAGCTAAGGAGATGTTTAAAAACAACGTGAAATGAGAATATCCGGATTTCGAACGAATATTCTACATAGAATCCGATGCTTCACGTGTAGGCATTAGTGCAGTCTTATACCAAAAGGACGAAGAAGCAAATAAGCACTACATTGCGTTCACCGGAAGAAAGCTTAAGAAACACGAAGAGAACTACTTCACGACAGAACTTGAGGCGTTAGCTTTCGTGACAGCTCTTCAAGGGTGGAAGAAGATATTAATCGGACACCAGATTATAATTATCACCGACCATAAGGCACTCCAATTTATGCTTCAAACCGATATGTCGAGTGATAGATTAACTCGATGGGCACTATTCACTCAACAGTTTAATGCTACAATAGTCCATCAGCCAGGTAAAGACAACTTGTTGGCTGACGCATTATCACGTAACCCAGTTAGAAATTTGCAGATTAACCATGTACAATTGGAGGAAGAAGATCAAGAAACCGTTAGGAGATTAGCCCGAATCGGTGTGTCACAGAAGAGACACGCTCCAATTAGAAAAATTTACAGGTTCCTTAAGGGATACATGGACACAGCAGACCTAGATTATGCTGCTACTCAAAGGCGATCACGACACTTTGTATTGAGCGGAGATCTCGTGTGTAAATACGCAGACTCCGAACACACTAAGATTCGCATAGTCGTGCCCCCTAAACTTGTCACAAAGTTAGTGTGGTTGGCACACCACTCTATCGGACATGGAGGTTTAGATAAAACCCTCAGTACTCTTAAAGAGAGGTTTATCTGGACCAACATGAGATCCACTATAGCGAAGATTATAAGATCATGTGATAAATGCCAGAGAGGAAAATTCGCATCAGAATTGTTGAAAGGAAGACCCAGAGCTATGATACCTTCTAAACCACGTGAGCTGATGGCTACGGACACTTTTGGTCCTTGTCCGAAGGGATATCAGGGTAATCAGTTCCTGTTAGTGACTGTTGATGTTTTCACTAAATTCGTTACCATGAATCCTATGCAAAAAGCTAATACCAGAAATGTTGTGAGCAGATTAGAGAATGCTGTGTTTTCGAAGGCTGGGAAACCAGAATATCTCTTATCGGACCATGGAGCGCAGTTCACTTCAGCCGAATTCGCAGCAGACATGGAAAGGTTGGGGATTAAGCACATCTTTTAAAGCGTGCGATATCCAGAGTCAAATTCAAGCGAACGCTATATGACAGAATTTAGCAAATTCTGCAGAATTTTCTGCCCAGATGATCACCCCAGTTGGGTAAAATACGTGCCAATGATTGAGGATTGTTTGAACTCCACAGTTCAAGAAAGCACGGCAGAAGTTCCTATGATTCTTCACTTAGGAAGGAATCCAGAAAGGCCATGGGACAATGTGTTTGATTTCATTCCCAGAGATCCTGATCTAGGAAGACAAGCGAGGATCGATATGGCGAAAGAAAAACTTCAGATAGCAGCGGAGAAGCGCTTGAAACGAGTTGCAGAAAAACGTTTCGGTACGCGCCGTTAAAAGCGGACGTGGGCAAAAAGATATACCCCAAGATCGGAGTTATCTTTATTGGCCCGTTCTGCATAACTAATGCTTATGAGAATAACTGTTATGAGTTGTTCGATGATGAAAATAACATTATTCTAGGGGAATTCAACGCTAAGAAATTAAAAAAGTATCATAAGAAAGTAGGCTAAAATAATTCAATATTCGAGTTCAAGTGACATATCAAAAGTCTTGAATTAGAATGATTAGAAACAATTTGCAACTGTTTTTAACTTGAGATGACGGAGGAATGCTCCCGGAAATTGAATTATTTTGGGACAAAATGAGAGTATTTTCTGTCCCCATGATAAAATTTAACCAGCAAATATAATTTCTGGAAGTGTGACACAGGAAGGTAGTGTTACAAGCTCGAGGCTGTGGGAGAGCCCGATCACGTGATATATTGCACAATAGACGTTTCTAGAAGGCTAAAATTAGCATAGCAACAGCGAGTTTGGAAATTAATATTATAAATATTGTTATAAATAATGCTATTGGATGTCAGCCCAGAGCCAATGAGAAGAGGTCTTATTGAAGACGGGATCAACTTCAACTACATAATATGACGAAATTATGCATTTAAGGCCCTTAGAAGAAGATTTTCTTATTTGGTAATGAAGAGAATAATAAAAGAAATTATGGCTGATACTTTAAAAACCGCAGATCGGTTAATCTACGCAGTAATAAGCATTAGTAATCTACGCGCTAAAATTATGGTGGGAGATTGATATGGCCGCCAAAAATTACGACTTGGAGGGGGAGATCCAAGGATCGAGGTTCTTATTCCAGCAGTCTTTGAAGAGTGAGGAAGTGTTTTACTGGGTTAAAGGAGATCCCAAGGCTTTGTCCGAGTGCGGCGACTGTCGACTTGTGGAGACGCGAGGATAGCTAGGTGGAACGTAGGAGATTACCGCACTTCCATTTTACGTGAAGTTGTGAGGAACATTGAATTAATTATATATCTTATATAATTGAGATCTGAATATAACTAAACGAATATATATAAAGAACAGGTCGCATACTATATTCTGCGAAAAGTCGAGCGTTATAAATTTCACCGTTTCGACAATATAAGCCTGTTAAGACAGATTTCCAAATGTGTTGGAAATAAAGCTGAATATCATTTTAAATTGAAAGGTGAAGTTGGCGAACGCAGATCAAGTGAACAGTAGCGAAGAACTTGTAACATTGGCGCAGTATAAAACAGTAACAGAATGACTATTATTATTCTTCAAGTGTTTTCATTCAACATAATTAACCTTGTTAATATGATGAACTAAATAGTCATGCGCCAGAGACATATTCGATAACAGGAGTTAAGATACAACGATGGAACTTCGTTAGACAACGTATTGTACATTTTCGTCAGTCTACGAACACTAATGTAACATTAATTAGCAATGGAAATATTTCATTCACCATTTATATGAATATTTCTATAAATTATTCCAATGATGAGGCTGATACATATTTACGACGGAGAATGAAGATTCTACAGAAGAGATTTGTCAAGATGCTAGGGGTAGCCCAGCAACACAGAAGAATTTGCCAGAAGGATGTCGTTCGAGTCCAGGCGAATGTTGGTGAATTCCAGAGAGGGACGTTTCCTATCTCTGAGGTCGCAGATCCGAGGCTCGAATGCAGATCCATCTCAGTATCTTGTACTGAGGAAACATCTAAAGTATTGTGGGAATACTTACATAGATCTTCAAGTTTTTGTCCAAATAAGGTAGCAGTGTCTCTCATTTATAGTATAGAGCTTGATTAGTGACATCCTGAGCCAACGATCTTACTCCATATTTCCATATTTTCACATTTCATGTATTTCAGTGTTTTCATGTATTTTACACATCAGATGTGTGTTAAGATTTTTATGCTTCAAGATTATTTAGGAGATGATTGCCTTTTATCTATTTTTCAATTTTATTCTACGGATCAGTTGTGGAACTGAGATTAAATATTTTGTTTGAGGAAACATATTACCTCATAGCAGACTAGTCGTTTCGACTCTCGAATTTTAATTATTTTATTTTATCCAAGTATTCTGACATTGTGTCATACCTTCAAATTAAATTCTTATTAAATTTAATTTCAGCACTTTAATGTAACGACATCTAACTTCACGAACATAAGAAACATCGAATGATATTGCTATATCATAATTGTACATAAACTGTCGACGATCTAAGAAATACTAGTCGTTTGATAAGACCGATGTCCTAATCCCTATAAACATTCTTTGTGTAGAGTGGAAAAACATTACGACGTTGACAAACCTTTTATTATTTGAAAAGCTGAGAGCTTTGTTCATTTAATATGTTAGAGAAATTAACTTTTGATAGAAGATTTTTCAAATCTTTGGCTAGGAATTCAAAGCTAGTTTATCCCGGTCAAGATTGAATTCTATTTGACACTATAAATAACATGTGTGTTATTTTACACTATTTGTGTAACATCACGTCATTTTGTCGATCTGATATTACAACGATAAACAATTTACAGCTTGATAAGTGAGGTGAGACAGGAGTATTATTTTTATTACATGTATTTGCGACATACGAGTTAACAGTTAATTATCTTGTTGTGGAGTAAACTTTAGGAGGTTAATCACGACTGTCTAATATCGTTCATTACAATTGGAAGTTTCGTTTGAAGAACTTTAGCATGTATAATTGTAGTTCAATAGTCATGTGGAATGATACTGAGGGTCATGCCATTATTTGAGAGAAGTTCCTACAGAAGATATGTTAAAAACTATTAATCCTTTTTGGTTATTGTTTAACATAATGGATGATAATTGTTTATGCCATATATACTGTTATATGAAGATTGTTAGAGCTATAAAGAATGTTCATGCGAGGGAAGTTCCGCATTTTAAGGGGAAGTCAAAGTATTATTGTTCCTTGATAAGAAGGCATGGATCATGATAAGAGCCGTTGTATACAAGTAGTCCAGTTCATGTAAAGTAACGATTTAGCTGTGTTGACAGGAGGGTTTTAGCGGAAATACAACTTGAGAACGATTGTCTTCACATGTCTATAATACAATTATTATATTTTATTAAACCCGAAGTTATGTAATTACATACAGTTAACTTTAATTAGTCGACAATGTATTGAAACCTATATAAGACGATGTGTAAGCAGTATATCAAAACTACGGAACGTTAGAGTGGTTATGTGAAAAACCAGTGTATATAATTAGTTGAGAATTGTATGGTAACCGAGAAGCCAGAATCTCGAAAGTAGCGTGTTAGCAACACTAAATAATGTATATTATTATGAACATATTACATGTAAATATTTTTTTTTGGAAATGATTTAATTAGTTAAATAATTTAGTAGGATTTATTATTCAATTGTTTTGGAATAGCGTGTGTTTTATGAGCAAATGTTGTTGTATGAATGATTGTTCACTGTTAAGAGTAATGGTCGAACCGAATTGGTCATGAACAATTACGGGGTGCGAATGAAAGTGTGTATAAAAATGTTCAGTATGATTGTTTAAGAAACATAGAAGTTATGTGCATTTTTGTAAGATCTAAATGTTAATTTTACGTGTTTTATAAACGCACTCAAAAGCAGTCTCAGTGTGGGCTGGCTGGAATGATTTACCGTTAGAGTTGGAGAGTGTGACATAATATAAGCAGGTGCAGACTCACCGCCTTGTATAAATTGTAGTTAGTTCCGAGTGCAGCGTGTTGCTGGTGTTTCATTGATGGAACAAGGGCAGTGCACGTGCGTTCTCCAAACGTATGCTAGTGAATGAAACCATGTGTCAGGAATGCCACGAATGTAAGAGCCTTCATTAAACGTTTTCTTTTAACGCTGTGTAGGCCTAAAACAAGCCAAGAATCTTATGCTCATATTTTTTTTTGCTCAGCATTGTAGTAAGATGTGGAGTAGAAAGGAAGTGTGAATGATTGCGTGTTTTTATTTTAATTTGATTGTTAAATTACTTACTTACTTATTTCCTTTCGCTCCGTGCGGAGCATAGGGCATCCAAGAATGATTTCCATCGGGCTCTGTGTGTTGCCAAGTTCTTCACTTCCATCCAAGTCTTTCCCGCTTTTCTGGCCTCCTCTTCAATGGTGCGTTTCCAGGTGTTCCTTGGTCTTCCCCGTCTCCGAGCCCCTTGAGGATTCCAGTCCAGAGCTCTCCTTTCTACTGCATCATTCTGTTTCCGCAGAGTATGGCCAATCCAGCCCCATTTCCTCCGTTTAATTTGGACTTCTATAGGTTGTTGGTTAGCCCTTTGCCACAGCTCTTCGTTTGGGATTATATCTGGCCATCGTATACCCAGAATTCGACGCAGACAACGATTGATGAATACTTGAAGTTGGTGGCTGATAGGATTGGTAACTTTCCATGTTTCATATGCATACATTAGGACAGCTTTCACATTGGTATTAAAAAGTCTGATTTTCGTCTTCCTGGATATGTTACGGTTTCTCCATACTGGATAGAGCTGCACAAAAGCCCCATTTGCCTTTCTTATTCTGCTCTTGACATCCTCCTCAGCCCCTCCACTTCTCGTTACCACGCTTCCCAAGTAAACAAATGTATCCACCTGTTCTACATCTACACCTCCCACAGTGAGACCAGCCTGTACTGTGGAGTTCACTCTCAGCTCCTTTGTCTTCTTTGGGTTTATCTTAAGTCCAACCTTAGCAGCTTCATGTTCTAAGTTTGCCAGTTTTCCCTCTATGTCTCTAAAGCGCTGTGCTAGCATACAGATGTCATCAGCAAAATCAAGATCCTCCAACCTGTCTCGAAGTCCCCACTGTATCCCTCTCTTCCTTCCTCTCCCAACCTTCCTAAGAGTATTATCAAGAACAATCAGGAACAAAGTGGGAGAAAGTATTGTTAAATTAGTTTATTGTTATTTTGTTTATACTAGGTTAGTTTACACCATTGTTAATACATTTTATTCAGATCGTGATTTGTTGTTGTTGGCGTGTGATTCATTTTAAATATAAGAACTAGGGTATTATGGATGTATTGTAGGCGAAGCTGAATTCCCAGTCCCCGAGAAGGTAAGTAAAGGTAGGTGTGCCCCGTGTAGTTGGTTGTTGATCCACACTATTCTTGTAACTGCTGTCCATAAATCCCTAAAGGCCATGTTGGGAGCGATTTCTATTGTAGTAATTTGCAGGCACTGTTAGAAATAGGCAATCCAGCTGGGGCAATGGATATTCCAACAGGATCCTTTCCGGATTTTCGGGTACAGTACTGAGCCAGTATTTTGCATTGATTTGGAACCTGGTCATGTTAGAAAGAACACAGATGTTATCTTTATGGCAATATTTCAACTACAAGCAGCAGCGATGACTTCGTGGCGCGAGCTTAGGAGTTGTACTAGCAACCCGCATTACAAGCTTGACCACGTGCTTTGTCCAAGGTACTGTTATTGCTTTCAAGGTGGATGCCGTGTAAACGTGACTCCAACATAAGCTGTTATATAGTAATACAGAGATCACATAAGGGATCGACTACTGGCAAATACATTGTATTTCATGTAGAAGCAACTTGAGAATGATTTTGTCTTTATAAATGCACATTTCAGAACGCCAGGTGATTATCGCAATCACACTGCGTCGACTTCGATTATCATATCGTTTGAACCCAGGAGTATTGTGGGTAGACCGTCAGTCAGTATGAAATATCTTGCTCGGGAGAGACATTCATTCGCTCGTAATACTACTTCAGAATCAGCCAAGAACGTGCCCGCTGGCATGATTGAAAGTAGGCATATCAAGTGAAATTGAAACTTGTGCGGAGTGAGAACAGTCCGGTACATCACGATTAGTCTTGACTTGCTACAGCAAGACACGAGTGTTAGAAACGCATGGGAAGAACGAACAGCCCATTGTCTTAGATTTGAGTGCAATGAAGGTGAACATAGTTTTCATATAGACTGGTTATATTCTACTGCCATTATAAGACTTTTGAACATAATAGTACGGTCAATATATACTGCAGCAATGAACATTGATAATATATTGTGTGGAAATACACTTCGATACACTACAGTGATGATGAAGAGATTCTAAATGAATAACGGGAATGCAGCATCTTAGGAGAATTGAGCAGTTGGAATGATTACTAAGCTCAACTATAGATTTCAATAACAGAATGTTGTATAAAAAGAGGCTGAAGGCACTTTTGAGATATTGACACTACATTCGTACTTCTACAATATGAACTTTCAATGGCATTTTCAACTAGGCTATCGAGCAAACTTAAGACGTGTCGGTGCGATGAACTTTGCAACGCGGACAGCTGTTTTTTTCGAACCGGACTGGAACGGGGTTCGATTCTACGCAGTTCCGGGCGGTGGTGTATTCTTGGAATACACGATAAGAGAGAATATAAATTTTAATGCTCTTTTTTTGTTCATTTCTTCCTTTTTTATCAAACACCAACAGTGATCTTCTATTTTCTCATTGTTGGTCATGTCTCTTATGTTCTTTGTGAGTCTGTTCTAGATAATTATCTTCCATGACCCACCTAGCGTCATCTAGCAGCGAATCTCAGAAGCTCCTCAATTCTTCCTGGTGCAAGAGGACTTCCTTATCCATCTGGCCACCAGTTCTCGTTGCCATCGCCAGCTATTATCTCCGTGATCAAGAGAACTTCGTCTACTTTTTCACCCACCAGGCTGTGCTAGTATCGCCTGCTATCAACTCTTTGAAGACCATTTCCTCAAGAGAATTTAAGTTTACAATATTGGTCATGCTTATATGTAATCCTTTTGTCTCCTACCCCCACTCTTTTCCCTTCCTTGGACCCTCCGCGCTTCGCTGAGTGGATCTCACTTGTAAGTCGGCAGTTGACTTGGTCAGTCAAGGCTCAACTAGAGCCAGTCTCCTCAAACCAAGAGGCACTCTCTACATTCTACGCCATGTTGGCACATTAAGTATTCGTCAAAGGGAACTTCACCTTCGACATGCAACCAAGATAAGTACAGACTTAGGGTTTTAACCTCATCTTCATCAGTTTTATTATCTACATGCTTTTATTGATCATTTTATAGACAACGTGAGATTACTTATTTGGGGCGGTAATCATTCTTCGCGGGATTTGCTATGTTGGGCTTTTGTCTGTCTAAGCCAACCTTAATAAAAAGTAGCTTTTCTTAAGCTATTTAAATGAGAAATCTTCTCACCACGTGGGATATTATCTAATACCCGCTGTCTATAAAATACCAAGCTAGTTCCTCCGCTGGATTAACTTTGGCTCCATTCTTCTATTAGGATTGTTCTGGAACCTTCCAGATTCTGTACTCTATCTACAAGTCTTGCCGTCATGTATTTTTCACTCACTTGTGGGAATACTATTTAAAATGAGGAATCTTCCTTATAAATTACTGCAATAGCTAAATTTTCTTCCACCGTTGGAATGTTCTATGGCGCATTTAATTGTAATTCACAACTTTCTCAAACAATAGACTTTTGCCTATCTAGTGCTACCAGTCCTTTTCCATCAATGCAATAACTTTCTTTGCCATAAACTTTCGTGTTACTACAGTGAACTTTTCATCCATTTAACAGACTATAGTGATAACTAGTGCTTATTCAGCTTTTCTACCGCGTCGCGATCGTCCGATTACCATAAATAAGGCCATGAACATTTATCCTAAATCCCAATTGATCTTTCCTAAATCTTCTACTAACAAACCATGTTAATAAAACTGTTACTTTAAGGTCTATTGCAATGAGGTGTCACTCTAAAGACGTGCCCTCCCACCTTTGCTTATATCTCATTAATTAATTTCTGCATAACCACGTGTTTCATACACGGTTCAAGCTTACATTGTTTCTCCCTTATAATCAGGGAATACAATTCTTTCAACTCAGGAGTGAGTTATTTCTAGGTTTCACGAAAGGGAAACTTGCCCCATTTGTCTCGTGATTCCTAATTAAACATAGGAAGTCTAGAACCTTCCTTTTGACTTTCTCTTCAGGTTTCACAGTAAGTGACCTGCCCTCTTTTGTATAATTGTAATAAAAGTAATTCTGCACAAATATAAGAAGTTATAGGAACTTCTATCTTATTCTTCATGTTTTTCTTATTGTTATTTTCGAAGTGGTTACTTTCTCTAGAATGTTTCCTCAGAAATTTCTTATAGTACACACCTTGTACTCTATTTATTGTTAAACTTTAATTACCTTAATTGTCTTTAAATTTTGAATTGTTATCTTCGCTATTTAAAATCCTTGCTAGGATTTTATAAAGGTTTGAAACCTAATAAATTGCTAATTGCCTGAGCAAACTTTAAATGTTAGGAGGTCTGCGACCCCAAATTGTTACTAAAAATTGAAACTATATACTTGTCAAATTTATTAGACTTTTCTGCATTGTTAAATAAATTCAAACTTTCCTTTTCGACTCATCATTTCTCTAATACAACTGTTAGGCAAGATCTTGTCTTCCTTGGCTCTTCCTACTCAATGCCATTAAATCTATTGATAGGGCTTTCACCACTCGTTGCATTTGAGCAAGAACTCTTAGTGGTAATCTCGTTAAAGTTTCTCTTAGCTTTAATAGCTAATTCTAACTGGCCAATAAGGCAAGTACAGCTCGCTACGCCAGCTACCTGCTTGTGGAGATCCTCTCCGAAAACTTATGGTTGGTTTTCCAAAAAATAAGTGTTTCTCTTTGTCTAAACTTTTAACCGGCTCCTTGCTGAGTAAAAGCAATTTCCAAATGCAACTATTGGTTCACTTACCAAAATTACTCCCCAAGGTATAATTTTTTTATTACAATCCTTCTTGGAAGCACTTGGTCGCTTTTTAGGAACTCCACAACTTCGAAAACTGGAAATATCAAAATCGATGCAAATTATTGGCATTCTTCGAATTACTTGGTCAAAAAAGAATTCCTTTGAACAGATCTACAATAAGTCTGTTGCTCTTGCCAGACCATCACCCTTCCCCATAGTACGCATATGTATGCTTGAGAGGGAATACTCTAAAGCCATTCTCTTGTAAACCACCCAAGTCCTAGCTGCGGTTCCCGTTAGCTTCGACCAGGTCCTTACCCACTTTAGGTATCAGAGAACGGATTTGCTGTGGCAACCGCCTCTAAGTGCATTTAAAGTTAAATTCATAATTTTTGTGGGACTCTCCTCCTATTTTTCTATCCTTTTTCTCCAGTCCGAAACCCACCTCCTTTTCTTTATCATCTTCCCTTGGTGGTTAGGTTATTCCTCAGCCAATAATCTACCCAAAAATTTGGTGCCGAAACCCGGGAGAGTCCATTGGTCATTTTTTCTGCTTAAAAGATTATTTGACAATACCTTGCAAAGCCTGTGAAGGGGAAAGAGGCCGCTCCTGTCTCCTTTGTTGTGTCCCTTTCTTTCAACTTATTCGCTGCTGCCACCTTGACAGCATTTCCAAGTTTCCACAGTTTCGTGAGTTACATTTCAATCTATTTACTTTGACATGGCTCCTACTGAAAAGGAAAAGGATGAAACTCTCATTGCCAGACGTTCTTCCTATAAAGGGCAACTCACCAGATTCAGAAATTTCATCAACAAAATAAATCCCGCCGAGTGTGATTTAGACATCTTGACACAACGCCTAAGTTGTACGAACGGTCCTATGATTATTACGATCAAACTCAAACCGAGATTGAATCCGCTTGCCCAGAACTTCAATCGGATCGGGACGAGGTCGAACCCTTGTACTTTGAAGGGATTGCCAAGGCCCACCAACTGATCTGCAGTATCTCAGAACCGGACACTAGGGTCATCAATCCGGCCCAGTTTGCACCCGCTTCAGTTCACAAGGATAAACCGAAACCGTTACTTCCAAAGATAAGCCTACCTCACTTCTCAGGCCAGGAAGGTGAATGGTATCCTTTTTATGAACTTTACTGCTCCCTAATTCATGAAAATACTGACATTCTCGACATTCATAAATTCTACTTCTTGCGTACGTCCTTGGAAGGCGAGTCCTTGGCCTTGGTGGAGTCACTTCCTTTAAGCGCAGATAACTATCGCATCGCCTTTAATCTCCTTAAAGAGAGATATGGCAATTTACGTTTGAGTGTTGCTCGCCACATCCGCTGTCTGTTCAACCTGCCAGCCGTCAAACCTAATGACGTCACCTCTTTAAGAGACCTTTTAGACTCTATTCAATTGCACGTGAGAGCGTTATATCAACTCAAGCAACCAGTCCAAACTTGGGACACTATTCTTATTCATCTAGCTACATCAAGATCCGATTTTTCGACATTAAAGGCTTGGGAGATCGAACTCACTCGCAACGAGGAACATTCGTTTGAACACCTCATCTCGTTTCTCAACAGCCGGTGCCAAGTCCTTACAGCACTCTCATTTCAGTGCGAAAATGTCGAAACGAGTCATAAGTGTCACATTTTTGAGAAAAAACTTGTCTCTTCAAATGGTCATCAGCCCCATCTGTCGAGAACAAGCAAACCCGTTCTGCTTCTTTCAACCATCCAAGAGAACATATCAGGCCGCTCAACAAATCTTTAAAATGCAAGCTCTGCAAAAAGTTGCACATTTTGTACTTGTGCAAATCCTTTAAAGAATTGTCTGTCGATGACCGAAGGAAGTTTGTCTTCAATAGTAAACATTGCTTCAACTGCTTGTCACCTAAGCATTCTTTTTCTAACTGTACGTCTTCCAACCTCTGTTTCCATTGCAAAAAACCGCACCATTCTTTATTGCACGTTCATGATAAATCGAGGTCACCAGTACCCGCTTCTTCAAACTCCATGCAGAGCAGCTCTAAACAAACTAATACTTCTTCCTGCATTTCGAACGCCGAAACTTCTCACAGTGCGCAAGTCCTTTTGTCCACTGTACAATTCGAAATCCAAGATAAATTTGGAAATTGGTTTCGAACCCGCGGTCTTCTCGATTCCGCTTCAACTCACAACTTTATTTCGCGATCGTTAATTAAAAAACTAGGTCTTTCGTCATCGCCTACTCCCATCAATGTATCCGGCATTGACAATTTGAAAACTCAAGCCTTGCAGTCTTCAAAATTGAAAATCAGAGACGTTTGCCAAAGAAACACCAATCTTAACTTAAACTGTCTCATTCTTACCAGTATTGGCAAGGACACTCCTAGCAGCTCTATTAATACTTCCGGTTTAAAGATTCCTTCGCACTTAAGGTTAGCTGATCCTCAGTTTAATGCTCAAGGTCCCATTGATGTAATTTTCAGTGCCAATGTTTTTTGGAATTGCCTCCGTAAACAGGTTCGCAAGTTATCCTCAAACGTGGTCGCCAGAGACACCGATTTTGGTTGGGTTATTACTGGTGAAATCCAACATCCCAGTCTTCAAACCAAAGCACAATGTCATTTTGTTACTGCTGATATAAATCCCTTTTCTGAAAAAGAGAACGCCTATGTTTTCGATCTCGATACTTTTGAAAAACACTTGCCGAAACGACGTCTTATTGTAAACAACTACGCCACCTTTGTAAGTTGTTTAAATGATTTTGCCTTCTTCCCACACAAGATGGCAATTCAAGTTCGCCTCAACTTGTGTTACTTAGTTTACTTTCCCATGTCATTTTTATAGCAGGTAATTGCTCAAACTCTCTATTGAAAACTATCTTCCTCTTGTGTAAAACCATGGCTATCAGTCACCATCATTTCGCTGTAAGCTATGCTTCACTTCTTTCGCTATTTAGTAGGATGGCCACGGCCGGCTCCTTCCCCCTTCCTCACAATTGGAAGCCGCCTTTGAAACCGCTTGAAAATCTGAATTCTCTAGCATCTAGAATAACTATTCTTAGGCATAAACTCCTTCTCAATGTCCCAGCTTCTCTTCTTTTTTAGGAAGAATTAAGCTTTTTTCTGTTGAAAATTGTCGGATTCCGTAATCCTCAAAATTATGCGAAATTGATTTCTTACTTTATTTCATATGTCGCTAAATTGTTTTTCACGTGCAAGCTACGAATGACTGCATGCCGTCTAACCTGAATATCCGCTTTAAGTCACAGCTGATTTCACTTGTGTTGTTTGTTTATTTCGAACTGCTTGTTTGTCAATTTTGTTTGTATACAAGCTCGAGTAAGGCCAAACTGCTGTTCATTTCCGGTACGCTTGCCAAAGGTCAGAGCAAGTTTCCCTTATCTCAACTCTGGCTGACTGCCAACCATTGTCTTGCGAGTTGCTCCCGTAATCTCGGAAGCCGTTCACCTCATTACCAAAATAAACTTGTTCCGGTCAAGGACTCTTTCAGCTATTTATATTCCTAATCTCGCTGTACTATGTGGGTCAAGGCCGTGTTTACCTGTCTCTCCCACTTGCTTACGCTCGTATCCTACAACTGCTTCGATTCTTGATTCATAACATCGTTGCATATTTTTACGCGGTCACGTATTGCACTCTGCTTACATATTTTGCACCTTTAATGTTCATTGATGAACAAACTTGATTTTCTCGTCGTCACATTCGAAGTGTTTTCGTATTTATACTTGTTATGTCACGTTTCTCGCTGACTTAAGTATTTTTCAGATTAACCCCTTTGATACTTATTATAACTTGAGGTCATTGTTTATGGCTACTAGATTGTTACCTATGGCGTTCTTGCCTCCTACTCGCATAGTTCCTTTGTTTATTTGGTATATTCTTATCCTTAATAGATGTACTTGTTTCTATACGCTTTGTTTAAACTTGTTATTTCTTCTTTCGCATCTTATCGCAATCTTTACTAGAGCTATACTTCTCGCAGCTTCTAGCTATTTTGTGATTGAAGGTGTTGTTAATTCTCGTTCTTTAACTCCGCTTTCCAATGACCCTGATAACCTACTTCAACTCACACCTGGTCACTTCCTTATAGGCCCTTCTCTTTCAGCCCCTCCTCCCCTTTCCAGTTCTTTCAGGGATTCTAATTTGCCTATTGTTTTGGCGTAAACTTGAAGCCCTTCGCAATTCTTTCTGGAAGAGTTGGAATTTGGAATATTTAACTTCCCTGCAACGGAGACAGAAGTGGTTTCTTTCCAGTCCCGACATTAATGTGGGGGACTTGGTCTTGGTTAGGGATGTTTCTCCTTCCTTGGTCTGGATTTCGGGTAGAGTGACCGAGTGTTATCCTGGAAGAGATGGGAGAGTCAGGGTGGTCAGAGACTTGACCACTAATGGTCCGATCACAAGACCACTGTCTTTGATCGCTCCATTACCGTTAAATGTTTAACTGCTTATTTGTTCTCTGTTGGTGTTTTCCCCTCCCAGTATGGCGTATTCTTGGAATACACGGTACGAGAGAATATAAATTTTAATGCTCTTTTTTGTTGTTCATTTCTTCCTTTTTATCAAACACCAACAGTGATCTTCTATTTTCTCTTTGTTGGTCATGTCTCTTATGTTCTTTGTGAGTCTGTTCTAGATATATATCTTCCATGACCCACCCTAGCGTCATCTAGCAGCGAATCTCAGAAGCTCCTCAATTCTTCCTGGTGCAAGAGGACTTCCTTATCCATCTGGCCACCAGTTCTCGTTGCCATCGCCAGCTATTATCTCCGTGATCAAGAGAACTTCGTCTACTTTTTCACCCACCAGGCTGTGCTAGTATCGCCTGCTATCAACTCTTTGAAGACCATTTCCTCAAGAGAATTTAAGTTTACAATATTGGTCATGCTTATATGTAATCCTTTTGTCTCCTACCCCCACTCTTTTCCTTCCTTGGACCCTCCGCGCTTCGCTGAGTTGGTCTCACTTGTAAGTCGGCAGTTGACTTGGTCAGTCAAGGCTCAACTAGAGCCAGTCTCCTCAAACCAAGAGGCACTCCTCTACATTCTACGCCATGTTGGCACATTAAGTATTCGTCAAAGGGAACTTCACCTTCGACATACAACCAAGATAAGTACAGACTTAGGGTTTTAACCTCATCTTCATCAGTTTTATTATCTACATGCTTTTATTGATCATTTTATAGACAGCGTGAGATTACTTATTTGGGTCGGTAATCATTCTTCGCTGGATTTGCTATGTTGGGCTTTTGTCTGTCTAAGCCAACCTTAATAAAAAGTAGCTTTCTTAAGCTATTTAAATGAGAAATCTTCTCACCACGTGGGATATTATCTAATACCCGCTGTCTATAAAATACCAAGCTAGTTCCTCCGCTGGATTAACTTTGGCTCCATTCTTCTATTAGGATTGTTCTGGAACCTTCCAGATTCTGTACTCTATCTACAAATCTTGCCGTCATGTATTTTTCACTCACTTGTGGGAATACTATTTAAAATGAGGAATCTTCCGTATAAATTACTGCAATAGCTAAATTTTCTTCCACCGTTGGAATGTTCTATGGCGCATTTAATTGTAATTCACAACTTTCTCAAACAATAGACTTTTGCCTATCTAGTGCTACCAGTCCCTTTTCCATCATTGCAATAATTTTCTTTGCCATAAACTTTCGTGTTACTACAGTTAACTTTTCATCCATTTAACAGGCTATAGTGATAACTAGTGCTAATTCAACTTTTCTACCGCGTCGCGATCGTCCGATTACCATAAATAAGGCCATGAATATTTATCCTAAATCCCAATTGATCTTTCCTAAACCTTCTACTAACAAACCATGTTAATAAAACTGTTACTTTAAGGTCTATTGCAATGAGGTGTCACTCTAAAGACGTGCCCTCCCACCTTTGCTTATATCTCATTAATTAATTTCTGCATAATCACGTGTTTCATACACGGTTCAAACTTACATTGTTTCTCCCTTATAATCAGGGAATACAATTCTTTCAACTCAGGAGTGAGTTATTTCTAGGTTTCACGAAAGGGAAACTTGCCCCATTTGTCTCGTGATTCCTAATTAAACATAGGAATACTAGAACCTTCCTTTTGATTTTCTCTTCAGGTTTCACAGTAAGTGACCTGCCCTCTTTTGTATAATTGTAATAAAAGTAATTCTGCACAAATATAAGAAGTTATAGGAACTTCTATCTTATTCTTCATGTTTTTCTTATTGTTATTTTCGAAGTGGTTACTTTCTCTGGAATGTTTCCTCAGAAATTTCTTATAGTACACACCTTGTACTCTATTTATTGTTAAACTTTAATTACCTTAATTGTCTTTAAATTTTGAATTTTTATCTTCGCTATTTAAAATCCTTGCTAGGATTTTATAAAGGTTTGAAACCTAATAAATTTCTAATTTCATGGAGCAAACTTTAAATGTTAGGAGGTCTGCGACCCCAAATTGTTACTAAAAATTGAAACTATTTACTTGTCAAATTTTTTAGACTTTTTTGCATTGTTAAATAAATTCGAACTTTCCTTTTCGACTCATCATTTATCTAATACAACGGTTAGGCAAGATCCTGTCTTCCTTGGCTCTTCCTACTCAATGCCATTAAATCTATTGATAGGGCTTTCACCACTCGTTGCATTTGAGCAAGAACTCATAGTGGTAATCTCGTTAAAGTTTCTCGTAGCTTTAATAGCTAATTCTAACTGGCCTGTAAGGCAAGTACAGCTCGCTACGCCAGCTACCTGCTTGTGGAGATCCTCTCCGAAAACTTATGGTTGGTTTTCCAAAAAATAAGTGTTTCTCTTTGTCTAAACTTTTAGCCGGCTCCTTGCTGAGTAAAAGCTTAGCCATTTCCAAATGCAACTATTGGTTCACTTACCAAAATTACTCCCCAAGGTATATATTTTTTATTACAATCCTTCTTGGAAGCACTTGGTCGCTTTTAGGAACTCCACAACTTCGAAAACTGGAAATATCAAAATCGATGCAAATTATTGGCATTCTTCGAATTACTTGGTCAAAAAAGAATTCCTTTGAACAGATCTACAATAAGTCTGTTGCTCTTGCCAGACCATCACCCTTCCCCATAGTACGCGTATGCATGCTTGAGAGGGAATACTCTAAAGCCATTCTCTTGTAAACCGCCCAAGTCCTAGCTGCGGTTCCCGTTAGCTTCGACCAGGTCCTTACCCACTTTAGGTATCAGAGAACGGATTTGCAGTGGCAACCGCCTCTAAGTGCATTTAAAGTTAAATTCATAATTTTTGTGGGACTCTCCTCCTATTTTTCTATCCTTTTTCTCCAGTCCGAAACCCACCTCCTTTTCTTTATCATCTTTCCTTGGTGGTTAGGTTATTCCTCAGCCAATAATCTACCCAGGCGGTACGAGAAATACGCAACGTATGGACAAGGGTTCAGTCCCTACCAGGAATGTGTGCTTCAAACATCCTTTTCCATTTTCATCGAGATGACTACGAACAAGTTAGCTGGAAACATTTCATATAAGTAGACAGTATTGTTGAAGAGAATGAAAATTTCTCATACTTTCTAATCTCGCTCGCATGTAAATATCGTTTATCTTTTGTCAAATGTATATTCTTTGAACTTTATGTTCTTTGCTTTGTCTGTATTCTGTGTCACAGTGTCTTGTTCAATACATCTAAGTCAACATGTGTTCGTGTATTTTAATCCGTTCGTCCCGTGTTTAACTGATACAATAGAAACCCATGCATAGCTCAAGTAGTTTCAATAGGTTATGGGCCCAGACATAACGGTGTTCTGTGATCATTTTCTTCAGTGAACTTTAAAGTTAAGGCAAAATGAGTGAACATGCTTCGAGTCCTTGTGCGTATGGGTTTCCGAAATTGAGTGGTCGGGAGGATTATTCGAACTGGTCTTTTGGGATGTCAAATTATCTCAAAAAGCATGGATTGAGGGCCAGTGTACGAGGTACAGATGTGTCGGAGGGACATGATCGGTGTGACGAGAGAGCGCTGGCGGATATATGTCTCATGGTGGCTGTTCACAATTATCCCCATGTTCGAGACTGTTCAAAAGCTAAGGATGCCTGGCATGCCCTTGAAAAGGCTTTTGAGGATAAAGGAAAGTGGAGGTATATCACGCTGATGCGAAATCTGTGGTCGCTCAAGTTATCAGATTTCGATTCCACGGACAGGTATATTGGTGAGGTTAAGTCAGTTACACAGAAGATAGCAGCTGTTGATGAGCCTGTCGCTGATAAGTTTGTTGCTGCTATGATACTTCGAGGTCTTCCTGACGATAACGATAACTTAGTTATGACCGTAACCTCAACATCGGAGGAACTACAGTTGGACCGCATCAAGTCTATCTTGTTGGACGAAAGCTTTCGCCGAAGTCATGGTGAGAAGTCAGCTGATGGGGCAGCCCTGTACAGCAACACCAAGAAGGAAGTCAGGAATGCCAAGAAACCAAAGAGCTCTACCGGTAGTGAAAAGGCGGTTGACAAAAGTCGTTGGAAGTGTTGGATTTGTGGTGAAAAGGGTCACGGAGGAGACACTTGTCCACAGAAGAAAAAAGTTCAAAGTGCACCGAAGTGTCCAAAATCCAATAAAAGTCTGTTTTGTTCTATAACTGCTCACCTACTGTACCCGATAATCCGGATAGTAGGCTGTCAGAAATCCGCCCCCTCAATCGGATTGCCAATAATCAATCGCACCGGCACAGCTACATCAATGAAAATGGCACTGACAGATACTACCGAGATTAGAGCACAGTAGTTAACATGAAATTATTGTGGAACACACCAAAATATACGGGGGTTCATACTTACCTTTTACTTACCTATTCAATTTAATCTCGGGTCTGGGGTTTCAACTGGATCACTTAATAGTATGCCCTCACAATAACCTCCACCACGATATTTAAAATGAACCAAGACGGAAACAAGAAAATTTAAACTGCACAATAATTTATTTCACATAAAGGAAATAATTTAACAAAATTTAACAACAAAATATACGTGGCAATCAGAAGCCATTGTCAATGCAACCATGTCCTCCTGTAGGACTTGTAGACTTCACATACAAAAATTCAGCTTTCTCTAGCTCAAAAGAACGTAATAATAACAACAGTGCACTTTGGAATGGATAAGGGAGCTGGGACGAGACATATAGCATTTGTTTCCTTGTTCATGAACTTCACATTTTATTTATAACCGCAAGGCTGCTATGTAGATGACCTTGGCCTCTATCATACAGTTATCTGGCCACCTGCGATACACCCTGCACCGTGTCGCATGCTTGCTTCGTCAAATGGACACACCTGTCCATCCAATGTTAGCATATGCTAGTTACCTCAGAGCCTAGCTCCTTTTCAAAACACTATAAATGTTCACATCTCAACTCAAATATTATCACGCAAATCTTTTAAATGCTCCGTTCAAATATCAATGGATTACTCTAATAATCCCAAATCTTGTTTAATTGTATAATCCAATTGTTGAACTAGCGTTATTTAGAGTATAATAACGAAAACGCTTAATGTTTATAACAAAATGTTCATTAATTATTTATAACATTTAAATTGTTTATAACATTGTCAAACGACAATTGAAAAATTTATACACGCCTCTATTAATCCCGTTCGTTTCAAATTATTATTAAAGATATTTACATAGTTATTTACATTATTTATATTATTTATATTAGAAATACATTAAACTACACGTTTATCCGGTTGATAATTACTTAAATCGTGGTGATATAATCGACCAATGAAGGTTAGTTATATTTAAATATAAGAATCAGGCTTAATAAGATTTAATAATTATTATTATTTGTGACGGTAACCTCCATTCAAAATCGTTATCTCAAATTATTTAAACACTCTTGTTAATTTTAACAGTAACTTCACACGAATAATTTTCAATGGACCTGAACAATACACTCAGCGGAAAAATACCTCGCTCAAAACGCACAAAATTGCACAAAAATTGGCCCATAATTCATCATATATCTCATTATATATGGTATCAAAATCTTCCACAATACACACAAGTAGTGGGGTGATACCGATTCCAACTCACTCCAGAACCCCCCTTGCTCTACTACTAAGCCTCAGCCATGTTAAATATCTCTCGAACGCATGGTCCGATTTTGACAAATGAGGTATCGCTGGACTCGGGCTGACGTCCTCTTTGCTATGGACTACTTGTTATATTTTTGATTTTTTTTTGAAAATTTTTGTTTTCGAAAGTTGGTGATAGTTTGAAAACCAAACATGGTAGAACGTTGTTCCATGGCTTAAACGAATGGTCTTTATGACCTTTATTTTTTTTAATAAAACTTTTTTATTTTTTATATTTTTTTTGAAAACACTCGAATTTTGAAAATCCTATATTTTGGAAACTAGGAACTCTACAAAAAAAATTGTTTAACGTAAATCAATGGTCCCTACCCCCTCTACCCCCCAAAAAAATTTCAAGTCTCTAGAATGAAAACCTGTAGTAGTGTGGTAAGGGGAAATCTGGACCACTTCTTATTGAGCCACCCTCGTATTTGCCCCGAAGCTGATATCTCGCTAACCAATGGTCGGATTTGAACATACAGGGTGTCCTAGCACTCGTAGTGATGCCCCCTACTTTCCTATAGGCTCTTAATTTAATGAAACGACCAAAACTAAAAGGTCATGTGCTTTTAATATTTCGCGAACCAATCATGCTAGAGGCATGTTCGACAGGTCCAAGGACTCGGGGTAACGTACTCTCTGCTATGGACCACTCGTTATAATTTTTAATAAAATTGGAAACTCGATATTGGGGTAAACACATGTTTTTTGTGATTTTGCCAATATTTCACGAAGCAATAACGCTAGAGGCATGTACGACGGGTCCAAGGATTCGGCCAGACGTCCTCTTTGCTATGGACCACACGTTATATTTAAAAAAAAAATTTGGAAACTCGATTTTGGGGTAAACACGTGTTTTTTGTGATTTTGCCGATATCTCACGAACCAATAACGCTAGAGACGTGTACGAGTTGTCCTAGCACTCGGGCTAACGCCCCCTTTCAAATGTGGTAGATTTTTTTTTCCAAAAAAATAATTCACAAAGGGCCTAACGCCATACATGTTGAAAAAACGTTTTCTTTTTCTTTGCCTGTTTATAATGTCCATGAAGCGTGGCGGTTGAGAGAGAGACGATACGGCTGGGTGTGTGTGTGTGTGTGTTTCAACGAACCTGTCGCTGACCACGGTGGCTGTGTTCAATAGATCAATCGCTATTTCGACGGGTCGGTGTATGACAGAGCGAGGGTACGTTTTCTGATATTTTACCTTTAACGTGTAAACGGTGATGAGAACTTGGTTCTATGTTGGTCGAAGCGAGTACCGAAAACAAACTTACAAGAGGTGAAGGTCATTTGAGCTTATTGGAAGGCATTGATCTGACTTGACAAAAGTGCAATGGAAAAAATGACCAAGACGCTTGAAGGTGAAATAATCTGACCATCGTGGTGGCAGGGGAGTGTGAAAGGCATGCACACACATTTGTGAAACCACATGTATGCTAAACCAGTGACATCCTGTTTTGCTTCGTACGTGACAAAATGCAAGTTCATGTGAAATTTGATCTTCCACAGGTGTTCGCTTGGGTGTTATCTGTCCACGTGCGCGATAACTGTTAACAAGTCACATCCTGTTTTGCTTCGTACGTGACAAAATGCAAGTTCATGTGAAATTTGATCCGGCACAGGTGTTCGCCTGGGTCGTTAGCTGCCCACGTGCACGATAAGAGAATGTTCAAAGCGTGGGAAAAAAAAGATTATACATGCAATGTGATATATAAAGACACGTCGCTGACATTTCCACTCGCACTTATGTGACTACTTTTGAACACGCTACAGCGTTGTGTGAAACACTTGGCCTTGTTTAACAGTTTTGGTGTTGGTGGAAAATACTTATTCTTGTTGTGAGGTAGGTATATATTTATTCATTTATACATTTATTGATTTATATATAAATACATGCAATTATTTATTGATTAGGTAATTAATGATTTTATTTATTTATTTGTTTGCAGATAACCGGCATACCTTACATGTCAGAGGGAGAAGAAACTATTGCACTTTTGAGCCCACTAGAAGGGAAGAGTAACAAGTCACTGCAAGTAAAGGTGAGATGATTTTTTTTAAACTAACTTGTTTCATTTTTTTGTTTTATGTTTTATTTTATGAAATGTATGTATTAACCTGAATTTAGGTACTTATAGCGGTTTATTTTATTTATTTTTAGAAACTTGGAAAGAATAGCCTTACCGCCGTAGCAGTCGCTGAAAAAAACCAGAAACGCACTAAAGCGAAACCACTGCCAAAGAGTGAACTGTTTAAAACTCAGGTAAGTCCAACTTAAAAATGCTATTCCATTTTACCACTACTGAAAACTCGTAGACAAAAAAAATTCATTACCTGTACATGACTGGGACAATGATTGCTTTCTTGATTAATGGCTATGTTGTTGTTGTTGACTGGGAAAAGTACAAGGCCATGTTGGATTTTCTAAAAATAAAATAATAAATTTAATTTATGGGTGGTTCCCTATGGACTCAACGAATATCCACAGGTTTGAACATGATAATGTGAACAAAATGACATGACATTCATTTTTGTTTATATATTGGTTAAAGGGAGGGTGGGGGAATGTAAATGACTGTAGCTTTATAAAAAAGAAAATAAGTACATGGGTTACTGTTAGTGCCAACATACAGTTTATTTTTAATGGTGTTTTGATATATTAATGCCAATTAACGTTAACGTTTTATTTACAAGTATTGATTGATTGATTGATTGAGTGATGGGTTATTTTGTTTGCTTTTAGGTGTCGTCATGTGCCATTAACGTAATGAACAGACAGTGAACAAGCATGCATTATGCTTTAAAGTACTCTGTGCAATGTTAATAACTTACAATAAGAAAAAGTTTTATTATAACACATGGCGTTAGTACCAAATACAACAAGTGAGCAAGTTGGTTTACCACGTGGGTTAAATTTAAAATCAGAACATGATCGATGGTTAACATTTGAATCCTGGCCTGTAGGCTTTTTGTCGACGCATGAACTTGCAAAAGCCGGTTTTTTTACTTGAACCGAGAAGATGTGGTGCGCTGTGTGTTTTGTCGTATTGAACTTTCACACTGGGAAGAAGGGGATGATCCCTTTAGAGACCATTTGCGATGGTCTCCTCACTGTCCTTACATGCTTGGAAAGCAAGTGGGTAACCTACCCGTGCATTCATTTTACCGAACCACAAGGCCTTTGGCCGCTACTTACGTTGCTGAATCACAAATAAATAATAATAATGATGTATTACCAGCCAACGGAAGTGTCGATATATGTGGTCCATATGCCATAGACAGTGTTGAATTGGCGTGTGCTTTTGAAAAATTGGGAGTTTGCAAGACTAAAGCACTAGCACACTCAGAGTACAGCTCTGTTGAAAAACGTTTCGAATCTTATAAAAATGTTTGGCCATTAATATTAAAACACCTTACCAAACAGCTAAGTGAAGCTGGATTTTTTTATACTGGTGAAGGGGATAAAACAATATGTTTTTATTGTGGATTTGCTTTAAAGGATTGGCAAATGACTGATGACCCTTTTGTGCAACACGCTCGTTGGTTACCAAACTGTAAATACATGGTGTTGCTTAAAGGTCAGGAATTTGTGAACACTATTCGTAAAGAAAAAGTGATTGCAGCACAAGACATAAAAGTGCCTTTAGAGTTAGAGCACGCGGAGCAAATACATAAGGCTGAAAGAAAAGACTTGTCTCACGAACAGATACAAAAGTGTGAGCAACAATTATGTAAAATTTGTTATCAAGAAGAACTAGGTGTTGTATTTTTACCCTGTGGACACATGATAGCCTGTGTCAAGTGTGCATTAGAACTTAACACTTGTGCTATATGCAGAAAAACAGTATCTGCAACAGTTAGGGCATTTCTTGCATAACTAGTATAATTTATTCGCCATGGATAGTGCAAAATCCCTAATTGCACAATATTATTAAAGCTGTTTTCGAGTGTAATAGATATGCTTTTGTTTTGTTTATAGACTACTACAATGAATGTTTTGAATGCTGTGGGACAATCATGTGGCTTAGAGACAAAGAAGCTCAGCGAATTGCCAACGCATATTCCATTCCGCATTATCAAGATTCGGAAATTGAAAACAGCATATGGTGATCGTGTACTTTGTGTATGTGAAAACTTTGAGACATTTCTGCCTATACGGTTTAATGATATGTCGGAGAGTGTTTTTGATGAAGTCAATAATGCTATGCAACCTGTACACTTAATTTATGAAGGTTTTAAAAACAATAGGTGCATGGTTCGTTTTAATTAAATAAATAAATAATGTGAAATAATAATGGAAAATATAAGTAATGACAATATACTGAAAAAGAAAGAAAAAATGTGTATAGAATAGTAATGTTTTAGTGTTTAGTGTTGTCTTTAAAAATATTATGATGAAACCAAAAAAAATGTATATAAAGTTTGTAAATAAATGCAAAATGATGTTACAATGCTGTTTTATTTTATACAAAGTTAATATATTTAACATTGCAGAGTATACATGCTTATGACAATAAATGCACACTGAATACAAGCCTTTCTCACTTTACAATAGTCTGTTATAGTTTTAAACACAAGGCTTGTTGTAGATCATTTTCTAGCAATGTCCATTCAATGTTGTTTTCGAAAAGTGGGGAAGCCGCAATGGTTGTATTGACATAAAAACCTTATGGTTATTACTATTTAGTCACTTTGATCCCCTTGCAGATCAAGAGCAGATGACCTAGTTGTTCCACTCTTTAAAACGACAACACCAACACTACCTCTTGCATAGTTTGTGATGTTGATGGCTCTTGCGACGTGGAAGATGGATTAAAAATAACTTTGAGAACAGGGGTTAAACGTTGATCATTAAACAATGCACTATTTTGAGTAGCAATATGGTTTTCTTGATTTTTCGTCGACGGCAACTGTGTTTCATGCGGTACACTACATTGATGATCACTGACACTTAAAACCTCACTATTTTTACTTTTTAGGTCACCACGACAATGTTTGGAACGTTGCTTTGAACAACGCCAAATAACAGTTCCATTTTTATTGGTTCGTTTCACAATATATGAATATCCTTTATAGTATGCGTAAGGCTTACCATACCTAGTCACTGATACTTTCATATCAACTGTCAAGCATAGACTAAGCTCTAGTAAAGTCAACTTGGTAATAAGAATACTAGTTTAATGTGAGAGCAAATATGGATCCAAAGAGTTCAGGTAAAAGTGAAAGCAAATAAGCAAATATTAGAAACAAGAGTTGGGGTGAAAGTGGTCGCAAAGTGGTAGACCCATTACACAATAATTTCAGCACGACGAAGCTCTTGTTCAATTTCTTTGATTTCCCAATCGTGACTAGTATGGCCAGCTTGACGTGAGGCATGCAACAACTGTAGCCGCTGGACGAGCTTATTGGGATTGTTCCAGTATACAAATTTAACAAATGATTTTTTAGGTGTAAACAAAGCATTACCATTATCATGATCATTATCATCATCATCATCATCATCTTCATTATCATCATCATGATCACCATTATCATCATGACCATCATCACTGTTACTATATAGTCCTTTTTGATCCTCTTGCAATACCACTTTATTTATAGTCTGAGTTGATTTTGATAGTGTTGAAGGTTTCTTGGACGTTGACAACTGTCCTAACATGACGTTTTGAGGACATGATAAGTCCTTTTGAACAAACACTGCACTATCTTTAGCCGCAATATCGTTTTCTTGAACTTGCTTTTTAGCATTTTGATAATTGTTTGTAAACAGTAAGCGTGGTTCGTTTCGAGCACTACATTGATGAACACTCACACTTAAAACCTTTCCATTTTTACTTTTCAGATTGCCTCGACATTTTGTTGACCTCTCTTTTGAGCATCGCCAGAATATTATTCCATTCACATTCTGGCGATTATAGTTATAGGAGTAGCCTTGATAGAGTGCACGTAGCCTACCTTTGTTGGTTGTAATAAGTTCCATAGTAGTAACTGACCTGTCAGTACAATGTTCACACTACAAAGGTTACAATTGTTTTGCTGATGGAGTGACCTACCATAAACTTATATATTGGCTTAAGTGTTGGCTTTTTGTGTTGACTTTTTGTGTTGGCTTTTCGTGTTGGCTTTTCGTGTTGGCTTTTGTGTTGGCTTATGTGTTGGCTTTTCATGTTGGCTTTTTGTGTTGGCTTTTCGTGTTGGCTTTTCGTGTTGGCTTTTTGTGTTGGCTTTTCGTGTTGGCTTTTGTGTTGGCTTATGTGTTGGCTTTTTGTGTTGGCTTTTTGTGTTGGCTTTTCGTGTTGGCTTTTCGTGTTGGCTTTTTGTGTTGGCTTTTCGTGTTGGCATTTCGTGTTGGCTTTTGTGTTGGCTTTTTGTGTTGGCTTTTTGTGTTGGCTTTTCGTGTTGGCATTTCGTGTTGGCTTTTCGTGTTGGCTTTTCGTGTTGGCTTTTTTTGTATTGGCCTTTCGTGTTGGCTTTTTGTATTGGCTTTTCGTGTTGGCTTTTTGTGTTGGCTTTAGTATTGGCTTTTGTATTGGCTTATTTGACAAGTTATTTGTGTCAATGTATTTAGTGGATTTTTTCTTGGTGTTGGAAAGTAGTTGAAAGAGAGGGAATATTTAAAGACTTAACCTCAGCTCACTAACCTAACCTAACCTAACCTAACCTTTCAACTCTCAGATGTTAATTAAATTCTGTGCATAGTCGAGTTGGAGCCCAAGACCTCAGGGGTAAAAAAAACAATTATTTTTGACGACTTATTTTGGTAACTTATTTTAATGGCTAACCTAACTTTACCTAACCTAACCTAACCTAACCTCTGCTCACTTTGGATATTACTAGTAAGTGTTCATATCCTCTGCTAGGTAGCATGCTAGTAGTACAGGTAGTGCTCATATTTACCGCTAGATAGCGGAAACATACTTTGCATGTTGCATGTGACACTTGTGAAGTTTAACCACATGCAAGATGTGCTTGTATAAGTTCTCTATTTAAACTCAATATACAATTAACCACTAAATGTTCAGAACTAACATGTATAGCCATGTTTAGGGTATATAGGAGACCCTTAGCAAGAAAGGCTGTCTAACCCACGAGTGTACAGCCTTGTCATACGCAGTAAGCACCTGTTGGCTTTCTCAAATTGTTGTTGTTGTTGTTTTCTGCCAACAGGTGCTTACTGCGTATGACAAGGCTGTACACTCGTGGGTTAGACAGCCTTTCTTGCTAAGGGTCTCCTATATACCCTAAATATGGCTATACATGTTAGTTCTGAACATTTAGTGGTTAATTGTATATTGAGTTTAAATAGAGAACTTATACAAGCACATCTTGCATGTGGTTAAACTTCACAAGTGTCACATGCAACATGCAAAGTATGTTTCCGCTATCTAGCGGTAAATATGAGCACTACCTGTACTACTAGCATGCTACCTAGCAGAGGATATGAACACTTACTAGTAATATCCAAAGTGAGCTGAGGATAGGTTAGGTTAGGTTAGGTAAATTTAGGTTAGCCATTAAAATAAGTTACCAAAATAAATCGTCAAAAATAATTGTTTTTTTTACCCCTGAGGTCTTGGGCTCCAACTCGACTATGCACAGAATTTAATTAACATCTGAGAGTTGAAAGGTTAGGTTAGGTTAGGTTAGGTTAGTGAGCTGAGGTTAAGTCTTTAAATATTCCCTCTCTTTCAACTACTTTCCAACACCAAGAAAAAATCCACTAAATACATTGACACAAATAACTTGTCAAATAAGCCAATACAAAAGCCAATACTAAAGCCAACACAAAAAGCCAACACGAAAAGCCAATACAAAAAGCCAACACGAAAGGCCAATACAAAAAAAAAGCCAACACGAAAAGCCAACACGAAAAGCCAACACGAAATGCCAACACGAAAAGCCAACACAAAAAGCCAACACAAAAAGCCAACACAAAAGCCAACACGAAATGCCAACACGAAAAGCCAACACAAAAAGCCAACACGAAAAGCCAACACGAAAAGCCAACACAAAAAGCCAACACAAAAAGCCAACACATAAGCCAACACAAAAGCCAACACAAAAAGCCAACACGAAAAGCCAACACGAAAAGCCAACACAAAAGGCCAACATGAAAAGCCAACACATAAGCCAACACAAAAGCCAACACGAAAAGCCAACACGAAAAGCCAACACAAAAATTCAACACAAAAAGCCAACACTTAAGCCAATATATAAGCTTATGGTAGGTCACTCCATCAGCAAAACAATTGTAACCTTTGTAGTGTGAACATTGTACTGACAGGTCAGTTACTACTATGGAACTTATTACAACCAACAAAGGTAGGCTACGTGCACTCTATCAAGGCTCCTCCTATAACTATAATCGCCAGAATGTGAATGGAATAATATTCTGGCGATGCTCAAAAGAGAGGTCAACAAAATGTCGAGGCAATCTGAAAAGTAAAAATGGAAAGGTTTTAAGTGTGAGTGTTCATCAATGTAGTGCTCGAAACGAACCACGCTTACTGTTTACAAACAATTATCAAAATGCTAAAAAGCAAGTTCAAGAAAACGATATTGCGGCTAAAGATAGTGCAGTGTTTGTTCAAAAGGACTTATCATGTCCTCAAAACGTCATGTTAGGACAGTTGTCAACGTCCAAGAAACCTTCAACACTATCAAAATCAACTCAGACTATAAATAAAGTGGTATTGCAAGAGGATCAAAAAGGACTATATAGTAACAGTGATGATGGTCATGATGATAATGGTGATCATGATGATGATAATGAAGATGATGATGATGATGATGATAATGATCATGATAATGGTAATGCTTTGTTTACACCTAAAAAATCATTTGTTAAATTTGTATACTGGAACAATCCCAATAAGCTCGTCCAGCGGCTACAGTTGTTGCATGCCTCACGTCAAGCTGGCCATACTAGTCACGATTGGGAAATCAAAGAAATTGAACAAGAGCTTCGTCGTGCTGAAATTATTGTGCAATGGGTCTACCACTTTGCGACCACTTTCACCCCAACTCTTGTTTCTAATATTTGCTTATTTGCTTTCACTTTTACCTGAACTCTTTGGATCCATATTTGCTCTCACATTAAACTAGTATTCTTATTACCAAGTTGACTTTACTAGAGCTTAGTCTATGCTTGACAGTTGATATGAAAGTATCAGTGACTAGGTATGGTAAGCCTTACGCATACTATAAAGGATATTCATATATTGTGAAACGAACCAATAAAAATGGAACTGTTATTTGGCGTTGTTCAAAGCAACGTTCCAAACATTGTCGTGGTGACCTAAAAAGTAAAAATAGTGAGGTTTTAAGTGTCAGTGATCATCAATGTAGTGTACCGCATGAAACACAGTTGCCGTCGACAAAAAATCAAGAAAACCATATTGCTACTCAAAATAGTGCATTGTTTAATGATCAACGTTTAACCCCTGTTCTCAAAGTTATTTTTAATCCATCTTCCACGTCGCAAGAGCCATCAACATCACAAACTATGCAAGAGTTAGTGTTGGTGTTGTCGTTTTAAAGAGTGGAACAACTAGGTCATCTGCTCTTGATCTGCAAGGGGATCAAAGTGACTAAATAGTAATAACCATAAGGTTTTTATGTCAATACAACCATTGCGGCTTCCCCACTTTTCGAAAACAACATTGAATGGACATTGCTAGAAAATGATCTACAACAAGCCTTGTGTTTAAAACTATAACAGACTATTGTAAAGTGAGAAAGGCTTGTATTCAGTGTGCATTTATTGTCATAAGCATGTATACTCTGCAATGTTAAATATATTAACTTTGTATAAAATAAAACAGCATTGTAACATCATTTTGCATTTATTTACAAACTTTATATACATTTTTTTTGGTTTCATCATAATATTTTTAAAGACAACACTAAACACTAAAACATTACATTGTATAAATAAACGTATGTATGAGTGATTGATTGTCTCGCTGAATGAATGAGTATCTGAATGGAATGAATGTATGTATCGCGTGATCGAGGTTATGAAAGTGCGTGCGTGAGAGAGTGAGTGAACAGGAAAATGTACTATGTCAATATTCTAAATATGTAAATACTGCAAATATCTTTGTAAAACTTGTAAATATTGTTAAAACAAATGTAGATGTAAGCTGTGCCTGTGAAGCATGAAATATGTATGTGGGGCTTGCCCTTTTTCACTAGGCCTTCCATACTTCGTGTACGATTTATGGTAAATAAATAATAATAATAATAATTACTATTCTATACACATATTTTCTTTCTTTTTCAGTATATTGTCATTACTTATATTTTCCATTATTATTTCACATTATTTATTTATTTAATTAAAACGAACCATGCACCTATTGTTTTTAAAACCTTCATAAATTAAGTGTACAGGTTGCATAGCATTATTGACTTCATCAAAAACACTCTCCGACATATCATTAAACCGTATAGGCAGAAATGTCTCAAAGTTTTCACATACACAAAGTACACGATCACCATATGCTGTTTTCAATTTCCGAATCTTGATAATGCGGAATGGAATATGCGTTGGCAATTCGCTGAGCTTCTTTGTCTCTAAGCCACATGATTGTCCCACAGCATTCAAAACATTCATTGTAGTAGTCTATAAACAAAACAAAAGCATATCTATTACACTCGAAAACAGCTTTAATAATATTGTGCAATTAGGGATTTTGCACTATCCATGGCGAATAAATTATACTAGTTATGCAAGAAATGCCCTAACTGTTGCAGATACTACTTTTCTGCATATAGCACAAGTGTTAAGTTCTAATGCACACTTGACACAGGCTATCATGTGTCCACAGGGTAAAAATACAACACCTAGTTCTTCTTGATAACAAATTTTACATAATTGTTGCTCACACTTTTGTATCTGTTCGTGAGACAAGTCTTTTCTTTCAGCCTTATGTATTTGCTCCGCGTGCTCTAACTCTAAAGGCACTTTTATGTCTTGTGCTGCAATCACTTTTTCTTTACGAATAGTGTTCACAAATTCCTGACCTTTAAGCAACACCATGTATTTACAGTTTGGTAACCAACGAGCGTGTTGCACAAAAGGGTCATCAGTCATTTGCCAATCCTTTAAAGCAAATCCACAATAAAAACATATTGTTTTATCCCCTTCACCAGTATAAAAAAATCCAGCTTCACTTAGCTGTTTGGTAAGGTGTTTTAATATTAATGGCCAAACATTTTTATAAGATTCGAAACGTTTTTCAACAGAGCTGTACTCTGAGTGTGCTAGTGCTTTAGTCTTGCAAACTCCCAATTTTTCAAAAGCACACGCCAATTCAACACTGTCTATGGCATATGGACCACATATATCGACACTTCCGTTGGCTGGTAATACATCATTATTATTATTTATTTGTGATTCAGCAACGTAAGTAGCGGCCAAAGGCCTTGTGGTTCGGTAAAATGAATGCACGGGTAGGTTACCCACTTGCTTTCCAAGCATGTAAGGACAGTGAGGAGACCATCGCAAATGGTCTCTAAAGGGATCATCCCCTTCTTCCCAGTGTGAAAGTTCAATACGACAAAACACACAGCGCACCACATCTTCTCGGTTCAAGTAAAAAAAAACCGGCTTTTGCAAGTTCATGCGTCGACAAAAAGCCTACAGGCCAGGATTCAAATGTTAACCATCGATCATGTTCTGATTTTAAATTTAACCCACGTGGTAAACCAACTTGCTCACTTGTTGTATTTGGTACTAACGCCATGTGTTATAATAAAAAAATTTCTTATTGTAAGTTATTAACATTGCACAGAGTACTTTAAAGCATAATGCATGCTTGTTCACTGTCTGTTCATTACGTTAATGGCACATGACGACACCTAAAAGCAAACAAAATAACCCATCACTCAATCAATCAATCAATCAATACTTGTAAATAAAACGTTAACGTTAATTGGCATTAATATATCAAAACACCATTAAAAATAAACTGTATGTTGGCACTAACAGTAACCCATGTACTTATTTTCTTTTTTATAAAGCTACAGTCATTTACATTCCCCCACCCTCCCTTTAACCAATATATAAACAAAAATGAATGTCATGTCATTTTGTTCACATTATCATGTTCAAACCTGTGGATATTCGTTGAGTCCATAGGGAACCACCCATAAATTAAATTTATTATTTTATTTTTAGAAAATCCAACATGGCCTTGTACTTTTCCCAGTCAACAACAACAACATAGCCATTAATCAAGAAAGCAATCATTGTCCCAGTCATGTACAGGTAATGAATTTTTTTTGTCTACGAGTTTTCAGTAGTGGTAAAATGGAATAGCATTTTTAAGTTGGACTTACCTGAGTTTTAAACAGTTCACTCTTTGGCAGTGGTTTCGCTTTAGTGCGTTTCTGGTTTTTTTCAGCGACTGCTACGGCGGTAAGGCTATTCTTTCCAAGTTTCTAAAAATAAATAAAATAAACCGCTATAAGTACCTAAATTCAGGTTAATACATACATTTCATAAAATAAAACATAAAACAAAAAAATGAAACAAGTTAGTTTAAAAAAAATCATCTCACCTTTACTTGCAGTGACTTGTTACTCTTCCCTTCTAGTGGGCTCAAAAGTGCAATAGTTTCTTCTCCCTCTGACATGTAAGGTATGCCGGTTATCTGCAAACAAATAAATAAATAAAATCATTAATTACCTAATCAATAAATAATTGCATGTATTTATATATAAATCAATAAATGTATAAATGAATAAATATATACCTACCTCACAACAAGAATAAGTATTTTCCACCAACACCAAAACTGTTAAACAAGGCCAAGTGTTTCACACAACGCTGTAGCGTGTTCAAAAGTAGTCACATAAGTGCGAGTGGAAATGTCAGCGACGTGTCTTTATATATCACATTGCATGTATAATCTTTTTTTTCCCCACGCTTTGAACATTCTCTTATCGTGCACGTGGGCAGCTAACGTCCCAGGCGAACACCTGTGCCGGATCAAATTTCACATGAACTTGCATTTTGTCACGTACGAAGCAAAACAGGATGTGACTTGTTAACAGTTATCGCGCACGTGGACAGATAACACCCAAGCGAACACCTGTGGAAGATCAAATTTCACATGAACTTGCATTTTGTCACGTACGAAGCAAAACAGGATGTCACTGGTTTAGCATACATGTGGTTTCACAAATGTGTGTGCATGCCTTTCACACTCCCCTGCCACCACGATGGTCAGATTATTTCACCTTCAAGCGTCTTGGTCATTTTTTCCATTGCACTTTTGTCAAGTCAGATCAATGCCTTCCAATAAGCTCAAATGACCTTCACCTCTTGTAAGTTTGTTTTCGGTACTCGCTTCGACCAACATAGAACCAAGTTCTCATCACCGTTTACACGTTAAAGGTAAAATATCAGAAAACGTACCCTCGCTCTGTCATACACCGACCCGTCGAAATAGCGATTGATCTATTGAACACAGCCACCGTGGTCAGCGACAGGTTCGTTGAAACACACACACACACACACACACCCAGCCGTATCGTCTCTCTCTCAACCGCCACGCTTCATGGACATTATAAACAGGCAAAGAAAAAGAAAACGTTTTTTCAACATGTATGGCGTTAGGCCCTTTGTGAATTATTTTTTTGGAAAAAAAAATCTACCACATTTGAAAGGGGGCGTTAGCCCGAGTGCTAGGACACCTCGTACACGTCTCTAGCGTTATTGGTTCGTGAGATATCGGCAAAATCACAAAAAACACGTGTTTACCCCAAAATCGAGTTTCCAAATTTTTTTTTAAAATATAACGTGTGGTCCATAGCAAAGAGGACGTCTGGCCGAATCCTTGGACCCGTCGTACATGCCTCTAGCGTTATTGCTTCGTGAAATATTGGCAAAATCACAAAAAACATGTGTTTACCCCAAAATCGAGTTTCCAATTTTATTAAAAATTATAACGAGTGGTCCATAGCAGAGAGTACGTTACCCCGAGTCCTTGGACCTGTCGAACATGCCTCTAGCATGATTGGTTCGCGAAATATTAAAAGCACATGACCTTTTAGTTTTGGTCTTTTCATTAAATTAAGAGCCTATAGGAAAGTAGGGGGCATCACTACGAGTGCTAGGACACCCTGTATGTTCAAATCCGACCATTGGTTAGCGAGATATCAGCTTCGGGGCAAATACGAGGGTGGCTCAATAAGAAGTGGTCCAGATTTCCCCTTACCACACTACTACAGGTTTTCATTCTAGAGACTTGAAATTTTTTTGGGGGGTAGAGGGGGTAGGGACCATTGATTTACGTTAAACAATTTTTTTTGTAGAGTTCCTAGTTTCCAAAATATAGGATTTTCAAAATTCGAGTGTTTTCAAAAAAAATATAAAAAATAAAAAAGTTTTATTAAAAAAAATAAAGGTCATAAAGACCATTCGTTTAAGCCATGGAACAACGTTCTACCATGTTTGGTTTTCAAACTATCACCAACTTTCGAAAACAAAAATTTTCAAAAAAAAAATCAAAAATATAACAAGTAGTCCATAGCAAAGAGGACGTCAGCCCGAGTCCAACGATACCTCATTTGTCAAAATCGGACCATGCGTTCGAGAGATATTTAACATGGCTGAGGCTTAGTAGTAGAGCAAGGGGGGTTCTGGAGTGAGTTGGAATCGGTATCACCCCACTACTCACACAAAAAACCTCCACTTATAAATTCATCATCTTCATCAATATTACTGTGGGAACCTCCTTCACTTATTACAGGGCATTATTCATCAGCGACTTTTACACGTCCACTGAACTAACGATTATACATCCATAGTTCCTCTTTAAAAATTCTTATATTCATCAATAGTATCAAAAACTGTTATTATATTTAACCTTCGTGGGTTTCATTCTTGAAGCGATATGAAGTAAAAATTTGCCAGTCACAAATAAATTTAATAGCAAATACGATTAGACACGCCTCCCTGGTCTATCAAAATTGAGATTAATATCATCAAAGTATCGCAGTATAAAAATACTATCTTCAATCAAAGTTCATCTAAACTGCATAAATAGTCGAACAGAATACAATTAGACTGTGGACTGCAAATATTATTGTTCCAATCTACAATTGAGAAAAACTCCTATCAAATGTTCATTACTATAGTGTACTCAATAAATCGTACTCAAAGTTCATATTTCATAAAATTGTCTATAATGCAATGGTATTTCAGAATTGACGATAAATGTCTATGTTGCAATCATGTTCATAAAACGACTAGTATTTCTAAGATCGTCGATAAAGTAGTAGATTTTAACGCTCTAAAATCTTTTAATCCTTCTTCTTTCTTGAGGATGACAGAAAATTGGTCAAAGTAATTTACTGAATAGAATTACTTTAATAAAATGACACGCTGTCTGAATTCAAATTTGCCATAGAGAATCGTTAACTTTACAGTCAAATCGTGACTACAAAAATATGCAAATTACTGAAAGAATATATATTATCAGTCTCAACTGATCCAAAATTATATAAATATGCCAATGACATAATAATGTCTCAATAAATCGTAGAAAAAGGCATAAAACAGCAAAGTGTACAGAGTACAGAAATATCAAGCAAGAATATGGGGCAAAATATATGGGACAGAAAATATGGGAAAAATGGTTGCTTAGATATCGCTAAATGGCTCAAATAAATCAAGAAACGTTCACGACTACCTTATCTGTTGATTGAAGTTCTAGAGGAAAATTTCCAAAGAAGACTGCTGTTGGTTCCATTTCACCACCGTAAAGATGTGCTCCGACCTCGAACCTGGAACCTGCGCCCTCGGAGAATAGAACAGCTTCCTCCTCCGGAAATTGCACTGCTCCGTGTAGACGATAGACATCCTTCTGGCAAAACTCTTCTGTGTGAGCCGGGTCCACCCTGGCCTCTCTTGAAAATTCCCTGAAGTTCTGGTAGAAATTCGCCATGAAGTTTATTGCAATTATTTCCGCAGAAATGTTCATAATTGTGGAGTATGAAGATATTTCCACTGCCATTTGATGTAATTCAGCGATGGATTACGATGCATGAGTGTAGTTGGATGTTCACTACATGCTCGCTTTTGTAGAATGACGATTAACGAAGCTCCATGCTGCTATTTCACTCCATTGATGTATGTCCCAATTGCATTAAAGTTTTAGTCTTCCATCTCCACTTCCGTTATAATAATAGTCGAAAGTACTGCCAGATTATATAGTTCCATTGTAGAATGTAGCAGTGTATCACCAAATGTAATCTTCAGTATCACGGTTGCAATACATGTGTCAGCCGTAGCGTAGAATGTGGTATTATAAAAGTGCTTCTCAGGTGTCGAGAAAATCACTTTTGTCTGCAGTCTTAAAATGCGAATATCTTCCAAAGTATAATAGTGAAAATGTTCAACTTTCGTACACGCCTCAATATTGTAATGCACAATTGAATTAGCATAAATGCAGTAGCTAACTTTTGATAGATAATCTTGTAGACTCGTTTATGTGTGCGCTCCAACTTCGCCTAGTTTTAGTAACCGTAAAATTGTACTGCTGCACGCTCAGTGCTTGTTCGATGCTGTGGGCTCTACCACACTTGCTAATGACGACTTGATTCACTGAATCACTCGAAGTCTGACAATATGAGAATCAGAAAAATGAGCCATGCGCTTCCTCTCTGCTGTGCAAGGCCTTTTATCAACTTCTTAAGGGGCGTATCCATCCCTACCATAGCTTGTTCCTCCGTCATTGCTAGAAGTTCTAACTTTGGCTATACTTGACGGATTTTCAAATTTCAAAAACTCATAATTAATTTCATCAAAATTCCAAATCAATGCCATAACTGAAAATAGTTTTCCACAATTCTGCATGCCAAAAGTAATTAAATATGGTAGTTTCAGTAATCTCCGTCTCCCTCCAAACTATCATTCATTGGTTCGAGCCTCTCCTCCAAGAGCGTAACTTCTTCCTCAGCACAATTCCTTGCTTCCCTGCGACTGCGTCGTAAATCTCAGATCCTTCTCGAACAAAATCATGACGTCACCAAGAATCTCAGCTCATCCAGCCTACTTGCATGAAGTCTGCGTCATCCGTGCCTACGTCATGAATATACACGTCACAACTATGACGGCCATAACTTTATTCACATATGCCAATACAGCCACCGTGGTCTCAGTATAATTCAATTTACGGGGGCATTCTCCCTTCACCACGTTTTAAAAACAGTTGCAAATTGTTTTTAAACTCTGCTATAAATATCTGAATTCACTTGAACACGAAATTGAATTATTATTCTACTCTTGTATGATATTTCCTCTATGTTCCTTAATCATAAGTCTCTTCTTCTCTGGGTTGTGTGTGGCTAATGCATTCTCTCCTCTGTACTTTCTCTTCTGTCCTGTATTCCTGTTTTCCAAATTCTGCTGGCTTGTAGAAGGACCAGGATCGATCACTACGTCCTGTCTTTTCTTCTGATTTTCAGCTTCCTTCTCTCGTAATTCCTTCAAATACTGCTGACTTTCTTTCTCTCTCTCTTGATACTTGTCCGGTGTCATAACCTGACCTTGAGAATTCTGGTTCCGATTCTGGTACTGGTTATTTCTGTTGTAGTTCCTATTGTACCCATTGTTATTATAATATCTACCTCTTCCGTTATTATAGTTCCCTCTATTGTTATTCCAGCCTCGTCTTTGCTGATATGGACGGTAACCTTGTGATCCGTTGTTGCGAAAATAATTGTTCCTGTGAGGACCTACATTTTCAGTTTTCTCTTCAGCAGGCGTATCAGTTTGCTGAATTTGATCCATGTAGACTGTATTAATGTCTTTGAATTCGTGCCTCTGACCTTTTTGAACCAAATTTGGCATTGGACTCGTGTAGTCAAGCCTTCTCAATAGTTCGTCCATACTGGTCAAATCCCTGATATTTGACGATATAATAAGCCTTCTTACCTCCACAGGTAGCATACGAGAAATAGCATCTATCAACTGCTCTGTCGACAATGGGGGTTGTAAGAATCTCAAGCGCGATAACTGGCTCGTGAAGAAATCAGCGTACCGTGTTGGAAGAGTACCCGAATACTTCCTCGAGTATACCTCAGCTCTTAATGAATTTTGTGCTTCTATTGACCAGAATCGTTTTATCAGTGCCTCTGCAAATTCATCGAAATTACTAAAAGTGTACCGAAATGCTCTGAACCATTCAAGGGGTCCTCCAGCTAGAAATCTTTCTACGATTCTCATCTCTCTTTCTCTAGGAATATGGGCTTCAATAAAATAGTCTTTCAGGTTTCTGATATACTCTATCGGTGTTAGACTATCTGTATTACTAAATTTCTGAGGCTTGTCCTCAAAGTTTCGGATGACTGTCACATTTCTTGGATATGAATCCATGTAATTCTTCCCACTATCACGATATTTCCATTCAGGTTCAATATTCCTATCCTCTTCTTCTTCCCGGAATCTGAATATACGTTCCTCAGGACTAATATCTCTCTCTTCTGTAGCGAGGTTACATCTTCTCACGTAATTCCTATTATCTTCACAAGTCAACCCTTCTGGATCCTTATCTGTGATTTCCGTGATGACTTTCCTAATCAACTCTTCTTTATACGTTTCCATCATGCTAGCTTCTCCTAGTTTCAAATTCTGAAGTTTGCTCGTAGTTTCATTGACATCAGAGACAACCTTATGAATTTGTTCCTCTAACGCGGTTTTTAATGCTTGCACGTCCTGACCCATTTGAGTTCTATCCTCTACCTGCTTCTCGGATAGCGAATCCATCCTTATATTCAAGTCCTTTCTAATTTGAACTACCTCATTATTTATATCTACTTGTGTACTGGCTAGTTTCCGTTCAATTCGCTCCTGAATCTGATTTACATGTTCCCCACTTGACCTGTTCCATTCATCTTTCCAAACTGTTACATTTGCAGTTAACATTTCAGCAATATCTACTTCAATGTCTTCCTTAAGTAAACGATTATGATCTAAGACTTGGGTCCTCATGACCTCTACATCATGTTTTAATCCAGCTAGAGAAGCTGTTGTTCTAACAGACTCGTCAACCAATCTAGTTGTTAAAGCACTAATGTTACGAGTACAAAGCGTTTTTGAAGTTTCAATTTCTTCTCTAATCTTATTAACATCAGTTTGAACTTTGGCAATGTCTACAAAAACTGTATTAACTTCTATTTGCATCTTATTGATATCGCTTTGCATATCATTAACATCAGAATGAATATTATTTATGTCTACTTGAACGTTTGACACATCGGTTCGAACATTTCTAATCTCTCTTTGAACTTCTTCTACCTTGTCTTGTACAGTAGCAACATCATTCCTAACAACGATTACTTCTGCTCTAGCACATGAAATATCACCCCGGACATTGGCAACATCAAGATTCAACATAGTAAGGTCTTTCTGGACTGAATCAACTTTTCCCTGTACATTGGAAACATCAATCTTAACATCTGAGACATCTTTATGGACATTGGATAAATCTACTTTAACATCTGAGACATCCTTGTGGACATTGGATAAATCTACTTTAACATCTGAGACATCCTTGTGAATGTCAGTCACGGCATTCTGGATTCGCTGGGTACTGGACTGTAAACGTGACACATTATTTTCCAAGTTTGCAGAACTGGTCTGAAGAACTTTCATATTCTCCTCCATTCGACTAGTATTCCTAGCTTCCATCTCCTCCATTCGACTAGTATTCCTAGCTTCCATCTCCTCCAACATCTTTCTTATACTCTCATCTGCCATCTCAATAATATTTCAATAATAGACTGCGTCAGGGACATACATCAAACAGAGCAAGATAACAACATCTGAGCAACATTTTTCACCATAAATAAGTTTGAGCAATTTTCTGTCTTAAATCTAACTTATAATTACCTTATAATTAACTTTCGTAGACACTTCATGTTGAAACAAACTCAAGCACATGTTCAAATTTCCTTGGTTCATTCTAAATATCCTAACACAAATAATTTACATTTACAATCCAAATAGTTTAATTTTATCTTTAATATGACTAAACATGTCATAAGCCGGTCAAATAAAATAAGACTCCAGATCATAGGCGATTTTTCTAAGTTTCCAGCCTATTTAACCTCTCTCAGGTTGTATAAGATCTGATCTTTTCTGAGTGTAATTTTCCTAATACAACACAACATTTAATCCCTATATAATCACACTCTCAAATTCTACAATTGGCCAAGACATCTAACAAAGAATCAACCTCTTTATTTGAGTCTTCACAATCCCATTGACATCGATAACTTGGTAATCCAATGTTATTCGAACACTCCACACGTTGATTGTACCAATCCAACTGGCGTCAACCTGGTAATCCAGTTTTGTCGAGCCCCACGAAATTGCGGTGCCAATCCTACTGTCCCCGATAATCCGGATAGTAGGCTGTCAAAAATCCGCCCCCTCAATCGGATTGCCAATAATCAATCGCATCGGCACAGCTACATCAATGAAAATGGCACTGACAGATACTACCGAGATTAGAGCACAGTAGTTAACATGAAATTATTGTGGAACACACCAAAATATACGGGGGTTCATACTTACCTTTTACTTACCTATTCAATATAATCTCGGGTCTGGGTTTTCAACTGGATCACTTAATAGTATGCCCTCACAATAACCTCCACCACGATATTTAAAATGAACCAAGACGGAAACAAGAAAATTTAAACTGCACAATAATTTATTTCACATAAAGGGAATAATTTTACAAAATTTAACAACAAAATATACGTGGCAATCAGAAGCCATTGTCAATGCCACCATGTCCTCCTGTAGGACTTGTAGACTTCACATACAAAAATTCAGCTTTCTCTAGCTCAAAAGAACGTAATAATAACAACAGTGCACTTTGGAATGGATAAGGGAGCTGGGACGAGACATATAGCATTTGTTTCCTTGTTCATGAGCTTCACATTTTATTTATAACCGCAAGGCTGCTATGTAGATGACCTTGGCCTCTATCATACAGTTATATGGCCACCTGCGATACACCCTGCACCGTGTCGCATGCTTGCTTCGTCAAATGGACACACCTGTCCATCCAGTGTTAGCATATGCTAGTTACCTCAGAGCCTAGCTTCTTTTCAAAACACTATAAATATTCACATCTCAACTCAAATATTATCACGCAAATCTTTTAAATGCTCCGTTCAAATATCAATGGATTACTCTAATAATCCCAAATCTTGTTTAATTGTATAATCCAATTGTTGAACTAGCGTTATTTAGAGTATAATAACGAAAACGCTTAATGTTTATAACAAAATGTTCATTAATTATTTATAACATTTAAATTGTTTATAACATTGTCAAACGACAATTGAAAAATTTATACACGCCTCTATTAATCCCGTTCGTTTCAAATTATTATTAAAGATATTTACATAGTTATTTACATTATTTATATTATTTATATTAGAAATACATTAAACCACACGTTTATCCGGTTGATAATTACTTAAATCGTGGTGATATAATCGACCAATGAAGGTTAGTTATATTTAAATATAAGAATCAGGTTTAATAAGATTTAATAATTATTATTATTTGTGACGGTAACCTCCATTCAAAATCGTTATCTCAAGTTATTTAAACACTCTTGTTAATTTTAACAGTAACTTCACATTAATAATTTTCAATGGACCTGAACAATACACTCAGCGGAAAAATACCTCGCTCAAAACGCACAAAATTGCACAAAAATTGGCCCATAATTCATCATATATCTCATTATATATGGCATCAAAATCTTCCACAATACACACAAAAAACCTCCACTTATAAATTCATCATCTTCATCAATATTACTGTGGGATCCTCCTTCACTTATTACAGGGCATTATTCATCAGCGACTTTTACACGTCCACTGAACTAACGATTATACATCGATAGTTCCTCTTTAAAAATTCTTATATTCATCAATAGTATCAAAAACTGTTATTATATTTAACCTTCGTGGGTTTCATTCATGAAGCGATATCAAGTAAAAATTTGCCAGTCACAAATAAATTTAATAGCAAATACGATTAGACACGCCTCCCTGGTCTATCAAAATTGAGATTAATATCATCAAAGTATCGCAGTATAAAAATACTATCTTCAATCAAAGTTCATATAAACTGCATAAATAGTCGAATAGAATGCAATTAGACTGTGGACTGCAAATATTATTGTTCCAATCTACAATTGAGAAAAACTCCTATCAAATGTTCATTACTATAGTGTACTCAATAAATCGTACTCAAAGTTCATATTTCATAAAATTGTCTATAATGCAATGGTATTTCAGAATTGACGATAAATGTCTATGTTGCAATCATGTTCATAAAACGACTAGTATTTCTAAGATAGTCGATAAAGTAGTAGATTTTAACGCTCTAAAATCTTTTAATCCTTCTTCTTTCTTGAGGATGACAGAAAATTGGTCAAAGTAATTTACTGAATAGAATTACTTTAATAAAATGACACGCTGTCTGAATTCAAATTTGCCATAGAGAATCGTTAACTTTACAGTCAAATCGTGACTACAAAAATATGCAAATTACTGAAAGAATATATATTATCAGTCTCAACTGATCCAAAATTATATAAATATGCCAATGACATAATAATGTCTCAATAAATCGTAAAAAAGGCATAAAACAGCAAAGTGTACAGAGTACAGAAATATCAAGCAAGAATATGGGGCAAAATATATGGGACAGAAAATATGGGAAAAATGGTTGCTCAGATATCGCTAAATGGCTCAAATAAATCAAGAAACGTTCACGACTACCTTATCTGTTGATTGAAGTTCTAGAGGAAAATTTCCAAAGAAGACTGCTGTTGGTTCCATTTCACCACCGTAAAGATGTGCTCCGACCTCGAACCTGGAACCTGCGCCCTCGGAGAATAGAACAGCTTCCTCCTCCGGAAATTGCACTGCTCCGTGTAGACGATAGACATCCTTCTGGCAAAACTCTTCTGTGTGAGCCGGGTCCACCCTGGCCTCTCTTGAAAATTCCCTGAAGTTCTGGTAGAAATTCGCCATGAAGTTTATTGCAATTATTTCCGCAGAAATGTTCATAATTGTGGAGTATGAAGATATTTCCACTGCCATTTGATGTAATTCAGCGATGGATTACGATGCATGAGTGTAGTTGGATGTTCACTACATGCTCGCTTTTGTAGAATGACGATTAACGAAGCTCCATGCTGCTATTTCACTCCATTGATGTATGTCCCAATTGCATTAAAGTTTTAGTCTTCCATCTCCACTTCCGTTATAATAATAGTCGAAAGTACTGCCAGATTATATAGTTCCATTGTAGAATGTAGCAGTGTATCACCAAATGTAATCTTCAGTATCACGGTTGCAATACATGTGTCAGCCGTAGCGTAGAATGTGGTATTATAAAAGTGCTTCTCAGGTGTCGAGAAAATCACTTTTGTCTGCAGTCTTAAAATGCGAATATCTTCCAAAGTATAATAGTGAAAATGTTCAACTTTCGTACACGCCTCAATATTGTAATGCACAATTGAATTAGCATAAATGCAGTAGCTAACTTTTGATAGATAATCTTGTAGACTCGTTTATGTGTGCGCTCCAACTTCGCCTAGTTTTAGTAACCGTAAAATTGTACTGCTGCACGCTCAGTGCTTGTTCGATGCTGTGGGCTCTACCACACTTGCTAATGACGACTTGCTTCACTGAATCACTCGAAGTCTGACAATATGAGAATCAGAAAAATGAGCCATGAGCTTCCTCTCTGCTGTGCAAGGCCTTTTATCAACTTCTTAAGGGGCGTATCCATCCCTACCATAGCTTGTTCCTCCGTCATTGCTAGAAGTTCTAACTTTGGCTATACTTGACGGATTTTCAAATTTCAAAAACTCATAATTAATTTCATCAAAATTCCAAATCAATGCCATAACTGAAAATAGTTTTCCACAATTCTGCATGCCAAAAGTAATTAAATATGGTAGTTTCAGTAATCTCCGTCTCCCTCCAAACTATCATTCATTGGTTCGAGCCTCTCCTCCAATAGCGTAACTTCTTCCTCAGCACAATTCCTTGCTTCCCTGCGACTGCGTCGTAAATCTCAGATCCTTCTCGAACAAAATCATGACGTCACCAAGAATCTCAGCTCATCCAGCCTACTTGCATGAAGTCTGCGTCATCCGTGCCTACGTCATGAATATACACGTCACAACTATGACGGCCGTAACTTTATTCACATATGCCAATACAGCCACCGTGGTCTCAGTATAATTCAATTTACGGGGGCATTCTCCCTTCACCACGTTTTAAAAACAGTTGCAAATTGTTTTTAAACTCTGCTATAAATATCTGAATTCACTTGAACACGAAATTGAATTATTATTCTACTCTTGTATGATATTTCCTCTATGTTCCTTAATCATAAGTCTCTTCTTCTCTGGGTTGTGTGTGGCTAATGCATTCTCTCCTCTGTACTTTCTCTTCTGTCCTGTATTCCTGTTTTCCAAATTCTGCTGGCTTGTAGAAGGACCAGGATCGATCACTACGTCCTGTCTTTTCTTCTGATTTTCAGCTTCCTTCTCTCGTAATTCCTTCAAATACTGCTGACTTTCTTTCTCTCTCTCTTGATACTTGTCCGGTGTCATAACCTGACCTTGAGAATTCTGGTTCCGATTCTGGTACTGGTTATTTCTGTTGTAGTTCCTATTGTACCCATTGTTATTATAATATCTACCTCTTCCGTTATTATAGTTCCCTCTATTGTTATTCCAGCCTCGTCTTTGCTGATATGGACGGTAACCTTGTGATCCGTTGTTGCGAAAATAATTGTTCCTGTGAGGACCTACATTTTCAGTTTTCTCTTCAGCAGGCGTATCAGTTTGCTGAATTTGATCCATGTAGACTGTATTAATGTCTTTGAATTCGTGCCTCTGACCTTTTTGAACCAAATTTGGCATTGGACTCGTGTAGTCAAGCCTTCTCAATAGTTCGTCCATACTGGTCAAATCCCTGATATTTGACGATATAATAAGCCTTCTTACCTCCACAGGTAGCATACGAGAAATAGCATCTATCAACTGCTCTGTCGACAATGGGGGTTGTAAGAATCTCAAGCGCGATAACTGGCTCGTGAAGAAATCAGCGTACCGTGTTTGAAGAGTACCCGAATACTTCCTCGAGTATACCTCAGCTCTTAATGAATTTTGTGCTTCTATTGACCAGAATCGTTTTATCAGTGCCTCTGCAAATTCATCGAAATTACTAAAAGTGTACCGAAATGCTCTGAACCATTCAAGGGGTCCTCCAGCTAGAAATCTTTCTACGATTCTCATCTCTCTTTCTCTAGGAATATGGGCTTCAATAAAATAGTCTTTCAGGTTTCTGATATACTCTATCGGTGTTAGACTATCTGTATTACTAAATTTCTGAGGCTTGTCCTCAAAGTTTCGGATGACTGTCACATTTCTTGGATATGAATCCATGTAATTCTTCCCACTATCACGATATTTCCATTCAGGTTCAATATTCCTATCCTCTTCTTCTTCCCGGAATCTGAATATACGTTCCTCAGGACTAATATCTCTCTCTTCTGTAGCGAGGTTACATCTTCTCACGTAATTCCTATTATCTTCACAAGTCAACCCTTCTGGATCCTTATCTGTGATTTCCGTGATGACTTTCCTAATCAACTCTTCTTTATACGTTTCCATCATGCTAGCTTCTCCTAGTTTCAAATTCTGAAGTTTGCTCGTAGTTTCATTGACATCAGAGACAACCTTATGAATTTGTTCCTCTAACGCGGTTTTTAATGCTTGCACGTCCTGACCCATTTGAGTTCTATCCTCTACCTGCTTCTCGGATAGCGAATCCATCCTTATATTCAAGTCCTTTCTAATTTGAACTACCTCATTATTTATATCTACTTGTGTACTGGCTAGTTTTCGTTCAATTCGCTCCTGAATCTGATTTACATGTTCCCCACTTGACCTGTTCCATTCATCTTTCCAAACTGTTACATTTGCAGTTAACATGTCAGCAATATCTACTTCAATGTCTTCCTTAAGTAAACGATTTTGATCTAAGACTTGGGTCCTCATGACCTCTACATCATGTTTTAATCCAGCTAGAGAAGCTGTTGTCCTAACAGACTCGTCAACCAATCTAGTTGTTAAAGCACTAATGTTACGAGTACAAAGCGTTTTTGAAGTTTCAATTTCTTCTCTAATCTTATTAACATCAGTTTGAACTTTGGCAATGTCTACAAAAACTGTATTAACTTCTATTTGCATCTTATTGATATCGCTTTGCATATCATTAACATCAGAATGAATATTATTTATGTCTACTTGAACGTTTGACACATCGGTTCGAACATTTCTAATCTCTCTTTGAACTTCTTCTACCTTGTCTTGTACAGTAGCAACATCATTCCTAACAACGATTACTTCTGCTCTAGCACATGAAATATCACCCCGGACATTGGCAACATCAAGATTCAACATAGTAAGGTCTTTCTGGACTGAATCAACTTTTCCCTGTACATTGGAAACATCAATCTTAACATCTGAGACATCTTTATGGACATTGGATAAATCTACTTTAACATCTGAGACATCCTTGTGGACATTGGATAAATCTACTTTAACATCTGAGACATCCTTGTGAATGTCAGTCACGGCATTCTGGATTCGCTGGGTACTGGACTGTAAACGTGACACATTATTTTCCAAGTTTGCAGAACTGGTCTGAAGAACTTTCATATTCTCCTCCATTCGACTAGTATTCCTAGCTTCCATCTCCTCCATTCGACTAGTATTCCTAGCTTCCATCTCCTCCAACATCTTTCTTATACTCTCATCTGCCATCTCAATAATATTTCAATAATAGACTGCGTCAGGGACATACATCAAACAGAGCAAGATAACAACTTATGAGCAACATTTTTCACCATATATAAGTTTGAGCAATTTTCTGTCTTAAATCTAACTTATAATTACCTTATAATTAACTTTCGTAGACACTTCATGTTGAAACAAACTCAAGCACATGTTCAAATTTCCTTGGTTCATTCTAAATATCCTAACACAAATAATTTACATTTACAATCCAAATAGTTTAATTTTATCTTTAATATGACTAAACATGTCATAAGCCGGTCAAATAAAATAAGACTCCAGATCCTAGGCGATTTTTCTAAGTTTCCAGCCTATTTAACCTCTCTCAGGTTGTATAAGATCTGATCTTTTCTGAGTGTAATTTTCCTAATACAACACAACATTTAATCCCTATATAATCACACTCTCAAATTCTACAATTGGCCAAGACATCTAACAAAGAATCAACCTCTTTATTTGAGTCTTCACAATCCCATTGACATCGATAACTTGGTAATCCAATGTTATTCGAACACTCCACACGTTGATTGTACCAATCCAACTGGCGTTCAACCTGGTAATCCAGTTTTGTCGAGCCCCACGAAATTGCGGTGCCAATCCTACTGTCCCCGATAATCCGGATAGTAGGCTGTCAGAAATCCGCCCCCTCAATCGGATTGCCAATAATCAATCGCACCGGCACAGCTACATCAATGAAAATGGCACTGACAGATACTACCGAGATTAGAGCACAGTAGTTAACATGAAATTATTCTGGAACACCAAAATATACGGGGGTTCATACTTACCTTTTACTTACCTATTCAATTTAATCTCGGGTCTGGGTTTTCAACTGGATCACTTAATAGTATGCCCTCACAATAACCTCCACCACGATATTTAAAATGAACCAAGACGGAAACAAGAAAATTTAAACTGCACAATAATTTATTTCACATAAAGGAAATAATTTAACAAAATTTAACAACAAAATATACGTGGCAATCAGAAGCCATTGTCAATGCAACCATGTCCTCCTGTAGGACTTGTAGACTTCACATACAAAAATTCAGCTTTCTCTAGCTCAAAAGAACGTAATAATAACAACAGTGCACTTTGGAATGGATAAGGGAGCTGGGACGAGACATATAGCATTTGTTTCCTTGTTCATGAGCTTCACATTTTATTTATAACCGCAAGGCTGCTATGTAGATGACCTTGGCCTCTATCATACAGTTATCTGGCCACCTGCTATATACCCTGCACCGTGTCGCATGCTTGCTTCGTCAAATGGACACACCTGTCCATCCAATGTTAGCATATGCTAGTTACCTCAGAGCCTAGCTCCTTTTCAATACACTATAAATGTTCACATCTCAACTCAAATATTATCACGCAAATCTTTTAAATGCTCCGTTCAAATATCAATGGATTACTCTAATAATCCCAAATCTTGTTTAATTGTATAATCCAATTGTTGAACTAGCGTTATTTAGAGTATAATAATGAAAACGCTTAATGTTTATAACAAAATGTTCATTAATTATTTATAACATTTAAATTGTTTATAACATTGTCAAACGACAATAGAAAAATTTATACACGCCTCTATTAATCCCGTTCGTTTCAAATTATTATTAAAGATATTTACATAGTTATTTACATTATTTATATTATTTATATTAGAAATACATTAAACCACACGTTTATCCGGTTGATAATTACTTAAATCATGGTGATATAATCGACCAATGAAGGTTAGTTATATTTAAATATAAGAATCAGGTTTAATAAGATTTAATAATTATTATTTGTGACGGTAACCTCCATTCAAAATCGTTATCTCAAATTATTTAAACACTCTTGTTAATTTTAACAGTAACTTCACATGAATAATTTTCAATGGACCTGAACAATACACTCAGCGGAAAAATACCTCGCTCAAAACGCACAAAATTGCACAAAAATTGGCCCATAATTCATCATATATCTCATTATATATGGCATCAAAATCTTCCACAATACACACAAAAAACCTCCACTTATAAATTCATCATCTTCATCAATATTACTGTGGGAACCTCCTTCACTTATTACAGGGCATTATTCATCAGCGACTTTTACACGTCCACTGAACTAACGATTATACATCCATAGTTCCTCTTTAAAAATTCATATATTCATCAATAGTATCAAAAACTGTTATTATATTTAACCATCGTGGGTTTCATTCATGAAGCGATATGAAGTAAAAATTTGCCAGTCACAAATAAATTTAACAGCAAATACGATTAGACACGCCTGCCTGGTCTATCAAAATTGAGATTATTATCATCAAAGTATCGCAGTATAAAAATACTATCTTCAATCAAAGTTCATCTAAACTGCATAAATAGTCGAATAGAATACAATTAGACTGTGGAATGCAAACATTATTGTTCCAATCTACAATTGAGAAAAACTCCTATCAAATGTTCATTACTATAGTGTACTCAATAAATCGTACTCAAAGTTCATATTTCATAAAATTGTCTATAATGCAATGGTATTTCAGAATTGACGATAAATGTCTATGTTGCAATCATGTTCATAAAACGACTAGTATTTTTAAGATCGTCGATAAAGTAGTGGATTTTAACGCTCTAAAATCTTTTAATCCTTCTTCTTTCTTGAGGATGACAGAAAATTGGTCAAAGTAATTTACTGAATAGAATTACTTTAATAAAATGACACGCTGTCTGAATTCAAATTTGCCATAGAGAATCGTTAACTTTACAGTTAAATCGTGACTACAAAAATATGCAAATTACTGAAAGAATATATATTATCAGTCTCAACTGATCCAAAATTATATAAATATGCCAATGACATAATAATGTCTCAATAAATCGTAGAAAAAGGCATAAAACCGCAAAGTGTACAGAGTACAGAAATATCAAGCAAGAATATGGGGCAAAATATATGGGACAGAAAATATGGGAAAAATGGTTGCTCAGATATCGCTAAATGGCTCAAATAAATCAAGAAACGTTCACGACTACCTTATCTGTTGATTGAAGTTCTAGAGGAAAATTTCCAAAGAAGACTGCTGTTGGTTCCATTTCACCACCGTAAAGATGTGCTCCGACCTCGAACCTGGAACCTGCGCCCTCGGAGAATAGAACAGCTTCCTCCTCCGGAAATTGCACTGCTCCGTGTAGACGATAGACATCCTTCTGGCAAAACTCTTCTGTGTGAGCCGGGTCCACCCTGGCCTCTCTTGAAAATTCCCTGAAGTTCTGGTAGAAATTCGCCATGAAGTTTATTGCAATTATTTCCGCAGAAATGTTCATAATTGTGGAGTATGAAGATATTTCCACTGCCATTTGATGTAATTCAGCGATGGATTACGATGCATGAGTGTAGTTGGATGTTCACTACATGCTCGCTTTTGTAGAATGACGATTAACGAAGCTCCATGCTGCTATTTCACTCCATTGATGTATGTCCCAATTGCATTAAAGTTTTAGTCTTCCATCTCCACTTCCGTTATAATAATAGTCGAAAGTACTGCCAGATTATATAGTTCCATTGTAGAATGTAGCAGTGTATCACCAAATGTAATCTTCAGTATCACGGTTGCAATACATGTGTCAGCCGTAGCGTAGAATGTGGTATTATAAAAGTGCTTCTCAGGTGTCGAGAAAATCACTTTTGTCTGCAGTCTTAAAATGCGAATATCTTCCAAAGTATAATAGTGAAAATGTTCAACTTTCGTACACGCCTCAATATTGTAATGCACAATTGAATTAGCATAAATGCAGTAGCTAACTTTTGATAGATAATCTTGTAGACTCGTTTATGTGTGCGCTCCAACTTCGCCTAGTTTTAGTAACCGTAAAATTGTACTGCTGCACGCTCAGTGCTTGTTCGATGCTGTGGGCTCTACCACACTTGCTAATGACGACTTGCTTCACTGAATCACTCGAAGTCTGACAATATGAGAATCAGAAAAATGAGCCATGAGCTTCCTCTCTGCTGTGCAAGGCCTTTTATCAACTTCTTAAGGGGCGTATCCATCCCTACCATAGCTTGTTCCTCCGTCATTGCTAGAAGTTCTAACTTTGGCTATACTTGACGGATTTTCAAATTTCAAAAACTCATAATTAATTTCATCAAAATTCCAAATCAATGCCATAACTGAAAATAGTTTTCCACAATTCTGCATGCCAAAAGTAATTAAATATGGTAGTTTCAGTAATCTCCGTCTCCCTCCAAACTATCATTCATTGGTTCTAGCCTCTCCTCCAATAGCGTAACTTCTTCCTCAGCACAATTCCTTGCTTCCCTGCGACTGCGTCGTAAATCTCAGATCCTTCTCGAACAAAATCATGACGTCACCAAGAATCTCAGCTCATCCAGCCTACTTGCATGAAGTCTGCGTCATCCGTGCCTACGTCATGAATATACACGTCACAACTATGACGGCCATAACTTTATTCACATATGCCAATACAGCCACCGTGGTCTCAGTATAATTCAATTTACGGGGGCAGTACCAAAGAATTGTTTCTTGATTGATTCTGGTTGTAGTGCTCACATGTCTCCTAATGTTAAACTTATGTCAAATTATAAATGCAATGATGATCCTGATATAAACATTGTAATTGGTAATAATGATAAGTTGTCTGTACAAGGAGTTGTTTACAGCAGGATGTTCTGAAAAACTGAAAAAGGATGACATTGCACTGAATGTAAGCGACAGTATTAATAATCTGTCTGACGTGATGCATGTTCCAGGACTGAGTGTTAACTTGCTGTCGGTAAGTCAGATGATTAAAAGGGGTGCTGTTGTTGTGTTCAACAAAAATGGATGTGAAATATTGGGTTCGGGGAATTGCTCAGTGAATGGTAGCGTGCTAGCTACTGGTTCACTTCTGAATGGTCTGTATTATCTGAATGTTAACCAAGATGTGTCTGCCCTTGTTGCTGATGTTTCTGATTACAATTTGTGGCATCAGCGGTTGGGCCACGTTGGACAACAGAAGTTACAGGTCTTAAGTCAAATGTCTGATGTCGTTCAATCTAAGGAAATACCAAAGGAATTGTGTGAACCATGTGTTCTCGGTAAGCAGCAAAGGCAGTCATTTCTAAAGGTAAGTCACTCGAGGAGTGAAAGTTTTTTGGACTTGGTGCAATCCAATCTGTGTGGGCTGCTCCCTGAGACCTGGAATGGTGTTAAATACATGATGACGATAATTGACGATTTTCCAGGAAGATTTTTGTTTATTTTTTGAAACAAAAATCTGAAACCAGGGAGAAAGTCAAGGATTTTGTTGCATATTGTGAAACTCAAAACGGTAAGACACCAAATATTTTTAGAATTGACAATGGTAAGGAATTTGTCAATTCTGACCTGAACAAATATTTCAAGGAAAAAGGGATTGTGCAACAGAAAACTGTAAGGTATACAGCTGAATAAAATGGCGTAGCTGAACGTCACAATCGCACCATTATGGAAAGGGTTGGATGCACGTTGTTTACAGCAGGATGTTCTGAAAAACTGTGGGCGGAAGCAGCCAATACGGCAGTGTATATTTTGAACAGGAGACCTCGTAGTAAAGTTGATAATGCCATACCAGAGGAATTGTGGACTGGTAAAGCTGTAAGTCATGAGAATATGAAAATATTCGGTTGCGATGCTTTTGCCCATGTTCCAAAACAGGTGCATACTGGCAAATTGGAACCCAGAAGCAAATGTTTTGTGTTTGTTGGGTATGATGGGGAAAAAGAAAGGTTACCGTCTGTTTGATCCCAGTAAACCTAAAGATATATTTGTAGAGCATAGTGTTAAATTTGTAGAACATAAATTCACCAGATGTGCTGAGAAAAATGTTGAAATGAGCGTTGTAATGTATTGTCCGTTGCATGATATTGTAAATGATGATGAAAACAGAATTGGACAGGATAATAACGTGCTAATCGTTGAAGTTTCAGTTGCTGGTCAGGTTAGTGACAACATTGATGTTCCAGGTATTGCTCAGGTTAATGAAGACATTGTTGTAATTCATGATGATGACAATGATGAGATTGACCAGGTTGGTGTTCCAGAAAATGTGGGTAGGAGGTACCCTTTAAGGGAGAGACGTCCAAAACAATTTCCTGATTATGAGGTCTATTTTGCTGAAAGTGGTGGCTATGTGGAACCAACCACTGTGTCTGAAGCACTTAATGGTAAGGAAGGCATGCAATGGGAAAAGGCGATGGAGGAAGAACTCAAGTCATTTCATGAAAATGATGTATGGACATTAGTTGAGAAACCTGATGGAACAAATAATGTAAGATGCAAATGGGTGTTTAAAGTGAAACGTAATACTGAAGGTAATGTGTCTAAATTTAAAGCACGGTTAGTGGCTAAAGGTTGTTCTCAACAGTACGCAGTTGATTATCTGGAAACTTTTGCACCTGTAGTGCGGTATAGTACATTGAGATTATTTTTTGCTCTTGCTGTAAATATGGATCTGGAAGTTCATCACCTTGATGTTTCAACAGCTTTTTTGAATGGCGTTCTTAAAAATTATATTTATATGTACCCCCCAGAAGGCTATGCGTGTGACAGTTCTCAAGTTTGTTAGCTTCGAAAAGCTGTTTATGGCTTGAAGCAAGCATCTCGCACTTGGTATGAGAGGGTTCATGAAATTCTTACTGAAATCGGTTATAAGAAGTCTCTGTATGAACCATGTGTATATTACTGTAAAGATTCATCATCTTTTGTTGTGATTGCCCTCTATGTTGATGATTTTTTTTGTATGTTTAATAATCATGTCCAAGTGGAGAAACTGAAGTCTGTGTTGCATTCTCATTTTAAGATCAAAGATTTCGGTCAAGTCTCTGAATGTCTGGGGATGAGAGTTCAAAGAAGCAAAGATTGTATTAGATTGGATCTGAAGTGTTGTCTCTTAGGTGTGTTGGATAGGTTTAACATGTCAGATTGTACTCCTGTGAAAACTCCAATGGAAACAGGTTTGTTGTTGGAGAAATCCACTTCCTGTGACAAATCCTATCCCTATCAACAGGCCATTGGTGCTTTGTTATACCTTTCCATTTGTACCAGGGTAGATATTATTTGAGTCAGTTCAATAATGGCTATGGTAAGGAACACTGGACTTGTGTCCAGAGAGTGTTCAGATACTTGAAGGGTACGGTGGATGTTGGTATCATGTATAAAAAATCAGAATGTGATGTCAAGGGGTTAGTTGATGCTTCTTTTGGAAATAATTTAACTGACAGGAAATCTGTGAGTGGTTATGTATTTAAATATGCAGAAGGCCCAATATGTTGGGAAAGTAAGGAACGGCCAGTTGTGGCACTGTCTACCACTGAAGCAGAATACATAGGTCTGACTTTAGCATGTAAAGAAGCTCTTTTCCTTAGAGGTTTCTTCTTTGAGTTGTGTGAGAGAGGAGGTCCAATTCAGTTGTGTAATGACAGTCAGAGTGCTCATAGGTTGGCTGAGAATGAAGGTTTTCATTGATGTGCGCTATCATTTCATTAGGGACATCTTAGAGAAATGCAAAGTAAAGTTGTCCTATGTGCCTACAGCTGAAATGATTGCTGATGTATTGACAAAAGGTCTGCCAATTCATGGCCATGTAAAATGTGTTACTGGCATTGGGTTATCCTAAGTGCGGCATAATGCTGCATTGCTCGATTTGGGGAGAGTGTTGAAGAGAATGAATATTTCTCATACTTTCTAATCTCGCTCGCATGTAAATATCGTTTGTCTTTTGTCAAATGTATATTCTTTGACCTTTATGTTCTTTGCCTTTGTCTGTATTCTGTGTCACAGTGCCTTTTTCAATACATCTAAGTCAACATGTGTTCGTATATTTTAATCCGTTCATCCCGTGTTTAACTGATACCATAGAAACCCATGCATAGCTCAAGTAGTTTCAATAAGTGTGAATTAGTCATACTTTAGAATGTCCTTCTTTCACCAATTTTTATTCAGTAGATAGAAAGTGCATTCTAGGGCTAGACTTGTTACTTTTATCTTTTCTGTCCAAGCATGTATTTTATTTGTAGTAATTATTAATATTAAATGTGATGTTATTTTTAAAGCATTACATTTCTTTTTCAAAACTTACTATGGCGATAAATTGAGCATTATATTTGGTTGTGAAGACACGATATAAGAAGAGACAGGGCCTAGACTACGATAAAATTATATAAGAATAGTCGTTAGCAAGAAGATGACCGATATTTCACGTATACTTGAACATTATTCGGAATAAATACTTGTGACTATTTAAACAACGAAACAGAATATTTTGCCATTACATGCAACATTGTTTGATAGATGTGTTAGTCTATTTTTCAACGAGTTCGATATAGACTTGGAAATATAGTGATTTCTAGTGTGAAAAATTACGATTTTTGGATTAGGCTTTTGCGATCCACGTTTTTGAATTTCTTATAGAATATAATCACTTTTTCGAGTTCGTGCAGTTTTTCAATTTTCTTTATTCCTTTGGAATACTCCAACTTGGTTAAGCGTTTGATTCTAATGGATTATTTGTACCTTCTTAAGACAGGCTATTTTTCATGGTGTAGTTTCTTACGTGTTTCCTTAGAGGAGGATTTCCATTTCGAATTTTGTTCAGGCGAATACTGAATTATTCCTTTTATAGTGATCACTCTATATTCTTTGAAAGAAATATTTGTGAAAATATGAAAGTACAATGAGAAATATTATTGAAAGAAAAGAAATCTATATATAAAATATATTCGTCATGAAACGAAATGAAAATTTTGGAAAATCACAAATGCTACTATTTGAACATGTGAATACAACATATTTAACACAGTTCTGATAAAAATTGTCCATGACACTCTAACCTTTGTCTATTATGAAACATGGTGTTTTACGATTGTTGTATAAAAGCTTTTTGGATCTTAAAAATGTTTGCTGATTATTTATAGCTATTGAGAGCTAACATACGTGTAAAGCAATTAATGTTCGTGTGAATTTGAGACACATATTAGACATCGATGGATGGTCAATATCAGATTTCCAGTATTAAATAAGCTGATAAGCTATTACTGAGTGAATTAATGTGTATTTTTGAACGTGAATTACAGTCGCGATTTCAGTTACTAGAAAGCTAGTAAACTTTTGAATCCAACATTTAAAACCAAGTTATACATTGTGACAACTAATCTAAAATGGATTGCCAATAGCAGCATATGTTTCAGTGGAAAGTTACGATTTGAAAGACGTGTAATAATAATTGTATAACAGTGTAATAATAATAATTGAAAGTTTAGGAGATGATAATTTAAACATTTTGTGTATGACTTAAAATGAATTGTTATAATTTACTGAAGTGATATTACGTTCGATTAACTTCATTGTTCGTCGGATATGATCAAATAAGACTATAACAGAACTAAATAGAACACTTGTCAATGGATTGATGAATAATGTAGGAGAGATTCGAACAACGAATTAAATGTATAAATGTATATAGATTAATACGAATTTATTAGGGTTTATGTATTTGTAAAGTTAATTTGTATGATATTGTAAAATTCAAAGACATTTATTTTGAACTTCGTTTAAAATGCTGTACCATTTGAGCAGCATAATTTAGCCAAATTTCAGGCTGACGTCACATTTGACTATCATGTGCTTCATGTAGAAGAAAACACATATTTTGTTGAGTTGTGGAGAGAATTTCCACAATGCAGCAGTTTCTTAGACAATAAACTGTTGATCCAATTTTAAATTTTCTTCAGATGATTTGGTGATTTATATTAGAACCAGGATGTGCCACGAGGACCAGTGGGTTATTTTGTTGAATGCTTAGCCTTATGCCCGAGGAGCGTGATGGCGCAGTGGCTTAGCTGCTCGTCTTTCACCCGGACGGCCGGGGTTCAAATCCCGGTGATAGCGGGGTGGAATTTTCAACTAAAAAAAAATCACGTAGCGTCAGGAAGGGCATCCGGCCTTAAATCCCCGGCCAAAACCAAAATGAGCCTGGTTGGCTCCGGTGACCCCAATTAATTGGGAAAAGCCGAAGAAAGTCAGCCTTATGCCCGTGATTAATTTAATTTTTAAGAGTCTTGTTAGTTCATTTTGAGCTGAACATCTTCTTATCACATTCTTTCATATTGAGGTATCCTTATCCCTGGTTGATCCTAGTTGGTAGAGTTTTCAGGGTTATTTCAGCCGGATACTTCCAGATTCTACGATCCAGCTTTTCCATCGGATTCCAACAGGTAAGACCACGTGGATACGGGTACAGTACTGTACCCGTGTATAAGACATGACGATGCACTTGTCGAAATCCGAAGATCAGCTGGAGTTTAGAATCTTCAAGGTCCCCGGCTAGAAAAACATGTAAATCCTACCGACAAGTACTACATGAGGATACAGTGGCCTTCGATTTTGTTACGGACAATACTACTGGAGCAAACACACAAACTACGTGGGAGAGTGAGAAACTTACGGTTCGCGGGGCGTAACGGGATAGGAAAATTGAGATGCCTTATACCTGAATCCATTTCCATAACACAATCTCTCTCTATAACTAATATAAATCACGACCTGTCATTTATAAAAACCGAACGAAAATAAATTTATTCAAATTTAAAACAGTCACAATAAAATAATTCAACTGTTGCCATAAGTATCACGGCTGTCATGAAAAATAAAATAATAATAGTCCATCTCGACATTCAAAACGTCTCCATTGAACATAAACTACCGATCAGCTGATTCAGAGTTTTATCAATAACATATCCTCGTATTAATAAGAATAAAGATTCAAATATACTAAATTCAGCTTAATAAACTCATTACATAAATTATTATTACTCTATACATACACAAACTCCGTCGTCAACTACTCCTAACCTTAAATGAAACTCAGCTTGATTACCCTCGTCACCGGTACCGATCAGCTGTTCATTCACGTAAAAAGAAAATAGTTACAATACTTACACAAATGCATATCTTTCGTACATACATACTTACACACATACATACATATTTATTGACGGCTTCCACCATTTTCTTTTATACAGTATAAAATACAATAAGAGTTAATACGAAGTACCCTACTAGTACAATCAACTATATTCATACAGTTTGTCTAATGAAGAGGAAAACAGATATTTTCTCAGGGGTCTTTCATCGGTATTGAACAAGTCTAAGCTGACCCCATTTGAGATTCGCATCATTCTGTCAATGGGACTATTTTGACCATAATTAGTCGGATGCCAGTTTGTTTCAAAGACGTGATGCTTGCGCATCGAACGGGGTGGCACATAGATATTGATTTCATTTAGTAATTCTGGGCAGTTTATGTGAGAGTTTACAATCTTGTACATATTAAGAATATAAAAATTATCTCGACGGGACTTAAGAGTTGACAGCTTCAATTGCATCATTACTTCAGTGTAGTTATGATTCGGTATTGGGTGTAGGAAACAATACGCATAAATTCGTAGGAATTTGTGTCGTACTTTCTCTAAACTCTCAATTTGTGTTTTATTGAAAGGGCTACAAATCGGTGTACAATATTCAATTAAGGGTCTGACAAGGGACAAGTACAGTAGGAAATATATATTTGAGTCACAAAATTCCTTGGAATAACGAGTTATGCAACCTAATCTCTGCAAAGCCTTTTTTTAAATATTTTCCATATGCTCATTAAAATTAAGTGTGTCTGTGAATTTTACTCCCAGGTCACAAATACTTCGAACAGCATGAAGTGGAGTAGACGATAGAAAGTGATAAGAGAATTCAATATTCTGTTTCTTCTTTGAGAATCTAACTTATTTACATTTAGTTTCATTCAGCAGTAACCCATTTAAAGAACAATACTCCTCTAGACGCCAAAGTTCTTCCTGAAGAAGTATACAGTCCTGTAGAGATAGAACTTTCATAAAGAACTTTGTATCATCGGCTAACAGGAGGATTTTGGCATGTTTGAAAACTGTATTGATATCATTAATAAAGATTAGAAATAACAAAGGAGAAAGATGGGCACCTTGCGGAACGCCAGAAGAGACAGCTATTGGTTGAGATAAGAAATTGAGTATTTTGACAATCTGAGTTCTTCCTTCTAAATATGACGACAGCCATGATAATAGAGGGTTTTGTATACCATAAGATTGTAATTTTGAAAGAAGAATTTTATGGTCGAGAGAGTCGAAAGCTTTGGCTAGATCAGTGTAGATGCAGTCCACTTGGTTGTGCTCTTCTACTGCTTTCAGTAAGTACTCCAAATAAAGTAGGAGATTTGTACGTGTTGAACGACCTGGCATAAAGCCATGCTGTTGTTCAATTAAGTAGGAGGAAAATTAGGGTGTAATTTTGTCAGTAATTATAGATTCAAATAATTTGGGTATAAAGGACAATTTACAAACAGCTCTATAATTTTAACATTGGATTTGTCACCAAATTTCAAGACAGGAGTTACATAGCTACTCTTCCATCTATCAGGAAATTTACCAGTTCCAAGAGAGAGGTTAAATAAGATGAATAATGGTTCTGTTATAATGAATCGACAAGATTTTAATAGAATTGGTGGGAGATCAAATGATTCGTTATTTGAGAGTTTCTCTAATTTGTTATAAATATCACTCTTTTCAACCTGGCAAGTGGAGACGTTAATAGAGAAAGGAGTTTCAAATTTTTGGGTGTTAACTATTGGTTCCTTATAGACTGAGGAGAAATGTATAGCAAAAAGATTGACAATACCTGGTCCATCCCTTTCATTCACATTGTCAAGATAAACTGCACCAGGAATACCTTTATCAATCTTTTTTGTCTTGATAAAAGCCCAAAAGTTTTTGGGTCGCTGTATAGATTAGATCTAATTTAGTTTAAATATTCAGCATAACATAGTTTAGATAAGTGTTTACATTTGGCTCTAAGCTCTGAGAAAGCATAATAATCATGAGTGCTGCCCGACTTTTTGTATAAGGCATGGGTCGCTTTCTTCTGTAAGACACTGGCTCTTAGTTCACTGTTAAACCACTTTGGGAAACACGGGTCCTTATAATAAGCAAGAGGAATACATCTATCAATGCCTTCATAAAAAAATGCTTACAGCAGAATTTATGTCATGTTCCTTAAATGCAGAGCTCCAGTCTATTGTAGCTAAGTAGTTATTGAGACCGATATAATTTATCAAAATTGTGATAACTATAATTGCTTGAAAGAGGTTGATTATCAACCGCCAACTTAAAATCAATATCTAGAGGAGGGTGGTACTTATCGTGTACCGGTACTTCATTTATATATTCACATTACGAAGTATTATCTAACGTTCTTCCTTTAATATCACAATATCATTTCGATTGAATTATCTACCATTACATTTCGTTCCTTTTATACTTTCATCAAACTATTTTATCACCACTCCGAATATTATTTTTCATAACTTCAAAGAATATGGCTTGAAAATAATACATGATCAACCATTTCATAACTCTCACTGTTATACTTTCCTATCCTTCATCATAGTATTTTATTTTACCTCTTACTTTAATTTACCGGTATTACCGTCGTCACAATATTAAATGTTTTCTTTCCAATTCGAACAAATATGACCATGCAACTAAGCCAAGCTCATATGTTACAATGTCAAAATCATGATAATAGATCACCTGTAATTGAATTAACAAACAATAGTTATATACATCTCACTAACTTCTTCCGCCGACACCTCTCATCATGCCTCCAATACGTCATTCGAAAATAATGATACGTTCATCTTACTGCTTTCTTACGTATATTTGCTCCAAATAGCATCATAATACTCCATAATACGTCGACACTACGTATTAGAGCCTCAATAACGTCGCTAAACTTTCTTACAATAACTATGCACGGCATTCCTTCTTCAACACAACCAATACTTGTATACCATCATAAAAACAACTTTATAACTTTATAACTCTCTCATAGTTCCCCCACTTAAACCTCCAATAACAATTCATCGACTATAAATTCCACATTCCTCGTGCTTTTAATACTCCTATAATAATGACCATGTGCGTCAATACATGACCTCTCGTCGGTTTACTTCTGTACTTACTATGCTTATAACAATCGTCGTTAATATTTAATAACAATAATAAATTCGTAATACCTCACTGGTCATTCCTTTATAATTGCTATGTAGCAATCTTTAAGTACATTTACAATATGTTGCAAAAGGTTTAATAGTCTTTCAGTGGAACAACATATCACGATTTTTTTGATTTCTAGAAATGTGCCTAGTGTTTGTTGGTAGTAATATCTATTCCTTACATTGAATAATTACCATAGACCTTACTAGTCTTAAAAAGAACATTTTAAAACATTCAAATAGATCCAAATTATTATAAATGTGAATATTCCTCCAGTCCTATCTGTAGTTATGTCACAGATAACTCAAAGTTTATCGTCGCATATATATGCTTAGATCATCGAAACTATCATGAAATCATGATATCAATGTTTATTCGAAATCTTCTTAGTCTTCTTAAAGCCCGTGGATTTACAGTTAAAGGCAAGAAAGCGGAAGAGAGTCAGACACACACTGCGCAAAAACCAGACGGCAATAGACAGGCAAGCCCTGAGTTGGAATCCTCAGGGACATCACAGAAAAGGAAGGCCGAAGGAAATTTGGAGGAGGACAGTGGAGAGGGAAGCTGCAGAAGCGGGGAGAACGTGGGGAGAAGTGAAGGCAATGGCACGAAATCGAGTCCGTTGGCGATGCTTCGTCGAAGCCCTACGTTCCAGAGATGCGAACAACAGGACTTAAGTAAGTCCTAATTAAATTCTCCTTTCAATAATAAACACAATGTTCTACTATTCATTTCCAAAGGAAAATCTTAATACATTTAAGAAAGAATTCAAATCGAAATTCTAAAATTCCTCTTCAAAATCCCCCCAATCCAAATTCGTAATCGAAAGTTTCAATATATTTAAATACGGATTATGGAAATCCAATCTACTCGAAATTATAATAATTGTTAAATTGAAAAGAAATAATTTCAAACAAAAAAAAACTACTGAAAATGCAACCTTCTTCTACCTTATATTGACTCTAGATGATCATTAGTTATAGAGAATACCCTGATGTACTGCATTCTCCTTCCTGATGAGTCTTCTACCCCCGATCTCCTCCTGACATACGAATTGCCTCCTCGAATCTCGTACTGCATTTTATCGGCTCTGGATTCGAACTTGGACCAGGCTTCAAGCATTGAACTGGGGTCACCCGAGTCCCATCGTCTTCTTCTCTTCTAAGCGCGGATCTAGGAAAACTCTTCTTCTCTTCTTCAAATTCATCATCATTCTCATGTAGTTTCGTATTAATTTCTCCATAATGTTGAATCTTAGGTTTATCTGCTCCAAGCATTCCACTTTTCCTTTATACATTGTGTTCCTTGTACATGGTTTTACACCTCCATCACAACCTCGTTATTGTATTAAGACATCGTTCCTCTCAACTTCGAATTCTACACACACCCAAAGTACACGGGGCTACATGACCGCGTTGTCGCAGCCCCTAAACTTAAGAACCAACCAACCAACCGAATTTTTCAACATAGTGGAAATTAATTGAATGAATAATTTCACTAACCATTTTTCCTCGTAGATATTGTTATAATATTCGTTGTATCACGCTGGTTATTACAATTTCGTGATGTTGCTGTAGTATTTTGTATTCGTTAACAACCGTGACTATGAAATAATGCTTTTAGTTGTAAGCACAATGTTCTCCAATCACACTGAAGCTTGTTATTCGTCATATACTGGTATAAAATAATGTCTGAAGTTTCCGCCTTTAATACGAGTATATCACAATTTCAATTTCACCTTCGAAGTTATGTATAACTGCAGATTGTAATTCAATTCGAATTAAAATATCGTAAGTTCACTTTTACTTTCAACACGTTAATTTTCTCAATTATGTTACTTGCAAGACTTTACACAATGTTATATTCACCTCGGAGTCCGATCGAACGTAATGCTCTTGACCGACACTCCCATCGCGATCACGGTTAAAATATCTTCAAAGCCCCGAGTACCATACTCTGGTCTCGAACTGCTACACGTCTTATCAGCTCGACGTTCAATCATAAAAGAAGCCTCGATTCTCCTTGCATTTCTCCCTCTTAAACATCATACTCAAGCGTCATTTTGTATTTTGTGTGAATTCTTGGCGGTACTGTGCCCGTATATTCGAGAGGAGATCTGCCGGATATCCGAAGCAAAGCTGGATTACGGATATTGACTGCACCGGCTAAATTACTAATCAAAAATCCACTCCGACATGATCCTCAAGAACATACGCAGAAGTAAATACGATGAAACTGTGAATTACATATACGGTATGCACTTAAGCTCAAAGCGAGCACCTATCTTGGTTCTCTCTCGGGGATTACGTAGTCAGCTCCAGACCTAAAAAGGGGGGTTTCACAGTGTCATCTCTCTATATCTAAAATAAATCACGCTAACACGACGTCTAATAACGAACTAAACAACTTAATAACATAAGTAAACTAATTCTAAACACACACACAATTAATAATAAAAACACATTCACTCCTCTCCTCATCTACGCCACTGAAAAGCCGTGTTCCTAGAACACCGGGACATAAATTTTGGTCGACCTAAGCCTTTTCTACAAGTTAAAACAATTAACAGAGCCTGGCATGCTTTGCATTCCTCTGCCACGATTTTAAAGGACACCTGCGCTCTCTGAGTCATGTGACTGCGTTATACAATAATAATAAACCGTTGCTTCCCCAGACTACCGGCTGATTTCATTCAAGAATTGATGCTTTAACGACAACTCTTCCCATTTGTGGGCTATGCATTTGCCTTGAGCTCTGGAACGAGTTCTCCAAGCGAACCATTCGTTCGACTGCACCCAGCCAAGAATACACATCTCTGTCGCAAGTACAGCATTAAAATCTCATTCACTCTTAACAAAAATGCAAATAATCCATCCATCCCTTGCTCGAAATACTTGAAACTTTCACACAACATTACATTCATCCTCTCACATCGTGTTAAGCCGACGGAGTTGTCTTCATCCATACTGAACAATAAGCAATACTTATTCAAAACATATCGACTTTCACACTAATCACTTTTCAAAAACATTAGACAACTTTCTAATGTTAACACGTTATTCCCTTGATTGAATAATTATATAAACTTATTTACATCACGAATCTGAGTTACAATTCATAGCGTGGGCTATTATAATGATAAAAATGTTATGTATATACACAAAAGAGCATTAGCTCCGATCTCGCATTAAAGCTTACCGCAACTTAATGGGATCCTTACAATCTTCCTCCTCTTTTGAAATACTACTGCACATATTGTCAATACTGGTTCGTAGTCATATTTAGTCGGATATGCTCGACCAACTAAGGCAATACATACGCATTTCCATAATCGTGCTTAATAAAGGTTAATAAAAATAATACATAACAGACGTCAATATCCGCCTTCTCGCCTATATTTCAGTACAACTCTACCATCTCCACATATCCAAAGTCGTGTATAAAATCAAAAGGAGCTCTATAAAACTCACATCCTATGCCATAATGCCAAATAGTCTTGCCAATGCAACGACTTTAATACAATGCGGTAACTACCTCGCAAATGACTCCTCGTATACCATCTGCATACGGAATTACAAACACTTTAATACACACATAAAGGTTATCATCTTCTCTTCCTCAAAACTAGCATTCATTGAAATGGGCATACTCCTCAGCGTTGCCATAACCAACCGCTGGTACATCAAACAATTACATCAGTTGTTAATCCATTATTTTTATACATGCAAACGACTTGTGGACAAAGCGTGAGAGACCTCCTTGTATTTACTTTAAAAACGATACTGGGATATCTCCAAACCGTTGCGTATACATTTAATAAAAATACTGTACTGTCTCTCCATACTTCTCTGGTTTCACCTTCACAGATGTAGGAATATCACGCCTACAATATGACGTTATATTGCCCATAGTGAATAAATAACTACAAGTGTTATTTCTGTAAGTCCGACAAATATCAATCTCGACGGGGTAATCTAGCTAGGAATTCCCTACCGTCGAATGATAATAATCTTCCACGAAGATTCAACTCTCAAATAATTTTAATTGACTGAAAGATCTAAGCTTTCTTCAATAAAATATACAATTTGTCAAATTCGGAATGTGTCTCCATTCTAAACGAGAATGTCAATGAGTTCTTATGACTTTCATCGATTACAAGTTAAATGTTTCTTTCAAATTCGATGCTAAGTCCATAACGATGCTGTGATATTTCACAATATATCACTGGTTCTTTCTTCTGTCTTCAAGTTTCTTCTCGACGAATAAGAAGCCCAAATTAAACTAATGAAATAATTTAATTGGTAACATAGACGAAAATATCTATCACCTGAATTCAAAATGAATTCATAAAAGTCAAAAATAAATTAACTGTTCCTCAATGAAAATTACTGGAATACTGATTCCTTAAACAAGTTAAATATCTCAGCTCAGAAACTGGATCGTAGAAAAGCAAAATGAAAATGTCGAAAGACGATCATCACAAATGATCTCGAAGAATAAAATGTTATTACATGGAATACATAATGTATCGAAATATGGATAAAGGAATTGATCTAGAATACGGTATCACTATAATGCTCTAACTACACATTAATAAACACTGCTACGTTGACTGGAGATCTCGAAGTTCAAGTATTAGACAATACTCAGTTGTTTCATCCTTCAAGGAACTAGGTTGGATCCCTCTTCCGGAAAACATCAAGCTCCATCTGGGATCGAACTGCGAACTCCCATCCTTCATCTTCATTGTTGCCGGGAAATCCCTGGACATCTAGAAAATATTCTTGTCTCCTCGTTCTCCATCATGATATAGTTTCATTATATTATCGAGTAGTGTTGAAAGTTCAGCTTCATATTCCGAAGTAAATTCGAATTGGAAGTCGTGGACCTCACTCGTATATAAAACATTCATTGAGATGGACTATGCATATTTTTATGTGGTCACTGGTGTTAAGTCCGAGCTCTTGTATGACGATAATGTACTAGAATGTGGTTGTACATAACGTCTCATGCTTGCTCGAAAAGTAGACAATCATGAACAATCTCCTTATCGACGCTCCATTGTTGAATATACTACTCTGTCTTGAATGTATTCCTGGCGCACATACTTTCTTAGTCCATAATTTCAATCATATTACAGTTCTTAAAAGTCTTCATTCGTTGAATATACACAGTCATCATACTTGTGTAACAATATAGTTACTCAATAATAATAAAGTCAATCACGGTTACTCACGTGAATCTGTGAACACGGATCTGTATTCGATGCAGTCTGGCCTGAACTAAAATGCTTTACTGCGCTGGATTCCGTTACTTTTCTATTTCCTTTCTAAAATGTCTGTAGTTCTCAAAATCTTCCTTCAATCGCACTGAAAGTTTATAACACGCTTCTATATGTTCTGCAGTATAGACTGTAGTTAAAATAATTGTTCTAATATCGAATAGTCAAAAGTTATTGCGGTATTAACTCTCCTCGCAACTTCACATAAATCGCAAGCACGGTGATCTCCACTATCTAGCCTCAATCTGCGGTGTCTCCACGAGTCAACCACTCTCGGACTCGGCTAAGGCCTTCGGGACTGCAACTCTCCCGGAATACAAGTCTGAACGCTTCCAACTTCGCAGGAACAAGAGCCCTGATGCCTTGCGTCTCCCCTCCAAGACACCAGATCTAGCCGCTATTTTTCATTCCCTCGAAAAATTTAGCGGGCACTAGAAAAATGCTTATTCTGACGTATTTCGACCTCCCGTCGACTACCAAAATATTTCTAATATTTTCTTATAATTTTCTTCATATAATCAATTCATAAAATACCTCTCTCCTTATTGACTGTGGTATAATTTATAACAATATTTAAACATTTTCTGGGTTTGTTCGCTGTTGCTAGGTCAATTCTGAGCTTCTATAACCTTCGGTTGCGCAATAATATCACGTGACGGAGTCTCCCTCATGCTCAACGTAGCAACACGACTGGCTTGTGCCAAGTTCCAGCATCGATATTGCTTGGTTAAATTTTATCATGGGGCTTAAAAAATATTCCCATTTTCATCCCAAATAATTCATTTTACGGGGGCAGTGCATCACAAAATTAATTATGATCCTCGTACTACGTATTCCAATTTGTATCTGAAAATACTCAAATATTCTTGTTTCAATTCTGCATCTTTCCATGTGTAATAATGCTGGATAATTGTTGTAGATGTAATTATCTTCTTAAATTAATTACACTCTGAGGAGTTTTTTTCTGTAATCAGCTCTTCTTTGATTGGTCAGGATCTACCACGTGACTATCCAATCAATCTACACTGAGCGCAATTGGAATGCGGGATTCGCGGTCTCCAAGCAGGATAGTGCCTTAATTGCTCTCCAACACCTTCCCTCTTCTCTCTCTTCTCCTCGGTCCTCGCAAGCTAGTACTCTGCGTTCGAACAAGGTCACTTCCCCTTCGCTATTCTAATATGGAACTATCATGCCTCCGTAACCAAACAGGTTTTCTGTCACCAATACAGACCTCGTTTCTGAATGTTAACATTTATTATAGGGAAAAATGATATAATTTTACCAATCAAATTCAAAATTCGGGGTCAGTATCTACTGTCAGGCCACGGCTGCCTCCTTCCCTCTTCCTTGTCGATCTAATCCATTCTTCCCATCCCTCATGAGGCTGTTCGCTTTGCAGGTGAGGTAGCTTCGGCGAGGTGCTAGTCCCGCCTCTCCAGTTGTATCCCCTGACAGATATCAAGCTCCAGGACACTGCACGTAGAGGCGGTGAAGGTGGGATCCCTCGCTGAGTCCGTGGGAAAAGACTACCTGGAGGGTAAACTTATCACGGGGAGGGGAAATCTACCACTGTAATTGGTAGTGTGCAGCAAATTTTGTAGGTTATATTTGGCTAGTTAGAAACGTTATATCAAGTTCCAACGTTTGCCGCTAGTGTTAGTGACAGTGGCATGTGGTAGCCAAAGTTGGAACTACTTGAAAATGAACTTGTTAGGAACCCTTGGGCGTTCAATCAAGAATACCCAGCTATGTCCATTGGCTGCAAATCATATATAATTAATAATTCATTCTTTAATGTGTTCCTTAGTTCAATACCCTTAGACATTTCTTGTCTTTTTTTTTAATCTTCGTACATGAAGTGCGGTACTTATAAGTACTGAGAGTCTGCATTATCTCACACTAGTGCTCGTAGTGGTAGAAAAGGCAAACTGCTAATCTAATCGACCGGATATGGTTGAGTTTCCGGTGAAGAATCAACAGGCTACCGCGTGTATCGTGCCGGCACCTCGTAAGAAACGTTTAGTATATCCTTTTCGTTTGGAAAAGTGGAGCAAAAAACGAAAATTAATTACAAATGCACCAAGAAAGGAATAGTGTTCATGGAAGGTCTAGTTTATGTCATTAAGGATATCATAACCTAAAGGGCTAGAACTGTGGTCTCCTTTCTATTCAATTCAGTTCATTTGTTGTCACATTTCGTGTGCAATTTTTGATGCAGCGAAAAGGAGGGAAAAAGCTTTTTTTTTTCTGAAAATTGTGATCATGCTCATAAAATAAAACGTGCAAATATAATCCACAGAACCATAAGCAATTTTTTTTCTTGCATTAAGCAAAACATTAAAATCTGACTAAATTTTGGTGCCAACCAACTTCTTCTAGAAATTTGTTTCAGATGAACTTAAGCCACTTTCTCCAAGTTGAAAAATCACAGATGGTTTAGTGCAGGGTTGGCCAACCAAAGGCCCCCGGGCCAAGTAATGGCCCATCAAGACATTTGGATTGGCCCACCGATAGCTCAAGATCCAATGCGAACCTATATCACTATCATTTTCCAAGCATTCAGCACCACATGTTTATTCGTAAGTCCTGGGTAAATGCAAAAATGGCAAAGTTTCTGGACTCGATGATATGAGTGGAACAGATTAAGAATTTTGGGCCGATAACAAAGTGCTGGCTAAGGGAGCTTATGAACAAATGTGTCTAGTCTTGTAAGATTCCTAAACTATGGAGGAAAGCCAAAGTTATAGGTATTCGCAAGCCAGGCATGGACCAGAATGATCCAAAAAGTTACCGCCCTATATCTCTGTTATGTCATCTCTATAAAGTCCTTGAAAGTCTCATCCTACATAGATTAATGGAGAAACTGGAGACAATCGTTATACCACAGCAGGCTGGATTCAGATCGGGGAAGAGTTGCACATCTCAAGTGATGAAATTATCACAGCATATCGAAGATGGTTTTGAAAGGAAGGAGATCACAGGAGCTGTATTTATAGATCTTACTGCGGCTTATGACACAGTTAATCACAGACGGCTTCTTATGGAACTGTATGATGCCACCAAAGATTATCAACTAACCTGTTTCTTGAGGAATCTACTTGAAAACAGAAGGTTCTTTGTTGAATTTCAGGGAAAAAGAAGCAGATCGAGATCGCAGAAAAATGGATTACCCCAGGGAAGTGTGCTTGCTCCTGCGTTGTTTAATATATATATACTAATGATCAGCCACTACCAGAGGGAACACAGCCTTTCAACTACGCAGATGACTGTGCCATCACTGCCCAAGCTGACTGTTTTGATAATGTAGAACAGAAGTTGTCCAAGGCATTAATAGAATTGTCTGCTTACTATAGGGAGAACCAATTGAGACCAAATCCCAGTAAAACACAGACTTGTGTTTTCCACCTTAAAAACAGAAAGGCAGCAAGAACCCTCAAAATTAACTGGGAAGGATCCTCGCTGGAGCAATGTTCGTTTCCAAAATATCTAGGAATTACCCTTGACCGCGCTCTCACTTACAGGAAGCACTGTTTGAACACCAAGCAAAAAGTGGCAGCCAGGAACAACATCATAAGGAAGTTAACAGGCACAACATGGGGAGCACATCCTAGTACTGTGAGAACCTCTTCTCTTGCGTTATGTTACTCCGCCGGAGAATACGCAAGCCCAGTATGGTACAAATCCAGTCATGCCAAAGTGGTAGATGTTGCACTTAACGATACTTGTCGTATTATTACTGGGTGTCTTAAGCCCACTTCGCTAGACAAGCTGTACACCCTTGCTGGTATCGCACCCTTTACATCCGCCGAGAGGTAGCGGCGAAAAATGAGAGAGAAAAAAAAGGGCAGAAACTTCTGAAGCCCATCCTCTGTTTGGACATCGACCTGCAAAACCCCGACTAATATCTAGGAAAAGCTTCCTCAGAACAACAGAAGCTCTTGTCGGGATTTCACAACAATCCCGAACCAATTTGTGGCGTGCAAGGTTCTACAGCCCTGGACAATGGTTTCCACCCTCTGAAAAACTACCAGTCGGTTTCACAGAGGAATGGAGTACATGGAGATCACTCAACAGACTTCGGTCGGGTGTCACAAGATGCAAAAGCAACTTAATGAAATGGGGTTTCCATGTGGCGTCACCCTTTTGTGAATGTGAAACAAAGCAGACGTCTTACCATCTGCTTCAGTGCAGTCAGTGCCCAACAACATGTACGCTAGAAGACCTGTTACATGCAACACCTAAAGCCATAGAGGTCGCCAACTTCTGGGCGGCTATAGTTTGAAAAAATTGAAATTTAAAATGTTGTATATAACATTATGTATTTATTGCATATTCAATTTCACACTGTAAGTGTTTCTGACACGAATGAATGAATGGATGAATGAATGAAGCACAACATGTTAAATAAATTCACTGTATCGTGGATCATTTTAAATACAAAGCAGCAGGTACAGCTTTGAGCGAGGCATTCTCAACTCAATTTCCCTCTTTCCGATCTTAAAAGAGTAACATTGATTTATTAAAAAATCAGTGGCTATGGTGGCGTAGTTGGTAGCATGCTGAACTGCTGTGCCCAAGATCGCGGGTTCAAATCCAGCTGAAGTTGTCGGATTTTTTAAGAGCGTTAAAATCTTTCAGTATGCCTACCTTCGGTGGGGAAGTAAAGCCGGCGGTCCCATTTCATAGATTTATGGTATGTAAAAGATCCTTCCACTAACTAAACTTGTGTGAAGCTAACTTTCTAGATTATATTTCGTTAAAACGTTCTATCAATGTTCCAACGTTGACCACTAGGTGTCAGTGACATCTGGTAGCGAAAGTTTGAACTACTTGAAATTGAACGGAACTTGTAGCTCACCCCATGGGTGTCCGCTTGAAGCAGCTACAGCCTCTGGCGAGTCGAACATGTCCTCCGACACTCGCGGCACTAAAAGCCATACGCTAAATAAATAAAATAAATTCATAAATCGATTTTGTATTTCAGCGTTTGAGATACATAAAAACTCCCCTTCCTTGAAAATGGAAATAATAGTAATCCAAAGTCATTCAGGACTTTGGGTAAATTTAAAGAATATTGCGGATCACCCACTTCTCCTAATTTGACCGAATTTTGGAAATATGCCTTCATTTCATTTCATCTGTCATTCATTTAATCATTGCCCCAGAGGAGTGCGTCAGGCCTCGGCAGCCGGCACAGTTCATATCCTCACCGCTAGATGGGGGCTTCATTCATTCCATTCCTGACCCGGTCGGAGACTGGAAGCAGGCTGTGGATTTTCATTTTCAGACCGGTTTCCTGAAAATTCTCTAGGGCACGTCCGCAGATTTGGCTCCACATAGGCTACATTTGTGATGAAACGTTTATATGATTATGATTAACTTAGCCCTATATGAATAACTGAATTACTTTTAAAACATTATACTTTATATATCAGCCCGCACTTACCGGAATACTTTACTAATTCACATAATACTTTAGTTAACATTCAAAATAGTTATTAATATAAATTTAGTGAGATGGCCCTTAAATTTCTTCAAAATCAATTTTCTGGCTCAAGCTCAAAATAGGTTGGCCACCCCATGGATTAGAGTATTGGCGTACCACAAACGAGTGAATATTTTGAAGATATAGACATAGTCGTAACGAATTTGTTGGTGAGAACCTAGTGACTGGATGGAACTGCAGTTAAGAACCAAAATGGCGGGCGGGTTTATACAGTAGCCTAACGCTCTAGTGACTTAAGGCGGTCCGCGGGGTTTCGAGTCAATTTCAGTGTGAGACGAGCTTCCTTGATGTACAGCACGTGAAATGGACAACAACTTTTACATGTCGTTATTTCCTACGAACCCCAGCCTCGGCGAGGAGATGGCACGGCTCTTCTATTGCCAGAAACCCCCCGATCACGGTAAGACATGGCACTGGCAAGTTGATTCATTTAGGGGCGTTGGGTGTGTGTAGATTCTGCTTGATAACCTGTCTCTTAGTCATGGTTGTACTAGTGTGTGGGAAGGAGGTGGCTATCGCCTTACGTTAGATACTGTCCCAGTATTTGCGTGGAGTAAAAGTGGAAACAACAGAAGACTACTTCTAAGATGGCTGAGGTCGGAATCGAACCCATCTTCTCAGTTTTGCCTCATGAGGCAAATTTCAGATTGAAATTAAATTTCTTGGCAGAGCCGGGAATAGAGCCAGAGACCACGGAAGGCACTCAAGGTAGATGAATGTGTTTCTGGCGGGGAGCAAATGGAGCACCTCGTTACGGAACGTAAAAGCCATTTCAATTTGTCATAATGCTTCATTGAAACGTGTAAAATGACAAATAAAATGATATTACCAAATGGAGCAATTATTGTATTTTTAGACCCAACAGAATGGAAGTTTGGGAATCTTACATTTAAAGCATAATAATCTGCAAGGATAATTGAATTTATAAGTTAACGGTTGATGATGGGCAGGGCTAGGATTTATATGTATTTAACTACAGTATTTCTTTATTAACCAGATAGACATATTTTTAAACTTATCTCTTTCGATTATGTCGTCCTCTTTCCATATTTTTCCATATTTCCGACATTGGTGCATATTTATATGTCAAATAAATATTTTTCCACATTTAGTGATTTATAATGCAATATTTGTATATATTTTATTGAGTAAACATATATTTTCGTTTTCAGTGACAGAAAATATGGCAACACAAGACAGGTTTACAGTTATGTACATAAATCGTTTTTGAGCAAAGAAAGATTTCTAAAGTACGGTATGTGGCTGCAACAATGGCAAGCATCCTTCTGAGTCAAGTATCAGTGATTATAAAAATAGACCTGGACCTTGAGATACGCAGGTTTTCAAGAAATCCAAGTTTTGAGGACATTTAATGTAAAACTAGAATCAGATATATCTCCTGCTGATACAGTGGGTTTTAAATATGCGCCAATCACCTCATGTGTAGTAGAGCGAAGCTTCAACCGATACAAATCACTTTTTCGAGACAACAGGAGAAACTTCAAGTTTGAAAATTAATAACTTTTTTTAGCACACTGTAATGGTGGCAGAAATAATCAATGAATAAATAAATCTCTCTATATAAAAATGAATGTTCCTTGATAGTTTGTTTGTTCGTTTGTCCCGTATGCCTTCTCATATACCATTCATCTGATTGTGATGAAACTTTGGTGAGTTGTTGTGCACACTCCCGCGAATATTTCAGAATTGGTAAATCCATTTTACAATAGGTGGCGTACGGGTAGTTTCAACAAATGAGTGCTGGCGCGCGAAAGGTTCCGAATTAGGAAATCAATTTTACAATAGATGGCTTTACAACGCATGCTGGATACAGCTAGTAACAAATAAAAAGTGAACTGAAAACAAATGAATAATTTAAATTATAAATCCTGTATTTTTAATGTATTTTTGTAGGCTCTAAAAGTAACAAAATGTAGTGTTTAGTGGTTAAATTAATTTTCCTGTCCATATTTTGCAAAATATATTCACATATATATGTACATATTTTTACACTTTTTATATATAACCCCTGGTACTACAGCCCATGAAGGGCCTAGGCCTACCAAGCGACCGCTGCCCAGCCATTTGGTCTGCAAATATTGTGGTGACGCGTGATTAGCGCATCGGGTCCCCTCGGGTTTCGTGATCGGGGTGCTGCCTCACTGTCAGACAGCTACACAATTGTCCTCACGAGGCTGAGTGCACCCCGTTCCAGCCCTCGCGTCAGTTTCTAATCTCTGACGGAGCCGGGAATCGAACCTGGGGCCTCCGGAAGAGAGGCAGGCGCGCTACCCCAACACCACGGGGCCGGCTTTTACTCATTTTAGTACATATAAATCCTAGCCCTGATGATGAGTAACATTGCTATATAGTTATATAGTTATATAGTTCCCTCACGGCCTGTGACTTGGCGAGCCTACTCACAGACGGGTAGTCTGTTGTGGCCTATCATGGTCTGTCGTATCCCGACCTCAAGTCGTTCCCATGGAGCGGAAAGGCTGGTGGCTTGGCGAATCTCGAGCGGCCACAAGTCTAGTAGAAGAGTCACCACAGCTAGTAGGTGCAGTGTTCAGTGTGTTTATAGATGCCGAAAAATGGATTTGGACAATGATGACGAGGAAGTAGCGTGTGCCCTAGCGGCTTATGTATAAATGAGTGGCGATTGTTTGAAGAAGAAAAAAAGAACGGCTCGCAAAAGGCGTTGGTGGATGGGAACACTGAATAAAAGTCGTGAATGGTGATTATAATTGACTAGTTAAACATAAAAATGTAACTAGGCAGCTGTAAAATATTGGTCGTGCTTCTCTTCTGCGAACCATCGGCCTAATCTAGCACTGAAAACAAAGAACAAGCCAGCACAAACTGCAACACCTTACAACAGACGGTGGGAACGGTGCTCGAGCTGTACTGCGGCCCGTCATCCGTCGAGCCACAAGCCTTTGAGGTACCGGAACTGACAATACGCGGGAATGGCCGAGCCACCACGCGCCAACCCGAGTAATACCGAGTCTGTGCGTACCCACGGCGCGAGGTCTGGCAAACTACAGACCAGGCTCGCTGAGTCACAGGCCGTGGAAACGCGACTTAAGGCAGTAGCACGCGCCAACAATAACCATTGTTCGCTACTGACCAATAGCTGACGGTTGTTGACCAATAGAATGCTTCCTCTATCACTCCACGTGGACTCCAAAGTCCCGCCCTGGTGGCCTACTCGTGTCTCACGCAGGTATCAGTTGTCCAGTGTTGCCCATGTGCACGTAGTTCTGTCCAGTCTCGCTGCTTGCTCTCAGTGGCTATCGTGGAAAGTTCACAACGCTGTGCCTCACCCTAGGAAAGCCTTGGCTCCAGACAGCTATGAAATGTTAACATATCCGCCCCAGCTAGATTTAAAGGCGAGCTCCACGAAAACAAGGAAAGCGCAAGAACTACAGTATATGCGTATTCCTGTAGTAAATATATCGGTTCGCACTTGTTCAGCGTGGGTTCCCTATGTTTAACTTTAAATTGAGAAATATTAGATATCGTCCTTTATGAATTTGTGCATTTTAAAATAAATTGTGACCACCTCGTAGTGTAGCGGCTAGCGTTCTTGGCTGTCGCCGCGGAGGTCCGGGTTCGATTCCCGGCTCTGCCTAGAAATTTTAATTCTGTGGTTTGAGGACTGTAACGGGGTACACTCAGCCTCGCGAGGCAAAACTGAGAAGAGGAGGGTTTTATTCCCACTTAAGCTATCCTGGAAGTGGTTTTCCGTGGTTTCTCCTACTGCTACTCCTGGAAAATGCTGGGATGGTTCCTAACTTGAGGCCACGGCCGCTTTCTTCCAAATCCTATACCCAATTTACAAATACACACACTAGTACAGCCATCACAATAACACAGGTTATCACACAAATTACACACACACACAAATACACGGGACTACATAACCGCGATGGAGCAGCCCCTAAAAATAAGCAACAACAAAATGAAATACAAACATACCTACATTTCCATTTGAGACAACAGGAGAAACTTCAAGTTTGAAAATTAATAACATTTTTTGGCACACTGTAATGGTGGCAGAAATAATCAATGAATGAATAAATCTCCCTATATAAAAATGAATGTTTCTTGATAGTTTGTTCGTTTGTCCCGTATGCCTTCTCATATACCATTCATCTGATTGTGATGAAACTTTGGTGAGTTGTTGTGCACACTCCCGCGTACAGTCTAGCCCACAAGCCTCTGTTTGTGAACAAGTCGTCTCCATGATCCCCTATAAGCAGTTATCAATGCAGCCTCCTCTGCTTCTACACTTCTCACTTTGAAATCGTTCAACACGGAATCTAACCATTGCCTCCTAGGTCTACCACGGCTTCTCTTACCCTCTACATCTAAGTCGGATCATACGAACAGCTTCATCTAGCGTGTTCATTTCTAACTTAGCCTTTATCTCTTCATTGCGAGTACCTTCCTGCCATTGCTCCCATCTATTTGTCCCAGTAATCATTTGTGCTACCCTCATATCAGTTACTTCTAGCGTCAGTATATATTTACTATACAATTTAGTAGAAGCTAGTGAAATTAACAACTAAAAGGGCTGCTGACTGAACTCCTCTCATAAACTTACCCTTGTTAGTCTTATTCTTACGGAAACAAACTACGGTATATTGCAAGTAAAGGGGACAAAAGGAACTACTATATGTACACTGGCCGCGTACTTCGGCATACAGTTACATCTTAGGTCGATAGCCATATGATTAGTGTAGGAAAGTGATTAGTTGAACTGTCTCGTCACCAGAGGCCATGCACGTGCGCCAATCCGAGACCTGTAAAATGACTCGCACAGGCTACTGAATCATACGCCAGGCAATATTTCCTTTGTGACTCTGTTTTCTTTTTTGGCCCTTACTCGCTATTTTAACCTATTTATGGTCCTCACTTTGATATATTATTATTACCTATGAGATGATGCCTGGTAGAGCACCTAGTGCTGGGTCAGGCAGAGAGTCTCAAACAGCTCATCCCCCCCAGCCACCGCCGCACCCCCGCCAACCCCGCCGCCCCCACCGCCCCCCGCCACCCCCCCCCCCCTCCTCTGCCACATCAGAAGTAACAGCATGCGGAGACAGCAGTAGTATAGGATGGCTCCCTCCCACAAAGAATATACCCTATATCTTAGTGGACTGTGGTTTATGATTACGTAAACTTCGTCGACTATTCGACACACCTACACAACGCATTCGGAGTGCATTTTCCCATTTAACAGAGCTGGAGATGGGCTGCGTGAGGCTGGATGGTCCTATTGGTGAATTGACCGTCAGCTAGGCCCTTCTGACCAGATTGTTCGAGCGTGTTGGGACCAGTGGATGCTTGAGGACGCGCAACACGGCGACAGAGCCCATGGCGTCCTCGACGGACCATCAGAAGAGACAATCGTCCGATTATCCAAGAAGCACGTGCAGATTCAACTGATTCGACACCAGACACTATACAGATAGTCTACTGGTGGCACCATCATTACAAGCCTCTGTGTCGGCCAGCATCACTTCCAGGAACTTGGCTGAAGGACGTTTAGTCACCGGTACCCATTACTGTCCTGCCATTGGCGTCCACCCACCATCACTTCTGTTTGCAGTGGTATCGGGTCTTTATTATCGAATCCATGTTCTCTTTGTGCTCCGACGACGGCCGTGTTTGCGTCTGGATACTTCGTGGAGCGTGTTGTTCTGGGGGGAATTCCTGGTAGTGTTACGAAGGTCAATAACGGCGCATCGATATGTGCCACATGTCCTGCGACTCATGCCAGGGCGTCCAGGCGGTCTATTCGAGCAGGATAACGCTCGACCGCACACAGCCTGGTTGGCACAGGACTGCCTTCGCAACGTGGCTCATCCGCTCCCCATATTTGTCACTGATCGAACATGTTTTGGATCACCTGGGAGCAGAGGTGTTTACAAGATCTATAGAACCAGTTGCAGCAAATGACGTATAGGCAGATAGGCCTATATCGTAGGATACAATACGAACCCTGTATGCCTCCACGCCCGCCCGTATTGTAGCTTGTATCCTTGCAGGTGGTCAGCGTTCCACGATACAAGTGTTACGTTTGTTCTGAACCCGCTGAGCTAAGGTTCATGTGATATTTTTCATGACAGCACATTTATGATGGGATGTACTACCTTTGAACACACCCAGAAAGCTACGAGAAGCTGAGAGCTTGTACTATTCTCTTTGAAGTAGCGGAGAATCGCACTTTTGACTTTGGTGAAGTCTGCTAATTATTTATCTGAGGTCTTATTAATCAATTTTATCTTTCCACGAGACGCAGAATATTCCATTTCGTCATTCAGTATTATTGAAACATTTTGGAGAATGTTTTTTCGCTTTAAGGTAAGGTAATATCATTGCAGATACGCAAACAGGAATGTAAGTAGTCGCTCAACGACTTAGTTTGACGACTTGCTTCCACGAGGAACGTTGTTCCTTGCACTACGTCTGGAGAATCCGCCCTGTGTAGGCGTGTTATTATATCCGTCGCATTAGACGTGGCAAACAGTCCGCTTTTCAGCGTGGAAATCATTATCGAGTGCCATCGAGCACAATTATATTACGAATCACTGTTGTTGATGTGCAGTGATCGACACGTATTGTACAGTGAATTAATTGGCAAGTATTGTGAAATTTACGACATTAGTGTAGCACCACATTTTGACACCCACGTGTTTGTGGAGGGCCGAGAGCCTGGTGCGGAAATATACAGGTAAATGTGAAATTATTACTTTGAACACGTGTGATTATAAAAGTACATTATATAGTAATTGCTACGGTGAATTTATCCGTAATAAAACGGATGCCACGTGATAGAAAAAGTAGCGTCTGTACACGTGTGGAACCGCAGAATAGTGCATGGCCATTTATCATTTACATCTGCAAAGTGTAGAGGCCGTGTTATCAGTTATATTTAAAGCCTGTGATATCTACGACGAAATACTGTAATCTTCAAGTGATAATAATGAACTACTACAAGTCTTATTCTACCGCCCACGTGGTTAACTTTTTCAACACCATGTTCGAGACCGAGACCATGGGCTAATACCATTATGGTATGAGGGAGATGTCTCGGATGGGACCAGCTTGATTATGGAACTTCTAGAACATCAGACGAGGAGGAAGGAACCAAGGATGCCTTTCCTAGGCATGTCCAGTCCATTCACGAGGTCAACTACAGGGACAGACCGAACCCTGGTCTTTGGGAGAGCCCAGATGGAAGTTCTGATGAGGACGATGCCAACCCTGAAAGCCAGAGGCACTTTTGTTCAACCCCTGTCGTTGGACAGAGAGCTAAGTGTGAGCTCCTTCGTATTGTGAGTTTTGTACACCCTTCCTTGTTCTAGTTTCTGGTGGTATAGTTAGATTAGTGTAGTTTGTGAACCAACCGAACTTAGTGACAGCCATTTCATAGGTAGGGAATGTAATTTAGTCTAATTAAATGTCATTTATTTGCAGTGATTGTGAGTCACCCTTGGGTCTGACATTTTGGTCAACCCTGGTGCAGCTTGATGGACGTCGTAGGACGCCAATTTCTGCCTATCGCTAAACGTGACTGTAGTCATTTTGAGGCTACTTTGTTCAACCCTATCTGGGGTGATTTTTCAAGTCTTTGCAGACTCTAGTTATGGCAATCAGATGCCATGGTTATATTTCTTTAACTGCACTTTTTGCAGCCAGTCTATGTTACACCCCTGACTTCGTTAGAGTGGTCGTATCATTTGGGTAATCGGCTGTAATTACCAGTTTTGTAACTGCATTATATTTGATTTGAGATGAGCTCAGAAGCCATCCAGGTCATGTGTAGGGCCTTATAAATAACAGGGATATTTCATCGTTGCCTAGCATCGAACCCAGTTCCCAACGTATCATTAATCAGATCCAGCAGAGAGTGGAATTTGCGCCACAATTATTATTTTGTTAGTGTCAGGTGTGATGACACGTGTTTATTTGATGTTTGATACAAGTAACTATTGAAGAGCATTTTATCTTTGAGAGCAGAGAGCTCCAGCTATGAGTGACATTGCTACCTTTTAAACGTCTTTGATGTGAAAGACAGAGTTATATGATTGTATTCAGATTTATAGCGTGCTTTTTATGCACATATTCTTCGAGGTTTATAACCTATGGTAAAGGTATTATTATGAGGCCAGTTTTACTGTTATTTACTTGCTTAAATTGCCGGCCTAGTTAGTGTGTTGTGTCTATCAGCGCAGGAATCTTGTAGCCTGCGGCGACATGAACAGGTTTTGTGTATTCTACCCAGCGCCCGTGTGAGAGCGCATGCTTCTAAGTGAGACGGACTTATGTTAACATAGGACAGAATGCTTTTAGCATTCACTTTCCCTTTCATTGCAATTATAGCTTATGTAACCCATTGTTCATTCTTGTATCTGATCATCTGTTCTGTAGAATGTCATTTGTTAGTTAAACTCTGTTGCGTGTACCGTTGTTTTGACGAGTACAGTTGTGTCAGGTTTCTATAGTACGTTGTAGGCTAGCCCCGTTAGGGAGGTTTTTCATGAATTATGGTATTGTGTGTACCATGTCCGGGATTGTTCCCGTGGACCAGATGTTTAGGGAGGGTAACTGATTGTGTCCAGGCCCATCCCAGAGTTATTGAACGCGAGCTGTGCGCCGCTGGTAACTTGTGTTATTGTGTGTCCGAGTTGTCATTGCTCGTTGATTGTATTCCGACTTTTGAGTCGAGGCTTTTTTTTGGCAGAGATAATCTCAGGGGAGACGCTCCGTGCCCAGGCTTGTCAGTATTATTCGCCATAAACCAACGATAACCTAAACCGACATCTTAATAATAAAACGCATAATTTTGATAAAACAAAAGCTAACTAACGAATTATTTCTGCTTAACCTTGTTCATTTGCATTTGGGACCTGCTGACATAGCCGTGTTTATGAAGGTATTTCCTGGAGGAAATAACTTGAGGACAGCTGACACATTTTTGTTGTGACTGAAGCTTGCTCGAACCTAGAGTTCGTAGCTGGTGGAGCGCAGGCCATACGATGTTAGACGTAGTCTTTACTACGCAGTCGTCACCGTAATTACAAACATTAGATGACTATGGCTTACAAAGAGTAAACCAAGGTGCAGGCAGGCATTTGAATAAAACTGTGGTCTTTTGTTATTTATTTGATAATGTAAAAGTGTATGAATTCTCTATGCTACCCTTTTGTGTGCTGATTAGCACTTAGTTCCTAAGAATGACTTAGATGTTTTTTTATGGCTGTTCACTTAGCTTTGAATGTAATTGTTTGTTATTACGGACGTCACCGCCGTAAATTTTGTTATTAATTGATATGACTTAGCTAGATGAATTAACGTTAAATGTAAATGTGGAGATGGTATCATCCTAACTTAGATTTGTTTTGCTACCCTGTTAAATGTAAATTCTGATATTAACTTGATTTTGTAACTTGACCTAGGGATTCGCGTCGTACCATTTTCCTAGTGTTGCTGTTGTTGCTTTATTATTGTGAGACAGATCTTTCGCGAGGGTTTACTGTAACTTCTCAGGTAGGGACCTGCTCTTTATTTTTAATTATTTATTAGCTTGCGGATTAGCCGATAGAAACCCTCCGAACTAGGCTAGGGGTTTGTAAAATTTACAATAAATTTTCACGGTGTTTTACATAAGTCTGGATGTTTCTTTTCTCAGTCTAGCTTTTAAGGTGAACCTTCCCTTAGGCAGTCTATGACCTTCGTCACCATGTACCACGATCCCCGTGGACTACAGTTTCTCGTGCCGCTTTGGCCTATTTGGAAGTTCACCTGATCCTCTCGGCAGTTAGGTCCGGCGGATGAGATGTTAGGAAAGTAATTGCGGTTGTATGCTATCCTGGCAGCTCCTCTGACGGGCTCAGTTCTGATATTGACATAATTTACGTACATCAATTTTAGTATCATTCATTGCCGAACAATAATATTAATGTTCTGTACTGGAGTCGATTTGTATAGTTTCATCTGTAATGCTTATTACTTGAAGGACTTTTTCTGTTTCACTAAGCCAGTTGTTCTTGACTTTCATTGAGAGAGCAAGGTTGAGAATCCTTTTGGTGAGCTTTTTCACTAATGACATATCAGAATGTAGGACGAGACTCTTCACCCACTAATATATAACTCTACTAGCGGACCCGTGCGAGAAATTTCGCATGTTCATAAACTAAACCTTCCCCAATAGGTTTATAATGAGACACTTAAGGAGAAAAGTTATGTTTTTATTTCAACCAAATGATTATAGAACACTATTTACATTTCAGGATAAAGGAAATACCTCAGAATATTAATATGGCATGAAACAGGCGTCACAGCGGCCCGTGGACAGCAAATATGGAGCGTATTTTCACACATCAACGGTGTTTGCAAATCGCACACTTCGTACAATTTTTTTAAGTAATTTTTTAAATAAATTATAGATATTTATGAAATTAAAGTGCAATAAGTCACTGCTAATGTTTATTCTCTTTCATTTGAATGCTCATTTGTCACGATCGGTCGCTTGTGAGCGCCGCAGGAGGGATGCATACTACTGAAATAATATATATGATGATCAGCAGTTCGTACAACCATCTAACCTCGGGCAGTGTGAGGGGACAACGTTGTTTTTTTCTTCGCGATATAATTAAATCATTCGGAAATACTCAGACAGAGGGAGAGAACAGGTTATAAGAGAGTTCTTTCGACATCAATAGAACACCCGTCTCAGCTTAAAAGTCAGCAGTTTTACTAGGCTTCCTTCCAATAATAAAAACACGAAGGGATTTACAATAATTCCAGAGAGATTGTTTAATAAAAAAAAAGTCCTCTTGGCACGCCGGAAGGCGGAGGTAGATTTCACCGGACAAACTTGGGGATAGGCGAAAATAGGCAGAATATGCAGGTTTTCGTAGAAGGATCAGACCTCATTTATTGCGAGAAAGTATTTTATAATTGGAGATTAATTAACTTTGTTTTACGTCTTTTTATGCATATTTTAAACATTTTATTGTCTTCTTGTCATTTGAAGTCCATTTTTATACTTGTGGTCACACTGTCCTTATGCTAGGTTTCGACACAGATGTGTAACTATGTAACGGTCTGTTACTTCTTCACACAAAATTATATCTCCCGCAGAGATTTTGGTTGGTTCCTCAGTTTAGGGGCTGCGACAACGCGGTCACCTAACCTCGTGTACTTTGGGTGAGTGTAGAATCTATCTGATAAACGGTGTGAATTGTGAAGGCTGTATTAGTCTGTAATTGAGGTAAGGACTGCAGATGGTCAATTTCAAATAGTAGTTCCTAATGTTGCTAACAAATACTACCGTCAACGACACATAGCTGTGAACTTGGCTACTAGATGCCACCACAACCAACAACTCGCAACGAACGTTGGAACTTCCCCTGAAAAGGAAAGCATACTGAGGGATTTTTAGCGCTCTTAGAAAATCCGACGACTTCGGCCGGCTTTGAACCCGCGACCTTGGGCATAGAAGTTCAGCATGCTACCAGTTAAGTCACCAAAGTCGCTTCACACTTAGTCAGATAGAAAACTGAATGTGATCTCGTGCAAGTGCGTTGTCATGGCAACGTCTGATGGCTCATCCCTCATCAATTTAGTAGTGTTGTCATGGCAACCTCTGATGGCTCTTGGCATTTTCTTATAATTCCGAAATCATTTTTCTCATCCCTTGGCGTAATGGTGGGTCATATCAAAAATTCTTTCAGACAAAAGTTTTAGGTAATTATTAGGGGAATATTTTCCATTTTGTACCGTTTTGATATTGTGCCTATTAAGAGAGATATGATTAATGTTTCCCGAAAAACCCACTTTTTCCCACCCCCTTGGTCAATGGTTGGTGCTATCAAAAAACTTTTCAAACATAAATTTTTGAGCCTTATCCGACACATAGTATGAAGTTTGAATGGATTCAATATTTCAAATATTAAGAGAGTTATAGCGATATTTCGCTTTTTCGAAAAAAGCCCCCCATTTTCAACCCCGTCGACCGATTGTGTCCATTAACGAACTCGACCGACATTTTATAGGGATACATATTATGTAAAAATTTCAAAGTGATTGGTGCAAAATTGCGGTATTTATCGTGTCCACAAGAAAGTGATATATATACATACATAAATACATAAATTATGTATAAACTTTTGAACTGACGGTAGTTTTGGGGTCTAGGGGATGTGAAATGCGAAGATATGTCAAAATTTTTCGGAAGTCGAAACATGGTACCCATTGCAATAGTTAGCTTTCTAAAGAAATCTACCTAAAAAAACACGAAGGGATTTATAATAATTCCAGAGAGATTGTTTAATAAAAACATGCGCTTGTCCAGTGATGGCATCACTGTGCAGCAGATATGGGCACCCTCTGTCCCACAATATTGCATTCTGCGGCTTCTGTAAATTGTGAATAGAATGTGATGAGTACTTTTATAATGGAAATGTTAGTCTTTCTTGTCGTCGTAAGAATATGTAGCATTCGCGTTTTCAGCACCGCATTTCAAAGGCATCCATTCGTGTTATCTCTGGTGCATTCATTGACCATGAGTCAACGCCACAGAAAGATACTAAGTACCAAGTTGTTTCAAGATATGTTTTGTAATCTTCTTCCCAGACCATATTACTATTTTATCTCTGCGTTGCAGCTGCCACACTAATGTACGATCCGAGGTAGTTAGCATTCCTACACAACTTCATCACCCTACCGCAGATGTGTAATGCTAAAGAATGCAGTGATTTACGGTGAATAAGCCGGGTGAGTCACGCACGGTCTTTCTAAGAATTCTGCACGCTCTATTGTGGTGAAAAATAGCAGGAAATAGCAACGGATCAAAGTTCGGGTCTTCGAGGAATGCCTTGATTAGTTCATAAATGTATTGATCAAAAGGTTAATATCTACCTTTGTTCTATTTAACCTAACCCCGTGGCACTTCAGCCCTTGAAGGGCCCAGGCCTACCAAGCGACCGCTGCCCAGCCAATTGGCCTGCAGATTTTGAGGTGACGCGTGGTCAGCGCGTCGGGTCCCCTCGGCCGTTAATCTTGGTTTTCGTGACCGGGGCACTGTCTCACTGTCAGACAGCTACTCAATTGTCCTCACGAGGCTGAGTGCACCCCGTTCCAACCCTCACGTCAGTTATAAAATCACTGACGGAGCCGGGGATCGAACCCGGGGCCTCCGGGTGAGAGGCAGGCGCGCTACCCCAACACCACGGGGCCGGCTTTGTTCTATTGACTTCTAAAATTCTTTGACAAATTTAAATGTAAGTGGTGTGATGGTGCAGCGGCCGGACTTCTTGCCTTAGGCCAAGGCAGACCGAGTTCGATTTTCGGTTCATGCATGTGGAACTTTCAAGTGAAATGTCATGTCTGGTGGCTTGAGTTCCGCGTAAAAAAAAGGGCAGTCGTATGGCTTTTTATGATCGCTAGGTTAACGGTCACTTAAAAAACAAGCTTCCTTTCCATTAAAAATAAACCTAACCTTGTTAAACAGTCATCTGGAACACACTGAATTTGACAGCAATATCATTAAAAAGTTGATCATATAGATCACATAAAATCGGAGGTCACGTTGCTGATGTGACAAACGTACTAAAATATGAGGCAAGGCTGTGTCGTGTCCCCAACTCAAGCAAATTTACTAACTTTCCTGGATTCAATTGATAGAGGTATGACAACCAATTAAACATCCGCTATGTACAATTCACTCTACCGTTTTCTGCCAATGGTTTTGGATGCGCATCGGTACACTATAACATCTGGAAACCACAACTTGTGGAGCTTGCGTGTTGATACGTACAAAGACAATCGCGCAGAGAGCTTGAATAAACCACGAGCTGTGTGGTCCGCTGTTGGTCAGCAGTGCCTCCAGTGGGCTGTTACTACACTCGCTGCTACCGGCCACCACTGGAAGAGAGTTGGCGATCTCGTATGTGGACATGTAACTAACGAAGAGGTTAACTGACACGCCTGGAACACATGCAAACTGCTGTAAAACGCAGGAAAGCAGCGTATTTAGCACACATGCTAGGCAGAGAAATGTAGCCACCTCGTAGTGTGACTTATGCTTAGCGATATCTGTCATCCCAAAAACATTGCGCCATAACTCTTTCACAAAGGAACGTTTCCGGAAATGATAAGAAGAAAGAAGCAAAGCAGAACAGTGAATGATAATAACGCTTTATGGCAAAAAGAGCGCAAATACGTCCATCAAGGAAGCCACTGATGCAATGTCTGCGCAACGGGCCGATATATTCTACCGAGTAGACTATACATTCAGTCAATAAAATTACATTATTGATGTTTTCTAAAGAACCGGTTTCGGTCACATTATGACCTAACCGCTTCAAAACCACGTGGATGCATCCTCGTTCCAAACATTGGCACATTCTTGATTATATCATTAACCGGCAATGTGATAAGAAGAACACTCTTATTACCAGAATAGCAAGGAATATAGACGATTGTTGGACAGATCATAAACTTCTTATATGTAAGCTCAGGGTATCGAACAGACCTAAACCACCTAGGAACAGGAACGTCAAAAATTTGCCAGGACAGAAGTTTAATACATCCAAACTTCAGGATGAATCCATCTATAAACATTTTGGAAACAGGATCGTCACCCAGTTATCAGAAAAACCCAGTAACGAATGACATTCAGCAAGAATGGGCCACACTACAGAAGATTATCACACAGTCAGCTGAGGAAACCATTGGTTTTATAGTGCGGAAAAGACAAGATTGATTTGATGACAACAATGAAGAAATTCTGTCTCTCATCAATGCCAAAATAAATGCCTATCTTGCCCATCTTCAAGACCCAACTTGCATCACAAAGAGAGATAAACTATTGGAACTCAAGGGTAAATGTCAGACGCAGATAAGGCAGATTAAAAATACTTGGTGGCAACAGAAGGCTCAGGAACTGCAGAGACTATTGGATGCTCGAGACTTGAGGAACTTCTATGCAGTACTCAAGGAAATATATGGACCATCTCGCTCATCATCTGGTACACTGAAAAGTGCTGATAATTCTACCTTTACTGATAGTCAAGAAATCTTGGAACGCTGGAAGGAGCACTTCTCCAATCTCCTAAATCGTCCATCAGCAGCTGCTGAAGACTTCCTTTGTGATGGGCTGCAACAACCTGAACAACTGTGGTTGGCAGTACCTCCTACTTATCATGAATTCAGTGTAGGTCTCACCCAATTGAAACCCAGAAAGGCACCTGGCCCAGATAACATCCCTCTGGAACTAATTCAAGCCGGAGGTCAGTCCCTCAAAACAAGGATTTTCACCCTTATCCTCAGAATATGGGAATCAAGAACGGTACATGGAGACCTAAAGAATGCCACTATCGTCACTATCTTTAAAAAGGGTGATCGCAGTGTTTGTGGCAACTACCGTGGTATATCACTGCTATCAATTGTGGGGAAGATTCTTGCAAGAATTCTACTTAACCGCCTCAAGGTTATCTCTGAGAAGATCCTCCCAGAGTCACAATGCGGATTTAGAGCTTCTAGAAGCAAAATTGACTTGATTTTCTGTGTGAGACAGCTACAAGAAAAAGTAGAGAACAACAGAATCCACTCTTCTTAGTCTTTTATGACTTGGAAAAGGCATTTGATTCGGTTCCAAGACCAGCCATGCGGGCGGTGCTGAAGCGGTTTGGTTGCCCTCAGCGTTTTGTAGATCTAATCAAGGCTCTCCATGATGCCATGACAGGTCAGGTTTGCCATCAGAATAAGATGTCCGATGAATTTCCTATTACCCATGGACTGAAACAAGGATGTGTACTGGCTCCAATGCTTTTCGCGCTATACTTGGCTGCAATGCTTTATGATTCACCCACAAACATCCCAGGTGTGGAGGTCAAGTATCGTTTTGATGGAGGGCTTTTCAACCTAACTCGTCTCCGCTCCTTGAGGAAAACTCAGGTTACTAAGGTTACTAACACGTTGTATGCAGATGATGCTGCTCGCCAACTCTCACACCAGAAGAGCTGCAAGAGTCAGTTAATTGTTACAAAAGTGCATGTGATCGCTTCGGTCTTACCATAAATGTCAATAAGACTAACGTCTTGGCACAACCTTCACCAGGCACAACTCTCCCTCAGTTCAATATCTCCATCTCAAATTTGCCATTAGAACAGGTAGACCACTTCTCGTACCTGGGCAGTACCATTTCTGTGAGCTGTACCTGTGAGCAGGATGTGGATAAGAGATTTGGCGCAGTCCATGCAGCATATGGACGATTAGCGCACCTGGTCTTCATGAATAAAGACCAATACAATAGAAGAAAGATATCCGTCTAATCAATGGCTAAAAATATTTACAGATGGCTCACAAGACAAAGAAAATAGAACTGGAGCAGGAATACATTCATCTCTCTTCTCACTCTACTTCCCAGTAGGACAAAACAAATCAAACTTTGATGCTGAGATAAGACCAATTTCACACTCACTTCATCAGTTATTAGGCAGAAACATTGATTATCAAAAATGTGTTATCATTACAGATTCAAAAGCAGCCATCCAAGCTGTCTCTTCAAATTATAAGCCTCAAAATAAAGAACTGAAAGATTTTTTTTGTATGATAAAAACCCTTCAAAGACTCCACAAACAGATCTCATTTCAATGGATCCCTTCTCATGTTGGAATAGCAGGTAATGAAGAGGCAGGCAGATTAGCAAAAAAAAGGTACCACACTACAACAACCTGTCAGTCAGACTGATTTTATGTCAGCAAAAAGGATCTTGAAAAATACTATCAAAAATAGGTACGAAGAAATGGCAAAGAAAACAGCAGAAACCAAATTATGGAAGGATATTGATGCTAAATGGGATCAATATAAATTAACACCAAGAAGAGGAGTTGTAGCTTTCTTCAGACTTAACACTGGCCATGACTGCCTTGCAGCTCATCTGAAACGAATCAACATCCTGAGATCTGAAGAATGCACACTTTGTCACGAACCTGGAAGTAAAACGGATAAGGGGCACCTGCTACATTGCAGCAAACTTGATGTGACTGCTAGAACTTCAGGAAACCTAACACAACTCTATTGGAACACAAGAAAGCTGATGGATTGGAATCCGGGCTAGCCATAGGGAACAACAACAACAACAACAGATCTGTCCATGAGTACAAAGCTTATGGTGTACAAAGCAGTAATTTCTACATTGTTGTATGGCTGTGAAACGTGGACCCTTTACACCGACGTGATCTTAGGAAGCTTGAGCGCTTCCACCTGCAAAAACTTCGATCAATCCTGAGGATTAAATGGGAAGACCGCATTACCAACATTGCTGTTCTTGAAAAGGCTCAAATCAACAGCGTAGAATCATCCATAATAGGTCACCAATTTAGATGGATTGGTCATGTCCATCGGATGGATGATGTGAGATTACCTCGTCAAATGCTATATGGTGAGTTATGCTATGGCACCAGACCTCATGGTGGTCCTAAGAGGCGCTACAAGGACCAATTTAAGCAGACCCTGAAATTGGCAGGTCTTGATTCACAAACCTGGGACAAGCTGGCTGAAGACCGCTCAACTTGGCGCCGTACCATCTCGGATACTCTAAAAACGTTTGAAAGGGATCGACGCACACATGAAGAGGTCAAGTGTCAAGCTAGGAAACTTCGAACAGCCCAACCACGTCCTCCTCCAGCAATACTATGTGACTTGTGTGGACGCTTGTTCCGTGTCAGGAAATGAATGTACGATGATGCAACTACAGCCTTCGGCTATAGGGTTAAAACGATGAATTATGGAAAATAAACTTAGAATTACTGACGGTGGAATTCGAACCCACCTGTTTCTGAGTTCATGGACAACAGCTTCTTTCAATGTGAATGTATTCCCCAAGTTAAATACCGTAAAGGCGATGAAATTACCTTTCGGTAAATGCATTTTCTTTTCAAATTTGTGTAAGACAAATGTGTATATTGCGCTTACGAGTATTTGATATCAAAGAGGATCTGCAGAACTTTAAATCTGAACACTGTGCATGCTTACAATGTTACCTCATCGGGTCTAATTTAGATCTGTCAAACGCCAAAACTAAACAGTATAGTGAATTTAATGAAAATTATTACCTTGTTTTCGATGGCTTCACTCTGATATTTATTTTTGTTACTTGAAAATAATGCATTGGTACGCGCTTGTCAGGTATAAACATTGAATTTGCAAATAATTTTGCGTGCATTCCTCCGGTTTCACTGATGTAAATCTAACATACCAGCATTATCTTATTTATATTGATATTAATTCACGCTCTACTTGTGATAATAAATATAGCCTGAACTAGTGGAGTATATAATTGAAATATTATTATAAAGTAGCCTATTTATTGCAGCCAATGGTCATATCAGGACATTTCAATTGAACGCCCATAGGCTACCTAACAAGTTCAATTTCAAGTAGTTCCAACTTTGGCTACCAGACGCCAATGTAACTGACACCCAGTGGCGAACGTTGGAACTTGAGAGCGTTTCTAAGAAAATAATTTACAAATGTTGGCTACACACTACCAATTGAAGTGATAGGTTCTTTTACATACCAAAAATCTATGACATTTTAGAAATCCGACGACTTCGGCCGGGTTTAAACCCACGATCTTGGCCATAGCAGTTCAGCATGCTACAATTATTATTATTATTATTATTATTATTACTATTATTGCTTGCTGTTTTTTTATGTTCTTGTAATTGATTTCACGATGGTCATTTTGTGCAAAAAAATGCGCAAAATCAGTTTGTGCAAATTTACGAGGATTATAATTTAAATTTACAGAATTTAGTTATAGAAGGGGGGGGGGGGGGGCGAGAGATTCCAGCCCCAGGGCCCGTCGCCGCTCTCCACGGCCCTGCTCTTTAGTCACCGTAAACACATCCGAAAACTGGACTGAAGGAAGAAGATTTATACTCGGATTCGAGTTAAAACCGATGATGATAATGAAGAAACAAGTATGAAGTTGCAAGTTCGTGAAATTATAAGATAGATGTAAAACAATAATGTTTTAAGTGTTGTCGAGAGAAATAGTTCAACAAGTAAAATTACATTTATAAAAGAGGTGAGATTCAATAATATTTCTAAAATGTTTTCTGTCTAAATTATTTAAAAATACAGTAAGACCTGCCTAAAGCGGAACACCATCGTTCCGGATTTATTTTTCCGTTTTCGCAGGCTTCCGTTTTACAAAGGGTTGGGTATAATAAGACAAAATACACTACAAAGAAATGCTGTATTATCACATAGGATTAATAATAAATAATAACCCCTGGCACTACATCCCGTGAGGGGCCTAGGCTTACCAAGCGACCGCTGCTCAGCTATTTGGCCTGCGGATATTGAGATGACGCATGATCAGCGCATCGGGTCCCCTCGGCCATTAATCTTGGTTTTCGTGATCGTAGCGCTGCCTCACTGTCAGACAACTAGTCAATTGTCCTCAGGAGGCTGAGTGCACCCCGTTCCAGCCCTCACGTCAGTTTCTAAAATCCCTGAAGGAGCCGGGAATCGAACTCGGGGCCTCCAGGTGAGAGGCAGGCGCGCTATCCCAACACCACGGGGCCGGCTTATTACATAGGATAACTATGAAATAATTTGAGTTTTTCCCACTTTAAACAACTTAATTAATTCTTTAGCCGGACGTTTGTTTTTCTTGTTTTGTTGTTTTTCTTCAATAACTTTAATTTTCTCCTCCAGAAGTCGTTGTCACTGAATCTGTCTGTTAGGTAGTCAGCCCGAAGTCTGGTTGGATCCTCAAAAAGTACCGCAGTTGGGTTATGTGAGTAGATACCCACAAAATCCCCAGGCAGTGCTATATTGAGGCGTACTAGGCAAGATGAGGAGTGAGGCAGTTTGCCATTGCTTTCCTCACTGAGTCAGTACAGTAGTCCTAACCCTATGAGTAGAACCTTTCACAGCATCCACAGGCACTGACTGTACTCTGAACGTCATTACTAAGCACCACCCATACCTCAGTAGCTTGTGGTAACGATCTCCCGTATCGGAGAGAACTCAAAAAAGATGCTTTGAGTTTAATTTAAGTTGAGCGTTACAAAAACAGGTTTAAGAATTAAGGAAAAACAAAAAATGTAAAGAGAGAACAAGTTGTTTAAATATGGTAAATTTATTAACAACAACAACCATTTAAACAGATAGTTCAACAAAAGGGACAGGCCCAATAAATATTTTCGTATAAGCTTAACAATTTGATTTTTAAACTAGCAACAATATGAACAACTAACATATCAACTTAGCATATTGTAATTAAATTGCAATATAATAGAAAAGGAAAATAGTGTTGCTTATGTGCATAATAGGTTAGACTTAAATGCAGACAAGCAAGCAAAGCAAAGCAAAGTAAATGACTGGTTATTTATAATTGATAAGTGATATTATCTATAAAAAAATGAAAAGAGGCAAATATAATGCCTTCGAAAAATAACATATGAAACAGAAACTACTGAGCTGTAAGCTCCAATGCAAGATTGAGCGGCCTGATAACAGCCCGGAAGAAAACATGGTAAATGAGTTAATTTGTTAATCTGGCAGATTCATCCAGAAGAGAGTTAATAGCTCATTTTACTTATTCTTTGGTTGTTTCCTGAAGAGAAGTTAACTGGTGTTGATTTAACCACGAGTAGAAAAACAGTTGAAGATTTTAAAGACCATGTGGCCCTTAACCAAGATACCTCGCCAGGAGGATTAACCTTTGTAGTACAAAGCAACTAGCTTTGAATGTCGCCATGTGAAGAACACTTTGCACTTTTTATTATTGTTGTTTTTAAGGGGTGGAACTACGAGGTCATCTGCCCGAACTTTGCACTTTGACTAGATAGAGAATCACTTGTAGAATTAAAAACACTTCAAACTTGACATTGTGTCAATGCAGCTTGAAGCAAGTTAAAGTACCATAACAGGATACTTAGTTTCGAAGAATGAGTACAATTCCTAAATCGAACTAGGTTAATCTTCAAGTACGTCGGCTAGCTGCAGTGTGCTTGCATGTCGAAAGTTTCGACATAACCGCAAAGTCCTGTAGACTAAGAGTGGCGACGGCTAGTTGACCAGTTGACGTGTTGTCGTATCGTGTCGACGAGTTGTGTCGTGAAGAGGTCATAACTGCAAGCTGGCTATATAGGAGCTGGCGGAAGTGTTCCAGAAAGATCGATGAGCAGAGAACTGTGATTGGTCGGCAGGAACAGGCGGCCAATGAGAAGCGTAGAAATTAAGAAGAAACTGAACGTGTAGCAAGATGGTTGTCAATTTGAATTGAACATTTATGAAATTTGGTGGTGCTAATTTCACTGCAACAGGCCTAAGAGAAATGTCTTACAACCTTGCATATTTAAATACAGAACAAGTAAGTATCGGTACAGAATATCATAAATAATTTACCAAAACAGTCTATAAAGACTCAAACAAGGAAACATAGAACACGTGTATGGACATGTCATATTTATAGGTTAAGAAGCAGTTGACTTTTCACTTTCATTTCCTCTCGACCATTACGTAAAACAAAATTAATCATTTACAGGCTTTCGTAGCCTTCGCAAATGCGAACATACTGGCAGAGGGGCAACAACAAGAAAAGAAGCAAAATGAGAGAAAAAGAAGAAAACTCTGAGAACACAAGATGAGCAGAGCTAGAGTGGTAAAGGAGAAATGAATGAAATTGGATGTACACAGTGGCCATTAGGAGTAATTAATTTTACCACTCGTACTCTACCGTCACGACCGGTGAAACACTTCTCGATTCTACCGGTGTGCCAAACTAGGGGAGTACTTGGGTCTCTTAAGAGTACCAAATCACCCTCCCTAAGGTTTGGATGAGAGAGCTGCCACTTCCCTGTCCTCTGTAAAGAGTTTAAGTACTCCAGCTTCCACCATTTCCAGAATCGATCTCTAAGAGCTTCATTTTTTTCCTAGAGGATGCGAAAAGAGAGATCCAATCTGCGATCAATGAGGGGAGGTGGAGCATTTAATGAACTACCTATAAAAAAATGCCCGGGAGTAAGAGGGAGCAAATCTGAAGGATCATTAGACAGAGGGGATAAAGGTCGGGGATTGACAGTACCCTCAACAAGAATTACTAGAGAGTTAAACTCTTCAAAATATAATGTAGCGAATCCTATGGTTCTTTTAACGGCTTTTGGTTAACTTAACACAAGACTCCCAACGTCCTCCTTGATGGGGTGCGTAGGGTGGCATAAAATGCCATTTTTTTAAATAAGCATAGTTCGAAATTTGTTCTCTAGCAATTGGAGAACAGAGAGCTTTTCTCCATTGTTCGGAGACACCAAGAACATTTCTGGCGTTGCCAGAAAAAACTGACGGAATGCCTCTTCTGGCAACAAAGCAAGAGAAAGTTGAAAGAAAGTAGGAAGTAGAGGCGTTTGTAACGAGTTCCAAATGGATGGCACCAGTTATCATACACACAAAGAGCGAAATGTACAGTTTGATTGCTATAATAGATTCGTAGATATTGAGAATCGTCTAAATATTTCGGATGGTCGCCATGTTAGATTCTTATAAAAATAGGTCATAGAGTTATCTACTATTATATGACGATTATTGCGTAGGTTCATTATTCAAACGTTGACCTCGATCGCATGATTAGGACACAAGAATATAAACTTATATTTCGCACAGCCGCCATCTTGTGTTTATGTAAAACGTTGAACTAAATTAGATGTCAGTGCATTACAATGTGTATAAACATTTGCTGTACTATGTTTTACTGCGCTTGGACGGTTAAATTAGCGGTACGAGATAAGTCTATTTAAATGTTTCAACTTCACTTGGCCGCTATGTTCGTTGTGTACTTGACAGGAATTTGATAGTCACATAGGTGAAATTCTAGTAGTGCCCATTATCACCGTACAAAATTTCAGTGTGATATCGGTAATAATAGTTCTGGTGATATAGAATGCCGGTGAAGTATTTCGCAGTCACCATGTTGGATTGGTGAGACGTAATAAAATTTGAAGGGCACGGTCGGGGTTGGACGATATAGTACTATGACCTTACCGAGTTTAATTGAAATCGCTTCTGCCGTTTAGATTTTATTAGACACACACACACACACCCACACACACACACACACACACACACACACACACACACACACACACACACACGGACAAAAGGTGATCTCATAAGCCTATTTTTTTCATGAATGAAAATAGGCTATAAATGGGGGTACTTAAATTGGATGACATGTTTCGAACATCAGGCGTTCATCTTCATATTATGCTCCTTCTTCTTAGTCTTCTTCTTCAAGTGCCTCGTCTTCCAAGAAAATTGGCGATCAGTAGCATGATCTGCTGTTTGTCTATAGCTGTTCTAAGCAGTGTCACTGTATTAAGTCCGAACCTCTGGCTTATGTTCTTTAGCCAGGATATTCGTCTGCGTCCTGGACCCCTAATGCCATCAATCTTCCCTTGGATAATTAATTGCAAGAAGTGGTATTTGTTGTTGCGCATGAAATATCCAAAGTATTCTAGTTTTCTTCTTTTGATGATACTGAGAATTTCCAAGTCTTTGTTCATACGCCGCAGTACTTCCACATTTGTGACTTTAGCTGTCCATGATATCCTTAAAATCCTGCGATACGTCCACATTTCAAATGATATCAGCTTCTTACTTAAAACCTCAGTAAGTGTCCATGATTCAACTCCATAGAGCAGGACACTAAAAACGTAGCATCGAAGCAGTCGGGCGCGTAATTACAGACTTAAATCACGGCTGGTCAAAACTTTTCTCATTTTCATGGAAGAACTTCTGGCCTGCACAATTCTACAGCGAATTTCTTGACTTAAGTCCCAGTTATCATTGATTTGACATCCTAAATATTTATATGATTTTTTTTAGCGTATGGCTTTTAGTGCCGGGAGTGTCCGAGGACATGTTCGGCTCGCCAGTTTTGTAGCTGCTTCGAGACGGACACCCAATGGGTGAGCTACAAGTACCGTTGGGGAGGAAAGTGGGAATGTAAGGTCGAGGAGTTGGAAGGTAGCGGCTGTGGCCTATAGTTAGGGACCAACCCCGGCATTTGCCTGGAAGGAAGATGGGAAACCACAGAAGACCATCTTCAAGGTTGCCGGCGGGGGGATTCGAACCTCCTCGCCTCCCGGATGTGAGCGACTGCCAGCAGTCATGCCGTAACGACCTCGGCTAACTCACCCGGTATTTATGTGATGAAACCCTTTCAATTCTTTCATTACCAAGTGTAAGAAAGCCCTGAATTTCATCTTTCTTTCTACTAACAACCATCCACTTTGTTTTTTTACATTTAAATGTAATCCCATGGCATTACTCTCTTCAGAAATAGAATCCAGTAGTGTTTGCAGATCATCCATACTTGTTGCAAGGATGACAGTGTCATCAGCATATCGGATGTTATTAATGATAGATCCATTTACCACTTCTCCTTGAGACTTTCCATCAAGAGCATCTTGGAAAATCTTTTCAGAATAGATGTTGAAGAGGAGTGGAGAAAGAATGCAACCTTGGCGAACTCCCTTCATTATCGATACTTATTCCAATTAATCGGATATCACGTCCATCTAGTCCCAGGTCACAAAAAATGTTCATCAGTTTATCGTGTTGAACAGTGTCAAAGGCTTTTTCATAATCGATGAAACACATGTAAACATCGACACGAACATCACGACATCGTTGAATCAACACCTGAAGACTGAGCAATGCCTCCCGAGTTCCAAAACCACTCCTGAATCCAAACTGTGTGCCACCGATGTTCTCCTCACATTTATGATATAACCTTAAGTGCACGATTTCAAGGAATAACTTTGCATTGGTCTTTTTGGGAATCGGTATAAAAGTTGATTTGAGCCAATCATGTGGTATGTATTGTGACCGTTTGACCGAAGTCCCACGTGCACACGAGTATGAATTTCAACATCCGCCGAGCATAAGACTAAAAAAAAAAAAAATCTCGGGGTCAAACTGAGTATAGCAAAGCAAAAACTTCTAATCAAAAATCAGCCGGACGGATATCGAAATTCACACTCCATAAAGGATGGAAGGTAGTGCAAATAATTTGTGAATAACACCAATTTCTTAAAATACCTCAGTTTAATTTAACTGTCTGCTGGTCCTATTATATTACAATAATCCCCAAGGGGGAAATCTAAAATTACAGACCTGAAAATAAAGACATCCTACGCACCCCCTTGGTCCCTTGTCTACATACAAATTCATAACGCATAAAATAAAGTAATTTTCAGCCTCTAGCCAAAAGTAAATTCACTATTCTCAAAATAATTACTGATGTCTGAGAAAATCATTAGTCCATCTCAGCATCTGCTTCACTGAATTATGTAAACTGTACAATTATCACTGAAGTGCAGGAAAATATCAGTCCATCCTGACACCATGATTTTAATATTTACACGAGTATCACTTGAATCAAAATTTTCCCTGAAATGTTTCAACCTCTGCGGGGAAATTTACACATCTTCAACTTAATTCAGGGAAATCACATTCCCAAAACGGCGTGAAATAAAAAAAAAAAAAAAAAGGCAGCATTTATCAAACTTTAAACATCGACTGAACTTCTGACATTTCCACTATGTCACCAAAAATAAATGTTATTCACCAATTCACATAATATTTAAATCCTCTGATTTAATCGCTTCGATTTAACTTCTTTGACAAACTGCATGTAATTCAATTATTTATGTTATTCATTTCAATTTAATTCCTTGCAAAAGAAAATATTATTTAGAATAATTCACATTGGCACTTTATGAAAAATAATGGATCCATAAATTCAATCAGCTATCAGCTTAAAATTTTCAATACACCAACCAACCTCTAGACAACATGCCTCTCATGCTATCGATTCGTTAAATAGGACACGGTAAGGCCTTCAGAAAAACTAGGACGAGACATCAACTTATTCAAACATAAACGACTACACCATGCGGGCGACTATACAACAGTCTAGGAATGTAGAAATTCACCAACGATCGGCCACTAGTTTCCCATATGAGCGACTACATTGTCCTCATTCTAATCATATTTGAGCATGGAGCAAATATTTGACCCTAAACACAACTTTATAAACATCCATTATTAATTCATATTTTATTTTCACATTTGACCATTATAATCTTATTTTTGTAACGACCCCTCAGCTACGCAGGCTGGGTTGAATGGCTTTTAATCAACCAACACATGGGATCATGCGCTCCCTCACAAAATTCAAATATCTCGGCCTTTCGCATAGGTGTAATAAACTTTTAAAGTCTACCCCAACACACCTCGGTTAAACTGTCGCATAATTCCAATACATAGTTCCTCATTTTATACAAAAATTCGTATATGAATGACCTTCCGTTCCCAATATCAAAGATCACGCTTTCGGCATGTCTATTCATTCAAAATCAACTCCCATAATATCAACTACGTTCCATTATTCCTCAAATGATTAACCGTTATTATTAACAAGAATTATTATTATTATTCATTCTTATTGGAAAATGTTCCAAACAATATAATCATTTACATATTATTATTATCATTATGGCTTGACTATCAGTCACACAGCCTTCCGATGTCATATCTCAACTTCATTTACAACGAGAAAATATTTTACAATTATTTTAAATTCAAATATAAAAATTTATAAATTCACAGAAAATTTCGAACTATTATTCCCAAGGAATAATATTTAAACGTAATGTTGCTATCCACATTCCTCATCTATCAACATATTCAAAAGAAGAAATTACTAACAAAATCGAGAAAATATTTTAAACAAAATAAATTAATTATAAACCATTTAATTATGAACAAATCCAAATATTATTTCAAAGTCCCCTAACATAAGGTTTAGGCGTGGAATGGTGTAAAATATCTTCCACACAATAGCCTACTGCTATATCGAAGCTTATCAGGTTGACATCCCAAACACACTAGATTTCCATCAAAGAGATCCATTCGAAATAAATCGGCTGATAAATCTTCAAATGTGCAATAACGTCTTGAAATAAAAATCCATAAGCGTAAACCTACTTAGCAGACAGTATAGTCGAAATTGAGAATGCAATACACTAGCTACTTAATAATAAAGTTGGCTTACATCTTGAAGATCTTGTAGGAATAGTCCTTCTGCTGTAGAATCCATGTAGGCCGGCTGGCACACGTTCTTTCCAGTGGACAGATGTTCCGAGTCCCTACTCGCCCATACTCCATTATTCCGGAAGATGTTCCTAACAATCCCATGACATCTTACCTCCAGCTCTTTTAACACTTCATGGAGACGGTCCGATCTACCATTTTCGAACTACTATGATGCAATATAATGTTAAAAGTATTCGAGTCCCAAGCTAACACTTGCAGCTTTGTGCCACAGAAAACTTCCTAACTCGACTGGTTCACTTCCCGTTCTAAAATATCAACTCCGGGTATGAAATCACGTTTCAACCAATACTGTTTTCCTTTCGATCCTCGCGTACGGTATCTGCTTGTGGCCTTGCTGTTTGAGCGATACACTGACAATCTTAAGAGTGGTTTACGTAGCATGCTAGCACCATTTCTAGTTTATAGGCTATATTCCTTAGATGAGTAAGGAATTCCCCAATACTTTGCACACACCAAAGCAATGGCTTGCCCCTCTAGCTTATTTATGATATCAGGGTTTTAAGGCCCCCATCATATACGTTGAATGCCTTCCAACTCTTTTAAGACTGGTATCTTTCAACACAAAATATCTGCCAAGCACGTAGACCTTGAGCACGCGGTGTTAGTCGCTATCTCTTCTCGCCTCTCTGCTTCACCTGTGGCGTGCGGCCTACTTCCTTCAGCCACTCCGATGCGAAAAATAATCCTTGCGCCTGGCTTCTTCAACTCCAATATCTTCTGATCCAAACGACGGATTCTCTTGATCTCTTCGGTAATTTTCCCAGTAATGAGTACTGCATGTTCCCCCGATGTTTTGGTGGTTCAACCTCTTCACATAGAAATTCGTAAAAATACCATATGAGTCCTCTCATATTGACGCTCTCTCCATCTCGCGTTAACTTGATGAAACAAAATACCTCAGCTCCGCGCGTTCTTCAAACAGGTGGTTCCTCTAAGAAAAACAAACTGTGGCCCTCATCTAAATGGTCACAGTATCCACTTCGATATATATTATTGAGCAAACCAACCAGCAAGGAAAGAGATCGTTCATCCTTGAGAAGCTTTAGTATTTCAATGTGCAATTCATCTGGACCTGGAGCCTTTCCACTCTTCGATATTGTTATGGCATGTTCAATTTCAGCTCTTGTAATATCTATGCCATCGCCCGTTCGAATACCATGATCAACACTTCTGTTGCCTTCGAATAGAGTTTCAATGTAGTCCTTCCATTCTGTCAACTTCTCTTCAGTACTAGGGAGAATGATGCCATATCTATTTATGAGATTCCCAATCCCTCTGCTCTTATAATTCCCAGCTGCTTGTTTAACGTTTTTTATACATGTTGAACGAGTCATGCTTTTCACACAGTCCTTCTATTTCGCTACATTCCTTTGAAAGGTGTTGTACTTTGGCAGTACGGATTTCCTTCCCTGCAATTCTCTGTACTTGATCGGGTCATTATTCTTGAAAGGTCTTCTGCAATCTATCAATTGTAGAATTTTATCTGTCATCCAAGGTTTGCTTTTCCTTCTCTCCGTGGCCTGTAGTTTTTATCGACACACTTCATTCACTGCGGATTTGAATTGGTTCCAAGTGTCTTCAATATTATGTGTATCCTTATTCGACTGGATATAATCTAGTTTTGTACCCAATGCTGTTTGGACATCATTTCACAATACAGGGTATTGGAGTTATTGATCGCAAAATGATTGTTGTGCCTCACTGGGTGATATTTTCAAGTTCAAATTCATGCTCACTTAGGCTTAAAATTGAGGTGATAGACGTCATTTTTCAGAGTTGCCTAATTATATTAAAGAAAGCTTTCTTTAATACACGTGTTAGGCTTAATATATCACGATGTCAGAGTGTCGTACTTTTTAGTGATTATCTTCACTAACCAGGAGAATTGAACAATATGGGGTTGGCGCTGATAACAATATTTCATTATGTCCACTCGAGAAGTACCGCCTCCTTCTTTGCGGAAGAAATCTCCTAGTTGTAACAGCTGTTCTAAAAACTTGGACGACGGCTTTGTGAGGCCGAATTCTGCTTCGAGGAATCCTGCGGTCAGTGAAACTAATCTCGGTGAGTAATAGTCATTTGATCTTCTGGGGAGAGGGAAAATGTAGATAGCATGTAAGAGCGTTAAAAATGGAAGTCAACATTTAGAAGGTAGTTGGGTTTGAATCCTGCCATGGGTCGAATGGCATCTATTTATGTTCATAATGGATCACGGCTGCATTTATTCCAATACCTTGCTGTATTGTACCGATCGTTGAAACTTGAACTATAGTAAAATTTCCCTGGTTCAAATGGCTAATATAATTTGCAATTAGTGACTTAAGGGTCAAGTTCTATTTCCAAACATGAACTCAGATGACTGTATTTGTTGAGTACCGGTACTTGATTATTAACGATGAGAGGACCATAATACGAATTAGGGAAGTATAACATTTTATGACATGGGGTACAACACAACACCCCTTAATCAAACTGCTTCTCGTGTTTCAGAGCGCTTCACGTGGCTTGGGCCATAACATCCCTTAATCAAATTGCTTCTCATGTTTCATAGCGCTTCACATGACTTGGGCTATAACATCCTTTAATTAAACTGCTTTTCATGTTTCATAGCACTTCTCATGACATGGGCTAGAACATCCCTTAATCAACCTGCTTCTCGTGTTTCAGAGCGCTTCATATGACATGGACTACAGCACAACATCCCTCAATCAAACTGCTTCTCGTGTCTCAGAGTGATTCACATGACATGGGCCATAACATCAAACTGCTTCTCATGTTTCATAGCGCTTCACACGACATGGGCTAGAACATCCCTTAATCAAACTGCTTCTCATGTTTCAGAGCGCTTCACATGGGCTGCTTGTTCTTCTTCATCTCTCAACCGTTAGGTTGTTGGGTAACATGCATGGCGTCCAATCGTCTATGTTCTTTGGTCAATAGCTCAAAGGGTGTGTTTGCCCCTAATGCTGTTGATAACTTACGCTCTAGGTCTTTCTTTGCAACGTCTTCCTTCCAATCTTCCTTCTGGGTGTGGACCAGTCAGAAAGTCGAATATAGTGAGTTAGTGACTAACGACGCTGTTTCTACTTTTGTGTAAGATTCAACCAAGTTGCGTAGCTAATTTGTGACTTTATCAGTCCACGGTATCTTTAGTAGCCTTCTCCAGCACCACATCTTAAATGCCCTGAGTTTCAACATGTCTACCTTTTTAGCGTCCACGTTTCAGAGCCTTAGCTTACAATACATAGGCTGCAACATTCTTTAATCAAACTACTTATTATGTTTCAGAGAATGTGTGGCAGGAGCTCAGTCGCAATGGGCAGATCGGTCATGGCAAGGCAAATGCCACCTGTGTATCTCCTGTGACTCAGCCACCAGAGAATATGTTGGGAGACTTCAGGCGCAGTGGGCTGATCAGTTATGGCAAGGCAAATGCCACCTGTGTATCTCCTGTGACTCAGCCACCAGAGAATATGTTGGGAGACTTCAGGCGCAGTGGGCAGATCAGTTATGGCAAGCCAAATGCCACCTGTGTATCTCCTGTGACTCAGCCACCAGAGAATATGTTGGGAGACTTCAGGCGCAGTGGGCTGATCAGTCATGGCAAGGCAAATGCCACCTGTGTATCTCCTGTGACTCAGCCACCAGATAATATGTTGGGAGACTTTAGGTGCAACGGGCATATCAGTTATGGCAAGGCAAATGCCACCTGTGTATCTCCTGTGACTCAGCCACCAGAGAATATGTTGGGAGACTTCAGGCGCAGTGGGCAGATCAGTTATGGCAAGCCAAATGCCACCTGTGTATCTCCTGTGACTCAGCCACCAGAGAATATGTTGGGAGACTTCAGGCGCAACGGGCAGATCAGTTATGGCAAGGCAAATGCCACCTGTGTATCTCCTGTGACTCAGCCACCAGAGAATATGTTGGGAGACTTCAGGCGCAGTGGGCTGATCAGTCATGGCAAGCCAAATGCCACCTGTGTATCTTCTGTGACTCAGCCACCAGAGAATATGTTGGGAGACTTCAGGCGCAGTGGGCAGATCAGTTATGGCAAGCCAAATGCCACCTGTGTATCTCCTGTGACTCAGCCACCAGAGAATATGTTGGGAGACTTCAGGCGCAACGGGCAGATCAGTTATGGCAAGGCAAATGCCACCTGTGTATCTCCTGTGACTCAGCCACCAGAGAATATGTTGGGAGACTTCAGGTGCAGTGGGCTGATCAGTTATGGCAAGGCAAATGCAACCTGTGTATCTCCTGTGACTCAGCCACCAGAGAATATGTTGGGAGACTTCAGGTGCAGTGGGCTGATCAGTTATGGCAAGCCAAATGCCACCTGTGTATCTCCTGTGACTCAGCCACGAGGGAATATTTGGGAAGAGTTAAGTCGCAAAGGTAAAATTCGATGTGGGAATCCAAAGGTTCTCGGTAAACCTCCTGTGATTCATCATACAAAGTGGATGTTTCCAGATTACTGCGTCTTCTGCAAGAACAATGGCGCAGAAGATATCATGTACAAAGGGCACATCCTCAAGGACCAAAATAACAAAGTGAAATGCCCCATATTACGAAACTACAAGTGTCCCATCTGCGGTGTCACAGGGGAAAACGCTCATACTATCAAATACTGTCCCAAAAATACTAACATATTGAACGTTGCTTGAAACGCTGATGGGATTCATTGTTAGAAATAAAAGCAACCATCTTTAAGTCTCAGAGTCTGAGTATCCAAAAATAAACATATTTTTTATAGTTTTAGTTTTCATTCAGAGAGTAAGATATAGTGCACTTCCAAAGATGAAATCTTTAAGTCTATATTTTAGAGAAATATTAACAAGTATTCATTTTGTACTTTTACTGAAGAGCGTTGTTTATTATGGAACAGAACATCACTATAGTGACATAAAACGACTTATGTTTATTGTATGTTGCTCTTAGAATATTCTGAAAATAAATGTAAGAAATATTTTCTACTGTTCCATCATATCCTTAGACATTTAGGTTTTCGAGGTGTGCTACGTCAATTCCACTAATTTGACCAAAACTACAAATCATTTTCCTCCAGGAATTCATTCAGACAAGGAAATATCTTACAGTTACCTTTGTCCATCTGGGCTTTCCAAAGTTAATGTTTTCTCTTAAAAGCAAGCACTTTCTCGCTTAGAATGACAATATTACCATTTCTTCCTTGAAGTGACACGTTAAGATCATTCAGTTGCTGAAATACGTCAGCCAAGTAGCACAGTATTAGAAGCCATTTTTCATTCAGAAACAGAGTTGCAAGTGTAGGACTGCTGTCCAATAGGAAAAGACGAAGTTCATTCTTCAGCTCTACAACGCGACGAAGGACTCGACCACGATACAACTAACGTACCTGCGTGTGCAATACGAAGCGAACCATGTGTAGATCCCATCTCCTCGCAAAGAATGGAATAGCCTACTGTTTAGAGCTCTTGCTTTCACAAAATATACAACACTAACTACTACCCTACCAGCGAATTGTTACCGGTGGCGGAAATGCGCTCCACCCAGCCACACGCCTGCGATAGACGTGCAGTCGTCGCCATCGAAACCTCATCGCATGCCATTTGTGAGCATGATTCATGCCGGGTCGTGCGCTGTGCGGTGTGTTCTCATTCTATTACTGTACATGAATCCCCCTCTTGCCCCGCAACCGCTCGCTGCAGCCATAACGAGGCGAGATGACGTAATGTATACACAACAGGCCCGCTCCACGTCTAGCGGTAACAATTCCCAGGTAGGATAGTATATCGTTTAGCACTTTATTGACTTCCGGATGTAGTACTTGTGAAGCCAATGCCTCCCCGTGTATCATGCAATGTGTGAATTTTACAGAATTAGTAACAGCACTCACTCTTCTTCTGAACATCTTTCAGTTCCAGTAAATGCCGACGCCCCATCAGTACATAGCCTATACCAACACAATTTGTTCATGACAGACTGTTGTCAATAAAAAAGGAATTCTCAAGAGAAATAATATCTTCGCCTAATAGTCCTACCTTCCAGAGCTTTACAAAATAGGACATTCTCGTGCATTTCATTTTCGTGAAAATAGCGTACAAAAAAAATCCCTTTCGGCACGCCGGAAGGCGAAGGTAGATTTCACCGGGTAAACTAGGGGAGAGGCGAAAATAGGCAAACTATGGAGGTTTACGTAGAAGGATCAAACCTCATTTTATACTCCTCATTGCGAGAAAGTATTTTCAATTGGAGCTTAATAAACTTCGTTCTTCGTCTTTTTATGCATATATTTAACATATTGTCTTATGGGGACGGTAACCTTCTCGTCATTTGGGGTCCATTTTTATACTTGTGGTCACACTGTCCTTATGCAAGGTTTCGTCACTGATGTGTAACTAACTAACGGTCTGTTACCTCTTCACGCAAAATTGTATCTTCCACGGAAATGTTGGTTGGCAGATGACCTCGTAGTTCCGCCCCTTAAAACAACAATAACTAACTAACTAACTAACTAGGGGCTGCGACAATGCGGTCATGTAGCCCCGTGTACTTTGGGTGTGTGTAGAATCTGTCTGATAACCGGTGTTAATTGTGATGGCTGTATTAGTCTGTAATTCAGGTAAGGACTGCAGACGGTCAATTTCAAGCATTAGTTCCTAATTTTGCTACCAAATGCTACCGTCAACAACACCTAGCTGTGATATTGGCTACCAGATGCCACCGCAACCAGCAACTGGCAACGAACGTTGGAACTTCCCCTCCGAAGGAAGGCATAAGTTACTGAGGGATTTTTAACGCTTTTAAATATCCGACGACTTCGGCCGGGTCTGAACCCACGATCTTGGGCATAGAAGTTCAGCATGCTACCAGTTACGTCACCGAAGCCGCTTCCCACATATTGAGCTTCTATGCCCAAGGTCGCGGGTTCAAACCCGACCGAAGACGTCGGATTTTTTAAGAGCGTTAAAATCCCTCAGTATGCCTTCCTTCGGAGGGAGAGTAAAGCCGCCGGTGCCATGTAAATGATTTATGGCATGTAAAATAACCTTCCACTAATTACAATTGTGTGAAGCTAAACTATAGGTTAGATTTGACTAACGCTCTTAGGTTCCAACGTTCGTCGCCAGGAGCCGACTGCGGAGGCATCTAGTACCAAGTTCAGAACTAGTTGTCGTTGACGGTGACTTTTGGTTGCAAAAGTAGGAACTACTTGAAAATTGAATGTCTGCAGTCCTTACTTGAATTAAAAACAGATAACACACACTAATACAGCCATCACAATTAACACCGGTTATCAGACAGATTTTACACACACCCAAAGTACACGTGCTACATGACTGCGTTGTCGCAGCCCCTAAACTGAGGAACCAACCAACAAACCGCTTCCCCGAGACAGATGGAAAACTGAATGTGATCTCGTGCAGTGGCGTTGTCATGGCAACCTCTGATGGCTCATGGCTCATCCCTCACCAATTTAGTAGCATTGTCATGGCAACCTCTGATGGCTCTTGGCACTTTCTTATAATTCCGAAATCATTTTGCTCATCCCTTGGCGAAATGGTGAGTCATATCAAACATTCTTTCAGACGAAAGGTTTAGGCGCCCTTCACTTCCGAGCGAGACGCGCCATGATGCGTGGGGCACCATTACGGCAACGCTGTACAGCGTTTGCCGGAGCGGCTAGCAGGTGAAACATGTGTTATTTCCCCGTAGAAATACAAACCGATATAAAATAAGTGAATTAATTTACGTATTTCACAGTCATACAGCATAACTTTTTGATGTATACCGCTTACAACGCAACCAAGAACTACATTTTCCAACCACCCCGAGCCGAGAAAAAGTTACCTTACAGCAATGATAACAACTTTGTTTCTTAGACACACACAATTGTGAAATTAATAAACCAGTTATACAACATTCCAATGTATATTTTGTTAAAATTTGGATTCGATCTGATGACGGGCTTTTGAGATAATAATTCTTAAATGTGACGCATGGTTGAAACACGCTTAAAAACGTGCACTTTTTGTGTTCCAACTGCGATAAAAAATATTAAAATATAAATTTAAAAATCCAAACCTACATGAACTAACGTAGAATAGAACGACGAAAATGATGATGGTATTGGATTTTATGTACGTCTATTGGTTACTTAACAAACAACCTTCAAACTCGAGCACACATAATACTTTGGTCGACAGTAGGTCATTTGCCCTTATGATGAGGATGATGAGGGAAACTACTACCTGTAGTGAATTGACACTTCAACTTATAATGTACACAATGTACTGTAATAAAAATACATATTTTAAAAATCACAGTCGAGAAAGACTTTAAGCGGCGGTGATTAGTGGTATGATGCGCGTAACATCTAGGTCATTTGCACTTATGATGATGATAATAATAAGGTAATGAAAAATGACTACTAAACGATCATGGTGTAATTTACAACTGATATAGGTAATTCAGATGTCTAGCTTCAATGTCTTCCAAAGTCTCAACCTTATTTTCTGGCTTAGGCCTGTACTCGATGCGTCTAGTGAAAGAGCTTATGGCGTACTGCTCGCCAAAGAAAATGGGTCCAAGCTGCACGAACCTGAGATGATCGTAGATGATGACGAAATATGATGACACACGTTCGGGGTTCCCCGTCGTATTTAGATTGGCCGGGGAATCACTCGCTATTTCGCAACACCACAGTGGCTTGAGCAACGGCCCTGTGCTGGCATCAGTATAGACAGCTCTGGAAAGTCCTCTCATGTCACCTCGCGATGAATCAGCAAGCTATTCTCACAACTGCCCCCCCCCCAGAGTCTCACAACCTGTGGGACGTGGGTTGGCGACCACCAGACCCCAACTGAGTCTGACATCGCTTCTACTTCCTGCTGCCAGGCTCCTTTCAGTTCTCCTTCCTGTCGGCCTCCCTTGGTCAACTCTTGTTCTCGTCCGACCCCGACTGTAATAGGGCATCCGAGGGCTAGGGAGTCTTTCAATTTCCCGCTTAATTGGCCGTTGTCTCATCTTTCTTGATGGCCTCATTCTTCGAGGGGGTCTGCCTTCTATTCCGTTTCATTATATATCCTGTCTTCTGCTCAAGGCCCTCAAAGAGGCAGGGTGTGTGTAGCCCCACCATTTCTGGTACACCCTCAAGGGCTCATGGCGGGTGAATTAGGAAGCTGGCAACTCCGAGGGATTCCTGAGCTAAATGCAGGGAATGGAGAGGTATGTCAGAAATTTAAAGTGGACAGTGATACTCGTTGGGTTCCAAAGAGTAAGTATACAAATTTTGATCCAGATTGGTGAAACGATGTAGATTTGTGACAAAGGGTCTAAATACAGGGAATGGAGTGCTCTGTCCGAAAGTTCAAGCAGACAGTGTTACTCGTCGGGTTCCAAAGGGTAAGTAACTTACATAAAGATTGGTTGAGATGTGTGAAACTATGTAGATTTTTGACAAAGAGCCTAAATGCGGTAAATGGAATTGTCTATCCGAAATTTCATGTAGAAAGTGTTACACGTCGGGTTCCAAAGGGTGAGTATGTAAAATTTGGCTAAGATTGGTGAAACAGGGTAGGTTTTGCCAAAGGGCCTAAATGCAGGAAATGGAGTTGTCTGTCCCAAGTTTTAAGTGGACAGTGTTACTCGTCGGGTTCCAAAGGGTAAGTATACAAATTTAGGTTCAGATCGGTGAAACGATGTAGATATGTGCAAAAGGGCCTAAATGCAAGGAATGGAGTGGTCTCTCCGAAATTCCAAGTGGACAGTGTTACACATCGGGTTCCAAAGGGTAAGTATACACGTTTTGTTTTCGATTGGTGAACGATGTAGATTTGTGCCAAAGGGCCTAAATGCGGGGAATGGTGTTCGCATTTGCGAATGTTTTTTTTTGTAGGCTATGTTTCCCCTACGGTTTGAAACACACGTTCAATTATTCTGCTCCATTATTTTTTTTTCGTTATAATTGCAGTATGAACGCGGTGTTCTGATTATTTATTTAACTTATGTTTCATTTGAATTGTTGTTCTTTATTATTCTTGTCAACTCACCTTTTTTCTGAAGTGTCTTTCTAGACGCACCATACTGTCACACTTTTTCATGAGGTACTGTGCTCACCTCAGCGGCAACCCTCGCAACGTGCATGGGGCTGTGCGTTGATTGGCTGTTTGACACCCCTCCTTCATTCTGGAATGTTCGGCTGCTGTCGTCATTTCCACTATATATTCTCCGCCTCGCCGCCCTGCGGCCTGTCTACATCTACCTGCCTGAACCAGTCTGACCACGGCTGCCTGCCTGCCCACTAACAGGCCCTTCTTGGGAAGGCCCTGTTAGTAAACATCGTGTGGCTGAAACCTTGCCAAGTGGCATGCTTCATCGCTCGGACTCTGTCATGCTAGGCGAGGATGAGTCAACGACCTTCATCTCAACAACTCAGTCAGCCCGCTAGCCCACTACAACACGGCGATGAGAAACTATAACTGCTTGTAATCCGCCAAACAGATCATTACCAAGAGGTCTGTTCCTGCGGGGTACACTTCGCCAAAGGAGTCACCATCTATCTTTCTCGGAAGGCATGCCGAGACATCTTAGAGGAAGCCTTTGTTTGGATTACGACCCGCTGCGGGCCAAATACTAAGTATAAAAGTATCAAATCATTGGTAACGCGAACTTCATTCACTTGGTCAACACATTCTTCAAGGCTAAGCCTTTTCTTGCTTCTGGCTGGGTTTTTGGATATTTTTCTTGAAAATACTTTTTAATCGCCTTTTATAAGGCCTTTTTCTGCATTTTTATTGTAATTCCTATTTTATTCTGAGTTTCCTGGAGAAACATTGCATTTTTAATTACCTTCCTTTAATTATTATTCAAAATGAAAATATTTGTTATTGATTCAAAAATCAAATAAATGTATTAAACCTTAGTTATCAATGTTTGGTCTCTTCCTCGTCGCTCTATTTAAATTCCAGTGTGTGCCCGAAACCTAATCCTCTATTTCCCAGTTGGGGTGCTATTCAATCACCCCTTTCCATGGTACCTCAACCCCGGATCGAACCCAGAACCTTCATTCTGAGACCACAAATTCTATTCTAAAAAAAAACTTGTGCAATCTAATATTTGTCTTATACATTTCAGTATATCGTGGCTAGCGCAGGAGATCTGCGGGAAAGCGGAAACAATCCCAGCATATTACACAACTGGTTTCTTTCTGGAAAGCAGGTCTGTCTGGTGCCGCAAGCAGCTTTGGTAAGTGAGTTATTCCAACTTTCCAGCCATGCCAGTAATAATAGATGATAAACTGTTAAACTCTCGGGCGGCCTACAAAGGTCAACAAACCCGTTTTCAAAAATATTTAGCTACTCTACCGAAAGAGGAACAAAACCTTGATATTATATCTCAGCGTTTAAAAGCTTTTGAACAGGGGTACGAGAAATATGATCTCGTGCAACTTGAAATTGAAATCAAAAGTCCAGAACATCAATCAGATAGGGAAGAAGTAGAGAGTAATTACTTTGATACACACGCTCAGGCTGTGGCATTAGTTAGAACTTTGACCCTGGCGTAGAAGGTAGAGGAAACTCAAGGAAGAATTAGCGACCATGGGAATGGTATCAAACCATTGCTACCTAAAATTGAAATTCCGCATTTTGCAGGAAAGGAAGAGATGTGGCAATCATTCTTTGAATTGTTCAGTTCATTAGTACATGATAATGCCCCACTTCCAGAAATTCAGAAATTTCATTACTTAAAATCCATTTTGCAGGGACCACCCCTTCAACTTATAAGAGAACTCCCCTTAACAGGAGAAAACTATAACATTGCTATAGAGCTTCTTAAAGGCCGTTATGGCAACGAAAAATTATGCCTACAGAGGCATATTCAAGCCTTATTTAACCTGCCCGCATTGCGAGCTGACAACTTGTCAACACTGCGAGCCTTAAGTGACACGGTCCAACTACACGTCAGAGCATTGGCACGGTTGAATCAACCGGTCGAGCATTGGGATCTATTCTTAGTTCACTTGGTTACTTCTAAATTTGATTCATCAACCTTAAAGGCATGGGAGAGGGAACTAACAAATGACACTTCATATACCTATGGCTCATTGCTTACGTTTATAAATAATAGATGTCAGGTTTTATCAGCCGTAGCCTGTCATATGTCAGGAAGTGCAGATAACAAATCTAATGTTGTGAAGCCAGTCGGTACTAAAATAAACAAATCTGCTGTCTTTACTGTTCAACATAATTCAACAGATTGTATTCTCTGTAAAGTGCCTCACAGGTTATATTCCTGCGTTGCCTTTAAAGCCCTTTCTACCGACGAAAGACGCAAATTAATAGCTCAAAAAAGATATTGCTACAACTGTCTGTCAGCTAGGCATATGGTGCCTGATTGCGTATCTAAAAATACTTGCTCCCATTGCAAGGCTCAACATCATACCTTGCTTCATAGGTTTGAAAAGCCACGTCAGGCTCCTTCCCCTGGATGTTCTAAAGATACATCCCCAGATGCCAATGCGCAATCTTATACTCAGAGCTCTAGCTCTATTCGTAGTTCCCAGGTGCTACTATCAACCGTGTTATTAAAAGTTCAAGATTCCTCTGGTAGATGGCTTGAAGCACGTGCCTTATTGGATAATGCCGCCACCCATGACTTCATAAGTGAGCGTCTCATTAAGAAACTTGGTCTTCCCAAGCAACCTACATTAATTCAGGTTACCGGTATTAACAATAGCAATGTTAAATCTTTGCATTTTGTTCGTGTTCACATCAAAGATGCTGTTAATTGTAACACAACATTTCAGTTGAATTGTCTTGCCATTGATACTATTGGCAGTAATACCCCTAGTACTTCTTTTGAAATTAGAAATTGGCAATTTCCTCATAACATTCAGTTGGCAGATCCAACATTTAATACGAGCGCTCCAGTAGACATACTTCTCAGTGCCCAAGTATTTTGGCAATGTCTCCTTAGCTCTAAGGTTAAAATATCACCAGGAGTGTTTGTTCATCATACCAAGCTAGGTTGGTTAGTAACGGGTCAGGTCCCTCGTAAGTCGTTTCAAAATTTCTCACAATGTCATTTTGTCAATACAAGTCTCGATTACAACTTAGAAAGATTTTGGAAAATCGAAACTATAGATTCAGTTTCACCTTCCTCAGTTGAAAATGAAATGTGTGAAAAACTGTTTCGCGAAACAACCAAACGCAATTCAGAGGGTAGATTTGTCGTAACAATGCCCCGAGTGGATAATCCACCTCTTTTATTTGAAACACACCCTAGGGCTCTTAGAGCACTCTATGCTGTGGAAAGCAAATTTAAAAGTGACCCTGTTGTTAAAACTCAATACTCCACATTTATGGAGGAATATGAGGCACCCGATCACATGGAGGTTGTTACCAAGAAAGATGATGCTTCTTATACCCCATCTGAAGTCATTTACCTCAATCATCATCCTGTTTGGAAGAATGAAATTTTAATGGAAAACATAAGAGTGGTCTTTAATGGCTCTGCATTGGATGCCAATGGAACTTCTCTGAATGACACATTATTATCAGGTCCTCTTATTCAATCTGACATTTCTTCTGTTTTGATGAATTTTCGCTTGTTCCCTATCGCAGTGATATCTGATATCAAGCAGATGTATAGACAGATTTTGGTCGATCAACAACAGCGCGACCTTCAGAGAATCCTTTGGCGCGACGAGCCTACTAAACCCGTCAAGATTTTTCGGCTAAAAACATTAACCTATGGACTAAAGCCTTCTGCTTTTTTAGCCATACGTACGTTGAAATTACTTGCTGAACAGGATGGCCCGTTGTATTCTCCTAAGGCTTCTGAAGTGTTAAAATCATCATTTTACGTTGACGATTTTCTTCATTCATTTGAGTCAGTATCTGAAGCACTCCAAGTCTCTAAAGATTTGACAGCTTTGCTTTTGGGAGGCGGATTTTCCTTGTGCAAGTGGAACTCTAATTCGGAAGAATTTCTTTCTAAATTTCCATTAACTTCAGTCTATAACGACTCAGTAGAGCTTCTTCAGGAAAGTAATTCTATCAAAACTCTAGGCATCTATTGGAGTCCTCAAAATGATTTTTTCTTTTTCAAAATTAATCTCAGTGACATCAAACCGCAAACTAAGCGGCAAATTTTGTCTGTGATTGCAAAGATATTTGATCCTCTCCAATTTTTGGCGCCAATCATCGTCACAGCAAAGCTTTTCATGCAAGACCTTTGGTCCTTGAAAACTGGTTGGGATGAACCAGTTCCTTCAGAGTTGCAAAAAAATTGGATTTCTTATAGAAATAGTTTGGAAGATCTTTCTAATGTTATTATCCCGCGAGTGATTATTCCCTTTCCCTCCTGTGGAGGATATGAACTTCACATCTTTGCCGATAGCTCATTGAAAGCTAATGGATGTTGTGCGTATATTGTTTGCCGTAATTTTGTCCAGTCATATTTCTTTTCCAATTTAATTTGCGCTAAGTCAAAGGTGGCCCCTCTTAAATCTTTATCCTTGCCACGACTGGAACTTTGTGCTGCTCTTCTGGCGGTTGAATTATCGGTCAAAATCCGTCAATCTTTGAAAATCCGATTTATTAAAACTTACTTTTGGAGTGACTCAGCCATCACGTTGGCATGGATTGCCAAACCTCCCTCGCATTGGCAGGTGTTTGTAGCTAATAGAGTGTCCAAAATTCAACAATTGTCTAACCTTGAACAATGGCATCATGTATCTGGCAAGGAGAACCCTGCAGATGTCATTTCTCGGGGATGTTCCCCTCTTATGTTGGCTAACCTGACATTATACTGGCACGGTCCCCGTTGGCTTCTGCAAGAACCTTCCGCTTGGCCAAATTTTCCTCTTCCGGAGTTATCAGACTTGCCGGATTCTGGTAAGATTACTGGATCTTCTCTTCTCGTTTCCGACTCTCCCCTTCTCTTGCAGCGATATTCCTCTTTCCATAAATTGGTGAGGGTTATGGCTTATCTCCTTCGATGGAAATATTTTGTGGTAGAACAACCTCTTTTTCCTAAGCCATATTTAACCCTTTCTGAATTAGGTTTAGCCACTACAAAAATCTTATGGCTTACTCAACAAGAAATATTCTCTGAAGAATGCCAGGAGTTGTCCCAAGGTCAATCCCTTAAGAAATCGAGTAGGCTTTCCTCACTCGCCCCTTTTTTGGATACTGATGGTTTATTAAGAGTAGGAGGACGTTTATCTCTGGCTGATCTTTCTGAGGATAAAAAACATCCAATTATTCTTCCCTCAAAGCATCATGTCACTTCCTTAATCATTCGTCAGTATCATTACCAGCATCTTCATGCTGGAACTCGTACATTGCTTTCTATCATTCGTGAAAGGTATTGGCCCATAAACGGAGTCCATGAAGTTACATCTGTTATCCGGAAGTGCATTCCATGTTTTAAATCCAACCCTAAAGTTACCGCTCAGCTCATGGGTGATCTTCCCAACTTTAGATCCGCGCCTGCTAGACCCTTTACCTTTACGGGGGTGGATTATTCCGGGCCTTTTGTTTACAGAAGAAATTCTCCTGAGGCCAAAAAATGTATTTCTGGAAAACTCTATATTTCGCTGTTTGTATGTATGGTCACCGGAGCAGTTCACTTAGAACTAGTTACCAACGCCTCTACTGCTTACTTTTTGGCAGCTTTTGCCAGATTTTCTGCTCGCAGAGGTCTTCCTTCAGAAGTATTCTCAGACAATGCTAAAAATTTTATCGGAGCTTCTGAGCAAATTAAGAGAGCTCTTACTCAAAATTCAGCGCTGGAAAGGATTACTGATTATGCTCACCAGAGAAATTTCAAGTGGCACTTCATCCCCCCTTATGCACCTCATCAAGGTGGGCGGTGGGAGTCTTGTGTGAAACTCACCAAGAAGCACCTTAGACGTGTTTGTGGCCACACCCCCCTTTCTCATGAAGAGTTTAATTCCTTAATCATTTTTATTGAGGGCATAATTAATTCTCGTCCTTTATCACCCTTATCTAATGATCCTTCAGATCTTCTGCCATTAACGCCAGGCCATTTTCTTATCGGTGGTCCTTTGACTGCCTCTCCCCCTTTGTTATATTCTAATTCTCAATCTTCTTTAGCCTTTTCTTGGCGCAAAATTGAAAGTTTGCGCAACAATTTTTGGCGCCGCTGGAGGTTGGAATACCTCGGTTTGCTTCAGCAGCGTGGTAAATGGCGTGTTTCCTACTCTAACCTTCAGGTTGGGGACTTGGTCCTTTTGAAAGACCCTAGTCCCCCTCTTGTCTGGAATTTGGGTAGGGTGGTTGAGTGCTTTCCTGGCAGAGATGGTAGGATTCGCGTGGTAAAACTGCAGACTTCTGCTGGCCATTTTCTCAGGCCAATCACTATGATTGCTCCTTTGCCACGCGAGGCCTAACTTCTGCGCTTTCTTACTGCAATTTTTTCTCGCCCCTCCCAGCATGTTCGCTTTTGCGAATGTTTTTTTTTGTAGGCTATGTTTCCCCTACGGTTTGAAACACACGTTCAATTATTCTGCTCCATTATGTTTTTTTTCTCGTTATAATTGCAGTATGAACGCGGTGTTCTGATTATTTATTTAACTTATGTTTCATTTGAATTGTTGTTCTTTATTATTCTTGTCAACTCACCTTTTTTCTGAAGTGTCTTTCTAGACGCACCATACTGTCACACTTTTTCATGAGGTACTGTGCTCACTTCGAGCATGAATGAGTGCGCATTGCCACACTGCGCCTGTACTGTGACGTGAAACCAACATCTCGATCAGCTGACTAAAGGGAAAACAGAGCAACTCGTAATGGAAGGTGATAGGAGTAGGTGGGGAAATTACTTTTAATGAGGGTTTAAACACACATTTTCGTAATTTATTCGACATTGGGAAAAGCATCGCATGTTTCTTTACGTATCGGAAGGTAGCACAGGTTAAGCATGTAACATATTTTTGTGTTAAAAGTGGCTATCGTGTTCCCTAATATTCATACATCCAGGATCCCCTCTTGTAAATAATAAGAAATCCAATTCTGAATTAGGCCTACTGATTTTTGAACAGAATTGTGTTTGTGTTAAAAGTGGCTGTCGTGTTCCGCAATATTCATACATCCAGGATCCCCTCTTGTAAATATTAAGAAATCCAATTCTGAATTAGGCCTACTGATTTTTGAACAGAATTCTCTTGTAAATATTAAGAAATCCAATTCTGAATTAGGCCTACTGATTTTTGAACAGAATTGTGTTTGTGCAAAAAGTGGCTGTCATGTTCCGTAATATTCATACAGCCAGGATCCTCTCTTATAAATAATTAATAACAAATCCAACTCTGAATTAGGCCTACTGATTTATGAACAGAATTGTGTTTGTGTAGCTGGTCATTTTTGATTGTACGCCCGAGAGCTCCAAACAAGTTCAATCTATTACTACATTATTTCCTAATTTATTTTTCATCATTAGGAAATGTATTTTCGCCAATTTCAGTACATTACTTTACAAAATGTTATCGTACGATCAGCTCTTATTCAGCGTTACCTTCCACTTCAGTATTTTATGAAAGTAAACACATGGGCAAATGGAAATAAGGAAGTCTATTGATTTAGTAAGCGTTGATTTTTAACAACTATGCACTACATTTGCTACAAAGGAAAACATTACAAGGAATGAACTGTTTCCTTTTAAATTCCATTTTCCATGAATCATAGAAACCTTCGCAAAAATAACCCAGAACTTTGAAATTCTACGAAGAATTGACTAATTTAGGGCTGCATACATTTTAAGAAGAATCTGAAAATTTCCTCAACCAAACGCACTGTGCATACGTTTAATAAGATGACAAATATTACCTCAGCGTATTTATTATCGAAGACTACATCGTCACATCAGTAGCATAACCTGCAATTTGACACTGAACATGATTGAAAAGGAAGGTTCTTTGATGTTGTGATGGTCCTGATTTTGCTTCATAGGCCTGTTCAGTGGAGTAAGGGATAGGGTAAATTTTAATAATTTGTAATAAATGCCAGCATTTACATGTTAAATTATTTGTCTTTCATGTTTCGGAGTTTGGAGTAAACGTAAAGAAATGCAAGTAGTAAAGTCAAGAATTTTAGGGTTATTTTACAATGAATTAACTTAGGCCTATCTATCTATACGTCTCCTTACATCCATACGCTGCACAGTAATACACCATTCTGGCTTAGTACGGTAATGAATAGAATAGAATAGAATAGCCCAATTCTATCATCACGTGTAGTATTTCAGTGCTCCAAACTATCCGCAGTTCCCGACAGTTCCCTTTAGTCAGCTGATCGAGATGTTGGTTTCACAAATGTGACGTCATCAGCCATCTATTGTATTTATGATCTAAGTGTGCTCACCTCAGCGGCAACCCTCGCAACGTGCATGGGGCTGTGCGTTGATTGGCTGTTTGACACCCCTCCTTCATTCTGGAATGTTCGGCTGCTGTCGTCATTTCCACTATATATTCTCCGCTCGCCGCCCTGCGGCCTGTCTACATCTACCTGCCTGAACCAGTCTGACCACGGCTGCCTGCCTGCCCACTAACAGGCCCTTCTTGGGAAGGCCCTGTTAGTAAACATCGTGTGGCTGAAACCTTGCCAAGTGGCATGCTTCATCGCTCGGACTCTGTCATGCTAGGCGAGGCATGAGTCAACGACCTTCATCTCAACAACTCAGTCAGTCCGCTAGCCCACTACAACACGGCGATGAGAAACTATAACTGCTTGTAATCCGCCAAACAGATCATTACCAAGAGGTCTGTTCCTGCGGGGTACACTTCGCCAAAGGAGTCACCATCTATCTTTCTCGGAAGGCATGCCGAGACATCTTAGAGGAAGCCTTTGTTTGGATTACGACCCGCTCCCTGCGGGCCAAATACTAAGTATAAAAATATCAAATCATTGGTAACGCGAACTTCATTCACTTGGTCAACACATTCTTCAAGGCTAAGCCTTTTCTTGCTTCTTGCTGGGTTTTTGGATATTTTTCTTGAAAATACTTTTTAATCGCCTTTTATAAGGCCTTTTTCTGCATTTTTATTGTAATTCCTATTTTATTCTGAGTTTCCTGGAGAAACATTGCATTTTTAATTACCTTCCTTTAATTATTATTCAAAATGAAAATATTTGTTATTGATTCAAAAATCAAACAAATGTATTAAACCTTAGTTATCAATGTTTGGTCTCTTCCTCGTCGCTCTATTTAAATTCCAGTGTGTGCCCGAAACCTAATCCTCTATTTCCCAGTTGGGGTGCTATTCAATCACCCCTTTCCAAATGGAGTGGTCTGTCCGAAATTCCAAGTGGCCAGTGTTACTCATCGGGTTCCAAAGGGTCAACATACACGTTTTGTTTTCGATCGGTGAACGATGTAGATTTGTGCCAAAGGGCCTAAATGCGGGGAATGGAGTGGTCTGTCCGAAATTTCGAGTGGACAGTGTTACTCGTCGAGTTGCAAAGGGTAATTATTTGAGATAGGTGAAACGGTGTAGTTTTGTGCCAAAGGGCCAAAAAGCAGGGAATAGTGTGGTCGGTCCGTAATTTAAAGTGAACAGTGTTACTTGTCGGGTTCCAAAGGGTAAGTATGTAAAATTTGGGTCAGATCGGTGAAACGGTGTAGATTTGTGCCAAACGGCCTAAATGCAGGGGTTGGAGTGGCCTCTCCGCAATTTCAAGCAGACTGTGTTAGTCACAGTGTTCCAAGGGTAAATATACAAATTTTGGTTGAGATCGGTGAAACGGTGTACATTTGGACCAAAGGGCCTAAATGCAGGGAATGGAGTGGTCTGTCCGCAATTTCAAGCAGACAGTGTTACACGCAGGGTTCCAAAGGGTAAGTATACAGATTTTGGTTCTGATAGGTGAAACGGTGTAGATTTGTGCCAAAGGGCCTAAATGCAGGGAATGGAGTGGTTAGTCCGCAATTTCAAGCAGACAGTATTACTCGCAGGGTATCAAAGGATAAGTATCCGAATGTTGGTTCTGATCGGAGAAACGGTGTAGATATGTGCCAAAGGACCTAAATGCAGGGAATGGGACGGTCTGTCCGAAATTTTAAGTGGACAGTGTTACTCGCAGGGTTCCAAAGGGTATGTATACAAATTTAGGTTCAGATGGGTGAAACGGTGTAGATTTGGACCAAAGGGCCTGAATGCAGGAAATGTGGTGGTCTGTCCGAAATTTTAAGTGGACAGTGTTACTCGCAGGATTCCAAAGGGAAAGTATACAAATATTGGTTCAGATCGATGAAACGGTGTAGATTTGTGCCAAAGGGCCTAAATGCAGGGGATGGAGTAGCCTCTCCGCAATTTAAAGCAGACAGTGTTAGTCGCAGTGTTCCAAAGGGTAAATATACAAATTGTTGTTGAGATAGGTGAAACGGTTTAGATTTGGGACAAAGTGATTAAATGCAGGGAATGGGGTGGTCTGTCCGAAATTTTAAATAGACAGTGTTACTCGCAGTGTTCCAAAGGGTAGGTATACAAATGTTGGTGCAGATCGTTGAAACGGTGTAGATTTGTGCAAAAGGGCCTAAATGCATGGAATGGGGTGGTCTGTCCGAAATTTAAAGTTGACAGGGTTACCCGCAGGGTTCCAAAGGGTAAGTATACAAATTTTGTTTCAAATCGGTGAAACGGTGTAGATTTGGACCAAAGGGCCTAAATGCAGGGAATGGGGTGGTCTGTCCGAAATTTTAAGCAGACAGTGTTACTCGCAGTGTTCCAAAGGGTAGGTATACATATTTTGGTGCAGATCGGTGAAACGGTGTAGATTTGTGCAAAAGGGCCTAAATGCAGGGAATGGGGTGGTCTGTCCGAAATTTAAAGCTGACAGGGTTACCCGCAGGGTTCCAAAGGGTAAGTATACAAATTTTGGTTCAGATCGATGAAACGGTGTAGATTTGTATACATAACAGACAAACAGACAGGCAGACAGACAAACTTTGTGCTTTATATATATAGACTAGCAGTAGTACCCGGCTTCGCCCGGTGGAATGATGATAATGTATCAAAGTCTACTTAGAAATATAATGGACATAAAATCTAGGTCATTACCCCCCCCCCCCCCCAAGACAATGAGGGCGTAATATCTAGGTCATATGCCCTTTTGATAAGGATGATAATGAAAACTACTGTTGAATTGACACGTCAAACTTACAAACTACCGGAATAGAAATACATATTTCAAAATTCACAGGCGAGGAAGACTTATTGTGTGTGGTGATTAATGGTGTAATGGGCGTAACATCTAGGTCATTTGCCCTTATGATGAGGATGATGAGGGGAACTACTACCTGTATTGAATTGACACTTCAACTTATAATGTACACAATGTACTGTAATAAAAATAAATATTTTAAAAATCACAGTCGAGAAAGACTTTATGCGGCGGTGATTAGTGGTATGATGCGCGTAACATCTAGGTCATTTGCACTTATGATGATGATAATAATAAGGTAATGAAAAAATGACTACTAAACGATCATGGTGTAATTTACAACTGATATAGGTAATTCAGATGTCTAGCTTCGATGTCTTCCAAAGTGTCAACCTTATTTTCTGGCTTAGGCCTGTACTCGATGCGTCTAGTGAAAGAGCTTATGGCGTACTGCTCGGCAAAGAAAATGGGTCCAAGCCGCACGAACCTGAGATGATCGTAGATGACGACGAAATACGATGACACACGTTCGGGGTTCCCAGTCGTATGTAGATTGGCCGGGGAATCACTCACTATTTCGCAACACCACAGTGGCTTGAGCAACGGCCCTGTGCTGGCATCAGTATAGACAGCTCTGGAAAGTCCTCTCATGTCACCTCGCGATGAATCAGCAAGCTATTCTCACAACGCCACCCCCCTCCCACACAGAGTCTCACAACTTGTGGGACGTGGATTGGCGACCACCGGACCCCAGCTGAGTCTGGCATCGCTTCTACTTCCTGGTGCCAGGCTCCTTTCAGTTCTCTTTCCTGTAGGCCTCCCTTGGTCAACTCTTGTTCTCTTCCGACCCCGACTGTATTAGGGCATCCAATGGGCTAGGGAGTCTTTCAATTTCCCGCTTAATTGGCCGTTGTCTCACTTTCCTGATGCCCTCATTCTTCGAGGGGTCTGCTTTCTATTCCGTTTCATTATATCTCCTGTCTTCTGCTCAAGGCCCTCAAAGAGGCAGGTTGTGTGTAGCCCCACCATTTCTGGTACACCCTCAAGGGCTCATGGCGGGTGAGTTAGGAAGCTGGCAACCCCGAGGAATTCCTGAGCTAAATGCAGGGTATGGAGAGGTATGTCAGAAATTTAAAGTGGACAGTAATACTCGTTGGGTTCCAAAGAGTAAGTATACAAATTTTGATCCAGATTGGGGAAACGATGTAGATTTGTGACAAAGGGTCTAAATACAGGGAATGGAGTGCTCTGTCTGAAATTCCAAGCAGACAGTGTTACTCGTCGGGTTCCAAAGGGTAAGTAACTTACATAAAGATTGGTTGAGATGGGTGAAACTATGTAGATTTTTGCCAAAGAGCCTAAATGCGGTAAATGGAATGGTCTATCTGAAATTTCATGTAGAAAGTGTTACACGTCGGGTTCCAAAGGGTGAGTATGTAAAATTTGGCTCAGATCGGTGAAACAGGGTAGATTTTGCCAAAGGGCCTAAATGCAGGAAATTGAGTTGTATGTCCAAAGTTTTAAGTGGACAGTGTTACTCGTCGGGTTCCAAAGGGTAAGTATACAAATTTAGGTTCAGATCGGTGAAACGATGTAGATATGTGCAAAAGGGCCTAACAGGGAATGGAGTGGTCTGTCTGAAATTCCAAGTGGACAGTGTTACTCATCGGGTTCCAAAGGGTGAGTATACACGTTTTGTTTTCGATCGGTGAACGATGTAGATTTGTGCCTAAGGGCCTAAATGCGGGGAATGGAGTGGTCTGTCCGAAATTTCGAGTGGACAGTGTTACTCGTCGAGTTACAAAGGGTAATTATTTGAGATCGGTGAAACGGTGTAGTTTTGTGCCAAAGGGCCAAAAAGCAGGGAATAGTGTGGTCTGTCCGAAATTTAAAGTGAACAGTGTTACTTGTCGGGTTCCAAAGTATGTAAAATTTGGGTCAGATTGGTGAAACGGTGTGGATTTGTGCCAAACGGCCTAAATGCAGGGTTTGGAGTGGCCTCTCCGCAATTCCAAGCAGACTGTGTTCGTCGCAGTGTTCCAAAAGGTAAATATACAAATTGTGGTTGAGATCGGTGAAACGGTGTAGATTTGGGCCAAAGGGCCTAAATGCAAGGAATGGAGTGTTCTCTCCGCAATTTCAAGCAGACAGTGTTACACGCAGGGTTCCAAAGGGTAAGTATACAGATTTTGGTTCTGATCGGTGAAACGGTGTAGATTTGTGCCAAAGGGCCTAAATGCAGGGAATGGAGTGGTTTGTCCGCAATTTCAAGCAGACAGTATTACTCGCAGGGTACCAAAGGATAAGAATCCGAATGTTGGTTCTGATCGGTGAAACGGTGTAGATTTGTGCTAAAGGACCTAAATGCAGGGAATAGGGTGGTCTGTCCGAAATTTTAAGTGGACAGTGTTACTCGCAGCGCTCCAAAGGGTAAGTATTCAAATTTTGGTTCAGATCGGTGAAACGGTGTAGATTTGTACCAAAGGGCCTAAATGCAGGGAATGGGGTGGTCTTTCCGCAATTTCAAGCAGACAGTGTTTCTCGCAGGGTACCAAAGGGTAAGAATACGAATTTTGGTTCTGATCGGTGAAACGGTGTAGATTTGGACCAAAGGGCCTGAATGCAGGAAATGGGGTGGTCTGTCCGAATTTTAAGTGGACAGTGTTACTCGCAGGGTTCCAAAGGGTAAGTATGCAAATTTTGGTTCAGATCGATGAAACGGTGTAGATTTGTGCCAAAGGGCCTATATGCAGGGAATGGAGTGGTCTGTCCGCAATTTCAAGCAGACAGTGTTTCTCGCAGGGTACCAAAGGGTAAGAATACGAATTTTGGTTCTGATCGGTGAAACGGTGTAGATTTGGACCAAAGGGCCTGAATGCAGGAAATGGGGTGATCTGTCCGAAATTTTAAGTGGACAGTGTTACTCGCACGGTTCCAAAGGGTAAGTTTACAAATTTTGGTTCAGATCGATGAAACGGTGTAGATTTGTGCCAAAGGGCCTAAATGCAGGGGATGGAGTAGCCTCTCCGAAATTTAAAGCAGACAGTGTTAGAATGCAGGGAATGGAGTAGTCTGTCCGCAATTTCAAGCTGACAGTGTTATTCGCAGGGTTCCAAAGGGGAAGTATACACATTTTGGTTCTGATCGGTGAAACGGTGTAGATTTGTTCCAAAGGGCCTAAATGCAGGGAATGGAGTGGTCTGTCCGCAATTTCAAGCAGACAGTGTTTCTCGCAGGGTACCAAAGGGTAAGAATACGAATTTTGGTTCTGATCAGTGAAACGGTGTAGATTTGGACCAAAGGGCCTGAATGCAGGAAATGGGGTGGTCTGTCCGAAATTTTAAGTGGACAGTGTTACTCGCAGGGTTCCAAAGGGTAAGTATACACATTTTGGTTCAGATCGATGAAACGGTGTAGATTTGTGCCAAAGGGCCTAAATGCAGGGGATGGAGTAGCCTCTCCGCAATTTTAAGCAGACAGTGTTAGAATGCTGGGAATGGAGTGGTCTGTCCGCAATTTCAAGCAGACAGTGTTACTCGCAGGGTTTCAAGGGGGAAGTATACACATTTTGGTTTGATCGGTGAAACGGTGTAGATTTGTTCCAAAGGGCCTAAATGCAGGGAATGGAGTGGTCTGTCCGCAATTTCAAGCAGACAGTGTTTCTCGCAGGGTACCAAAGGGTAAGAATACGAATTTTGGTTCTGATCGGTGAAACGGTGTAGATTTGGACCAAAGGGCCTGAATGCAGGAAATGGGGTGGTCTGTCTGAAATTTTAAGTGGACAGTGTTACTCGCAGGGTTCCAAAGGGTAAGTATACAAATTTTGGTTCAGATCGATGAAACGGCGTAGATTTGTGCCAAAGGGCCTAAATGCAGGGGATGGAGTAGCCTCTCCGCAATTTAAAGCAGACAGTGTTAGTCGCAGTGTTCCGAAGGGTAAATATACAATTTTTTGTTGAGATCGGTGAAACGGTTTAGATTTGGGACAAAGGGCTTAAATGCAGGGAATGGAATGGTCTGTCCGCAATTTCAAGCAGACAGTGTTACTCGCAGGGTTCCAAAGGGTAAGTATACAAATTTTGGTTCAAATCGGTGAAACGGTGTAGATTTGTACCAAAGGGCCTAAATGCAGGGAATGGGGTGGTCTGTCCGAAATTTTAAGTAGACAGTGTTACTCGCAGTGTTCCAAAGGGTAGGTATACAAATTTTGGAGCAGATCGGTGAAACGGTGTAGATTTGTGCAAAAGGGCCTAAATGCAGGGAATGGGGTGGTCTGTCCGAAATTTAAAGTTGACAGGGTTACCCGCAGGGTTCCAAAGGGTATGTATACAAATGTTGGTTCAGATCGGTGAAACGGTGTAGATTTGTTTATATAACAGACAGACAGACAGACAGACAGACAAACATTGTGCTTTATATATATAGACTAGCAATAGTACCCGGCTTCGCCCGGTGGAATGATGATAATATTCCAGTCTCCTTAACACTCAACGTCATAAATTATATTTATTTATGTATTCATTTCTTACATTATCAAACCCAGTGACAATGTTTATACTTAAGTCACTATGGGAAGGCTCTGTAAAATAATGATCATTCTCGTGATATTTGTCTTCAGTCCGAGTCGAGTTATGTCGTTAGCGGTCCCAGAATTCGTGACATCTCAGTCGTAGAAGACTTTATGTGGTGGTGATTAGAAATATAATGGACTTAAATTCTAGGTCATTTGCCCCCAATGACGTTGAGGGCGTAACATCTAGGTAATTTGCCCTACTGATCAGGATGATATTGAAAATTACTACATAACTGACATATGAAACTTAGAAAATAATAGAAAAAGTTATTCTTTAGAACTCACATTTCGGGAAAGACTTGATTATTTTTTGCCAAAGAGCTCCCACTTAGATCGCTATCTGGTTAAAAGTTTCGTCATGTTAAGGTTTAAACTGTACGATAAATGTCTGAAGCAATTCCTCAAAGAGAAGCTTCCAGATTTCGCAGTCGATATATCGTTAACGTTCCTGAGCATCCAGTTGTCTTTTCTTCTGACGCAAAACATCTTCTACATAGTGATGATGAACATAGAAGCGACTACTGGCACATGTAACTTATCAACGAATGGGAAAAATTGATACCGTACTTTAAAGGAATGAGAGGTCATTTGCCCTTTTGATGAGGATGACAATGAAGACTACTACTACTTCTGAACGGGCATATCAAACTTACAAACTAATGGAAATACGTATTTTTAAAATCACAGGCTAGGTAGACTCTGGTGCTGCTTAGTAGTATAATTGACGTAACATCTACTGTAGGTCATTTGCCCCTTTGATGAGGATGATAATGAAGACGACTACTACTGAACGGGTATATCAAACTTACAAACTAATGGAAATACATATTTTTAAAATCACAGGCTAGGTAGACTCTGGTGTTGCTTAGTAGTATAATGGACGTAACATCTAGGTCATTTGCCCCTTTGATGAGGATGATAATGAAGACGATTACTACTGAACGGGTATATCAAACTTACAAACTAATGGAAATACACATTTTAAAAATCACAGGCGATGAAGACTATGGTGTTACTTAGTAGAATAATGGACGTAACATCTAGGTCATTTTCCCTTTTGATGAGAATGGTAATGAATACTACTGTTGAATTGACACGACAAACCTACAAACTACCGTGATAGAAATATTTCAAAATTCACAGGCGATAAAGATTTATTGTGTGTGGTGATTAGTGGTATAATGGGCGTAACATCTAGGTCATTTGCCCTTATGATGATAATAATAAGGTAATGAAATATGACTACTAAACGAACTTAGTGTAATTTTAAATCTGATATAGGTAATTCAGATTTCTACCTTCGATGTCTTCCAAAGTCTGAACGTTATTTTCTGGCTTAGGCCTATACTCGATGCGTGTAGTGAAACAGCTTATCGAGTACTGCTCGGGTCCAAGCTGCTCGAACCTGAGAATATCGCAGATGATGACGATATATGATGACAGACGTTCAAGGGGGGGGGGGGGGGTTCCCGGTCCTATTCACATTGACCGGTGAATCACTCATTCTTTCGTAACACTACAGTGGTTTGAGCGAAGACCCTGTATGAACATCAGCATAGCAATACCAGGTAACACGGCGGGGTCTGGACATTTCCCTCATGCCACCTCGCGATGAATCAGCAAGCTATTCTCACACCTGCCCCCTCCTCCCCCCCTCCACCCACCAGGGTCTCACAACTTGTGGGACGTGGGTGTGCGACCACGGGACCCCAGCTGAGTCCGGCATTGCTTCTACTTACTGGTGCCGGGCTCCTTTCAGTTCTCTTTCCAGTCAGCCTCCCTTGGTCAAACTCTTGTTCTCTTCCGACCCCGATGGTATCAGGTTATCCGAGGCCTAGCGACTCTTTCACTTTCCCGCCTTAATTGGCCCTTGTCTAATCATTCCTGATAGCCTCATTCTTCGAGGTGTCAGCCTTCTTTTTCTTTTCTTAATATCTCATGTCTTCTGCTCAAGACCCTCGAGGAGGCAGGGTGTGTGTAGCCCCACCGCTTCTGGTGCACCCTGGATAGTGCTACATCCTCAAGGGCTCATGGCTGGTGAGTTCGGGAGCTGGCAACACTGAGGGTTTCCTGAGCGGGTCCGGTTTTACCCCTTTTTTCCATTGCCTTTGGGACGGACCCTGCCCTCTTTCCGAGAATAGAGTGGTCTGTCCGCAATTTCAAGCAGACAGTGTTACTCGCAGGGTACCAAAAGGTAAGTATACAAATTTTGCTTCTGATCGGTGAAACGGTGTAGATTTGTGCCAAAGTGTCAAAATGCAGGGAATGGGGTGATCTGTCCGCAATTTCAAGTGGACAGGGTTACCCGCAGGGTTCGAAAGGGTAAGTATACAAATTTTGGTCCGGATCGGTGAAACGATATAGATTTTTGGCAAAGGGCCTAAATGCAGGGAATGGAGTGGTCTGTCCGAAATTTCAAGCAGACAGTGTTACTCGCAGGGTTCCAGACGGTAAATAACAAATTTTGGTTGAGATCTGTGAAACGGTGTAGATTTGGGCCAAAGGGCCGAAATGCAGGGAATGGAGTGGTCTGTCCACAATTTCAAGCAGACAGTGTTACTCGCAGGGTACCAAAGGGTAAGTATACAAATGTTGGTTCTGATCGGTGAAACGGTGTGGATTTGGGCCAAAGGGTCTAAATGCAGAGAATGGGGTGGTCTGTCCGAAATTTCAAGTGGACAGGGTTACCCGCAGGGTTGCAAAAGGTAAGAATACAAATTTAGGTTCGGATCGGTGAAACGGTGTAGATGTTTTCCAAAGGGCCTAAATGCAGGAAATGGGGTGGTCTGTCCGAAATTTTAAGTGGACAGTGTTATTCACAGGGTTCCAAAGGGTAAGTATACAAATTTTGGTTGAGATCGGTGAAACGGTGTAGATGTTTGCCAAAGGGCCTAAATGCAGGAAATGGAGTGGTCTGTCCGAAATTTTAAGTGGACAGTGTTACTCGCAGGGTTACAAAGGGTATGTATACAAATTTTGGTTGAGATCGGTGAAACGGTGTAGATTTGGGCCAAAGGGCCTAAATGCAGGGAATGGGGTGGTCTGTCGGAAATTTCAAGTGGACAGGGTTACCCGCAGGGTTCCGAAGGGTATGTATACAAATTTTGGTTCAGATCGGTGAAACGGTGTGGATTTGTATACATAACAGACAGACAGACAGACAAACATTGAGCTTTATATAATTATATAGATTACATAGCAAACCACTTCAAGTTTTTTTTTGACAATTCTATTCTGGCTCAACGTGTGCACCATTTGTCATCCTGGACACATCCCAACGGAAGTCGATTTCCCGCCACGTATGAACCAGCATTTCCAGGGTAACAGAGGCGATGTCTCAGTTCATCAAGATTTGCAGGTAGGGGAGGGATGTGCACCCTATCTTTCACAAAGCCCCACAGAAAGAAGTCCAGTGGTGTGTAATCTGGGGACCGTGGCGGTCAGGTAATTGGTCCGCCACAACCTATCCACTTAACTGGGAAACGTTGATCTAGGAATTCCCTGACGTCTGGCTGGTAGTGCGGCGGAGCATCTTCTTGTTGCCAACACATGCGCCCATCGTGGTCATCTTCATCCAACTGTGGAATAAGGAAGTTCTGTAGCATATCCAGGTAAATGATGCCGGTGATGGTTCTCTCGGCAAAGCAGAAAGGCCCGTACACTTTTTCTCTCGAAACTGCGCTGAAAACGTTCACTTTGGGGCTGTCACGAACCAACTGCACGTGGTGCCCATGTGGTTTTTCCGTGCCCCAAATACGACAATTGTGTGTATTGACTCGGCCAGAAAGGTGGAACGTTGATTCTTCTCTGAAGACCACATTGTTCAAGAATGACTCTTCACGCCTGATGCGATCCAACATGTCAACACAGAATTCATGTCGGGTACCGGTATGTTTATCCGCCTAACTTAGTGCTTGAATCAAGGGCAATCGGTATGCTTTCGTGGCCAAATGTCGACGCAACACCCGCCAAAGAGTCGTCTGAGGGATACCAGTTTTGAGTGACAGACGCCGTGTTGATTTTTACGGACCGAGGACGAACCTCTCCCTAACTGTTTCCACCACATCGCCAGTCACAGGTGCGCGGCCTAGCCTTTGTGTGTAGCACAGAACAACTTGTTTCGATAAATGTCTGGTGCCATTTGTACACTGTTGGTCTACTGGGTGGGTCTTTGCCAAATTCTGTGTGAAACCTCCACTGTACACTCGTTGCTGACATGGTTTCTTCAAACCAGAACACGCACTTCACTCTTCCCGCTCCAGTAAAAGACGCCATTTCCAACAAGTGACAGGTGGCGCGTGTGGCGGATAACTGTGCAACTACAAACTACGTGAGTCAAAACTTGAAGTGTTTTGCAATACAATAACATATACATACCAAGACTGTAAGTGGTTCCAATAAATAATTACACATTATTGAAGTTGGAAACTACATAGAGAATCACCCTGTATATATACGTGGTACAGTCATCAAGTTCTGAGACTTGACGCCTGGAGAATAGCCCACCACACGACTCTGTATGCTAAACACGCTGCAGCATTACCCGGCGTTGTTCGTTATGTACTTTTGTCAACGTTGGTATTGCTGCTGGAAGCACCGCTGAAAGCAGTTGGCAGGAAGCTCCCGTATGGCTTCTCTTGTGGCCGCCATGACCTCTTCGGACGACTGAAAGCTGCACCCACGTAGGAGTGCTTTCAGGGGAGGAAAGAGAAGAAAATCGCATGGTGCGAGATCAGGTGAGTACGGAGGGTGGGGAAAATCTGTCACCTGTTGCCTTGAAAGTTCCTCTTGGACAAGGGCAGAGCGATGTGCAGGGGCGTTGTTGTGTAGCAACAGCCAATTATTTGTACGCCAAAGCCCAGGTCGCTTACGGCGAATTGCATCGCGTAAACGGCCAAGGATCTCCTTGTAGCGGGTTTTGTTTACCATTGCACCGTCTGGTAGAAATTCGATGGGAACGATTCCATTTGAATCAAAAACCAGTTCCAGCATCACCTTGCCTTTTGACCTGTCTTGTCGTGTTTTTTTTCTGCTGTGGTGATGATGGCGTTTTCCAGGTGGCTGATTGTCGTTTCAGTTGCGGATCGTAAAGGAAACACCTGTTTAGTCTCCCGTTATTATCCGGTTGAGAAATGTTAGATCATCGTCAGCACTACTGATGAGGTCACCTCAAATCGACATGCGATCCTCACGTTGGTCTTGCGACAGAATTCGTGGCACACTGTGCTGGGTAACACGAGACATCTTAAGGTCATCCGTCGGAATTTTGTGGCACGTACTGTACTCGTTTCGCAGATGTCACGTCGGCCCGGCAATCACAACGTGATGTCCAAGAGACGATACATAGAAAAATCAAATAATTATTAGGAGTCCCTGAAATATATATCCGGAAAAATCTATTCATATTCAACTGTAAGCTTGGGCTGGCAAGAGATCGAGTATCTCGGGGCGCTTAATGGGATAGGTGAGAAAGGTTGACTCCGACATATATTTCCAAATAAAGTAGGATAGTATTATTCAATCAGCTAGAATCTCAAATCTGCAGGAATAATTTGGATTTTCTAAGATAAAATTATCTCTTTTATTTTAAGAGCAGACGAACACACACAAATAAAACACTCCTGCAATCAAATTGGTCTTTTCTTACGTTGGGCTCGTGGATCCTTAAGTCCTATACTACCAATTGATTATCATATTTTAATATTTATTTTGGGTTATGTGAAGTTGAAATTAGAGTTCAATCGTTCGTTGGGTAAGCTGAATTTGAATTTTAAAAACATATTTTACTGTTTTCAGCTTTTTGGATCAATAAAGAAAATTAAATATGAAACTTCACACATTTCACTTCCCCAGTAACAAATCTAAACACACACTGGAAATTTCACATTTGTTATATTAATTAATTCGTGTATTAATTATCACAGATTAATCATGATCTTAAATAATTTTCATGTAATAAATTGCATAAATTTTTACAATTCATATAATTATGACATCGTAGAGTAATATTCAAATGATATCAAGTTCATGTCATTTCCAGAAACGCACGGCGTTACTAAAATTGTGTTTGACAAGCTCAGTCAGGTATTACTGAAAATTCAGGGGTATGAAACACTGTGGCTAATTTCTAAACAGCTTTCTGTTGATGATATAGATATTGAAGAATAATTCACCAAAGAAGAACCGTGGTGTTTTTCACATGCATCTGTGACATCATGCGACGTCCAAAGAACACTTTCATTATACAAATCGTTCTTCACTGACAAATGCAGGAGATTCACACCAGTATGACCTTCTTTATATACCGTACTGCAGATGCCAAGAATATGGTAAGAGTTCTATGAAAGAAATAATGTATTCGATTTTCTAATACGGTATTTTTTCTTGCTTATTTTGGCGTTATTTCTTTGACATTTTTCTTGCTTATTTTACTGTTTTATTGTGCTTATAAATCAGGGCACTAAAATATTATTATCATTATTAATAATTATTATATTTGAATTGCAACCAATAGTATTTTAATTGAACGCCCGTAGGCTCCCCATCAAGTTCAATTTCAAGTAGTTCCTATTTTGCCTATCAGAGAAGCCACTGTCACTGACACCTAACGGCGAACGTTGGAACTTGATTGAGCGTTTCTAACCAAATAACCTACAAATTTAGCTACACTATACCAATTGTAGCGGTAGGTTCTTTTATAGACTATGCCACAAATTTATGACATGAATCCGCTGGCTTTACTTTCCCTCCGAAGGAAGGCATATTGAAGGATTTTAACGCTCTTAAAATCCGATGTATTCGGCCGGGTTTGAACCCACGATCTTGGGCATAGCAGTTCAGCATGCTACCCAGAAGCCATCATTATTATTAATAATATTGCCCGGATTTGATTCCCACCCCGTGGCTCATGATCGCGAGATGAACGGTCACATAAAACTACAAGCTTTCTTCCTTTTTTGATTCCCGACTCCAACATGGATTTTAGAAGCTGTTGTGAGGGCTGGAATGGGGTGCACTCAGCCTCATGAGGACAATTGAGTAGCTGTCTGGCAGCTGTGAGGCAGCTATCCGGTCAGGAAAACCAAGATTAACGGCAGAGGGGATCCGACGTGCTCAACAGGCGTTACCCCGCAATCTGCATGCTAAATGGCTGGGCAGCGGTCGCTTAGTTGGCCAAGGTCTTTCATGGGTTGTGGTCCCATGGGGTTTCAGCATGGGGTTTCAATTTACAAGTACAGTAGATGGGAAACGTCCAGTAGGACGACCAAGGCTATACACACTGCACGAAGATTTCAACTCTGGACCCTGATCAGGCACACGAACGTGTGAAGTGGAGTCAGAGCGCCAAATCAGCATACGGGACAAACGCTACGGAATAGTATTATTATTATTATTATTATTATTATGACGTGCGATAGAGTACCCAGAGAAAAGATGCTGAGCATCCTGAGGGATTATGGTATCGTAGGAAGGCTGTTACAGTCAATCAAAAGTATGTTGATAATCAGACTGCAGTGCGAGTTGATGGTAACATGAATTCTTGGTTTAAAGTTGTTCCAGGAATGAGACAAGGCTGGCGACCTCTCACCACTACTGTGTATTTTATATATGGACCATTTGATGAGGGTGGAATTCAATTAGGTGGACACCAGGTTAGCAGTCTGGCTTATGCTGAAGACTCCATCGGAAACTTACAATGCAACATGTTAGAACTTTAACAGAAATGTAGGGAATAAGATTTGAAAATCAGCATTTCAAAGACGAAGGTTATGTCGGTAGGGAAGAATCACACGTAGCGATCTACAGAATTCTGCAAGAAAGAAGTTAGTTTAGCGACGAATCTCTCCCTTCATCGCTCAGTATTTAGAACGATCTTGCTGTATGGAAGTGAGAGCTGGGTAGATTCGGGATATCTGATGCATTTATTGATATGAGGGTAGCACAAACGATTGCTGGGACAAATAGATGGGAGCAATGGCAGGAAGGTAGTCGTAATGGAGATATACAATCTAAGAAATGATAGTTGATAATAAGATGAATTCTTGGTTTAAAGTTGTTACAGGAATGAGACAAGGCTGGCAACCTCTCACCACTACAGTTTATTTTATATATGGACCATTTGCTGAAGGGCATAAACTGGCTGGGTGGAATTCAATCAGGTGGACACGCTAGATCAGGGGCGGCCAGGCTTTGCACCCTCGGTGTGCCGACTGCGCTGCACCGCATCCGCAGCACTCCGGCAGGCCTCTCTCGGCTGGGCTGCTTGCCCTGACTGCTATTGTGTGACGCGACAGTGAAATATCCTGGAACTGCTGAACTTCCAACGGGCATAGCTGTTCTGCGGCATCAATTAGACATGCTTTTACAAAATCGAAAATCCCCTTCTGAAAAAGGCTTGGCTTTTTTTTAGCTATTCGCAAGGAAATCTTGTAACTTGCTCGTAAGGTCGGATTCGAATTCCAAGTTCCTGTCAATTAGAAACCATACTGTTCAAGATACGAAATCAATTTTATCACAATGTGATTAAAACAACACACATTTGCAAGAAAACGAGTTGACGCTCTTCGTCCTCGAGAGCCCCAAATTCCTGCTGATGTCTCTGATTGAAATGCCGGAATGCCGCTCCAGTGAATACTTTCGCAAGCAAACAACACAATGGCATATAACACACATCGCGTTCCCTTTGTGCGAGAAGAAAAACAATTGTTCCCACTCTTCTTTCTTTCTTTCTTTCTTTCTTTCTTTCTTTCTTTCTTTCTTTCTTAAAAGAAGTCGCACTTCCACTTCTCCTTTTCTTTTCAGCGCTAGCCATAGTCGAACGTTACTAATCCCTGCGATCAAATAATGTCAAGTGAGACTACATATAGCAATATAAGCTACACCATATCGCGACCGTTTAACCTTCGACACAGCAAGACAGTACAGGAGTGAGTAAGACAAGAAAGCGAGCGCGAGAGAGAGACGGGACATATAGTCTTCCCACACCATCACTGCAAGGCCGTCCGCCACAGAAGCCCTCCGGAGTGCAGCCGGTGTGCCACCGCGCCCGGAGTGCTGTTTGGCCACCTCTGCGCTAGATGAAGCTCCCTCAGATGATGGAGTCATGTGATGAGAATGGGAAAGGAGACATTACCTAAGAGTTCGGCTGTGGAAGGTAAGATATGCAGAGGATGCGATTGTTAGATTCAGTGTTGAACGATTTGAAAATGAGAGGTTTAGAAGCATAGAAGGCCGATGTGCTAACTGCGAATAGGAGATCAGGGAGGTGACTTGTTCGCAGAGTCTTGCTGACTAGGCTTGGACGCTGAATGGCAAAACAGTCTGTAATTAAATTGTGTTTAAGTATGTATAATTTTTATTATTGTTATCGTTATCGTTGTTTTGACAGTTATGTACAGATATCAAGTTGATAGCATTATAACCATCGCCGTCTATAATTCTCAACCGTGCTGTTGGTAGAATTGGCAACGTTTAGTAGAGTCCGTAAGTTCTATAAACACGTAAGTTCTATAAACACGTAAGACCAAATGCTAAGTTTTATTCATAAATATAGTTTATTTTGATATGACAGCATCTAAAAGCAGTTCGTACTAACTATTTCAACACCCGTGAAATTCCTCGTGGTAAAATCAGACCTGCTGAAAGTTTTAGAAGTGAGTATTTCCCGTATTTAGTTGCATGTGTAACCAATACCTAGTGAAAATCCACAGCCTGCTTCCAGTCGACCGACCGGGTCAGGGAATGGAATGAATGAAGCCCTAGTAATGAATTTAATCAACAAATTCGTCAATAATATTTCATTAAACTATTTCAGATGCCTAGGAAGTGTTGTGTGCCTGACTGTAAGTCAAATTATGACAGCACTATTAAAATAACTGGTTATATCACTACGTTTTGATCACTACAGCAAGGTGGACTTTCATTGCCTAGTAATTTAGTTTTGATATATATCTTTATGTGGCCTCTATATCCCAGTACATTATGAACTGTACTCAGTTGGCAAGTGCCTTTAGGTAGATTTCATTAGAAAGCCGTGTCGTCTCAAAATTCCCGAGTCTCAAAACTCACGAATTCCAAGAAGAGGATTAGTAAGAGCAAGGCTTAACCGGTTTCTTCACCTGGGCCAGTCTCAAAACTCACGATACTGGCTGCGTGGCTCAGCGGTACGCCTCTCGCCTGCCGTGCACAAGGTTGTTGGGTCGAATCCTGGCGCAGTCAGTGGACATTTGAGGGTGCGAAAATACGAGGTAGCAGTGTTTGTAGATTTGCTAGCACGTTAAAGATCCACTTCGGTGAAAAATTTCGGCACCCTAGAGTCTCTAAAAGCCACAGAGGTTAAATGGGACGTAAAGCTTTCAAAGTGGGGATCCCATTCGAACTAATGGAAAGGGTATATGAGGAGGATTTCTGGCCGACAGGGATTTATGTCAGACGTTTTCGATTTCGGACCTTTCGTCCCATTCGAGAAATTGGTCACTCCTACGAATAACTCAAAAGAGAAAGTAGTTGATAGAATCAAAACTTAAAAGACGTACCAAGAAAATTAAGAATCATGATGTGGAACATAGAAGGGCTAAAAAGTGCTATGAGTATGAGCCCAGAACACTTTCTAATAGGTTACGATATAGCAATCCTATTGGAAACATTCGTCACTGATGACTGGCAACACCCACACTTCTGTGGTATTCATCTTAAAGCTAGACAGGGAGAAAAAGGTAGACCTTCCGGGGGGATAACTATCTTACTAAAACCACACCTAACTCCAATATTATCAACAAGGCAACAGGACCATACCCTACTTTTGGAAATAGGTGGCCTCATAATAATAGCCGCTTATTTCCAACCGAACATAACAGCATTCGATATAATGGACGAGCTAGGCCAAATGATCATTCAAAGCAAGCAAGATAAACCAATAATTATCGCAGGTGACCTTAACTGCAGATTAGACATTCCGAACTACAAAACAAAGCTAGTTCTGGAGAAACTGGAAGAAGAAGGCTTCATCCTGCTAAACAACCCCACAATCCCCACATACATCTCACACAACGGAAAGAGCACAATAGACATTGCACTTACAAAAGGACCAATAACAGGAAACGTATTTATATTATGGACAGCAAACCAAGCTGTAATAAGGAAACACTTACCACTTGAAATAAATATCCAAGGGGAATGGGGAAACCTAAAGGAAAAGACAACTCATCTCCTTTCAAGGAAAATAGATGTCGAGAAAGTAGAAGCTATGCTAGATTCAACAATGCGTTTAGACTCATTAATAGATAACTCAAGGCTGGAGGACGCAACAAGAACAATAGAGGAAATCCTACAAAAGGCCGCCATTCCGCGGGCCACAAGAAGAGCAAAGATATGGTTTGATAGTGAGTGTTATAGGCTGAGGAGGGAGACCTTAGAAAAATTACATCAGTTAAGGCAGAACTTGAATAATAACCAAAGTCTACTACACATATACAACGACAAGAGGAATCTCTACAAGAGAACATTGAAAGAAAAGAAGCTCGCCTACTTAGAAGCAGAGGGCAGGAAGCTAGCAGAGGAAGCCAAGAAAAACCACTTCATAGCCCTACGTCCAAAGAAACAATCACAGACACGCTACATACACATGGAAAATTATGAATCACACTTCAGCAAGATTCTCAATATCGAGGGTCTAGCGCAGACCAGAAAAGATCCACATATCATTTCTCCACAAATACCAACAGATTGGGTACCCCTGACCATTGAGGAAACTAGAATCGCCATAGACAGCACCAAAAATAAGAAAGCCGCAGGACCGGACGGGATCTATAATGAATATGTAAAAGACACTGCACACCTTCTAGCCCCAATATGGACAAAATTGTATAACAAATGTAGAGAAACAGCTTCCATACCTGACCAGTGGAGAAAGTCAATTGTGAAAGTTTTATATAAAGGGAAAGGATATCCAAGAGACCCCAATAAGTACAGAGGCATAGCACTGGAAAACTGCCCCTTCAAAATCTTCACCAAAATTATAACAGGAAAATTAAATGAGGTAATAAACAAGCTTCTGCCAGAGAACTAGTTTGGGTTTAGAAAGGGACGATCTACCTTAAACGCTATTGAACTTCTGCTTAACCAAATATGGGATGCCTTAGAGGACAACGGAAAATATTACACCATTTTTATAGATTTCACAAAGGCTTTCGATCTGATAAATAGAAAGCTAGTGAAAGAAAAGCTAAAGGAGATGCTAGGCATGAACAATATATGGGCCAATCTCATCACATCAATACTGCAACGGAACGAAGTACGAATTTCGGACAACCTCACTCTATCAGAACCGATAGCCCAATCAAACGGGGTCCTACAGGGAGACCCACTGAGCCCCTTGCTGTTTATAATATCAACCACAGATATCCTAAAAATAGCCCAAAAGGAGGGAGTATTCTCTTGCGCATATGCTGATGACATTGTAATGGGATCCAGAGATTTAACAAAACTCCAGGAAACTGTAAATGACGTGCAAAAGTGGTGCTCCGAACACAAGCTGGACATCAACATCTCAAAATCAGACACCATGATCTTCCGAAAAGGAGGAAGAATACCCGCCTCAGCAGAGATTTTCATTCGGGATATAAAATTAAAGATAGTTCCAGACTTTAAATATTTAGGCATCACACTGCAATCGAGTGCATATTGTTTCACAAAACCCAAGCAATGATGGCAATGCACGAAATAAAAGACATCAGATCACTCAGTCTGGAGACAGCAATGTTGCTATTCAGAGTAAAAATTCTTCCAATAATGACCTATGGCATTGAAATCATCTGGACACATTTAACTACGAGGAACCTATCCACCTTGGAAAGGGTGAAAGCGAACTACATAAAGAAGGTGATAGGAATATCAAAAACGACACGATCTAGACTTGTATATCTCCTGGCGAAAGAAACTTTCCTCGTAGATGACCTCAGGACAAGCATACCACTACCGAGCACCGGTGCATCAGAGAAACTTCTGGCAACGTTGACGGAGAAGAGAGAAGAAGTACAACCAGACTTCTATGGCACAGGGGCCATGATAGACCGCTCGTGGACAAAAGCTAATTTCAAACTAAGACATGTCATTACAAGGTTGGCAGTTCACGGTTTTCACCACCTACTTTGCAAATCAAAACACTTCCATGACCCAAGTATAGACTGTGAGTGCACTCTATGTGGAAAAATGTGTGAACGGTACCACATAGAATTCTGTACAAGAAGAACAATGTCTATAAGTGATTATGCAAATATGTAACCCATCAATATATCCAAGTTATGGCTATTTGGCTGCATTAAATATATTATTAACATTACGGTATTATATATTCAAAACACACGAGTCTGGCCATTTTTTTGAGTGGATAAATGCCCACCCTACCCACATAACGACTGTAGGTAGATATTTTAAAATTTAATCGGAATTGTACGCAAAGGTCCATTGTTAGCGCCAGCTAGAATTGCACCTCTTTCATGAAGATGTTGTTGATTCTTTTAGGGGCTTTGTGACTCCGTGGTCATGTAGCCACGTGTACTTGAGTGTGCGTAACAATGTCATATTACAAAGCAGTTACGTAGCTTTCTAAGGTGCAATGAACCGTGAAGAGGTCACCAGAGCATCAACTTCATCCACAGCATGGAAATGTGGGATGTTGATTGCATTCATCAGAATCATACTCTCTTCACCCGGCCGAAGTCGTCGGATTTTTTAAGAGCGTTAAAAATCCCTCAGTATGCCTTCCGTCGGAGGGGAAGTAAAGCCGGCGGTCCTATGTCATAGATTTATGGCATGTAAAAGAACCTTCCACTAATTACACCTGTGTGAAGCTAAATTAGGTTAAAATGTAAACAACGCTCAGGTTCCTACGTTCGTCGCCAGGAGCCGACTGCGGTGGCGTCTAGTAGCCAAGTTTTGAACTAGTAGTTGTTGACGGTGACGATTGGTGGCAAAAGTAGGAACTACTTGAAAAATCCAAAGTCCTTACTTGAATTAAGAAACAGAAACACACAGCAATACAGTCATCACAATTAACACCGGTCATCAGACAGATTCCACATACACCCAAACTGAGGAACCAACCAACCAGAATCATACTCTGATTTACTGTAATAGTCTATGAACAAATATATATATATATATACTAGCTGACCCGGCAGACGTTGTCCTGCCAATCAAAGAAAGTGTTGTAACTTTGTTTCTTGAAGTGCTTTTGGACACACAATATTTTTTTCAATTTCTTTTAGCTGCCTCTAAACTATCGTGAAATGAATTAATTAATCTAGAAACATTCGTGGGAGCGTGCACAACAACTCTCCAACGTTTCATCGCAATTGGATAAATGGCATAAAATGGCATAAAACGCATACGGGATTTTGTTTAAATGATTCGTGCGCTGTCACTCATTTGTTGAATCTACTCGTGCTCTACCAACTGTGAAATTGATTTACTAAGTTAGAAAGCTTCACGTAAGTATACACAACAACTCATCAAAGTTTCATCGGAATCGGATGAATGACATATGAACGTATACGGGATATTTTTTAAAGGATCGCGTGCCGTCACTCATTTGTGAATCTACTCATGCTCTACCTATTGTAAAATTGATTTACTATGCCTGAAACCCTATCTGGAGTGTACTCAATCATTCACCTAGGTTTCATCGCAATTGGATGAATGATATATGACGGCATACGTGACATTGTGGAAACGATTCACGCGCCGTCGCTCATTTGTTGAATCTACTCGTGCGCTACTTATTAAAAACTGGATTTACTAATCCAGAAACCTTTCCTGGAGTGTACACAACAATTCACCAAAGTTTCATCGTAATCGGATAAATGGTATATGAACGCATACAGGACTATGTTGAAACGATTCGCGCGCCATCGCACATTTGTTGAATCTACTCGTGCGCTACCTATTGTAAAATGAATTTACTGAGCCAGAAACCTTTACTGAAGTGTACACAGCAATTTACCAAAATTTCATCGCAATCGGATAAATGGTATATGGACGCATATGGTACTTTGTTGAAATGATTCGCGTGCCGTCACTCATATGTTGAATCTACTCGTGCGCTACCAATTGTAAAATGGATTTATTAAGCCAGAAACCTTCCGTAGGGTGTACACAACATCTCACCCAAGCTTCATCGTAATCGGATGAATGGTATTTGAACGCATACGGGACATTATTGAAACGCTTCGCGCGTCTTCGCTCATTTGTTGAATCTACTCGTGCGCAACCTCCTGTGAAATGGATTTACTAAGTTGGAAACCCTCACTACACAACATCTCACCCAAGTTTCATTGCAATCGGATGAATGGTATATGAACGCACACGGGACATAGTTTAAACGTTCGTACATCGTCGCTCATTTGTAGAATCTACTCGTGCGCTACCTATTGTAAACTGGATTTACTAATCCGGAAGCCTCCCCTGGAGGGTACATAACATCTCACCCAAGTTTCATCGCTATCGGACGAATGGTATTTGGACGCATACGGGACCTTGTTGAAACGCTTCGCAAGTTGCCGCTCATTTGTTGAATCTACTCGTGCGCAACCTCCTGTGAAATGGATTTACTACGTTAGAAACCTTCACGTAAGTGTACACAACAACTCATCAAAGTTTCATCTCAATCGATGAATGGTATATAAACTTATACGGGATTTTGTTGAAACGCTTCGCGCGTCGTCACTCATTTGTTGAATCTAGTCGTGGGCTACCTATTGTAAAATTTATTTACTAAGCCAGAAGCCTTCCCTGGAGTGCACTCGCTATCGGACGAATGGTATTTGAACGCATACGGACCTTGTTGAAACGCTTCGTGCGTCGGCGCTCATTTGTTTAATCTACTCGAGCTTAACCTCCTGTGAAATGGATTTACTAAGTTAGAAACCTTCATGCAAGTGTACACAACAACTCATCAAAGTTTCATCGCAATCGATGAATGGTATATAAACTTATACGGGATTTTGTTGAGACATTTCGCGCGTCGTCGCTCATTTGTTGAATCTACTCGTGCGCTACCTATAGTAAAATGAATTTACTAAAACAGAAGCCTTCCCTGGAGTGTACACAACATCTCACCCAAGTTTCATCGGTATCGGACGAATGGTATTTGAACGCATACGGGACCTTTTTGAAACGCTTCGCGCGTCGTCGCTCATTTGTTGAATCTAGTCGTGCGCTATCTATTGTAAAATGGATTTACTAAGCCAAACACCTTACCTGGAGTGCACTCAACATCTCACCCAAATTTCATCGCAATCGGATGAATGGTATATGAACGAATACGGAACTTTGAAACGCTCTAACGTGCAGAGGCAAACAGCATTCGACATCACTGCCACCTTTGGTATAAAACACAACTTTCCGCCATGGGCGGAGTGTATGTTATGGCGGTAGTTGCACAGGTTGCGACCAGGTGGCTCTACGTGCAGAGACACACAGTCCAAAATGATCACTTTTCACTAAGGCTAGTGGTTTCCATGACGACTGTTTATGACTGTATATTGTGGTTCTAAATTTGTGTGTAAATTGTGGTTCTAAAATTCTAAAATTCCACCTATCGGGTCAAATTGTGAATCTAAACCATACATGGGCCCACCCTAACATTCATACAAAATTTCATCAAAATCGGTCCAGGCGTTTAGGAGGAGTTCAGTCACATACACACGTGTCGAAGAATTATATATATAAAGATATATATAATCCCTCAACTAGCTACACACACAATTGGAATTATACACCATTTAAATAATAACAATGCTATTGGGAACAGAACTATGATCACGTCACAAAACGTTCTCGCCTGCTGATCCCAAGATAGCGGGATCGAATCCCGGGGCAGATAGCTGGCATTTGAGGGTGCTTAACTGTGAGGGAGCCGTGTCAGTAGATTTACTGGGGCAAAATTCCGACATCCCGACGCCTCTAAAAGCCGCAATAGTTAAAAGGGACGTAAAACCCATAACATTATTATTATTATTATTATTATTATTATTATTATTATTATTATTATTATTATTATTATTATTATTATTATTATTATTATTCTAATTATTGTCGAATAAGCCGCTAGTCATTTGTTTCTGTACAGGACCAACACAATGGACACTCGAGTATCTTTGTAGTATTGGCAGATATTCCACGTGCTTTCTAGGCACCTTTATCTTTCAATTGTTTTGCTAATGGTCATTGTCTGTTGCTTTGTATTCAAACACATAACGACCTCCATGATTCCAATTAAGATATTGAGGCCTGCTTGACGACACCATGCAGAACGACTGATTAAAAATAAGTACTATAGTGCTTGGAGGACAGCCAAGGAATTAACTGCCATGCCTATCAGACTTCACGAGGCATGGGAACAAGGATAGAATGGTCTCAATCATTCTCGTCTGGCATTTCTATCAGGGATCCAACAATAAAACTGCCTGGGTTCACTCTCCCTCGCTCCACCTGGATCAAACTTAACAGGATACGTTGCGGTGTTGGAAGAAGTGCTTCTGTTCTCCACCAGTGGGGTTGGCTGAAGTCTCCTGCTTGTGACTGTGGTTCTGAAGTGCAAACCGTCATGCACATTGTGAAGGACTGCCTATTGCGAGCATTCTCTGGATCATTCGAAGACCTCCATCGTTTAACCCCTGACGCAATCACTTGGTTGGAGAGACTGGACATACGTCTGTGAGAGGCTACCACATTGCCGAAGCCGTTTTTCAAATTTCTTTGTTTTCTTATATAGGCCTATATTTATATATTTTGTGACCCGATTGTCAATTGTATCATCATACGATAATAATAATAATAGTGCTATAGTTGGAGACTTTGGTCTGTGGTAGGTTGATAATTCCTATTTAAAAAAATCAAAGGAAATTCCATTCTAAAACTGGGTGGACAAAAATGGGTCGAAGGGCAGTGCGAGTCACCGTACAGCCACTGCAGCTCGTACTTCCTGCGGTCATCTCAGGCACGTGCTCTCAGGAGTCGTGAGTTTTGAGACTAATTAGAATGTTAATTCAGCTACGGTACTACTGTAGTTTGTAGTCGTGAGTTTTGAGACTAATTAGAATGTTAATTCAGCTACGGTACGACTGTAGTTTGTAGTCGTGAGTTTTGAGACTAATTAGAATGTTAATTCAGCTACGGTACTACTGTAGTTTGTAGTCGTGAGTTTTGAGACGTAACCTAGAAAGCTACCTATTTTTAAATTTCGTGACCAGTGGAGCATTATTGCTAGACTGTCAACATTAAGCTCCAGGCTTATTGTGACTATGATGAGTGCATGTGTGGACAAAAAGTGAAGATTTTTGATGTGTAACATCTTTCCACTCGGTTGCTAGATAGTTTTGTGGGAGTGATTTTGAAAATTGGGGACGGAAGTGGATCGGAACGATCGAGCTGGCAGTGGTGGATCCAACGGAAGTATGCACTGCCCGCTCGATCGATCAAACGGAAGTGTACTATAATAGCTGGCAGTGGTGGACAACGGAAGTATGCACTGCCCGCTCGATCAATCAAACGGAAGTGTACTAGCTGGCAGTGGTGGACAACGGAAGTATGCACTGCCCGCTCGATCAATCGGACGGAAGTGTACTAGCTGGCAGTGGTGGAAAACGGAAGTAAGCACTGCCCGCTCGATCGATCGATCCAGCTACCAGATTATCATTTTAAACGATATTTATCATATCAATATGACTCATTTTAACAGAATCCATATGAAAAATTACTTGTTGGTCTGTGAATGAAGAGGACCTGTTTATAAGGAATTTAAGGTTATGAGCGGTGTCGCGTCTATTAATTTAGTTGATCCTTATCGTATTCTTTATTTAGGCTAGTGGTGGTGGAAGCTACAAATCATCTAATAAAATGAGTTCCGTATTATAAACTACAATATCTGTAAAACACTCCCTTTTACAATAACAATTGAAAAAGTGTGTATTGGAAACAAGGCAGTGTGTGCTCTGTAGCGCGAGAATATTATGGTAATACAGTAGGCAGTGCATTTAACAGGCACTGGTTTGACGAGCACAGTGGCAAATGTTTCACCGACTTTCATTTGTCATTGAGCAGTTTATGAAGCTTCACGTTCAAGGTTGAACATCACATGGGGTAGGACAAAGACGACAAATGACATTTAAGTAAACGGCATTATTGTCAAGCTGGGTGTATAGCGGCTTCGGTGGCGTAGTTGGTAGCATGCTGAGCTTCTATGCCCAAGATAGCGGGTTCAAACCCGGCCGAAGCCGTCGGATTTTTAAAGAGCGTTAAAAATCCCTCAGTATGCCTTCCTTCGGAGGGGAAGTAAAGCCGGCGGTCCCATGTCATAGATTTATGGCATGTTAAAGATCTTTCCACTAATTACACCTGTGTGAAACTAAATTGGATAGGTTAAGAATGTAAACAACGCTCTTAGGTTGCTACGTTCGTTGCCAAGAGCCGACTGCGGTGGCGTCTAGTAGCTAGTTCTGAACTAGGCCTAGTAGTCGTTGACGGTGGCGTTTGGCGGCAAAAGTAGGAACTATTTGAAAATTCAAAGTTGCAGTCCCTACTTGAATTAAAAAAAAACAGATACACACACTAATACAGTCATCACAATTAACACCGGTTATCAGACAGATTCTACACACACCCAAAGTACAGGGGGCTACATGACCGCGTTGTCGCAGCCCGTAAACTAAGGAACCAACCAACCAACCAACCTTGTCAAGCTGTGGTTGAGTAGGCTAGTCAAATATTAAATGCATAACAGAATGTTGTTATATGAGTGGAATAAAAGCTGAGACTAGGTCATTTCATGATTGTAGGAAGGCATGTTTTGATTGTTTACGACGAATTGTATGAGAGTCTTGAGAATAATGAATGATATAGTTACTGAGGAGTGTGCTCACAGTATTTGAGAGTACAGTCGACGTTGTGTGTCACTTTGTTATTATGAATTATTAAGGAAGGAAGGAAGCTTGTAGTTTTGCGTGACCGTTAATCTCACAATCATGATCCACGGTACCTCCCTTTTACGTGGAATGCGAACCACAGGACATGGCATTTCAATTCAAAAATCTCACATGTATTGACCGGGAATTAAACCCGGTCTACCTTCATGAGAGACTAACAGCTTGGCCGCTGCGCCACAAGTGTGACAGTAGCATATCTCCAATTCAATCTATACATTCATCATAGTACCCGTCTGAAGATGGAGCGTAAATTAACATTTTAAGAATGTCCAAGCTGTGTAGTATACCAGTAGGATAACATGTCAGATGTTACACATCATATGCGACTACTGTAAGGCTCGTATCTTTTTTTTTTTTTTAATCAAAGGCAGTCTCTAAGATCGTAAGAATAGTCTTAAATATTTTTTCTGAGCTCGTCAATGACGGCAATGGGCATAGCAGGAATAAAAGGAAACTTCAGACATTGGGACATTGAGGTATAGTACAGCCTTTTATTATTACCTTAACGGGAATCGACAGTACATAGCATGGTAATATGTATCCTTTATTTGTGATATTTGTGTGTAGATTTAGCGGACGTTATGTTCTGTTCTATTTCTATGTGTTTACGCAGTGTTAGCAATTAGCATGTGCTTGCGCTAGGCTTCCCAGACGATAGATGGGCGGTGTTGCCAAACCTTATGACAGAGCTTGAGAATTTAGATGGCAACCTATTGTTAACTGAGACCTTGCGCTCATTTTTCAGTAGAGACCCAGTAGCTGACAAAGAGAGTGTCGAGTTACGAGAGTGTTGAATTTACGGACTCTTGCAAGGGTTATTCACAGCTGTATTGTTTTTTTTCTTTCTTTTAAATATTGTAAGATTATACGTAGGGACCCTGATTTATGGAAATTTAAAAGGCTCCAAAGTGGTGAAATAAATTTTGAAACCCGTGAAATAAGAAAGAAATGAGGGTTGAGCGTGCTTAATAACGGTGCACTCATTTGGTTAAATAATGAAAAATATGCAAACATTTAGAGAAATAACAAAAAAAGTTCTGTGTTTAAGACCTAACCTAACATTTACTTCCACAAATACTCTTCCTGACTTATTTTCTCACTATCTCGTAAAACTTGAGCAGTCCCGAAAGTATAGGCAGAGGGCGAGGAGCATTATTTCCTTGATTTCAGGACGCAGATTTGTATGCGTATCTGAGAACGCAGAAAGCCTCTTTCGCTGTCGTATCTCATAAAACATTTATATTTAAGATTTCTCATTTTCTATCAAACAACAGATAGTGGAACTATTTCAATTAATTTTTCAGTATTAAAAAATCGTATTACCAGCATTTCGTTGGTATCTCGCATTTTAGGGTAAAAGTAACACATTTCGCAAATTAATTTTATTTCGCGAAATTTCGCGAATTCAATATCGAAAAATAATGCATATTTGGAGTAAATACAGTACACTAGTGTCCAAAAGTTAAGCATACGTTACGAATAAGCAGGACAACAGCAAATAGGCCGCAAATCGCACGACATATTATGCACCTACCAACTTCACGTGTTCCCTCTGCATAGGAAAGGAGTATTCCCTGCTTTGACTAGCGGCGTAACCGCAAGGTAAACACAGCCAGTGCGTGCGCCCCATAATCCCTCAGTCGTAGTTGCCCTGTCATAGTGTGCGGAGTGTAGCCTCGTGGTCAGCGTGACAACATAATGGCACAACGACGCCATTTGGACCCCGTTTTGCAGGGTAGAATACTCGGCCGTCTGGAAGCAGGCCAGACACAGACCGAAGTCGCCGAATTCTTGAATGTGCCACAAAATGTCATTTCCAGGCTTTGGAGACGATTTCGGGACACAGCAGATGTTAGTGGTCGGCCAGTACCAGGTCGACCAAGAGTAACCACTCCACAGCAGGACCTATATCTGGCCATTACCGCCTGACGGAATCGGAGTGCACCTGCAAGACAATATTGTCGGCGGAGCTTGCAGCCGCCTCAGGGGTTGCCGTTTCCCGGCAAACTGTGTACCGGAGGCTCAGAACAGCAAGGGCTGTTTGCCCGACGTCCAGCGGTGTGCGTCCCGCTCACTCCAGCACAGAGACGGGTCTGTTTACTGTGGAGCCGTCGATGTCGAAACTGGACCATGAATGAATGGAGGCATGTGCTCTTTACAGATGAATCTCGCTAGTAGAAAGGCTGTGCGGGTCCTAGACAAACTAGCATGTCGCCGGCCACGGTGTCCGTGCCCACTCGGTATCTCACGAACCAATAATCGTAGAAAGTCGTGCGAGGGCTCAAACGAAAGGTCTCTACTCCCTCTATTTCTAGGACACATCATTTCCACCCTAAGATAAAAACTACCCCTGGTTTAGTGGTAAAATAAGGGTTTTCTTTTTAACCACCCTTAATCCTGAGAGACGTAAGAAACAAGCTAGAGTCTCTTTCGTGGAGGTCACGTGATATTCGGGAAGGTCTTTCTTAAGGAATGCAACTTGGGGATGGACGGTCAGGGGTGCCCTCAGGTGATGTGTAGGGTGCCCGAGCGTGGTATCTTTAGTCGGTCGATCTAGGATAACTATCGATTGATTTATTTTATTAGTTATTATTTATTTATTTGTCAGGGTAGCCTAGCGGGGGTATCGTTAGTCTGTTGACCCACTTGTGAGAGCTTAAATGAAAGGGCGCAACGCCCTCTTTAAAGACAACCATTTATTTTTAGTTTTGCCAAAGGGCCTAAGTGTAAAACTCAAAATTGAATAAGTTTTTAGATTTTTGCGATTTTTTTTTCTTGAAAATATAGACTACTATATTTTTAAAAGAAAAGGGATGAGGAGGGACTCGTTTAACGCTTACCCACTTCTGCTGTACCTCTACCACTCTATCTCTACCGCTCTACCTTATTACCACTCTACTTCTGCCGCTCAACCGTTGGAACTTGTCGTGTGACATATAACAGTCGAGAGCTACGAGGTGTGATCAAAACGTTTCAAAGAGTTTCAAGATGACGGCCATAGCTTTACTTAACCTAATCTAACCTGACTCTCCTCTTCGCTCCCATCTAGATAGAAAGCTACCAAAAGCGTCCATCTAGATAAAAAAAAACACCAAGAGCGACCATCTGGATAAGAAGCGACCAAAAGTGACCCGCGCCCACTTCAATTCGTGCCCATTACACATCGCGCCCTCTTTAAATCGCGCCCACGTCCATCCTACATGGGGTAACAAACAAAGAGGAAATAAAATGATTGGGTGAGGTGTTTTTTTGTCTTCTAACGAAGAGGAGAGATAGGTTGGTAGTACACTTACTAAGACATCTAGGAATAGTGTTCTGTCCCGGGTTGCGATGGATGGACGAACGAGGGGTATAAAATGTCAAATTTAATGGTGATGTCCTAAATGGTGCAGGTTTCCACGTATGTGCGGAAACTGCGAGCGTGGGTTTTTGTAAGGGGATGTGAGTAAAATGGGGGTTAGCTCTAAAGGGGTGTGATCGGCTCTCAAGGGATGCGCGATCAAGATGTGGGCTGATTGCAGCGCTGAACAAACAATCGTGTGTGCGCTATGAGCCTACCTGTTGACCTAGCGGTATTGCCTGGCCACTTGAGTACTCCAATACTAACACAATGGAAATCCTTACTTAGCACTTCTCTGGTTGACGGTCACGGGCACTTAGGAATGTCAGATGGGGCTGTTTGCCCGACGTCCAGCGGTGTGCGTCCCGCTCACTCCAGCACAGAGACGGGTCTGTTTACTGTGGAGCCGTCGATGTCGAAAGGCAAGTGTAATGTTGACAATGAGAACAGCTGTGTGTAGATTTACTGATCAAAGATTTATTTGATCAGTGTAATGAGTGAGATGGCTCTTTCTTAGGGTTAGTGTGACACAGTGTGATTATTGACAAGTACAACTGTGGGTGTGAAGTGATAGGAGCACAATAATGTGTTTAAGGATATCTGAGCACACTCTTACCTTGTATGTGACGTTCGGGAACCAGACCAGCAGAGCCTAGGGCGGCAAAAGATACTTGGCTCGGTTCGGGTCTTCTTCTTATATGTTTCGGAGCTGCTTGGTCAGCGTTACATCACTTGTAGCTGTCCCAGTTAGTTCTAGTGTAAATTGTTATGAGTGTCTTTCAAGCTATTGGCTAACCTCCTATACTAGGTGGCCGCCGCCTTGTTGTGTAGAGATGTTGTTCTGGATTTTATGGTGTATCCAGTTGGGGTGGTTTCGGGATAGAAGAGGGTGTTTACTAATGTGGTCGATGTGGTAGCTGCGTTGTTCTTGTAGAATAGTTGTAGGTGTGTTTGAAGATGTCCCTCTTGTAGGTGTGTGTGGGTTCAGTGGCTTAAGCCACTTCTCCCTTGAGGGGTGCGTGGAGGTCTGAGGTCCCAGGGTCGTATCGACCCTGGGGGCTCAACAACACCTCGTCGAGGTATTGTGCCCAACTCTAGGAATGGGAATTCCAAGATTCAGACACCTAGATATCAAGGGAAAGGCTACAGCCGCTTTTGAAAGTTGAGATATTTGAATATCGCGCTCCATTACTTCTAGAATGGAATGGAAACTTTGTGCAGCCAAGAGCATGTCAAGTGACGTAGCGAGTAGTAGCAGAGGTCGAGACTATTTGTTGATTAAATAGTTAGCCATGGAGTAGAGACTTGAGACTTGGATCAGATTTCTGGCACGGCCAAATGAAAGAGAATGCACTTAGTCTCAAGTGAATCGGACCAGAGACACCGGAGATATGAGGATTTCCATATTTCAGCGTGATCCAGCGTGGACCCGACCGTTTTGAATAAAAGCCGACCGGCCCAAGCATCAACAGCTCACTTCGAACCAAGCTCTTGCATGACAAGGTGCTGCTGCTACGTTGAGCCAAGGCACATGGTTGCCGGATCTACGCAGAAGATATCTTTAAATTGTGATAGTCACAAAAGTGCTGCGATACGTGTGGAACATAGTAAGTTTCCGGCAGAGGGAATTACTAAGGTGACTGTTATTTTTCTACGGACACTGGTGAAATACTTTATTTCTATATGGACGCATGCTAGACTTTGTCTAGAAAGTACTTTGTCACAGTCCAGTAATAATAATTCAATACTTGGATATTTTAATCCAATTAGTCAGTTTCATAAATTGTAACTTGATAACCACTCCGATCTTTCAGTATATTGAAGGCCAGTCTATCACGGTGTTGTTCATTAGCCGACAAAGGGAAACTATAAGTTGCTTCGCGCATGATAGATGGTGATAAACCATGCCCAGGGAACGATCTTCAGAACAGCCGTTGATTGATTTAGACTGTCAGTGTTTTCTTGTACTGAAAAGATTACCGTGAGTTATGTTCCAACTGACGTATTTGAGAATAGATCATTTAGATCTGACCCCATTTAAGCGAACTGCTATGGATTTAATTGAAGCCAATATTAAAATGGATCAGCAGTTACTTCAAACTTCAAGAAATATTTCCACTATGTCGTGTTAGACAGATTGTGGGTATATAATGGCGGCCGATACAAGGATTAGACGTGCGTGTCCAATAGGGCATGTATCTGGATAAATCTAGTACAGACCAGGTTCACTACGCTTCAAGACCAACGAGAAATGTAAGCCACATTTGACTTTTATTCTATGCCTAGCTAATTGGAACAAACTCATTTTCTGCAGATGACCAACACATTTGTTTTTCTTCGTATTTAAATCTTGCAATGATTTACGCAAGATATATTAGAGTTATTCTGAGTATTTTCAGCACTCAGAACAGTTTAGGATCGATGACCGAGCATAACGAGCATTTATTTGAATGTTTCATATTTTTTTGATAATCACGGTAATCAGCCGAGGTAACTGTAAAAGTTAATAATTATTTTTGTTCAGAAATGGATATTTTATCCATATTCGAAGAATCGAACATGTGGATTCTCACATAATGAAATAATAATTAAACAAATTTACAATAATATAACTAATAATATTAATAATAATCCACTAATAATAATAATAATGATTTTCATAACTTTTCTAAATAATTCTTGGATCTTATATTTTCTAATAATCACATTCATTGAGAGAGAGCTTATGAAGTAGTTTAATCATTTCTAGTTTGGAACAGGTGATTTTCCGAAGGATAGTGGTTAGCGCAAGCCCGCATTCAACCAACCTTACAGTTCTGGTTGAACAGTTAATATTTGCAATGAGCAAAGTATATTTTTCAGATAACACGGAGAGGCATGAAACGGGAAGCAAATGATATTTGTATCAATTAGGATATTTTTGTATTTATATAAAATCATGACGTAGATACACATTCGAAAGTGAAATATAGAGTATCATAAGTGTGGTAAATTTACGATTTGAACTGAATGGTAAAATAAAATAAACTTGTAAGTTTATAAATCTTCCAGTGTTGATAATAAGCAAAGGCTTGATTTATTGTATAAATTTTGGGATGAAAATTTATGTGTGTGGAGTAGTTGAAATGCCATTCCCAGGTGCGCATGTTTAAGTCGCAGGAATGAGGAGGTTTTTATTTGAGCATCAATCAAATAGCAGGTTCGATGACTCAGTGTTAAAGAAGGAGTATTGGAACTACACATTGCGTCGTATGAATGACCCAAAGGTTATTTCTTAAAAACCATCAGTTCTTATTTCAACCTTGTTTACGGATTCCATTAAGAATTTGATTTTGCTAGAACCCGGATTTGTCATGATAGTATTTTATTCTTCTTCAGAGGAAGACCTTTGCCGTTGTTGTTGGAATATTGTGTTCTTATAAAAATAATAGAATTGGCCACTGCCAATTAAAAATAATTCTATAAGCACGAATAATTTGAAGGATGTTTTCAATCCTAGTGTCATGAACTAAATGAATTTATTATGAAGCTACAATTCTTATTTCCGCATTCTGTTAAAGAATTGCAAGTTGTGAAAGTTACTAAAATGGCCACAAATGTAAATATTTTTCTTAATAATGATTCCAAGTGGAAAATCGAATAGTTGAATGGTCCAACAATTTATCGATCAAGTTGATGATTCAGAAATCATATATTTTGTTAGGAACTTGAAGTTCATAATCGAGTCACTTCTCGAAACGTTTAATGTCAGAAGAACAATTAATTTTGTTGTGCTTCGCACAGTTCTTCGATACTATGCTCAAGGGTCAGATACTTTTCAGAGGTTGTTATTAATATGTGTACATAATTTGTGTTGATTCAGAGAGAATAATATTTTTTGACAATATTTTTTGAAACTGGAAAAATAAGTGAAAGTTAAAAATTCTATGAACAAATATTCTACGAGTGTTAATATTATGTAAAAATTCAACCAGTGAACTACAGTATTTCCAGTAAAGACAATTAAATTTGAACTGGATTTAATCATAAATAATGGATATAATTTTGGAACACAGTCTACAGGACTGATAATCAGACTTGTGTCTCCAAAGATAATTGTCCAATGTGTTGGAAAATTTCTGTACATTGTGTAAATAGTAATGTGGGTCGCCACACATGAATGATGCTGCTTTGAGCATTTTATTTTGCAGTCAATTTTAAATTCAGAATAAAATGAGATAATTTTACATGATGTGTTATGCCCAGTTGAATCTCCTTCTATCCTTATTGTTGCAATGAGCCAAAAAATCAGTAAAGCTTTTTTTTCATTTGATGTCGTTTTTGCGATTAGCTTTAACCCATCTGGCGCCCCGGGATACTTTGACTCTCGTGCTGACTGATTCTTGGTAAAATGCATATGTGGTCGCGCGGACTCCGGTCTAAACGGGCACATAAAATAAGATAGAGAGAGAAATGGCTTCGAACGTGGGGCTCGAGTTAGACACGGTCAATCGCATGCCGATTTAAATTGTGATAATTTTATATAGATATTTTGGGAGTTGAGAGATGTCTGGTTTGGATGAATAAATTAGTAGGAAACCCAATTAGTGGGGAAAGTTAAAAATTTAACTGGGTTAATAATTAGAATGGGTTTGATTATTTTTGATAATGGCTTAACAATTAGGGCGTCAAGTAAATTCAGTAGTAAACGTTCGATGACTGGACATACGCATTATTAGAATCCAGGTGGAGGATATTTGAGAACTTGCATATTTTTCTTGTGATATTGTGGTAAATGTAATTCGTAAAAGTAGAGAATTTTGATTTTTCCATCACGTCGACATTAGGACAAATCTCATTTTATTAGAGTGTTCCAATTAGCTATTCATATTTCTTGTTCTAATTATAATCTTGTGTCTGCCAACATGTATACCCCTAAGTTTTGAATAATAATTGAAAATTATGGAAGAGATGATGAGGAGTTTGGAAGAGAGTTCTAAAGAAGCTGGACTGCGTGTAGCAGCCATTATGAAAGAAAATACAGAGGCTTTGGAAAAGAAACTTAAAGAAAATTCTGATTCTTTAGAAAATAAACTAAAAGAAAGTTTAAATGATAAACTTAAAGAAAATTCTGATTCTTTAGAAAATAAACTTAAAGAAAAATCAGATTCTTTAAAAGATAACTTGAAAGAAAGTTTAGATGATAAACTCAAGGAAAATTCCGATTTGTTAGAAAGCAGGTTAAAAGATAACTTGAAAGAAAATTTAAATAGTAAATTTAATTCTATGGAAAATAAATTTAAAGAGAATTCCGAAATCTTGAAAATGTCACTTGAGAATAAAATGACTAAATTATTCGAAAAAACACAAGAGCTCGAAACTTCATTAGCCACTAACGCAAGTTTAATGGACGATACATTTCGCGATGCCGATCTAAGATCCCAAAGCTTAGCTGATAGGATAGAACATGGTCTTAGGGAAGTTGGTGAAGACATGATCAACCTAGAAATCAGAGTGAAGAAAGAGAGCAATGAGATGGCAACTCTAGTTGTTCAACGTTTGACAGAACAATTCAAAGAACTCATAGTGGGAGAAATAAGAGAAGGTGTGATTAATGAATTACAAACTGAAACTAAAACCACAGTTATCGATGAAATTAAAGACACACTCAAGCTGGAGAACCAAGAGGGAGTCAATGAAATTAGGAATCTTTGTCATCCCATATTCAAGTAATTTCCAAAGATATTCAAGCAACTCAGATGGACATATCAGATGTGACAGGGTCGTTGAAAAGTCACGAGGCTGTTATGAACCAGATATCCACTGATGTCAAGGAGAACTGTAAGGAAACCGAAGAAATTAGAAAAATGGCTGAAGAAAACCATAAGGAAATTGAGGCTATGAAAACCCAAGTCAAGGACGAGAAACAGTATGACCATCTGTTGAAAATGCCAAGTATAAGGGGAAAAGAACAGATACAGATAAACCTAGGAGCAGCTAGAGAAACTGATAGTCAAAGACAGGATGAGGTCAGGACAGTATTTCAATCCAACCCCATAACTGTATTCAAGAATGTAGAGGATAAGCCTTCTAAATTTTCAGGGCGAGATTCTGTGACACCCGTAGAATTCTTGAGAGAAGCAGGTGATTACCTAAAAGATTCCAAAATCCCTAAGGAAAGACAGATCCGAGTGATAGGGAAATTTTTGGAAGGTCCCGCACTTCTTTGGTTTAGAGCTTTTAGGTCCACTCTCACCAATTTTGAGGAGTTTTCCCGTGGGTTATTAAAAAAGTTTTGGTCCCCGGAAACCCAACAGCAAGTCAGAGCAGAATTATATTCAAAGAGATTCTCGACGTCACAACCTACTCGATACTCTACGTACTTTTCTGGACAGCTTTCTAAACTACAACATTTAGATCCGCCGATGCCAGATAATGAATTAATTTACCGCATTAATACGTCAGTTTCCAGCAGACGTCCAAAGAACTTTGATCGATGCTGACATTTATAATATGGAACAATTTGACGAGGTATTGCAGAAACTTGATCACACGAACGCTCAATTCTTCCATCAGAAGGGAGGAAAGAATAACAACGCTGTGTACGCTGTTATGGCCGACAGTTATTCCCAAACACCTCGAGAGATTCGAGAGGGGCGAGAAGAGAAAACGCCGAGGGAAGAGCCCGATAAAAGAGGATGGAACCAGAACAATAACAGATACAGTTACAAGCCTTATGCGAGACCGGATGGTGGATATCGATATAATACTCGATGAAGAAGGCCAAGGGATAATCAAGGAAGGTACCAGGAAAGAAGGTACAATGGTAGAAACAATAACTACAATAACAGAGGGAATGTGAACACTCGTCAGTCCAATGAAGAGTTCAATAAGGAGACGAGGAAGAACTTGGAAGAAAGACACCAAGAAAACTCGCAGTTCTTGGAACAGAAGCCCAATGACCCAGGTCCATCGGGAACACAACAATCCCGGGGGAATGGAAAAGAAAAAAAAACTTCGAATTCACAGTAGAAGATAGAATTTTAAACACTTTCACTTCCAGGATTATTAAATGGCAAGCAGAGGATGATGACTTAATTCAACATAATGACGAACGGAAAGAAATGGGTACAAGAATTAAAATGCCAATCATATCATGCGAAGTATTCGGTGTGCCTGTCGATACTTTAATTGATACTGGGGCTATGCTTTGTCTTGTGAGCGAGAAGCTTTATATTCTGTGGAAGCTCAAAGAGAATTTAGAGGAGATTCCAGTATCAGGAATTAAAATCCAAGGAATAATACCCAACAAAATATCTCTGTGTAAAACACAATTATACTTATGTGTTACTATTGGAGGACATGATTTCCGAAATGTGTTTGTAGTAATGAAAGACATGGCTTTTGACATGATATTGGGAGCGGATTTCATTCAGAAATATCAAGCAGTGATAGACATGAAGACAGAGACGATCAGATTCAAGAATATCGAAGAGATAAACTTCGAGGGAAAAGAAGAGGAAGACATCGAGGGAGATGGTCAATGGTCTCTGATTTTTCATGAAGCTGAAGGAAGAGAAGTCTACACTGAGAAGGAGTCCCCAGAGCTAGGAAAATTTTGGAAGAGTACCACGATATTTTTGATATTAAACCTGGTGAAATTAAAGATTTTGAATATCGTATTCGTGTAAATGATGATGCACCTTTCCATGCTAAATTGTATCCGGTAGCGGACAAGCATCGAGAAAGGGTAAAAGTGCTTATCAAAGAGATGGAAAGTAACAATGTGATTAAAAAGTACACTACCTCTTATGTCAATCCATTAGCAGTAGTGTCTAAGCCAGATGGAAGTCTGAGACTATGTTTAGACGCGCGAAATTTGAATTCAAGATTGCTGCCAGAGTATGACAGACCACCAATCATTAGGGAACTGTTAAGGAAATTCCAAGGCAAGGTCTGGTTCTCTAACATTGATCTCACTTCGTCCTACCACCACATTAGGCTTAGTGAAGATTCCAAAAAGTTTACAGGGTTTATGTTTCACCAACTGAAATATGTATTCCGCCGTCTACCATTTGGGGTCAAAACATCTGGATCTGTTTTGATCAGAGCACTGGAACAAAACTTGAGTCCTGAAGTAAAAGAGATAGCAATTCGTTACATAGATGATATCCTAATTGCATCTGAAACTAAGGAGGAACATTTGTTAAATCTTCAGATGTTATTCGCAGATTTGAGAAAAGCGAACTTTAAAGTAAACCTTCGAAAATGTCAGTTCTTTCGGAAGGAAATAAAATTTTTGGGCCACATTTTGGATTGTGAAGGATACCGTTCCAATGAGACAAAGATACAGGTGATTGCAAATTTCCCTAGACCTACTAGAGTGAAGAATGTCCGCAGTTTTCTCGGGACATGCCAATTCTTTGCAGGGCATTGTCCAAGCTTCACCAAGACGGTTGCTCCATTGCAGGAATTATAAAAAAAAGGAAACAAATGGAAATGGAATGAAGATTGTGAACAATCATTTCAAGTTGCCAAGAGGTTATTGGTAAACAGCGTGGAATTAGAGTATCCTGACTTTACCAAGAATTTCATCATAGAATCCGATGCATCCACCGTAGGGATTGGAGCTATTCTTCTTCAAGAAGATGACGATAACAAGAGACGTTACCTGGCGTTCATAAGCAGGAAACTTCGTCCATCAGAAAGGAATTATTACACCACAGAGTTAGAAGCCCTTGCTGTAATCTTCGCGTTGGGGTCGTGGAAGAAAATGTTAATTGGACATTCAGTAATTGTGAGGACTGATCATCATGCATTGGAGTTTATCTTGAGAACAAACTTTGCCAGTGATAGGATAACTAGATGGTCACTTTTTATTCAACAATTCAACCTAGTTATTGAACACACTCCTGGAAAATTGAACGTTGGAGCCGATTTATTGAGTAGAGCAGTGGAGTCTACATCTAAGGTTTTTCAAGTTAACCTGACGCAGGAGGATGAGGATACCTTGAGAAGGTTAAGATTGTTGCATTTATCCCAGAGGAGAGACCGACGTTTTAGAAACATTTTTCGTTTTCTACAGGGAGACATGGATCCAAATGATGATGATTTTGTGGAAGTAAACAACAATGGAAGATATGAAATCGCCAATACACGAACTGGTAACATCGTGGGAACTTATAATGCAGCGAATTTGAAGATTTATTATTCAAGAACCAGATGATTTAATGTGTAGATAGGAAAAATAAAAATTTTCCAATTTTTATTTTTTGCTAGGTGTGGGGTGGATGTGCCCAACTCTAGGAATGGGTATTCCAAGATTCAGACACCTTGATATCAAGGGAAAGGCTACAGCCGCTTTTGAAAGTTGAGATATTTGAATATCGCGCTCCATTACTTCTAGAATGGAATGGAAACTTTGTGCAGCCAAGAGCATGTCAAGTGACGTAGCGAGTAGTAGCAGAGGTCGAGACTATTTGTTGATTAAATAGTTAGCCATGGAGTTGAGACTTGAGACTTGGATCAGATTACTGGCACGGCCAAATGAAAGAGAATGCACTTAGTCTCAAGTGAATCGGACCAGAGACACCGGAGATATGAGGATTTCCATATTTCAGCGTGATCCAGCGTGGACCCGACCGTTTTGAATAAAAGCCGACCGGCCCAAGCATCAACAGCTCACTTCGAACCAAGCTCTTGCATGACAAGGTGCTGCTGCTACGTTGAGCCAAGGCACATGGTTGCCGGATCTACGCAGAAGATATCTTTAAATTGTGATAGTCACAAAAGTGCTGCGATACGTGTGGAACATAGTAAGTTTCCGGCAGAGGGAATCACTAAGGTGATTGTTATTTTTCTACGGACACTGGTGAAATACTTTATTTCTATATGGACACATGCTAGACTTTGTCTAGAAAGTACTTTGTCACAGTCCAGTAATAATAATTCAATACTTGGATATTTTAATCCAATTAGTCAGTTTCATAAATTGTAACTTGATAACCACTCCGATCTTTCAGTATATTGAAGGCCAGTCTATCACGGTGTTGTTCATTAGCCGACAAAGGGAAACTATAAGTTGCTTCGCGCATGATAGATGGTGATAAACCATGTCCAGGGAACGATCTTCAGAACAGCCGTTGATTGATTTAGACTGTCAGTGTTTTCTTGTACTGAAAAGATTACCGTGAGTTATGTTACAACTGACGTATTTGAGAATAGATCATTTAGATCTGACCCCATTTAAGCGAACTGCTATGAATTTAATTGAAGCCAATATTAAAATGGATCAGCAGTTACTTCAAACTTCAAGAAATATTTCCACTATGTCGTGTTAGACAGATTGTGGGTATATAATGGCGGCCGATACAAGGATTAGACGTGCGTGTCCAATAGGGCATGTATCTGGATAAATCTGGTACAGACCAGGTTCACTACGCTTCAAGACCAACGAGAAATGTAAGCAACATTTGACTTTTATATTATGCCTAGCTAATTGGAACAAACTCATTTTCTGCAGATGACCAACACATTTGTTTTTCTTCGTATTTAAATCTTGCAATGATTTACGCAAGATATATTATAGTTATTCTGAGTATTTTCAGCACTCAGAACAGTTTAGGATCGATGACCGAGCATAACGAGCATTTATTTGAATGTTTCATATTTTTTTGATAATCACGGTAATCAGCCGAGGTAACTGTAAAAGTTAATAATTATTTTTGTTCAGAAATGGATATTTTATCCATATTCGAAGAATCGAACATGTGGATTCTCACATAATGAAATAATAATTAAACAAATTTACAATAATATAACTAATAATATTAATAATAATCCACTAATAATAATAATAATGATTTTCATAACTTTTCTAAATAATTCTTGGATCTTATATTTTCTAATAATCACATTCATTGAGAGAGAGCTTATGAAGTAGTTTAATCATTTCTAGTTTGGAACAGGTGATTTTCCGAAGGATAGTGGTTAGCGCAAGCCCGCATTCAACCAACATTACAGTTCTGGTTGAACAGTTAATATTTGCAATGAGCAAAGTATATTTTTCAGATAACACGGAGAGGCATGAAACGGGAAGCAAATGATATTTGTATCAATTAGGATATTTTTGTATTTATATAAAATCATGACGTAGATACACATTCGAAAGTGAAATATAGAGTATCATAAGTGTGGTAAATTCACGATTTGAACTGAATGGTAAAATAAAATAAACTTGTAAGTTTATAAATCTTCCAGTGTTGATAATAAGCAAAGGCTTGATTTATTGTATAAATTTTGGGATGAAAATTTATGTGTGTGGAGTAGTTGAAATGCCATTCCCAGGTGCGCATGTTTAAGTCGCAGGAATGAGGAGGTTTTTATTTGAGCATCAATCAAATAGCAGGTTCGATGACTCAGTGTTAAAGAAGGAGTATTGGAACTACACATTGCGTCGTATGAATGACCCAAAGGTTATTTCTTAAAAACCATCAGTTCTTATTTCAACCTTATTTACGGATTCCATTAAGAATTTGATTTTGCTAGAACCCGGATTTGTCATGATAGTATTTTATTCTTCTTCAGAGGAAGACCTTTGCCGTTGTTGTTGGAATATTGTGTTTTTGTAAAAATAATAGAATGGGCCACTGCCAATTAAAAATAATTCTATAACCACGAATAATTTGAAGGATGTTTTCAATCCTAGTGTCATGAACTAAATGAATTTATTATGAAGCTACAATTCTTATTTCCGCATTCTGTTAAAGAATTGCAAGTTGTGAAAGTTACTAAAATGGCCACAAATGTAAATATTTTTCTTAATAATGATTCCAAGTGGAAAATCGAAAAGTTGAATGGTCCAACAATTTATCGATCAAGTTGATGATTCAGAAATCATATATTTTGTTCGGAACTTGAAGTTCATAATCGAGTCACTTCTCGAAACGTTTAATGTCAGAAGAACAATTAATTTTGTTGTGCTTCGCACAGTTCTTCGATGCTATGCTCAAGGGTCAGATACTTTTCAGAGGTTGTTATTAATACGTGTACATAATTTGTGTTGATTCAGAGAGAATAATATTTTTTGACAATATTTTTTGAAACTGGAAAAATAAGTGAAAGTTAAAAATTCTATGAACAATTATTCTACGAGTGTTAATATTATGTAAAAATTCAACCAGTGAACTACAGTATTTCCAGTAAAGACAATTAAATTTGAACTGGATTTAATCATAAATAATGGATATAATTTTGGAACACAGTCTACAGGACTGATAATCAGTCTTGTGTCTCCAAAGATAATTGTCCAATGTGTTGGAAAATTTCTGTACATTGTGTAAATAGTAATGTGGGTCGCCACACATGAATGATGCTGCTTTGAGCATTTTATTTTGCAGTCAATTTTAAATTCAGAATAAAATGAGATAATTTTACATGATGTGTTATGCCCAGTTGAATCTCCTTCTATCCTTATTGTTGCATTGAGCCAAAAAATCAGTAAAGCATTTTTTTCATTTGATGTCGTTTTTGCGATTAGCTTTAACCCATCTGGCGCCCCGGGATATTTTGACTCTCGTGCTGACTGATTCTTGGTAAAATGCATATGTGGTCGTGCGGACTCCGGTCTAAACGGGCACAGTATAGCTCGAGGCCTCGCGAGCTGGATTGAGAGTTAGGGGTAGTTTCTCTCTTTATTCTCTTCTTCTTCTTCTTCATCCTCCTGGTCCTTCTCCACTTCTTTGATGCTGTGTTGTTCCTGGTGCGTAGATGGAGTGTAGTCGTGTGTCGATCAGGTCCTGGGTGGTCCTCGGAGGTGGGTGGGTAGACTTTGTGTTTATGATTTACATATGTGTAGATTCAATCATAAAAAAATACATTGAAATTGAAAATACATAGTTTAAATACATGGTGTGGGAAATTATTAATTTGCATTTTTACAGAAGAGAAAAAAACATCGGTGTTTTCTGTTATGCTGCTTCGCAGCTGGATGAAAAAATTGCCTTCTGCGTTTACATTTGGTATGACACTTAAGTATAATGCATGAAAGAGTGAAGATGAAATGAAAACAGGCGCCCTGGGGTGTAATCTTAAGGGTATATATCAAAATAAGTTAATTGTGTTTGGAAAAATAGAACGCCTTTACAAATTATCGTTAGTAGAAAGAAAGGAAAGAAAAACAAGTGTATTCGACGTTTATAGTGAGCCAGTGTTAGATGGTTTTGGAATATTACGGTGTTCTATGTGTATTCACCATACTCCTTATAATTTTACAATTTTGTTTACAATTTTGTTTACAATGATCCTATAATAGCCTTAATTATACTAATGGTAATACTAGACCTTGTCGCTCATGAGCGTTGTACATTTTCTTACTATCCACATGACTGTAGCGCTTTCCTTTTGGCTATTTCTACCTCCTGTACTTCCAATCGGACGCTCCTCGTACCGTGTTTTAGTGGTTAGTCCGCTAATGTGCCTTTATTCCGTGAGTTCCCCCCGTGGGTGGGAAAAATTCACCTTGATAGCAGGGGTAGATGCTTACAAGCTCTGCGTCGTCCCCGGCTACCGTGCGTCACTCATTGTTCAGCGTCTACTCTGTATTGCGTCAGCGCCGCTCGGTGCCCCACGGTCACCTCGCGTAGCTGCCTGCTGACGTCATCACTTTATTAGTGTGACTGAAATCGATGATTATCATGTTTCTTTGTGTGTTATAGGAGAGAGTGTGTATTAGTTGGTGTTAGAAATATATTTACAATAGACATGTGTACATTGCTGATCATCTGAAAAATAAACTAATTATTCGTTCCCCTTTTCTGTGGAGCGTGTGTTTATGGCGCCTTCTGGTTTGCCTGAAATGGGATCCAATGTCATAATTACATACATATCGTTTAGAATTTGCTCACATGCATACATCTATTATGCTCCATTTATATCTAGCTTAACCTGAGCCGGCTATAAACTTACTGCAATACTTATGTATATACGTCTGTTTTCTTGTGTATTTGTCATGTCTCTTCAGTGTATACAAGTGTATGAGTGTGTTTATGTGTCGTCGATGCACCTTTCACCTGTTATCATGATCATGTAGTCGTTGCCTGTTGACGTGTTGGAGCTCCTATCTCTGGAATAAATATACATTGATTAGTATAATGCCCTTGGCCAAAATATTGTTGTGCGCACATCGCACAGTGCTGTTTAAGGGTCGGCTTCGGTTGTGCCGCCCTAGAGACCTCTTCGGACGTCTCGTTGAGCCTTCTGAACCTCTCTGGGGGTTGCTACCCTCCATTTAATTTAGGCTATGTTATTGTCTTCCCTGTTGTTCGGACTTATACGCCACTTAGTGGGTTCTGTGATGCCGAACTCGCTTTTTGTGTCCGTGTAACTTAATCTAACTGTATGCTAATCTATATCTAGAAAAACATCTCGAAAAGTATCTTAGTCTATAGCCGAAATACCCCTTTGCAATTTATAGCTTTGGAGACAATAGCATGCCGAATTTAGCTTATATCTAAGTTGCCCCTGAAATAGGCAACTATATGTGTACTAAAATTTCGATCGAGGAATATCTCCCTTAGTGGGGTACGTGCGTGCATATTCCTGGTGATTCCGGTAACCACCAGGCCGCCAGGACGAAGCCCTCCACTTTCCTCCTTATAACTAGCCTGTCGACTTCCCCCCTTAATGCTAATGTGTTTGTGTATGAAGGCAGTGTAATTGCTGCATTAGCATTTCGCTTGGGATATCCATGTTTAATATTCGCTTGGTATTGTGCCCAATCGGTCACGGCAGATTGACATCGAACTCAGGTCCCTATCTGAGAAGACCAGGCACATGATTCTAACTAGAATTGAACCATTGATCTCTGAGGGGGAACAGTTTTAGGGAACCCGAAGAGCAATGTGTTAAATAATGACATATAATAATGTAGCATGGTTTCACGGCCTGTATGTGAATATCATAGCAGTTTTAAAGTGAAGAATTGTAAGCAAATGCAAGCAAATATACGTTTTCGAAGCATACAAGAACGAGAGGAGGCCAGTTTGACGTTTTACTAATTGCAGTTTGAAAATGGGTGGAGATCGTAGGCGCCGAGCAGACTACTTTCGTCGGGACTGAGTAGACAGCTCAAAATTAATGACTCGGGTATTCACCGCTTGACAACGATGGAACCTAGGGTAGGGATGACTGCCCACGGAAATTAATTAATTACCGCCAAGTGGAGCATTGAAATGGAGTGAAATGTACACCCAGGTGAATATATTTTAGGAGAGATAATTTAGGAATGATTTTACACCTAAATTAAAGCCTATATCTCTAAATGAGCGCGTTACCACCGAGCCTACGCTCGAGAGGAGTGATTTGGTAACTAACCAGGGGGGAATCACCATAGTGGCGTCCTGACGCGTTGGAATAAGGCAATTAATTGTAATTAATTGGCCGAAGCGATCGCCGGCACGCGAATGTTTATGAAACCTCCACACCTAAATAAACAAGGTGTATATGTCATTTCGGCTGAAAAGGTATTATTTCAAGGAAGGAGTCGCACCCACATGTCCGGTGGACTAGTTTTTACGAGAAGCCTTTATAAGGGAGAGCAGTGCAGACCAAGCCAGACGTCTTGAGTTGTCTTCACTTGTCTTCAGTCTGTTCTCAAGTTCTTCTCCAGTATACACGTAACTAATACGCTGCCAGTAAGCGCGCGAAATGTTACAGTATCGACGCTCAGCAATTGAAGAACAATAGAAGCACATCATGCAGCTTCATAAGTATAATCATGAAGTGCGTCGAAGTAAATTTAATACAGATATTTATCCATTATCTGACGCAAATATAAGTTCGCTACAGCGAAAGAGTAAATAATAATGTGTTTGGACATTACATATACCGGGAGGTATCGTCAGAGTGGTATATGACATTATCATCAGGATCACTAAAATTATGGGAGCCTTGGGAGGCATCGCCAATTAATCTGGACAGTGAACTGAACGATATGGAAGGTGACGAGGATCGAACGCCCATAAACGCAGTTAGACTTTCGCGGAGACCAGCGGTTGGCTTAATTGCATCGCATCTCTGAGGTCAGGCGTAGGAGGAGTCCGATTAAGGATCAACCTGTGAATTAGTGAGAAAGTGTACATAAATTGTGTTATAGTGATTTAAAAAGTGATTCATGTGTATAGTGATTAATATGTATTGTGTAAATGTGAATGAAGCCACTGGTAAGAGTATGTTTATCATGTGGGAAATATGTGAAATCAAGTGTCGTGTCAGATATAGCATGATGGCTTAAATCAAGCGTCATGGTAGGTCCGGAGTTGGAATGCTGGCACCATCCAGCGAAAATAAAAAGTGAGTACCAATTTACAATGTTATTCTAACTAAATAGTTCACCATACAACGATGCATCACTTTGAGACTAAGATGTCACAGTCACTTATTGAACGAGTTTTCACCACTCGTCTTGAATAGAATATGGCTTGTAAGGTGATTTGTTTAGGGCCAGTCAGGCCGAAAATAGTGATGAATGTAACGATAACGTTAAATGATAATAATAATAATAATCTGGGGTCGGCAACAGTAAAGTAATAGGCATTTTTGGCCTAAATAATGTTCGAGTGTGTCATGTCTAATATAAAGATACTGTATTTTGGTAAACAGTAAGAAAGTAACGTGGAATATAGCGAGATACGAGAGTTTTTCAGTGTCAATGAAGTGTTGAATGAATATTTGAGATGGTCAATTCTTAGGATTGTATTCGAGGACCATTAAAGTAACGTAAGCCAGTAAATTGATACATTGTTATTAGGAGCTATTTAAAGCTTTGGCTTAAGTGTTATTACAGAGAGAACGCGGGTGACTTAATAATTGAGTCATCTATGTGAAGTATTGTTTGAGCCGCATGTAAGCGTGCAGAAGTAACGTAGAATCCAGTGATTTACGTAAATATATTGCGGGGACCAAACTAATATAGCTTGCGCGTTAGGTGAGAAGTTGGCTAATCTACGAGTTAGTATCGCCGTTGTGCATACTTTTTTTTTATTATTCGCAGAGAATTGGACAGAGCCTGTCTGTATCCATCGCTTGCATGAATTATGGCCACGAGTGAGGTCCGTCGAGACTCCGTGAGCATGTGTAAAAATGATCTGCCCTGGGAGGTAAGAATCATATTCGTCGTTTAGGAAACGCAGATTTCCTGATTATGTTTATTGAGACAGCTGCCGGTGGGAATCTTGTATTCTCATTTTGATGCGCGTCCAAGCCACCAGTATTCACCATAGAACGGCAAGACTATCACAGGATCCATCCCCAGCCATGAATGTTAATAAGGAGCCAGTTGAGCCCGATACACTTTAAAGATAGGTGTTATATAATTAGAATGACTCAATTACTTAGGAACCACACCTAGCGTAACTCTACTGTACTGCGGTTGTAAACAAACTTGACCTTGCCAGCAGATGAGGGAAGGGGGTTGGCCCACTGAGACGAGCGGCCATCTTGTGCAGCTTTCCGGAACTAATTTTATTGCCTGCTGAGGGAAGGGAACGTCGGTCCGCCAGTCCTTTAAATTATGGTCATAGTGGGACACTGAAGAATCTCGATATTTCAATATGCAATTAAGTTATGAGTGTTATGATGATGCCAAGTGAATTAAAAGATGTGTTGCAACACACATACATTGTTGGATCAAAGAAATCGGATAATATTTGGCCCAGTTATTCTCTGAAGAGGAACACTGAACCAAATAAATTGTTAGGCATCTTTTTAGAATGCATTTTTGCCAGTTCACGCTAATTTATGCAGACGGGTATGTGATTTCTAAGAACATGACACGTTTGTAACGATAATAATTCCGACAAGACCCAGAAAATCGTTGTATGGTGAAACTATAAACAATTCTATCCATGTTTATTTTGGAAGGGAGACGTACCCCTTTTTAAAGCGTTTCATATTGATGGAAAGAAGGAAGATGATTCACACGACACAACAAATATTTGTTAACTAGCTGAAGTACCCGTGCTTCGCTACGCGTCATAAATAAATTAAAATATGAAGGTGACAGTTAAACAGGGGATAGGCGAGGTGCTGCGCAGAGGGAGATTAAGGATGGAACATTTTGTCCAACTACACCGCTCGGCGTTGACCGTGTTTTATAGCACAAATTTAGGTTTTACTCGCTAACGGTTGGAGATACCTTTCGGATAGAAAATGTAATTTTAACCTCGTACATACCTTCAAAAGTTTGCTATTTCTTAGCGTTCTCTTTGTATTTGAAATGGAAATATGAAAGTTTTAAACCAAAGGGTGTAGTGAAGTCACTAAAATGGTCGCCATCTTTAAATAGTACAAAGTATTGAAATCAAAAGTAACCTATATGTTAACCAGGTAAATCAGCTACTTCCATGTAAAATTCATGTAAATCGGACCAGTGGTACTTGCATGATTGAGTAATACATAGACGCACATCATCTCATTTTTAGCCTCGCTTCGCTCGCGTCATAGTCGTGTCATATTGTTATTCAATGAAATGCAGGTTTAACCCCATTAACACCCCTTTAGAACCTGAATATCCAAAAATCCCTCCTGGGTAGACGTTTTCGACACACAACAAACATATCCCCAAAATAACATTCTTCTAACTTTAATCGTTTGGGTTGGTCGATGAGAGTGAACATCCAAAAATCCTTCCTTAGGGGACGTTTTTCTTCCAGAATTTCACCCCTACCCATAGGCCCCTTAAATTGGATTTATGAAAAAACGGTCGAACACATATTTATTTTATTTATTTATTTATTTATTTATTTATTTTTAAGCTGATTGATTTCCTCCGAGTTTCAAACTCCTCGCCTATGTCGTTTAAGAGATACAGGGTCCGTTAGGAATCTTTCAACCCCCACTATTCATCCCTTTCACCTCATAATATACACTACATCGAAAAACCATTAGATATGTGTCAGCTTATTTTTAATGATTAGTAGGCCTATATATGCCAAGTATCACATCCCCAAATGAAACCACTCGGGAGATATTGTTATTCAATGAAATGCACGTTTACCCCCCTTAACACCTATTTAGAACCTGAATATTCAAAACTCTTTCCTTAGTGGACGTTTTCGACATACAACGAACATATCCCCAAAATTTCATGTTTCTAACTTTAATAATTTTGGCTGGGCTATGATGAGTGAGTGAGTCAGTCAGGACATTTCCTTTCTTTTATTTTTGATAATTTCACCCCTCCCCATGAACCCCTTAAATTGGATTTATGAAACAAACGGTCGAACACCTATTTACTTATTTAAAGCTGTTTTCCCCCTGAGTTTGATGAGTGAGTAAGTGAGTCAATCAGTTAGGACACTTTCTTTCCTGTCCCCCCCCCCCCAGAATTTCACCTCTCTCCAAGGGCCCCTTAAATTGGATTTATGAAAAAAAAACAGTCGAACACCTATTTACTTGTATTTTAAGCTGTTCTTTTTCCGCCGAATTTCAAACTTCTCGCCTATGTCCTTTAAGAGATACACGCTCCGTCAAGAATCCCTCAACCCCCAATTTTCACCCCTATCACCTCATAATATACACCACATCGATAAACCCTTAGACATATGTCTGATTATTTTTAATGATTAGTTTATATACCGAATATCGCATCCCCTAAGAAACAACTCATGACATATCGTTATTCATTGAAATGCACGTTTACCCCCTTAACATCTCTTTAAAACCCGAATAAACAAAAATCATTCCTTAGTTGACGTTTTCGACATACAGCGAACATATTCCCAAAATTTCATTTTTCCAACTTAAATAGTTTTCGCTGGGCGTGATGAGTGAGTGAGTCAGACGGGACATTTTCTTTCAATTATTTTTACCAGAATTTCACCCCTCCCCATGGGCCCCTTAAATTGGATTGATGAAAAAACGCTTGTACACCTATTAACTTATTTTTAAAGCAGTTTTCCCCCCTGAGTTTGATGAGTGAGTCAGTCAGTCAATCAGTTAGGACATTTTCTTTCCCACAGAATTTCACCCCTCCCAATGGGCCTCTTAAATTGGATTTATGAAAAAACGGTCAAACACATATTTACTTATTTTTATGCTGATTTTTTCCGCTGAGTTTCAAACTCCTCGCCTATGTCGTTTAAGACATACTCGCTCCGTTAAGAATCTTTCAATCCCTACTTTTCACCCCTTTCACCTCATAATATACACCACATCGAAAATCCCTCAGACACGTGTCTTACTTTTTAATGATGAGTTTATATGCCGTGTATCACATCCCCCAATGAAACCAATCGGGAGATATTGTTATTCAATGATATGCAGGTTTAACCCCATTAAGACCCCTTTAGAACCTGAATATCCGAAATTCCTCCCTTAGTAGACTGTTTTGAAATACAATGAACATATCCCCAAACTGTCATGTTTCTAACTTCAATAATTATGGCTGGGCGATGATGAGTGAGTGAGTGAGTGAGTGAGTGAGTCAGGACATTTTCTTTCAATTTTCTTTTTTCAGAATTTCACCCCTCCCCATGAACCCCTTAAATTTGATTTATGAAAAAAAAAACTGTCGAACAGCTATTTACTTACTTTAAAGCAGTTTTTCCCCCTGAGTTTGATGAGTGAGTCAGTCAGTCAATCAGTTAGGACACTTTCTTTCCTGTTCCCCCCCCCTCCAGCATTTCACCCCTCCCCATGGGCCCCTTAAATTGGATTTATGATAAAACGGTCAAACACATATTTTCTTATTTTTATGCTGATTTTTTTCCGCTGAGTTTCAAACTCCTCGCCTATGTCGTTTAAGAGATACACGCTCCGTTAGGAATCTTTCAATCCCCACTTTTCACCCCTTTCACCTCATAATATACACCACATCGAAAAACCCTCCGACTCTTATTTTTAATGATGAGTTTATGTGCCGAGTATCACATCCCCCAATTAAACCAATCGGGAGATATTGCTGTTCAATGAAATGCAGGTCTACCCCCTTAACACCCCTTTAGAACCAGAATATCCAACAATCCTCTCTTAGTGGGCATTTGCGGCCCTTGGGGAAGCTGCATACCAAATTTCATTCCAATCCGTTTGATGGTTTCTGAGATTTCGTGATGAATGAATGAGTGAGTGAGTGAGTGGTATTTGACAAATATATAGTAGATAGTGTCAAGTCTTTGTTATGCTAAACTCAGTTGACAGTGCTTTGTGAGCAGTTGAGTAACTAACGTGATTTCAAGTAAAGATCCTCATTTTCTATACCGGTAGTGCAGAGCGCAAATGGCATCCAGTCGGCCGTGTCTCGACTTGAGCTATGTTGCCATGGAAACTATCCGCCTTGCCATTCCTTCATGAGTATATTTTATGATTTGATTAGCATGTGCTGGAGTGCAAAAGGGTCGAAATCAGAAGAATGAGAAAGACTATCGAAAATTCATGTAGCCAGCGGTTCCTTCTGGGTCCTAAACTATGTGTATGCAAAATTCGGTTGAGATTGGTGTAACGGTGTAGATTTGTATACGGAACAGACCCACCCACATACATACCCACATACAGACTTTCACTTTTATATATAAGATTAAGACATAAAATAATGAATTTATGCTAATCAAAGTAAATGCCATAAGAAACGGAGTAATGTTTTATTGTTTCAGTATTAATGTCATTTAGATGTGATATGTGATTTTATGTTGTGATACTCCAGTTATGTAAATTGTGTCACATGATGAACACTATGCAGACCAATAGAAGTCTGAAAGTATCAATGATAGGATGCTAGAAATAGATTTGAGTGCAGTATTGCAACAATGAAGAAGAGACTCACAAAATAACCCTGATTTTAATTGTGGGAGTTAAATATAATTTATCCTTTATTTGTATTTGTTGTATAGCCATGATTTTATACCAGTAAATGTTTTATTTTAGGAATATGTTGTGTATTTCATGTAGAGTAGTTACCAGGTAGACTCAAATCCTGAGCATGTGGTCGTATGGTGGGCAGGAACGTCCCATACCTCGAAAGACCGTGAGTTAGCTGGGATACGAACACATGTTCCACATGATGACAGTTGGGTACATGGAGGAGATGTCTCTGTACTAGGATTGAGTCACTGGTACTACTAAAAGTCGGCCAAGATATTAATGGTAGAAGCAAGTACAGCATAGAAATTAGGATATAATAGGAAAAGGCTGCGTCCCATTTGTTAATAAGCCATCTCGTCAAATAAATGTTGATAATCCTCCATAAAACATGCTTAAATGTAAATGTAACTTGTCATAGCATAAGTGATACCCATTCCCTCTTCATTATCATGGCCCAAGCAACGTGGGGCGGTATTAATTCATTATGGAACCGCCTGCATCAGTGCAATATGAGCGATCTTGGCATTGCGCAAACTGGCCATGGGAAAACATAGCCTGAAGACTCCTTTTTCATTATCATGGCACCCAGGACGTGGATGGCTTATAGGATTCAGAAAACCCCATAATAATAGCATGGTTTTCATGGGGAAAACCATAATAATAGTATTTTTCCTCAAACTCTGTTTGAGCGATTGTGAGTCTTCCTAGATGATACTCAGACGTCAGACACTGTTGTCAGACGGGTACGTGGGTCTATACCCATTCCATAGGTGGTTTTGGCACTTTGTAATATGTTGTTGTTGTTGTCGCGGGATCGGAATCCTTTTCTTTCCAATAGAACGCGCCAGCATGTTCAGCTGCGGCCTACCTGAACCTCAAATTAAGAAATACAGGATGGCTGGAACTGAGGACGTACTCAGGTGTATTGCTGAGTTAAGAGAACACTTTGATAATACTATTGCTAAGAGAAGGGAAGAATCTAAAGCATTTAAAGATGAAATAGCGGGTAGATTGGAGGCTAATCAAGCCGAAATAAACACTAGGTTAGAGGCTAATCAAGCCGAAATAAACACTAGGTTAGAGGCTAATCAAGCCGAAATAAACACTAGATTAGAGGCTAGTCAAACTGAGGTAAGCCAGAGGTTGGCTACAGTAAATATTCAATTAGAGAATAATCGAGCTAATATTGTTAGCGTGGTCTCAGAGATGCAAGCTGATAACGATAAACGCTTTTAGTCTATAGAGCTAAAACTAGAGAATAATCTGCAAGCATGCAGAGAGTCACAGCGTGAGATTAACGATAGCTTAAGCAGTATGTCCATGGAGCTTAAAGACATTCAAAGTCAGAATGAGGCGAATACTAAACGTCAACTAGAGCAATTTAATACGTTCACTCAGAACGTGGATCAAAGGCTCGAAGATAGCGACGTAAAATGGAATACGCGAATGGCAGGCTACGCCAAGGCGGTAGACGAAGCCTTAAGAAAACAGGATCAGAATATCCTTGACCAATGCAAGGAAATCCAGGAAATAAAAACTTCTGATCAAGAGAATAAGGAGATAATATCAAATATGAAGAGGCAGGTCGGGAAGGTGCAGAAAGAGTTGGAACAAACTCAGAGCGACCTAGCAGTTATTCATAAAAGACAGGATGAGGACCAGGGAGAAATCACGAAAATAAGGACTGAAATCTCTCATATGCAGGGTCACATTCAAAAGGAAGTTACCGGCTTACGAGAAGAATTAGAACTTCGAGAAGGCTTGAAGACTGAAGCCAGCGATAAGACTCTTGCCGAGGTAAGAGAAAGTCTAGCGGGGGAAATTACCCACCTGAAGGAAAACCTTAAGGATGACAAGGAAAAGGTATTTTCTATGGCAGAAAGAAACCGAGATCGCCTAGAGAAAATAGAACGAGAGGTATTAGCTCGTTTGGAAAGGGCAGAAAATAGGCACAGCCAAATAGAGACTAGAATGATCGCGCAGGAGGAATCCATGTTGCGGAATCCTAGGTCTAGCGAAGGAAGTATAGACGAGAATAGGAGAAATAAATGGGCAGAGATAGAAATACAGCCCACTCCAAAGAATGCAGCCATGCCAAGTGACAGCCCGTATACCACACCTGGTATGCCAATTGCCATGTCAACACCGCATGAAAATGCTGTTCAAAATCAAATAGTCACCGTTGTAAGGGCTAGTGATGAGAAACCAAAGAAATATTCTGGGAGTAATTCTAACATGACACCCAAGTACTGGCTTAAAGAAGTTTTCGAGTACTTGAATGACGCGAAGGTACCGCCAGAGCAAAGGTTGAGAGCGATTGGAAAATTAACTGAGGGCGAGTGTGCCTTATGGTTTAGGAGTTTTCGACACACGTTCGACACCGTTGACGAATTTCGCCAGGCATTTTTAAGCAGATACTGGAACGCAAGTATACAACAGAACCTCAGATTGGACTTGTATTCCAGGCGTTATAGTACTAATAATCCGACGAAGTACGGAGAATTCTTTGTGAGTCAATTGTGCCGTTTCCGCGAACTTGATGAAGGGATTAGAGAGTCAGATTTGTGCATAGCGATAGCCAAGCAGCTACCGTATGAAGTACAACGTCTATTAATCTCAGCAAACGCCAAAACTGCGATCGATATGGAGGAGGTGCTGAGACAACTCGATCTCACCACAGCGCAGCACACAAGGCAAAGTCGGAACGTGGAACAAGTCAACATGACGACTACACCGACTGAACCGACTAAGGTGCAGACAAAAACTAAGTCTACGAGCACCGAAAAGGAAAAATCAGACTGGCAACGCGAAGGACGGGAAAACCAAAATTGGAGGCCAGCATATCGAGGAGGATCGAACCGTGGAAACCGAGGAAGGAAAGCCTGGAATCAGCGCGGTACAAGAGACCAGCAGCCTGATAACAGAAGGAATTATGGCCGAAATGGGAACAACCAAGGATGGAGATCCCAAGAACAGAGTCGCGGGTTGGATGAAGAGGCGGAAGAACGCTATCACGCATCTTTAAGATACATGGAAGAGCATGGAGATGACCAGAGACAATTGCGAGTTCATTGGGATGAAGCGATTAGGAATAGAAGGTCACCCGACATCTATAAAAACGATGACGGTGCCAAGAGTCTGGAACTTCAGCAGTATGAAGACAGACAGAAGAATTCCACAAAGAATGGAGCAATTGAAAAAAAAAACACCAAAATTAAATGACCAAAGAGAGATAAGTTCAGGATGGAATACAGTGAATGTAGTTAACTGGATTGCCAAACCTGAGGAGCTTATCGAAGACCTAGATGAAGGGACGGTCAATGTGAGAAGGGAACTACCCATTATTATTGTAAACATTGCAGGCATGAAGATAAGAAGTATCATAGATACAGGTTCAACAGTGTGCTTGATAACCCAGGCATTATACAATGAAATCCAAAGTAAAAGCCACGCATTGAAAATACCTATTTCAAGCGTGAAAATAAAAGGTGTGATACCAGATAAAGTTATGATAAGCAGATACCAAGTATTTTTAGATTTGCAGATAGGGAACTCTACATTCTCACAGAGCTTCCTACTTGTGAATAAGCTGCCTTTTAACATTATTGTTGGCATGGATTTCATAAGAGAATATAAAGTTATTATAGATCTCTCGCAAGACATTGTTATGTTTCGCGCAAATGAGGGAAAGGAAGAGTTAGAGCTCTCATTAAAGCACAATGAAACGAGACCAGAAGAGTACGTATGGCATACATACGGAGATATGACTGGGGATGCAGTATTGACAACAGAAGACATCGAGGAAGAGTTGGCAACACTGGCCGCAGACATTGAAAAGGACCTCGAACCAAAATTTGAAGAATGCCTGGAAGAGAAGATTGAGGAAGCTAAATTTGGTCCAGAACATAAGCAAATGCTAAGGGAACTGCTGTTTGAGTATAAAGGAGTCTTCGATTCGAGACCTGGCCGGATCAAGAATTTCCAATATGCGTTCCAAGTCAGCGATTGGACACCATTCAGACAGAAGCCGTATCCTGTAGCCGAGAAACATTATTTAAAGGTCAAAGAAGCAATACAGGAAATGCTAGAGGCAGGCGTCATTGTGAAGACAGCCACACCTTATGTCAGCCCACTGGTAGTTGTACCTAAACAGGACGGAAGTGTGAGGATATGCCTGGACCTACGAAATTTGAATTCCAAGGTCATACCGGAATTTGACCATGTGCCGCCCATTAAGGAGGTACTCAGGAGGTTCAAAGGAAAGACTGTGTTCTCAAATCTTGACCTGACGGCAAGTTTTCACCATCTTGCTCTGGAGGAGAAAACAAGCTTATTAACTGGGTTTTTATTTGACCAGCACACGTATTCTTACGTGCGTCTCCCATTTGGATTGAAAACAGCAGGTTCAGCGTTGATACGAGCGCTAGATCGGAACCTGTCTGAAGAAGTAAAAGCAACAACCATATGCTACGTAGATGATATACTACTGACATCTGAAAAAATCGAAGAACACGTCAGAGATCTACGCAAGTTGTTGTATGACCTAAGTCAGGCTAACTTTAAGGTCAATATAAAGAAGTCTAACTTTGGTCAGAGAGAAGTTAAATTTCTAGGCCACGTAATAGATGCACAAGGAGTTAGACCTAATCCGGGAAAATTGGAAGTCATTAAACATTTCCCGAGACCAACGAAGGTAAAGAACGTCAGGCAATATCTAGGCGTTATTGGATTCTTTTCAAGCCATTGCCCAAAGTATACCGAGACCGTAGCACCACTCCAAGACTTACTTAAGAAAGGAGGAAGATGGCGTGGACGGAAAAATGCGAGGAAGCCTTCGTGAAATCTAAACAGATGCTGTTAGATTATGTAAAATTGGGATATCCTGACTACACTCAGAAATTTATTATCCAGACTGACGCATCATTCATAGGTATTGGAGCAATGTTATACCAGGAAAATGTGGACAGGCCAGAGGAGAAAACTTACATTGCATTTATAAGTAAAAGGTTGAAACCTAATGAAAAGAATTATACGGTCACGGAGATCGAATTACTAGCGATACTGTATGCCTTACAGTATTGGCGAAAGCTAATTTATGGTTTTAGAATTATATTGAGGACAGACCATAAAGCACTAACGTTCTTGCTGAAAACTGACTTGTCGAGTCAAAGACTGACGAGGTGGTCCCTGTACATACAGCAATTTCAAGTGGAAATCGAGTATTGCCCGGGGAAGGACAATATTATACCTGACTTGCTAAGCAGATACCCGACAGCTGATGATGAAGAAGAAGTTCTAGCCTTAGATGATCTGAGGAACATCACCGTTTTTCAACGTGAAGATCCCTGGATACGGTTGATGATTAATTACTTCGAGGGAAAGCTGGACAGAGGAACCCCGATGTATGTGGAAGCCGAAGCACTATCAACGGAGTATCTATGGTTTAACCAGATGTTACATAAATGGAGCGACTCAGACCACACTGGACCGAGGATCGTTGTACCACCAGCACTGCAGAGAAGGCTAGTATGGTTAGCACACCGAGCTTTTGGTCACTCCAGCGTAGATAAGTCTGTTGCCCTGCTTAAAGAAGCATTTATTTGGCCAAAACTTCGAGATACAGTCAGGAATACAATCAGGACATGTGATATGTGCCAACGAGTAAAGCCTAACTCGTATTTAATGAGGCAAAAACCTATACCACTCTTACCAGAGAAGCCATGTCAGCTTCTGGCACTGGACAACTTTGGGCCGCTTCCTAGAGCTAGAAGAGGAAATAGACACATTCTAGTTGCACTAGACGCATTTTCGAAAATGGTAGTCCTGTGTCCAATTCAGAAAACCAGTACAAAACAGGTACTTAAGAGGCTGAAGGAAAGAATCATTCCTATATTAGGGCAGCCGGAGAACATATTATCTGATCATGGGAGCTGTTTTACCAGCGTAGAATTTCGCAGGGAGTTGGAAAATCTGGGTATAAGACAGATTTTGCCCACAGTTCGACACCCGGAGTCGAATTCTGCTGAAAGAGTAATGAGGGAACTGCAAAAGTATATGAAGATATACTGCTCTACTGAGAATTGGAAATGGATCGATGTACTTGAGATTATTGAATATTGTATCAACAATACCGTGCACGAAGCGACAGGAGAGGTGCCAGTGAGCCTACATCTTGATAGAAGACCAGAGAGGCCATGGAATAATGTCATTCGGACACCCATCGATGCACAGCCTGGACGTGAGTTGAGGATCCAGAGAACATTCGAGTATCTCAAGAAACAAGCAGACAGACGGCAGCGGTGAAACAGGAGGAAACGCTATCATAGGCCATTACTCGTGGGGGAGTACGTCTTATTGAAAAAACCCGCTAGTTCAGATCCAGAGAGCAGGAAATATAAAAAATTTCAGCATAGCTACCACGGACCCTACCTGATTATAAGGGACTTGCAAAATAATGCGTACCGAATCAAAGACGAAGCAACAGGTAGAGAAGTTGTTGTAAACGCCGCTAATTTGAAGTTGTATAGCCCACCAGAGGATTATGATACGAGGGAAGAGCAAGCAATGCACACCCAAATGGACGGGGAGTCATTACGTATGCACGCAAAGACTCGTGAGAAAAGCTCGCAGACCCAAGGGACACGAGGGGAGAATGCAGCTGTCAACTGAAGGAACTTTATGACCAGTTGAGGGAGGCCGCTACAGAATTAGAGGAGATCAATGAACAACTGAGAAGGCAGAACAAGAGTATGCGACGGCAGACAGAGTGGAATGGGGGAACGAGACAGCCCATTGCCGAGAGCACTGACCGCTTAAAGTAAATACTGCATGATTCAATGCCATCTGAAGGGCCCGAAAAATTCACTTGTGAAGTGAATTTTCCGAGCTTAGCAAGGGAAAGATGTGCCCAATCGGTCACGGCAGATTGGCATCGAACTCAGGTCCTATCTGAGAAGACCAGGCACATGATTCTAACTAGAATTGAACCATTGATCTCTGAGGGGGAACAGTTTTAGGGAACCCGAAGAGCAATGTGTTAAATAATGACATATAATAATGTAGCATGATTTCACGACCTGTATGTGAATATCATAGCAGTTTTAAGGTGAAGAATTGTAAGCAAATGCAAGCAAATATACGTTTTCGAAGCATACAAGAACGAGAGGAGGCCAGTTTGACGTTTTACTAATTGCAGTTGGAAAATGGGTGGAGATCGTAGGCGCCGAGCGGACTACTTTCGTCTGGACCGAGTAGACAGCTCAAAATTAATGACTCGGGTATTCACCGCTTGACAACGATGGAACCTAGGGTAGGGATGACTGCCCACGGAAATTAATTAATTACCGCCAAGTGGAGCATTGAAATGGAGTGAAATGTACACCCAGGTGAATATATTTTAGGAGAGATAATTTAGGAATGATTTTACACCTAAATTAAAGCCTATATCTCTAAATGAGCGCGTTACCACCGAGCCTACGCTCGAGAGGAGTGATTTGGTGACTAGCCAGGGGGGAATCACCATGGTGGCGTCCTGATGCGTTGGAATAAGGCAATTAATTGTAATTAATTGGCCGAAGCGATCGCCGGCACGCGAATGTTTATGAAACCTCCACACCTAAATAAACAAGGTGTATATGTCATTTCGGCTGAAAAGGTATTATTTCAAGGAAGGAGTCGCACCCACATGTCCGGTGGACTAGTTTTTACGAGAAGCCTTTATAAGGGAGAGCAGTGCAGACCAAGCCAGTCGTCTTGAGTTGTCTTCACTTGTCTTCAGTCTGTTCTCAAGTTCTTCTCCAGTATACACGTAACTAATACGCTGCCAGTAAGCGCGCGAAATGTTACAGTATCGACGCTCAGCAATTGAAGAACAATAGAAGCACATCATACAGCTTCATAAGTATAATCATGAAGTGCGTCGAAGTAAATTTAATACAGATATTTATCCATTATCTGACGCAAATATAAGTTCGCTACAGCGAAAGAGTAAATAATAATGTTTTTGGACATTACATATACCAGGAGGTATCGTCAGAGTGGTATATGACATTATCATCAGGATCACTAAAATTATGGGAGCCTTGGGAGGCATCGCCAATTAATCTGGACAGTGAACTGAACGATATGGAAGGTGACGAGGATCGAACGCCCATAAACGCAGTTAGACTTTCGCGGAGACCTGCGGTTGGCGTAATTGCATCGCATCTCTGAGGTCAGGCGTAGGAGGAGTCCGATTAAGGATCAACCTGTGAATTAGTGAGAAAGTGTACAAAAATTGTGTTATAGTGATTTAAAAAGTGATTCATGTGTATAGTGATTAATATGTATTGTGTAAATGTGAATGAAGCCACTGGTAAGAGTATGTTTATCATGTGGGAAATATGTGAAATCAAGTGTCGTGTCAGATACAGCATGATGGCTTAAATCAAGCGTCATGGTAGGTCCGGAGTTGGAATGCTGGCACCATCCAGCGAAAATAAAAAGTGAGTACCAATTTACAATGTTATTCTAACTAAATAGTTCACCATACAACGATGCATCACTTTGAGACTAAGATGTCACAGTCACTTATTGAACGAGTTTTCACCACTCGTCTTGAATAGAATATGGCTTGTAAGGTGATTTGTTTAGGGCCAGTCAGGCCGAAAATAGTGATGAATGTAACGATAACGTTAAATGATAATAATAATAATAATCTGGGGTCGGCAACAGTAAAGTAATAGGCATTTTTGGCCTAAATAATGTTCGAGTGTGTCATGTCTAATATAAAGATACTGTATTTTGGTAAACAGTAAGAAAGTAACGTGGAATATAGCGAGATACGAGAGTTTTTCAGTGTCAATGAAGTGTTGAATGAATATTTGAGATGGTCAATTCTTAGGATTGTATTTGAGGACCATTAAAGTAATGTAAGCCAGTAAATTGATACATTGTTATTAGGAGCTATTTAAAGCTTTGGCTTAAGTGTTATTACAGAGAGAACGCGGGTGACTTAATAATTGAGTCATCTATGTGAAGTATTGTTTGAGCCGCATGTAAGCGTGCAGAAGTAACGTAGAATCCAGTGATTTACGTAAATATATTGCGGGGACCAAACTAATATAGCTTGCGCGTTAGGTGAGAAGTTGGCTAATCTACGAGTTAGTATCGCCGTTGTGCATACTTTTTTTATTATTCGCAGCGAATTGGACAGAGCCTGTCTGTATCCATCGCTTGCATGAATTATGGCCACGAGTGAGGTCCGTCGAGACTCCGTGAGCATGTGTAAAAATGATCTGCCCTGGGAGGTAAGAATCATATTCGTCGTTTAGGAAACGCAGATTTCCTGATTATGTTTATTGAGACAGCTGCCGGTGGGAATCTTGTATTCTCATTTTGATGCGCGTCCAAGCCACCAGTATTCACCATAGAACGGCAAGACTATCACAGGATCCATCCCCAGCCATGAATGTTAATAAGGAGCCAGTTGAGCCCGATACACTTTAAAGATAGGTGTTATATAATTAGAATGACTCAATTACTTAGGAACCACACCTAGCGTAACTCTACTGTACTGCGGTTGTAAACAAACTTGACCTTGCCAGCAGATGAGGGAAGGGGGTTGGCCCACTGAGACGAGCGGCCATCTTGTGCAGCTTGCCGGAACTAATTTTATTGCCTGCTGAGGGAAGGGAACGTCGGTCCGCCAGTCCTTTAAATTATGGTCATAGTGGGACACTGAAGAATCTCGATATTTCAATATGCAATTAAGTTATGAGTGTTATGATGATGCCAAGTGAATTAAAAGATGTGTTGCAACACACATACATTGTTGGATCAAAGAAATCGGATAATATTTGGCCCAGTTATTCTCTGAAGAGGAACACTGATCCAAATAAATTGTTAGGCATCTTTTTAGAATGCATTTTTGCCAGTTCACGCTAATTTATGCAGACGGGCATGTGATTTCTAAGAACATGACACGTTTGTAACGATAATAATTCCGACAAGACCCAGAAAATCGTTGTATGGTGAAACTATAAACAATTCTATCCATGTTTATTTTGGAAGGGAGACGTACCACTTTTTAAAGCGTTTCATATTGATGGAAAGAAGGAAGATGATTCACACGACACAACAAATATTTGTTAATTAAGACATAAAATAATGAATTAATGCTAATCAAAGTAAATGCCATAAGAAACGGAGTAATGTTTTATTGTTTCAGTATTAATGTCATTTAGATGTGATATGTGATTTTATGTTGTGATACTCCAGTTATGTAAATTGTGTCACATTATGAACACTATGGAGACCTATAGAAGTCTGAAAGTATCAATGATAGGATGCTAGAAATAGATTTGAGTGCAGTATTGCAATAATGAAGAAGAGACTCACAAAATAACCCTGATTTTAATTGTGGGAGTTAAATATAATTTATCCTTTATTTGTATTTGTTGTATAGCCATGATTTTATACCAGTAAATGTTTTATTTTAGGAATATGTTGTGTATTTCATGTAGAGTAGTTACCAGGTAGACTCAAATCCTGAGCATGTGGTCGTATGGTGGGCAGGAACGTCCCATACCTCGAAAGACCGTGAGTTAGCTGGGATACGAACACATGTTCCACATGATGACAGTTGGGTACAGTATGGCTTATAGCCGCCTCATTGATCATTTTGGTCATTAATGGGTAGCCCAAACCCCTTCGGGGGTCGCTACCCTCCATTTACATCTGTAGGGGCCCGCTGCATCCCTATTTGCGCTATAGGGGTCGCTACACTCCATTTACTTGGGCTCGAAACAAAATCAATCGGGAAAATCATCTGAGAAAATTATATCATCCGGGAAATTTATCGTCCGGGAAATTCACTTATATCATCGCGGAAATAAGCGTCGCGGCATCCTCTTCGCCTTATATCCGGATAAGAACTTTCGTGGACTTGGGGGTGTTCCGTTGGCCCCAAGCACACTTCTTCACTTCCATTCGAGCGGAAGACTACCCTCTACGCCTCCCAAGGTTGACTTAACATACAGACTAACTAGGAGTCAAGTCCTAAATGTGGTCGTCTCTAGGTTCGTCTCTTGAGTCCAATACTGAGTTGGCTATTTCTCCTACTAGACGTCAAAAATCTCCCCTGCAGTTCTGGCTTTGATGACAGTAGCGCATAGTGGGTTTAACCTTCTCTGACACGACAGGGAAGCTATCCCTTGCCGAGATCTTGATGTTTTCCCGCACTACGTCATCGCCGCTTCAACCTTCCATCGTTCTGTGTTAGTTTGGGTCAGGGTCTACCACTGTCTCACCTGGCTCTGCCTTTCTGTGTTCCTTTTCGTCGTCATGACGTATATACTCGTCATCGCATAGTGAGACCTCAGATCCTTTACTGTTTTGGGGGAGTGTAATTTCGTGTAACAATGTGATGTAATATTTTGTGTACAATGTATGGGATTGTAGATCATTCGAACCGCGTTGGCTGCTTTCGTCCTTCCTGGTTCAGTTGGATCTCTTGTGCTAATATTTCTGTATTGTATATACATGTTAATTAGGTTGGGACTGGATACGGGGTTGTTAGCGAGGTCCGCTAGAGCGTTAGTTGCTGTAAAGGTCAGTCCGTGGGTTTGGAAGGGTATGCATAGTCAGACTCTGTAATTCATCGGCCTAGAGTCGGTAATGCTGTGGGATATCCTTTAATTTACTGGATAGGATAGGTTTTCCCAGTGTGACCAAGATTTAAATGCATGCGGGTGTGATATTAATAAGACCCTTGATTAAATGGGTAGGGTATACATGCATGTCGGGTGAGGAAGTGGTTAGACATGGGTTAATAGTTTTATGTTTACCATGCAGGCTGTTTTATTGCAAATCTTGGTTAGTTTGTTATTGGTCTTGCATCTATGTAAAATAGATGTACATCTAGCAACTGTATTGCGTCCAACCACCCCTAATATTCGGGTGGGAACCGTATAGCACGGGGTGCAGATGACCCATACTATGAAAGCATGAACGGCTACAATCCTCGTGTTCAATTAGTGTATTGTGTATATGTGTTTGTGTGTAAATTGGTGTGAGGTATTAGGATGTATTTAGGAATTGTCCGTATGTTATTCTATGGGGAATTATAAGTGCGTTATTTTTTGTGCTCTTTACCATGTAGGCATTGTCTCTTGGCCATATTGTGTTCTCTTCGCTCCTTAGCGCTATTAAAATTTGTGCTCACTGTAGTTGTGGGCTCATCATCCCTTATCTCTATTAATATGTCCCTACGTCACTGTGTAACGCCATCGCGCTGTCCCATCTTCCGTTATGTAACATGCCGTTTTTTTTTCGTTCCGACTACCCTTATTTGGGTAAGAGTGTCACCGTGGTGCGCCTAGCGCCCTTTTAGAATATGCCTACTGTAATAATAGTGTAGATTTTATGCGCTCAGCGCTCTGTGGTCTGCCTCCCTATATTTGTGGGCAGCCTCAAGTCTTTATCTGTATATGTTCTACACCCTCTAGTCAGAGGTGTAATTTTATGATTCCGCCCTATTTGTGGGGGTCAATTTACCATTCCGCCCCTATATTAGGGTCTTTATCGCTCTCTAATGGCTGTGAGTTTCCCTGTGGGATATCTGTGATTTTCTATAGAATGGGGGTGGATAATTTATAGTTGGGCTCTATGCTAATCTGCCCTTGTATGTGATCATCTGTGCGTTAACGCGCCGCTATCTCGGCCGCGCTATGTGGTGAGTGTGTGGGAGGAGACGCCCGTGGCCTCAGCTTGTGATGCCGCTCGGGACGTTGCGTTTCCCGCACTGTGTTAGACCGTTGCTTGGATACTTCTTTACTCTGAGGTATGCCTGGACTAGCGTAGGCTAGATTTGCCCATGGGGGTGGTTTCTTTGTACCGTGTCACCCCTGTGTCTATATTATGTATTTGTTATATTTGTTCTGTTCGTGCCCCTATGTTGAACGTAAAACCTTTGGACTGCATTGGGGTGCTGTATATTTGTTGTCGGGGGTGGTATGATCTACTATTTCCCCTAATTCTTGTTTATTGGCTGTATCTACTCTCTAGTGTGCAATTTGAATGTCTCTGTGCCCGTTCTTGCCTGGGCGGGAACGGCCCTGGCCTCTGTGGGGTAGGAAGCCTGTCTCGCCTCGCGAGCGCGTCATCATATGTCTGCGCTGCGTTATCTCCACGTGCCTAGCGGTGTTAAGTGACCTGCGCCGTTATCAGTTGTTACGGCGGTTGGCCTCATGCCGCCCGCCTGCAGTGATCATGTGTTCGGTTTATAGCAGTGCTGTCAATTGTAGTTTATTTTGGCTTTGCATACTCGTGTACCAAGTGTAGAATATGCTAGCGGAAGTACTTCATTAAAAATAGTGTTGGGCCCTGTGATTGTGCAAGCGTGTTGCAAGTGCTGGGCTCCCGTGAGCTTGTTGCTTGCTTATTCGGCAATGTCATGTTATGTTTTTGTTTTCTGTCGGTGGGTGCAATTCCTTCCGGTATGTGTATCGGCATTTCAGAGGAATTGCGGTATGTATGTCCTTCGCTAGCTTGTGTTTTGTTTGCTGCACTGTTTACTCTGTCTCAGTCCGTATTTTGAAATAGCAATAATATGCTCTACCGCTGTACTGGCCGCGTTTTGCCATGTCTAGGTTTAAAATGTGGCAACCTGCCTGAAAATATATTTCTCTACCAATTTTCACTCCTTGATAGGCATCTTAGGCCTATTTTCGGGGGTAATTTTGTGTAAGCGTGCTTCTGTGTATGTTCGTCTTTGTATGTATGTTACGCCTTCCCATGTCTGATGACCTGTGTGTTTGGGGCTGTGTAATCTTCAGTCGGTCAACGCTTTTCTCGATCTCTGCTCTATACAGCTCTATTTTGTGTCTCTTATTTGTGTGAGTTTGAGGCCTTCGCAGGTCTAATGCTCTATGTATTTGGGGTGCCTAATCATCAGTCGGTCAACCGCTTTCTCTTTTACCTCTTGGCCCGTCCGTTCTTACCTATAATTCGGACCCCTGACCATGTCTAACTCCTATATGCCCAGTCTGCCCGTGCCTAGCCGGTGTTACTGTGAGTGTGTGTCAATGTGTGGCCTCTAGTAGCGAGGTTCGCGACTAGGCGTCATTGGCTAACTTGTTCCTCGGTACGCCTTTTCTACTGGAGGTTGTAGATTACCTACTATGTTTGTGTTGTGTGTTTCCGAGGCATGTGATTTGACGCAACCCGCAAATGTATGGTACGGACCTCTGTGCGTCCGCATATGCCCTGTGCCAGTACCTCGGGCCCCTCCTTCCGCTGATTTCCGTCCCGTGTCGTATATCGTGTATTTGAAATGCGCGTGGCGAAGTGCCCATTAGTGTGGGTGTTTTGTATATTCTTGAACGTCCCTCGTACTTTGATTTTGGCCGTTTTGTCAGTGTTTAGATTGGCATGAGTCACCCCATGTAGCTGTGTGTCTGTGAGCGCGGTGTTAATGTTCGTGACCTTCGCTATCTAGCAATGCCCGTGCAGGGGTTTTCTGCCGAGCCAGCAATGGTTTCCAATTACTGTGCTGAGGCAAGTAGTTTCCGTCGGCCGGCTGCTTGCTGGTCGCATGTGTGTTTACAACCTTATTCATGCTGAACGATTATGTTCGGGATCATCCCTGACTAATGGTGCTATCTCGTTTACCACTTCATGTAGTAAAGAGAACCCCTTCACCTCAATACATTTGTGTGTCTTCCCTGTTTCTACTATGTCTATGTATGTTAGTCGTGTAGTTATGTGTGTGTGTTCCTGCCGCTTCTAGCGCGTGTGTGGCGACTAGGTGTCGGTGGCAGTTTTGTTTTTTATGTCCTTTTTAATTGGCTTAGGTACTCGTGGTCCGAGTTCTATACCTTGGCTTTCTTACCCTTTCTATGAGTGGAGCTGTTTCTTTTCTATTGTGGCTTTTCCGCCCTGATTTGTGTCAAGGGGTTGCGTGTACAGTTATAATTTAGCAAGCCGTTTTATTAAATTCCCCTAAATGTGAACTTTACTGTGCATTTTCACCCTGTCTCCGCACTTTTGCGAGTAGTGTCATTTTTTTATATGAAAACATGTTATATACCTTTTATATGACATAATACATTGACATATATACATACATACATAGGTTGTGCCATACATGAACACTTGTGGATTATAAAATTATAACCTGTATGATTTTTCCCATTGCTAATCCTTGCGCCTAACCGCCTTTGGATTTGGAATTTATATGTGTTATCCATATATTCTGGATGGATGTAGGGGTGAGTCAGTGTTCGGTACATTGTGTCGAAATATTTGCGCATATCTGTATGCGACGTGTAGCGTTTTTATTTAACGCCCGAGAGATTTCGCTCTACGGGGTGATTGTGCTCGTCCTGAAATGACGGCATAGGCCTCTGGCCTCCATTGGGGTGGGTCCCCACTGTCTTTCTGCGGAGTTTTCAGTAGGGTGAGTCTGGGCTGCTCCCCTACGTGTCGTATCCTTAAGGGATGGGTTGTCCCCATGTGTGGAGGTGTCACCGTGCACCGCAGTGTATCGTAATTGTCTGTGGGGGTGTGTGCTCCCCTGTCTGAATATCCTGTGGGGGTAGGTAGCACCGTCTTCCTAATTCACCGTGTAGCTTGTGTACGTACGGGCGACGTATTGTGGGGTGTGCATCCTCTGTTTGTAGGGGTTGTGAGCAACACCCCGCTCTGTGTCTGTACTGGAGGGGTTGGTGCCAGTATCCGCCTACGCTATGACCTAATGGTCTTTTGAGCTGGCGCTGTAAATTGTGTAGATGTGCGTGAATGCCCCCGCAGTGTTTTGGAGCCTAACCTGGCCGGTTTCTTTGGTATGGCCCCGGCGGACTCCTTCCCCCGTGTTTTGTGTGGTGCAGAGATGTGGATGTTATTTTAACCTTAGTGTTAATTGGTCAATGTTATCCGTGTGAGTATGGTGTGTGTAGGCCACGTCAACCTCCTTCCTTCTCGTGGTGTTAGGCGTATTCATGGTTAATGTCGCCACCTTCTGGGTCAGCTGTTCGATTTCCATCGAGGGAACTGCCGTACTGCCCGCTACTAACGTGCATTGTGTACTGTCCACCTGGCATTTTGTGGGCTTCCCTGCTGCTACCTCAAACATTGTGTTGTTGGCTTGCAATTCGCCATATTCTTTCCAAATTTGGGCATATTCTCTATTAAGCTGAATTGCCTGGTCGGCCACCCTAGTGCCGCCTGTGCCCACATGAAAGTGTTCTACCCTGAGTTGGTTATACTGCTCGAACATGATCTCGTGCAGTAGGTGTAACCGCCAGTGTGATCGGTTTAATTGTATTCTGATGGTAGGGATCTTAGCCCTAATCTTTCTGTTCTGGGAGCTGCTCCGTGGCCGGACAAGTGCCCTTATAATTCTCATGTACCGAGAGTGTAGGAGCTGCTGATATCTTCTGAGGTAGTCCTGACTCCTAGCAAATACCTTGTGCCATGCAATGAGGTCCTGATATTCCCCAATTTGCTTTAGCACGTTTAACCGGTATAATGGAGCCATTTTATGTGTTAAGTGTTTAGTGTGAGTTATGTAAGTGTTCGTGTACGCGAATATATGTCCTGGGGGTTGCGTATTATCTATTGCCCCTAATTGATTCTATGTATGTGTGCTGATAGGGCTGATGTAAATTCTACGCTTGTGGCCTTTGTATAATGTTTCTCCTCAATGCCTGAATTGAATAATGCTGATAGCCCCTGGCCTCTGTCAAAGTTTTCTACTCAATGCCTGAATTGGTAGGCTAATGTATTTACTAGGGCGTGCTTAAGGAAATCCCTGGATCCTGTGAAAATGTCCCTATCGAGTGCCTTGCTTCAGTAAATTGGCGCTACAATACTTGCAATAATTTTCCTGTAGGGCTCGCAAAATTTGCCCTAGTCTGCCATGCAAAAGGTTTCAATACGTGAACACCCTATGGGGTGGGTTGGGTGGGCTAATGTGTCCTAACGTAACTCTTTCGGAAAATTTTCCCCCAATTCTCGCTTGGCTATTATCTTTAGTACCAGGGTCGTAGTTCCAGATCCTCTTTGTTTGAGGACCCTTACTGAGTGGTACCTACCCTTACTCGTGGGAACTACCCTGCGTCTCCACCAATATTTGTTATGTCCGGGGGTGGGATGGATGGACGAACAAGGGGTGTAAAATGTCAAATTTAGGGGTGATGTCCAAAAAGGCGCAGGTTTCCACGTATGTGCGGAAACTGCGAGTGTGGTTTTTTGTAAGGGGATGTGAGTAAAATGGGGGTTAGCTCTAAAGGGGTGTGATCGGCTCTCAAGGGATGCGCGATCAAGATGTGGGCTGATTGCAGCGCTGAACAAACAATCGTGTGTGCGCTATGAGCCTACCTGCTGACCTAGCTGTATTGCCTGGCCACTTGAGTACTCGAATACTAACACAATGGAAATCCTTACTTAGCACTTCTCTGGTTGACGGTCACGGGCACTTAGGAATGTCAGATGGGGAGTTAGGATGTAAAGGCAAGTGTAATGTTGACAATGAGAACAGCTGTGTGTAGATTTACTGATCAAAGGTTTATTTGATCAGTGTAATGAGTGAGATGGCTCTTTCTTAGGGTTAGTGTGACACAGTGTGATTATTGACAAGTAGAACTGTGGGTGTGAAGTGATAGGAGCACAATAATGTGTTTAAGTATATCTGAGCACACTCTTACCTTGTAGGTGACGTTCGGGAACCAGACCAGCAGAGCCTAGGGCGGCAAAAGATACTTGGCTCGGTTCGGGTCTTCTTCTTATATGTTTCGGAGCTGCTTGGTCAGCGTTACATCACTTGTAGCTGTCCCAGTTAGTTCTAGTGTAAATTGTTATGAGTGTTTTGCAAGCTATTGGCTAACCTCCTATACTAGGTGGCCGCCGGTTTGCGGTGTAGAGATGTTGTACTGGATTTTATGGCGTATCCAGTTGGGGTGGTTTCGGGATAGAAGAGGGTGTTTAATAATGTGGTCGATGTGGTAGCTGCGTTGTTCTTGTAGAATAGTTGTAGGTGTGTTTGAAGATGTCCCTCTTGTAGGTGTATGTGGGTTCAGTGGCGTAAGCCAATTCTCCTTTGAGGGGTGCGTGGAGGTCTGAGGTCCCAGGGTCGTATCGACCCTGGGGGCTCAACAATAGTAAACTTAGTTATGGAGAGAAGGGTTGATACCAATAATTGTAGGGGTAGACCAAGGTTAGAATATGTTGAACAGATTGCCTTGGATGTAGGATGTAGTAGCTATGTAGGGATAAAACAATTTGCTTAGGACTGGAAACATATTGCACAGAGAAGTATTTTCGTGTTTTCAAGAAATTTTCAATAACGATTTCGATTGGATATTAATCCATACTTTTACACAATATTATTGATATTATAATAAAATAAAATTATATTTAAATACTGCATGTACAAACAGATCTGATTTCCTTATGTGTATTTTTTATCATTTGCTCATATCAATATCATTCGTGATATTTGATAGAATAACTAATTTTTAAGAATAATCGAAATTGATGTTTTTCAGTCGGTCATCACGATTGTTCCCAATTGTAATGTGTTATTCTCTAATCCTAAAAAAACAATAACATGACATTAATAAATACACTTGAATGACCAGTTTCGATCGGCAAGCGATCATCGTCAGATCCATTACACTTAGGCTATTAAATCTATGTCTAAAAGTATGAGTGAAAGTATTTACCATATGTACACTTATTTAGTTGCAGTAGCAGTTGAAATAATGCAACTATAGTGCGGGACAAACCATTGGAAGCCTGAAGGTCAACCGGCTCTCCGCTCCGCTCTCCACCCCGCGCCCGGCGGTGTTGCCATGCTATTGCATCGTACCTTCAGTCGCGTGCTGGATGCGAGAACGTACAGGACAACAGCGCACCGTCTGCGCGTGACCTTCAGGCTTCCAATGGTTTGTCCCGCACTATAGTCAATACCGGTATTTGTTAGTTATAGTTTATGTGAAGTTTTGTTAAGATACTGGAAGTGGTGATTGACCTCCAAATTTGCTTGCTTAGTGTGAATATGTGATTGTTGTTAAATTGTCCGTTCAAATTGTATTGTACAGGCTACATATCTGGTTGAGTCGTACGCGGTCCGGATGAAAGCAGTTAACTTCGTCACTGTCTGCTCTCCACTGGAAATATTGACGAGTTGCATTATTTCAACTAATACTGCAACTAAATAAGTGTACTTATTGCAAATACTTTCACCCCAACTTTTAGACATAGATTTAATAGCCTAAGTGTAATGGATCTGACGATGATCGCTTGACGATCGGAACTGGTCATCCAATTGTATTTATTAATTTCGTGTACATTTTTTTCAGTATTAGGAAATAACCCATCACAATTGGGTACAATCGTGTTGATCGACTGAAAAACATTAAATTTCGATTACTAAGGCAACATTAAAAATGGCTTCAAAAACCATAATGTTTTAAGAATAAGTACCATATTGTGTAAAGGTTTTCTAGTTTTCATTTGAGTATTATACTTCCCACAAGAAGCCTCCGTGGCTTAAGTGGCAGCACGCCGGCCTCTCACCGCTGGGTCCGTGGTTCAAATCCCGGTCACTCCATGTGATATCTGTGCTGGACAAAACCGAGGCAGACAGGTTTTTCTCCGGGTACTCCGGTTTTCTCTGTCAAAATTTCATTCCTGCAACACTCTCCACTATCATTTCATTTCATCTGTCATTCATTTAATCATTGCCCCAGAGGAATGCGTCAGGCCTAGGCAGCCGGCACAGTTCATATCCTCGCCGCTAGATGGGGGCTTCATTCATTCCATTCCTGACCCGGTCGGAGACTGGAAGCAGGCTGTGGATTTTTATTTTCACTTCCCACAAATCCAGACTTATCCACGCTCACAGATTACTTATAAATCATTAATGAATATTTGCTCGCGATTTTTCTATAACATTATAATCACATGTAAGCACCTAGCTGATGAAGACCACAACGTGGCGGAAACAAGTGCTATATAATTAACTTAACCGGCCACGGTGGACGAGAGCGCTGACGCGATACCTCTTGCTTCTCTGGTATCGGGAGAGCGTGTGCTCAAATCCCACCTCAGTCATCCTGAAAATAACTTTCCGAAGTTTCCCATTCTAACCCTCGGTCAAATGCCCGGACGGTTCCTCTCAACACGTCCACAGCCGACTTACTTCCAAAATCCCTTCCCTTCCGTATTTAGACCCATTACCGGTCACTTGTCACCATCCCTAGTTGTATCTGCTGACAACGTGTCTCAGCTACAAGACACTGTCCTTGCGACGGCAAAGGAATGATCCCTGACAGAGTTCGTGAGTGAAGCTGAGATGGGAGGATAAGCATTAAATATAATATACTTTAATTAAAACTCAGCAATTGTTCTAGGTTTATGCCGTGCCTTAAACTGTGCGCTACTTCCCTGCGCCTGTTTACTGCGAGAGCTAAAATCTCAAGCAGCCTTAACCTCCCTTTGCAGGCCAGCTTGGTGTTCCCAGGCGAAACGCCGCACAAGGCATGGCATAATCCTAGAAGAATTGCTGAATTTTAATTCACTGGCCGTGAAAGCCAATATATCATATTTTGGAAAGCTTTCATAGGGAGGTTAAGGCTGTTTGAGAGTTTAGCTCTCACATTAAAGAGGCGCAGGTGCGCTTCATAAAAAGGGAGGTAGGCGCAGTCCGCTACTCCTGTGGGGGTCCGGGCACGGACACGAAGAGCCCCGCTGATGAGCCTGCTTGGTGTTCCTAGGCGAAACCCCACACACGACACAGCATAAACCTAGAAATATTGCTAGGTTTAAATCACTGACCGTGATAGCCAATATACCATCTTTAAAATATAATTACCGTAACAACGTTTATTAACTTTGGTGGAAAATAAATTTCTTTATACCATTTGGTGTTTAATTAGACTTGATTGTCAATAAGGACCCAATTGAACAAGGTACGATTAACTTCGTATCGATGCATATTAAAGACTACAGTAATTTCTAGCATCTAATCCAAAATATTTGATTTGTATAAAAATGTATAAACATGTTACAATTTAGGTATCTACAAAAATAATCGCATCTTTCGAGACAACAAAATAAAATGAATAATTACGAGTAGTAACATTAAATAGTTGTGAGATGTTACGATGTTGTCCACCCAGGCAGGGCATGCAGCTGCATTCTGCTCCATTTCAAATGGTGCAATATCTATGTTCTGCCAAAAGAGTTAATACATATTTTTGGGTAAATGACTTATAAAAACTCTGAATATTTTACCACCGAATTGAACGAAAGGGATATCATTAACATTGACGGTACCGTATTAATCTGAAGAAGTCCTAGAATTTTAAATACCTCAACTTAACAATAATTGCAAAGGATGGGACTCTTCATCCAGAAACAAAGCATCGCATGGCTTAAATGGCGGACTATGGCTGGTGTTCTCTGTGATAGACAATAACAAAAATACCGCTCCGTCATCCGGCCAGTCGCATTGTACGGTACAAAATGCTGGCCGGTTATCAAGGAGGTGGAACAACGATTCACTGTGATGGAAACAAAAATCCTGGCTGGTTATCAAGGAGTTGGAACAACATTTCGCTGTGATGGAATCAAAGATTCTGGCCGGTTATCGAGGAGTAGGAACAACGATTCGTTGTGGTAGAAACAGAGATTCTGGCCGGTTATCAAGGAGGTGGAACAATAAGTCAAAAACATCGAGAAACATGAGAAAGGTCCTCAGAAAAATCTTAGGACCAAAATATGAAAACGGGATTTGGATGAAAAAGAAGTCACATGAAATCCATCAACGGATTGAAATATCACAGATTTCATCAGAAAAAGGAGAATGAAATTTTATGTTCACATGCACAGAATGGATGATAATAGGCTAACAAAGAAATATTTTTACCTATCACTATCTCTTAAAAACCACAACAATTGGCTTGTACTGCAGAATACTTGTAGGATTAGTTTACAACTCTTCAGTAGTTTAGAGCTTTATGCTTATGGGTATCACAGCAATAGTTGGTGGAGGGAGACTGTTTGTTGATAGGATCGTCATTTCGTAATCATGCAATATTTAAAATAAATAGTTCTTTTTACGGCTGCTTCGAAACCAGATTTTTGAATTGCAAAACATATCCTGGTGCTGACATAAACTCTGACCACAATCTCGTTGTTAAGAAACGCAGACTTAAGTTGAGGAAATTGACAAGAAGCCGAAAGCCAAAAACGTGGGCATTAGATATTCTGAAAGAGAAGGACGTGAACAAACGATTCGAGGCGAGTATGAAGGAAGGACTAATGAAAAACCCTGAACAAGCTTCAATTAATTGCAGAGGAATGGACACTGTTGAAGAATGAAATAACAAAATTTGCAGAAGAAAATATTGGTAGAAAAGAAAGAATAGGTAAAAAAGCGTGGATCACGCAGGATATACTAGAATTAATGGACGAAAGGCGGAAGCACAAGAATGTAAGAGATGCAAGGCGAAATGTAGAATACAGACGTCTGAGAAATGAGATTAACAAGAAGCGCAAAGATGCAAAAGAAGAATGGTTGGAGGAGGTTACATGTCCAGGTATAGAAAATTGTCTGAAATTAGGAAAAGTAGATGCAGCTTATTGAAGGATTAAGAGTACTTTTGGGGAAAGGAAGACTAAAAAGTGCTGTAATATTAAGGACTCAGATGGAAAACCTCTAACAGATAGGGAAGAAAAGGTTGAGACATGGAAAGCTTACATATTGTTTGTACAAGGGAAAGGAGATTGAGAATCATGTAATGGAAAGAGAGGAGGAAATTGATGAGGATGAGAAAGGAGATTTAATATCGAGATCAGAATTTGACACAGAATTGGAAGACCAGTCATAGATGATATACGGTACCGATTGAGTTGCTTCGCTGCGTAGGTGATAAAGGTCTGATCAGGTTATTTCACTTGGTGTGTAGGATTTATGAGACATGTGAGGTACCCTCTGATTTCAAGAAGAATGTTATCATCACTATACCGAAGAAAACAGGAGCTGACCGTTGTGAAGATTAATATACAGTCAGCTTGATCACTCATGCTTCAAATATCCTGACTAGAATAATTTACAAGAGGATGGAAAGACAGAAACAGATAGAAATGAGTGGCATTGTTCGGCGGGGAGATGTTCTGTTTAGGCGAGTTAAGACTGTTAATGACCTCATGGACAGGGTATGTGCACAACTGGGGATTAATGTACGTAAATGATGACTGCTGGATTGGCGGCCGAGACTTCTCCCGAGACGGGCTGCATTTAAATCGACGGGACGCTCTCAACCTAGGGAGCCTACATGACAGGGTCATCGGTTCGTGTCAACTTTTGTGAGCATGAGCAGGTCTAGAGGTTGCCAGCCGACGGGAACAGAAGGAGCTATTTCGGGATATTTGCTGCGGAGGTAAGACTCTAAGATTACTGCAGGTTAATTGTCAGAGTTTGGGAAATAAATTAATTGAATTTTGGAACCTTGTAAAGACGTATTCTCTGGACATTGCCATTGCTACTGAATCTTGGTTATATGAGGATATACATAGTAACGAAATAATTCAAGGGACCTATGTAATGTATAGAAGAGATCGGGGGAAGCGAGGTGGTGGGCTACTTATTTGTGTGCGCAAAAATATAGCTAGTTTCCTAAAGTGGGCTGATACGGATTAAGAAATGTTATGTGTAAAACTTTCGGATACAGGAAATAAATTCCCTCTTCATGTGATAGGGGCATATTGTACCCAACGGGCGTTGGTACAAGAGTCGAACTCCAGATACCTAAGATGTAAAGGGACAGTTCATGCCATACCAAGAAAGGAACATTGCAGAAGATTGCGCCAGCTCCACAGCTGCATAATTAAAGTGATTAAAAGAGTAATAAATACATTTATCAATGACAGGAGACGAGGAACATAAACAAGATAAGAACAATTCTGCATACTCCTAAGAGATAAAAGCCACGTGCAAGGAGTTATTAAAAACCTTATTTTAAGCGAGTTTCAATCATTTTTATGACGGCATAACTGTCAGATTAAAGGGGACTAATTTCAGTGATGAATGGCCATTACGGTGATAACGACCAGATCCGAAAGGAACCAACGCAGCAATAATTTCGATATGAAAGTCAGGAAGACCCCAAACAATTGCTAATCAGTGTTAGGGAGTAACATGACAGAGGAACAACACTACAGTCAGATAGTGAGCATAAAGACACACATAGGGATCGTACCTTTTCATAGGTTGGTAACCATGAAAGCTGACATGAAGAAAAATTGCAAAGTCAATAGTGCGTCAATGATAATTAAAACGCAGGGATATGGGAGATAAATAAAGTAATCCGCCGGCCCTGCAAGAGGGATAATAATCATTTTATTAATTAGAAATAAACGTGTGATCAAAATAAATTCCGCATGAAATAAATGTTAGAATTAGTATATTCTACAGCAGCATGAAAAGTTTCAAGCAGGTGGAAGTCCAGATAGAAAGAATAAGCTCCACGTGGAATATCGGGACTGCATTTTGGTAAATCAGAATAAATAGAGGCTTGAACGAAGCAAAGTCACGCAGTATCACAGTCTGCCTGGACGAAAGTTCTACGTCACGTTGATCAAATCTCACCGCACTCCTGTATGGAGATGTCGCGTCGAGTTACTCAGTTCACTACCGACCGCTAAAGTGGATCATGTTAAGTCAAGTTAACCAATCGTCAGTATCCGTGGTGACGCAACACGGTGGTCATTAGACAAGAGCAATTAAGAGCGCAGGAATATTTTATAGCTAGTTCGACTAAAAATTCAATTGTACGTAGTAACATTACACGTTACATCGTAAAGCACCGTTTCAGAGTGATCACTAAAGCACTTACGCTAGATCAAGTAAAATTAACGTTACACGGAAGTCGCGATGAAAATAAGTTGCACCGCGTCGAATTAAAGAACATTATTCCAGCCTAAAAGTACAGGAAAATACAAGTAAAATACGCTACGTTGAAAATCATCAGTTCGAGACTACAAACAGGTCTTCATGAACAATCGGGTGAAACAAAGTAACCGCATTATCAGAAATCAGGTATCAGAAAGGAATAAAGAATTCCAAGTTAAGGGACACGAGTTCGATACTTGCAGCGTAGTCAGTGAACTTTAGTGAAGCTACGGTACGTCCAACAGAGACATAGTCAAAAACATTCTCATAAGAGATGAAAGCATATCCCGTCGCAGTGTAAAAGAGACCGATTATAGTCAAAGAATTAGGAGGATCGCAGGTTCGAAACCTGAACGAACTAATAAAGCCACGTGAAAGGAAGTGTACGATCCGAATAAGAGAATAAAGGTGCGATAGGACACTTAATCGCTTATAGGAAAACAGTAAGGGAAGCCGAAAATAGACTGTTCGAAAGCAAAGCAGAGACTAAAATCCAGTGTAGGAGCTAGGAGCTTTTCGAGCTATTACACGTCCGATGCAGGGTCTTGGGATCTCATCGAAGTGATGATCGCCGACAAGAAGTGCCGAAGATCACTGAGATATGGTGTAAAGAAAATAAGTGCAGTGTTAAATAATAAAAAGGATATATATAGTGTTAAATATAGTGCTCTTTAAAGGGTAATAATGTGTCTTAGTGTATGTGAAGGTCGATTGTATCGAAGTGAAGTGCAGTGCACGAAAAAGAGTGCCATGAAGAATTGCTAAAATGTATTTAGATGGGTGAACCTGTCCAAGAATGAAATGAGATCAGCACACGGGTGAGTTATGATTTTTCATTAAATTTGCAGCTGTACTATGCACTGACCCAGTAGAATCGATCGCTGACTGGGGGGTTTAGCGATTGATTCACTAGGTAGTTGAATGCACTAAATAATTGTAATGTTGGGATAATAGTAATTGTTAACCACGAGGATAGCCTCGTAGAGAATAAAAATGTGAATGGGATCAGTAAATATAAAGTAATGGAAACCCGAAAAAATTAAATAATAATTAATAAATGATTTAAAAGAAGGAATCGAAATAATAATTTAAATGGCTTACATTTTCGCCACATTAATAAATAAGTTATGAAATAAATATGCACCATATTGAAATTGTTAAAAGTCGAAAGGATAAGTTAAGATTTAAAAAAATTGTTTGAATTTATACCATATACGCAAATGGTGAAGTATCTAAGCGTTATAATGAAATAATTGAAAATTTGAAAGTAATAATAATAATGGTTATCGAGTTGTTACACTCTAAAAATAAAGTTATGGTAAAACAAATCGTGATAAGGAACTCTAATAATAAATGGAACGAATAAGTAATATTTGACGTATTGTTGTCATAATAATAAATTTATAAATCCCTAAAGTAAATGGTGGAACGAAACACCTCAGAATTAAAATGTTATATTGTAGGCTATCAGGCCAAAGTTGTAAAAATAAGGTAATTTGGAAAACCGAGGTCTTACCGCTATAAAACAAGGTTATTATACAAGAGATTAAATGAATCGCGAATATCCAAGCAAAGTTGTGTTGCCGACAGGGCCTAATAATGAAATAAGTTTAGCTCAGGCTAATAAAATGTGCATTAACCAGGATATATTTATTCGTGAGATGGAAGGTATAGTGAAATGTTGTAATGTGGATGCGAAATTCCCACCAAAGTATCGTCAAAATATCGTGCATAAATTATTCCCACTGAAGTATTGTTGTTGTATGAAGCATCGTGTTGTAATGTGGATGTGAAATTCCCACCTAAGTATCGTCGAAATATCGTGGATAAATAATTCCCACTGAAGTATTGTTGTTGTATGAAGCATCGTGTTGTAATGTGGATGTGAAATTCCCACCGAAGTATTGCCGTATTTAAGCGTCGTAAATGGTAGTTACATGAGTCCCGCTGGACGGATAAGTATTCCCAACCTGGCGTTGTTATAATAAAGTATTGTAGGCAAAGTTGTAATGAAGCGTCGTGTTATATTGTGGATGCGAAATTCCCACCAAAGTATCGTCGAAATGAAGCGTCGAATGTGATATATACATATAAGTCCCGTTGGATGGATAGGGATCCCCAACCAGGCATTGTTGTAATAAAGTGTTGTAATGAGACGTCATACAGTAAAGTTGTTATTAAAGTTGTTGTAATCAACTATAATACATCCTCTCCGAACTAAGTGCAAATGTCCTGGAAAAACGAAATGTTAATAATAATAATAATAATAAATGCGGAAGCAAATAGCCGTTTTAAGAAATGAATTTAAGCATTGGAAATCATATGGTTAAATAGTAAACAGCAGCGTAAAGTAAGGACGGTCTACTAGACATCATAAATCACGAGTAAACTACCAAAGGGAGAGGGGGCGACCACCTGAGCCTGACCTAGCCTCTTGTGAGGGAAGAGAAGAAAAACATAATGAGATCCGCGGTCAAGTAGGGTCTAACAGAGACTAGTAATAAAGAAACCACTATATGAGAGTTTTTATTAAAAGGTGCAAGCTTAAAATAAGCCACAGAATTGGAATGCTGGGATCGAGACAATTCTCCCGAGTCTAAGTTTGAAGTGTTTATGTAGATTTTGACAGATTTTGTCAAATGTTTTAAATCGTCGATAAAAAGTATTCCTTCTTCAAAAAGATAATGAAATAACGGATTATGAAACAATGAAGTTTGATATGAATAAATATCCCACTATGATAAATAACACAGTGCATGGTACAATGCTGAAGCAAATCACCGTGATGCATGGAAGGGTAACTGGAGGAGTAAGAGTTCGACCGACAGAGAGGGCATGTTTGTAAAATATTGTATTGTATTTTTGAAATACCTAAGGCTTAGTGAAAGATTGTTGTTAAAGTCAGGGAGCTTAATAACTGATAAGTAAAGATATGAATAAATATAGAATAAAGAGAGCATTGAAGGGTAAATGAAAGTAATGTGAATATCCAAAGCCTTAGATATATTATGTAACTCAAGTGATAGGCGCGCTCGATGCCTAAGTGAAACAAACTTAAAATAAAAGATATAATTATAAGACGTGATTAAATTAAGCAAGACAAAGGATTCAAAGATATCACAGAATAATGAAATGACATTTTAGTGAATTCTAGTGAATTTAAACAGTGAATTTTATGATTCTCACTTGAAGGGACAATACCAAGTAAAGGATGATTATGATATATATTTTGAAGTGATATTTCTTTTAGTAAATAAATGAGTTATAGTTGTAATGTTGAGTTTTTCATCTACCCTTGCGAACCACAAGTACTCCATATCTGAATGTGCAGTCATATTATGGGGGAAAGTTATGCGCCTCGAAGCCGGAGTAGCTAAGCCGAATTATGACTAATCATTCTCCGTAGAAATGGGCACAGTATAGAGCACCGAAAGATAACTTTTCGCTCCTCGACACACTGTATGATAAAACTTGTACGGGCAATGCTATGAAAAATAGCATAATAATTGCCGGGGATTTAAACCTCCCCAAAGTAGTCTAGTCCGGTGAGTCAACTAGCTGTGGTCAAGCTCAGAGCGCTGCAAACAAATTCTTAAGGGAGGGGGTATTTTCCCAAGTAGTTGACTTCCCTACTAGAGACAATACCACCTTAGATGTTTATTTCGTAAGGCCTGTAATAAAAGATATGATAGTGACAAGTATATGTTGAAATTTAAGTCCTTATCAAGAGAGCTCGTCTTAAAAAAAGAGGGCTGCTCATAACAATTATATGCAAGGTTTAGTTGGTTCGGGAGGCGATGGGTGGAAAACCTTTTACAGTTATGTTAGGAGAAGAAATGGAAATTCAATAATTTGTCGATGATAATGTCCGGTGACGGTAAATTAATTACTGAGAAACATGCCATTAAATGTCTTTTACGGTAGTGTGTTCAATAAATCCAATAGCTGTGTGTTGGACCTTAACGGCGAATCAGGGGCTCCCCTTTTCCAAATAAACCAGTCAGCAATTGTAAAGCTAATACAAAAATTACGTTACAATATATCGAAGGGTCCTGATAATATTGATAGTGAAGTACTTAAACTAGGAGGTAGGGCCTTGGAACGATACCTGGAGGTGATGTTTAATGTGTCCATAAACAATGCGCAAATCCCAGATGACTGGAAAAGAGCTACGGTAGTCCCAATATTTAAGGGAGGGAGCAGACTTCAAATGGGCAACTACAGGCCGGTTAGCCTTACGTCCATCGTTTGTAAACAGATGGAGCATCTCATTGCGACTACTTGAGGCAGTAGCGTAGCCAGGATCGACCAATGGGGGGGTTATGGGTACTCAAGCCAAATTCTACAAGCATTTCGTCCCGCGGCGTAGCTGCGCTCGTAAAACGTGCACCATGGTCGCGAGGGCAGCTGTGGTAATTACGGATATCGTAGGTTCGAATCCCGGTGCTGACAGCGGTTATCCTGGGTGTGTGTTTTACCCGGGTTTTGCCACACTCCCTACAGGAAATTGCCGGGATAGTGCCTTGCTCAAGTCCCGGAGCGTCTACTCCATCCCTTTACACACACAGCATGACAGGTTGCCAGACAGCTTCAACGCACTCCCAACTACACGGGGCTGATGATCAAGGTGTCTCAAGCCCCTCAAATAAATTAACAACAACTCTACTAGTATTTCCATTTCTCTATGAGATATTATTACACAAGAAAAGTTTCATGTATTTTGATCCCGAATTTTTCGAGTAATACTGTACCCGTTTAGAAAACGGAAATACAGGTCATCATCCGGCTTTAACTCATTTCAGGGCGTGTACCATTCATCCCACTGTTTGACCCTGTATTCAGAATGTGAACTATAGGATGGACAAGCTATAAAAGACTATAAAACCAACTACTTTCAGATAATAACTTTAATTATCTGAAAAATGCAAACATAAAATCACAACAATATCAAAATGGTATAATTTACCCTTCAAGCATAATAAAAATATAATGACCATTAATTATCTTGCTTCATTTTTACTGGATTCATTTATGATCCATATTATTTCCTTTAAATTTCAGTCTTGAACATTTAAATCTTCCATCCCCTAAATATGGGTATTTCAATCACTTCCACCGAGTTTTCGCCTGGTCGGGCTCGAACTCAGGATATTTGCCTTTAGTAACATAATGCCTTTATCTGCCTATAACTGGAACTTATACTTCTTCTATATTTATCTCTATCTTATTAATCTCTGTTCTCCACATATTCCTAACACAAATTATCCCTCAATAACATATAACATCACTTCCAAGAAATGAGTACCATTCATTTTGAACACCTCCTTACAAACAATCTTCACTACATTGTAGCCATTTTCATTATTGAAGCTATTGTGTCCCAAAGAACAGGATGTTTATGAAGCCCGCACTTCACAAAGTCCAATTCTAATGCTTTTTCTTTACCCGTATTTATTCTCTTTAAGATTATGGAACCAAATTTGACATTTTCAAAAAAATGCTTTTATTATTATTATTATTAATAATAATAATATTTATCATTATCATTATTATTCTTATTATTGTCCCGGGATGATCAATCCTAGCATACTAATAATCATGAACAGTCAAGATTTCTGCTGTACTCTGTTTCTTTTAAATAATCCGCAAGTTTCCCCCCTCACGTCATTCTTTTATCAGTGACATTTTTATGGCTTGTTCGACTCTGCGGCGCGACCCTTCCTTAAGTCTTCCCCTCGGTCTGAGTGGAGCAATGACCCATCTTGTAAACAAATGTGGCCTCCCTTCAGTTGCAAGATGAATTGGCCCACTATTCAAATAACCATATGTTTTTAAAACACTTCACAAAGACCACATCTTTTATTGAGAATCCAAGCGTTTCTTTCTATTTTTTCATTACGGACTGCGCACAGTCTAATTATTCATATGTATTCGTGCTTTCCAAGGGGAGATCATTCTCTGCTATCAGGGTTTTAAATATACGTATTATCTAGCCCGCAATGACTACACTTTTATTTCTGATGTGATAGGAACTCAATACTTAAAGTTAACCAGCCGAAGAACGCCATGTCTCGTCTGGTTACTGAGGTCGGCATATCGCACGGGAGGGAATCAATTTCACCCTGCCCCGGATATCCGCCTAAATACAATAAACATCTCTCCAGTCTTACGATACCTTTTTCATTCACGTGCTTCTGGCTACGAGAGCATTACACAATTCAGGAGTGAGCATTTACTCTTTCACCTACCTTGGTCAACCGACGAATTTCTCCATAGACTATAATGATTCACCCTTTTTGCACGTTAATTCACGATTTAAAAAGCCCTAAGCTTACGTTTGGTCGAACCCATTTTGGCGAAAATAATACATTACTTGGATGCTCAAATATTTCTTAATTCTGTTCAGATATCCTGGCTTGGATAATCGAACTTACTTTCACATTGTCATTTAGACTTTCACGGCCCGTGCTACTATTCATAATGCTGAATTTTGGGCTTATGCCGTGTTTTATTATATTAATATTCGTCGCGTTTCGAAAGAAACCATGTCTTTCTTCGTCAGGAATCGGAAAATATCCTCCCCATAGAGGTTTCTAATATTGTCATTTAGACTTTCACGGCCCGTGTTACTATTCATAATGCAGAATTTTGGGCTTATGCCGTGTTTTATTATATTAATATTCGACGCGTTTCGAAAGAAACCATGTCTTTCTTCGTCAGAAATCGGAAAATATCCTCCCCATAGAGGTTTCTAATATTGTCATTTAGACTTTCACGGCCCGTGTTACTATTCATAATTCTGAATTTTGGGCTTATGCCGTGTTTCATTATATTAATATTCGACGCGTTTCGAAAGAAACTATGTTTTTCTTCGTCAGGAATCGGAAAATATCCTCCCCATAGAGGTTTCTAATATTGTCATTTAGACTTTCACGGCCCGTGTTACTATTCATAATGCTGAATTTTGGGCTTATGCCGTGTTTTATTATATTAATATTCGACGCGTTTCGAAAGAAACCATGTCTTTCTTCGTCAGGAATCGGAAAATAACCTCCCCATAGAGGTTTCTAATATTGTCATTTAGACTTTCACGGCCCGTGTTACTATTCCTGACGAAGAAAGACATGGTTTCTTTCGAAACGCGTCGAATATTAATATAATAAAATACGGCATAAGCCCAAAATTCAGCATTATGAATAGTAACACGGGCCGTAAAAGTCTAAATGACAATATTAGAAACCTCTATGGGGAGGATGTTTTCCGATTCCTGACGAAGAAAGACATGGTTTCTTTCGAAACGCGTCGAATATTAATATAATAAAACACGGCATAAGCCCAAAATTCAGCATTATGAATAGTAACACGGGCCGTGAAAGTCTAAATGACAATATTAGAAACCTCTATGGGGAGGATATTTTCCGATTCCTGACGAAGAAAGACATGGTTTCTTTCGAAACGCGTCGAATATTAATATAATAAAACACGGCATACGCCCAAAATTCAGCATTATGAATAGTAACACGGGCCGTAAAAGTTTAAATGACAATATTAGAAACCTCTATGGGGAGGATATTTTCCAATTCCTGACGAAGAAAGACATGGTTTCTTTCGAAACGCGTCGAATATTAATATAATAAAACACGGCATAAGCCCAAAATTCAGCATTATGAATAGTGGGCCGTGAAAGTCTAAATGACAATATTAGAAACCTCTATGGGGAGGATATTTTCCGATTCCTGACGAAGAAAGACATGGTTTCTTTCGAAACGCGTCGAATATTAATATAATAAAACACGGCATAAGCCCAAAATTCAGCATTATGAATAGTAACACGGGCCGTGAAAGTCTAAATGACAATATTAGAAACCTCTATGGGGAGGATATTTTCCGATTCCTGACCGAGAAAGACATGGTTTCTTTCGAAACGCGTCGAATATTAATATAATAAAACACGGCATAAGCCCAAAATTCAGCATTATGAATAGTAACACGGGCCGTGAAAGTCTAAATGAAAATATTAGAAACCTCTGTGGGGAGGATATTTTCCGATTCCTGACGAAGAAAGACATGGTTTCTTTCGAAACGCGTCGAATATTAATACAATAAAACACGGCATAAGCCCAAAATTCAGCATTATGAATAGTAACACGGGCCGTGAAAGTCTAAATGACAATATTAGAAACCTCTATGGGGAGGATATTTTCCGATTCCTGACGAAGAAAGACATGGTTTCTTTCGAAACGCGTCGAATATTAATATAATAAAACACGGCATAAGCCCAATATTCAGCATTATGAATAGTAACACGGACCGTGAAAGTCTAAATGACAATATTAGAAACCTCTATGGGGAGGATATTTTCCGATTCCTGACGAAGAAAGACATGGTTTCTTTCGAAACGCGTCGAATATTAATATAATAAAACACGGCATAAGCCCAAAATTCAGCATTCTGAATAGTAACACGGGCCGTGAAAGTCTAAATGACAATATTAGAAACCTCTATGGGGAGGATATTTTCCGATTCCTGACGAAGAAAGACATGGTTTCTTTCGAAACGCGTCGAATATTAATATAATAAAACACGGCATAAGCCCAAAATTCAGCATTATGAATACTTTCACATTATTTCGTTACTTTATCATTATTTCCATTTCTTAATTACTGTGGTCTGTTATTATCATATTTACTTTACTGAGACCATTATGCCTGTACTTATTTTTGCTAAGGTCATTCGCATTTACTTCCATTTGTATGTTTTAACCGTCCTAGGTTCATTTATTATTTTATTCCTTACTTTGACTTTCATTTATTTCTTTACCTTGTATTTAGTTATCTTTCACTTTTAAATATTCAATAGCTTATTAACTTAAGTTGCGTTCAACTTTACTGCATTTAGTTTGCCTATCACTCGTCACTGATTTCCAATTACATTATTAATTTCTTTCAACAATAATTTGGTTCCATCTTTATATTACTTGCTTGTACGCAATTTTCATATCATTTAACACATTACGTGGCGTCATTTTTACGGACTTTCTTTCCAAGAAGTGAATTTTTAAAGACATGTTTACTGTTATCACTTTACATATAATGAATTCACAATGGTACTGAACTCGAATTCAGCCCAGCTTAGGACATTGACTGAGCCGAGGTTCGAACCGACTTGTGAACCATGGGAGTGAAAAATTTCAAATATGGAATTAAAATAATTGAATTTTATATATGCATTTTAGGAAGTGAATGATGCACAGTGAAATTATTTTAGAAAATTTTGGAGCAATTTAAGGAATTATTATATAGGAAATATTCTAGTGAATGAGATTTTAACCAACGAAGTGTTGGATCATTTGAGGCTGGAAATTGTACAAGGCTTCATGTTAGGCAGCTGAAAACCAGTTTTGGTTAGCTAGGCGACAATAACAAAATTATGCACACGACCCGTGGATAAGAGGCTATTTCCAGGAGCTTCTATCACGATATTTCAACAGCCAATCAGATTGAAGCACATACATTTTGTGGGAATCGCTTTTATATAAATTTGGCATATATAAAGCGAAATGAACACATCTACAGGTGTAGAATGCAATATGGAATTTATTTGGTTAAATAGAAATATAAATTATTGGCTAGTAGAGAAACTATGAGTATATTTCTATTAAAATGCAGCCGTGCGAGGCTAGGAGGGAAGGCTAGCTTTCGCACGCGCGCTATCGCGGAGAAGCGAGCGAGGACTCTTATATCCAGCTACTTGAACCGGACGGACGTGTCAGCCACGCGACCAGCAGCAGCAGAGCAGCACTTGTATACGATAAAGAACTACGGAGCACAGGCGAGGAAGTACCGCTAGGAGATCGACCAATCGCCAAGGAAGATATTAGAGGAGCCGGTGAAGTGCAAATGCACTAGATATTCAAGAGAACAGCATTTTATTTTGTAACAAAATTATCAGAAGAAGACTTCACTAGACCAGCGTTAGTCTACAGCAAAGCAATAACTACTTACTACGGCTACAGTATTGCTTCAATATCTATTCTACGGTTCAACAATATAGTCAACATGAACGCAACGATCCTGAGTCAGGGAGGACAAACTTTTTCAACGAAAACTGAGAAGATTATTATGAGTAACTAAATCAATGGAAGGAGGTTAGTCTATACCAGGGGTCTCCAAACTACGGCCCGAGGGCCACATCCGGCCCGCGGACAGATTTTGTCCGGCCCGCGGAGAGCTAGCATACTTGAAAACTCCTTTTAGAGAACATATTTTTTTATAGCAAATTAAATTTAGTTTACTGAAGTATTCTAATTTTATGTTGAATAATTATTAATATGACATCTACATTGATATGGTCATGGGCTAACCACTCATAACATTGTTGTAGGCTTATTGTTATTGTTTTTGTGATAAGTTGGATAAAGAAACACAGAATTGTAATGAGTAAAGACATGTATAACATGCAGACATATGAAATACTAATGAGATTTATGTAATTGAGATTTTCCACTGACAATAGTTTGTAGTTGTGGACTAATTTTACTTGTACCAATTATTAAAAGAGATTTAAGATGCTCATCAGTTAATTTAGATCTGTAAACATTTTTTGTGTACTTCATTTTGGAGAAGGTCTTCTCACACAAATAAGTAGTACCAAAAACAGAAAACAGCCCACGAGCAAATTTATGCAAATTATCAAATTGTGTCAGTGGAAGACTCTTATAAAATTCCAACAAAGATGAGTTTTGATATTTGTTCTTAATTATATCACTGCACTGTAGTTCAATCATTTCCATTTGAAGTTCTGGGGCTAGGGTTTCAATGTCAGTATCAAAAGGATCCTGAAAAATCTTAATTTGATTCGCAAAGGCATCGAAGTCCGAGAAACGAGTATCAAAATTTATTTTCAAAGCACTCAAAGTTTCGATTGCAAAATCGATAGGAAACTCAGTCTCAGTGGTGTGGCTGAATATTTCACATGTTTTAAAATGTGAAAAACATTTACTTCGTAGTTGTGATTGAAACAGTATCAATTTCTTCCGGAATGATTTGATATTAGTGTATAAATCAGGAAGATGCTGGTTTTCTCCTTGCAATCTCAAATTCAGTTCGTTCACATGTTTTGTCAAATCAACATAGAATGCTAACTTCCACAGCCATGCGTTGTTTTGTAATTCAGTAAGAGGGCGATGCTTTTCATTCAAAAAAAATTCGATCACTGCTCGAAGTTCAAAAAAGCGCTGAAGGACTTTCCCACAACTAAGCCAACGTACGGCAGTATGATAAGGTAAGTCATTTTCTCCAATCTCTTCAATAAATTGTCGGAATTGTCGGTGATTCAGCCCAAAAGATCTCATAAAATTAACAGTTGATATGACTGGTTTCAGAACTTCAGACATATCCAAACATTTTCCGCACAAAGACTGTTGATGAATGATACAATGTAAGACTAATGGTTTTGAACCACCGTCATTTTCTACAGCCTTTGACACAAGAGCGACCACTCCTTTATCTTTCCCACTCATGTTTTTGCCTCCATCAGTTGTAATACATTTCAAGTTTTTCCATCGAAGGTTCTTTTGATTAATGGCCATTTCAACTCCTTTAAAAATATCTGTACCAGTAGTTGTGCCATGAATACTATACATATCAAGAAGTTCTTCATGCACTTCATAGCTTTTATCTACTCCTCGAATATAAATCAACACCTGAGCAGTATCTGACACATCCGTTGACTCATCCAAGGCCAAAGAAAACCACTCAACATCTCCATTTTTGTCGAACAGTTGAGAGGATATATTTTCAGCGATGTTTTCTACCCTTCGAGCCACAGTGTTTGCTGACATACTGACAGTTTTTAATAAATTTACCTTTTCAGGGCACATTTCTTCGGCTGCTGCAATTATGCATTCTTTGATCATTTCTCCATCGGTGAATGGTTTTCCACGTTTTGCAATTTCAAGAGCCACACGAAAGCTAGCACGAGTTGCAGCCTCTTGTTCGGTTTTGAGTTTTGTAAATGAAGATTGCTGCGATTTCAATCCGCGCTTCATAGCTTCGAATTTTTCTGTCCGCAAACTTCCTGTATATTTTGAGTAATTTTGAAAATGTTTTGTTTCATAATGACGTTTAATGTTATATTCCTTGAGAACGGCTATGCTTTCATTGCAAATCAAACATAGCGCCTTGTTACTGGACTCAATTACGAAATACTGAATGTTCCACTCATCTTTGAATTTTCTGCATTCACTATCAATTTTTCGCTTCTTTTCCATACTACTAAATCACACACAAAAGCAACAATTCAAATCAAAATACTGTTACAAAGATGTCTTAAACTTAAACACGCACAAACACGTTTTAAGGAGGTACGCACTATTTTATTTCACAACAGTGTCATAGGAACTGACTTGTGGTTGCGCAACTAGCCTTCTTATATATTCCAATTACTGCCATCTAGAAGTGAGTGGAAGACACCAGAACTCTCTCGAACCAACGAGATTACTCTGTACGTGCTATTAGCGCCATCTGTTAGCGATAGAAGGTACTACCTATTTCCGCTTGTGTCCACCAGATGTCGTGTCACGTTACTCCTCATGGCTCGTACTCTACGACTAATCTAGATATTACAGATAATGACAGGAAAATTAATAATATGCAGTGTTGCCGTTTTGCGGACTTTAGTTCGATTTGCAGCCTTTTTTCAACGTTGCGTACTTTTTCGGACTTTTTTTTCATCAGTGGACTATTTCACTTTTTACCACCGGCAACAATGATAATATGGTTTTGACCCTCGGAACTTACTGGAGTAATCAGTATGGCCCTAAGGCTGGAAAGTTTGGAGACCCCTAGTCTATACCATGGATTGGAAAGTCAGAGTGACTTAGAAGATCAGGGATCGATACATCTATAACTGCTCAACAACTTGCAGCATTCCAAGATGACTTTCGATACTACAAGCGAGATGTCCATTACCATCAGGAGGAGATGTCAACCCAGGACATTCAGATCTACATTGATGATGCCACTCTGTTATACGGAGATAAGAAGCAGACGAACGCTTGCAGTCGATTGGACCAAGAGACGCAGTTCCCAGGTCGCTGTCCGTGAAGCTACAAGACTTGCCGTTAGCCGTCACAGCCTAGCAGGAGTGCAGGTGAACGCATCACGATCTAGACGGGGTAGCGCGCAGCTGTTTCGCACGCGACCGGCAGGAACTGGTTTCCAGGGAAGACGGAACATCGAATACATCTTATGGAGGTATTCTCGACACCAGAAGCCATCAAAAAGGTAGAAACACTGAATGCTCTAAGATCTGTAGTTTTGCAGTAGTATTTGAAATCCATTAAGGAGTGACCAACTTCATTGTAGATATTCTTATCTTTTTCCTATGTTTTTATAGCTAAAATTTTGAGATTCATTGTAATTCTTTGATACGTCTTCGTGTGTCGTTTAAGACATTATTTCATGCAATTTTGACTTAGATATTTCGTTTTATATATTTATGTTTCAAGGAATCGTTTTAACATTCTCACTTTCGAACGAAACTCGTTTTATAAGGGAATGCTTCGATAGTAACGTAATTCGAAGAGATTGCTTCGATAATAATATATTTCATTGAAAATACTTTCCAATTGTAAGATCATTTGAACATTAAGATTGTTATTAACAGTTACAAATGCGTAACAGCGACAGAATACATTTGTATATTTATAATACATTATTATAAAGGAGAGCATTATTGTAAAATGCTGTAACATTGTTTATCAGACATTATTATGTCAGAATACAACTGAAACATTTATTTATAACAATATGGATGTTATAAAATTCCAATAGCAGAATACAATTTATTTGACAACGATATAGTCTTGGACTATTCTTATTACGAAAGTACACGATAAAATAGGATCATGTTAGTGACAATTGAGGTCAAATGATACCTATATTTATTAACAAGTTTATTGGAAACATTGTTAAAATGAAATGATAGACCAGGAGATTTGTTAGTCTACCTGAGGTCTAGTATGTTTTAAAACCAGCTTATATATTAATAATTCATATATTTAAATGTACACCAGAAGCGTGAGGATATGTATTTATTGTTATTGACTACTAAAGACGAGCGAACTACGAGTTAGTATTGTTAACATTTGGTAACGTGGAAAAACAATCTATTATGGAATTATGTGAACGAAAAGCGCTAATGAAAGAAATAAGAAATACTGTGTGAGGTGAATTGTTGTGAACGAACATGTAATTGTTGTTATAGATGCACGAGGTTTAATCATTTATAGGAGAGTTGGAGTTAGGAGTGCATTCTGAACGGTAGTATACAATTGCGTATTTACCTAGTAAAGTCACTAATTCTTCTACAAGTCTGTAGCAAGATATTTTTTATTGAAGTAATGCCGTGCGGAGTATTGAAGATTGTTGGTAGCAATGAAAAGTTATATTATGTTTGGAGCGTAGTAAACGCCATTTACGAATATTGTTCACCGTAATGCGAGAGAAGGAAATGGATTGCCATGGGAAGCAACGAATTGTTACAGTATGTGTAAAAAGCGCTAATATAAAGGTTAATATTTGTATTGTTTATGTCAGAGAGTATCAGTATATGATCCACGAAGTGTTTAGAGATTTTTAAGTAGTTTCGCATCGCTCTTTATTTTATTGTTTTATTCATTGACACGACATATTCTAAGCTATATTTAACTTCAGTGTTTGATATACAAGCTTTATTTATTTTGACTAATTACCAGAAATACTTGAGAATTTATTGTTGTGTGAAACATTGTTCAGAGAACTGTTATTTAACAGACACTACAAGACTGTCAGATCGCGACTGATAGTGCGAATAGTATTTTTAATACCGTGTTAAACATGGAAAATTGTATATAATGTATATATTTCAACCATATTTAATTTATCTTATTATTATTAGCATAGATGTTCACGTTTTACACACGCATGTGTATAATACAGTGTTTTTGCTGTGTTAACTTAAATTTTGATGATTGAGCAGCTGATGTTGATCAGACTGCTTCAGTGACAGAGTCACAGGGTGACTATTAATTACGTAAACATTTTAATAATTTCTAATATAATTACATTGTTGTAATGATAATGTTTATGAACATTTATTCTACAGATAGTAGGAATATCTGACGTGTGAGATATTTAATTCTAACTTGCTTATATTTTTATTGGTGATAGGGAATATTTTATTGTTTGTGATTTTTGGTAATAAATCCCAGGCACTAATTTTGTTTGCCTGTTCGTTTTTTATAAATCTGATCACCTTTTCATTTTGCAATCGACATGCAATAATACTGCGAATTAGTTACTAGAATTCAAGTAGTCTCAACTTTCACCGTTCACGCTCGAGATCCGAGATTCTCGTCCTACCATCATGTTATGGGTATTTTATTTCTAGTAAATGTGTAACTAATCGGTAGTGTTGTTGCATGGCCGGTATGTATCATGAGTTTCCTAGTCATTATCCTAGTAGGGTAGTGTTGATTAATCTGGCTGGGTATCGACCTCCCTACAATCCTTTTCCTTCTTAGTCGATATAGGCTATGACTATGTGGAATACGGGTGCAGTACATTCCACATTATACGGTCGACAATGGCTCAATATATTTAAATCATTTGGTACTCACCCCGTCTGGAACCCATGTCCCCGATGTGAAGGAGTTCAGCCACATTTTGTCGTAATTAATACATATTTTCGACAATACGGTGACACTTAACCCCTTCTTCCACAACACACGTGATTTCAACTCGACACAACATATTTATACACATGATAAATCCCAATTTGGGAACACTTAACAAATTTTTATATTACCCTTTAAAACACAATACACTATCCTATCTTCACACGTTTTAACCTTTATAACTGAAACACTTCACACGTGTTTAGATAAAACAATTGTGGTTTAGTCCTTTTTAACACTTAATTTATTACAATGGATTACAATTTATGTAATTGTTTATGGCCGTATTTCAGCTACGAGCGGTGGCTTCCGACACGTCTCTGGATCGCGATTTCCTCTTCAGTTCCTACGTCCTAATTCTGCGACAACTCCTAGACCTTGAATCTCGATCTCGGCGTCAAAGTTCTGTATATCTTTACCGTTTAAACTCACTGGTTTTATAACTTAACTGTATCGTTCTGATTCTGACGAATTCGGTTCTGGATTTGATACTTCTCGAACGGTTTTCTTATCGTAACAGAGTTCGACTTGGCTATCCTTACTATTCACTCCCTTTACTTTTATAGCGCGTATACTTATACTTTAGAGCGCTTATTTCACTTTTCATTTCGCTCCAAGGCCCTAAGTCTGTATGGCTTAAAATAAAAGACCATTCAGCTCCTACTTTGCGAACTAGCACTTAGTAACTTGGTTTAGCTGAAGTGCGACACTTTCCGGACCTACTTTGTGGGCTTGCGTATTTTGACGTCAGTATACTCACGACTTTTTTACTTATAGATAGCTGCTGCCCTATCTACTGTGCGTGATGTCGAACTGGCGTGATTGTAGACTTAATTCTTTTTTGCACTTACATGGCCCTCTCCCAGAAGTCTCATGTTCGATAACTGTCTTTCTAAATGAAGTCGAGTCCCGTGTAGACTGACTAATTGAACTTCGTATTTTAACTAGCAATGTAGGCTTATACTTCGGCGATGCAAATTACATGCACTCCTATGAGTAGCATGATGGCCTGATGTACTTTGAACGGCCCGTAGCCCCTATACGCCCTTGGCTGATTGAATACTTCGGTGGCCCAGCACCACGTCCTACAGGACTATGAAGACTGAATGAATTCTGACTGGAAGCTCGGCTATATATTGAGAACTTGCAAAAAGAAATCAATTTTTTCTCCTTCTTGGAGCTATCTTTTGAAGCAGGCGTCGCACGTCTTCGAAAAAATAACCCTTATGTTCCTCACGATCCAGACGTTAAAATCTCATCTTATTTTCCGAAAATCGATCGTTCACTTTATTTACATTAAATCAAAAAGCTCCTACGTTACGTGGGTGTCGAGTTTTTTTCTCTCCTTCCATGGACTGCTCAAAGGCTACGCCTTAAATGACGTCTAGCTTCGTAAGCACTTTTCTCCTGTGCATAAATTACTATCTTTTACTCTTTATTAATTCCCAAATTCCAGGATGATTCTGGCTGACGCCAAAATATTTTAACAATTTTGCATGGTTTGCCTAAATATCAATTATTTCACCGTACTGCGGCGTTGTAAGGAACTCCAGGGTTGCCATTTTAATGATGACTTGGCATTCATAGGTGGAATTCACTTCTCTCTCTGCTTGAAAACTTTCCATCTGCATGACATCACTAGCTGATACTGTGTTACTACGCGCTCTCCGTGAGTCAGACACGGCTTGTATGTAATGCATCAAGATAGCGGACATTAATTGCGTTGAGTCACTGTATGCGTTGCTCCATGAAGCCTTACTCTCAGTCCATATGACTGTGAATACCTTATGAATATTTTCTCTTTCTGAATTTAAATGTCATTGGTTCGAACCTCCGTGCCCATCAAATGGGTACAATACAATATGCTCAAAAGACAAAAACGAATTAGTTCTTTAAAAAATTAAGTTAATTTTTTACTAAAATGTCTCACCACAATGGTAAATCTAGAAAATTCCTGTTCCCCTGACAGGAACAAAATAAACTCAAATATATCTGTGCTACCAACATGAAGACTGCGTATCTCTCAACAAGAGATATTATTTACAGAGGTCTCAGCAAATGTGGGCATGTCCTCTCATGATGTATCATGTTGATTTATGAGTAATTCAATACCGGTACTCATTTTTATGTTTATTCAGTTTTTCCAACAAGATCCTGTGCTTTACATTGAAATTAACCCTGAATGCCTAAAGTATCATTTTCGAATATTTTTTCACCTACCAAGGTCCTTCTTACCTTACAAATGCTACATGCAGCCGGAAAATGGTTGAATTGCTTACACTACTCAGGCGACAAATTTCACTCATTCGTAACTGGGAGATAACCGTAATTCGGGGAATTGCTGGACATATATTTACGTAATATGAATCAACTCGGCTGACGGTTATTATGCTCAAGATGTTAATAATGATGCCAAAATTAGTGTTAATGTACCTACAGAATTTTCTAAGTCTTTATTAAAGCACGTTATTTTTAATAAAAACTAGTTTAATTTACATATAACTTCTCTCCCGCCAAGAAAAGAAAAAAAACTAATATTGTTCCGCTGCGTGGGATTAAAAATTATTTGGCGCTAGCCTCAGTTTGAAATAAGCTATAAGTTATTTCGCGAGGGAAAAATTAGATTGGCAACCCTGGGAGGACGAAGTTCTATTACCACTGTCTAAAATACACAGTCGCGAAGCTCGCTGCGCTACTAAATGGTAGGTGAAGCGACACTAGCGCTCGCGGCGGCCAGCAAGCTTGCAACTGCCTTGAGCACGTTATTCGCGGCACAGATGATTTCACTTTTGCAAGGGTTTTTTGAATTTTAACTCACCTGAATGATTATTTCCATTGTAAACATAAGTCACGTTAAATTACCAACTACTACGGTACAGAAAGAAGCTACAATGTTGATATATTGTACTGTACACTTTTAATTCATAGAAACGTAAAAGGAATGCTCTGTTTTTATTAATCCAGTCCTCTGTAAGTATCCCCAGGTACAGTTGTATGACGTATTTAATGAGTCTTACGTAGAATTCATAGTCCATACTAGTTATAAATTCATGTATTTGTTTTAATGATAGTCGCAGGCATCTCTACATAAAACCAAGTCCACGATTCCTGGATGTTATGGGTAATCTCTAAATCCACTGAATGGATTTTGATGCAGTTTTCACCATTCAGTAAAGAATTTCTCGAGGAAGGTTTCTGTAGGAAAACATTCAATTATGACCAAAGGAAGCCAAGCAGTAACGATTTCAGTGAATCGTGTCGAAGGAAAACCTGCCGTCCGTGCGCTTTTTAAGCTTACGCTGGGTAAACCATTAAACATATCCATATACTATGAGTGTAAGAATTGGTCAGTATGAAAAGTTCTACAAAAGTCCGCGACAGCATATCTTTATCTTTAATACATCGCCAACTACAGTATAAGTGATTTTACGTTTTAATGTCTTCGAACAATCTCCATTCAGTAGAAATTTAAATGCCTAGCTTAGGAGCGAGTTTACGAGCTAGCGAGCGGACCCATCACCCCAGCTTCGGCCAACATTAACTGTTGAGTCGTGACGAGTTAAGACTTCAGAAAAGAGTAGACTATAACTGTTTGGAGTTTCGCTGTTCACCTCGGCTTTTCTGAAATGCGTCTGAGACCTACCGTCCGTGCGCCTTTTAAGCTTTCGCTGAGTGACCCCTTTAAGATACCAGGCGAAGCCGGGGCGGGTTGATAGTATGGGTATAATATAATATCAAATTCTTAACCATATCAAAAGCTAGTTATTCCGTTATCATTAGAGCTAATTAGTAAAAATACCAGTGTGATTTGTGAAACGAAAAGTATGAATCGATCTTAGGTCTTAAATGGCTCAATTGTAGGTACTTCGTATTTTTTCTGTGGGTTTGAAACTTTTCATTCCTGAATTTGACAACATAATATAATGCCAATTTTACAAAATATCGGCAAGAACAATTATTGTGTACCGAACCTTCACAGCAGCCATGTTAGTGGGGAGGTTAGGTAAAACCACCGTTCATATTTTGATAGAAGCATGAGAGTTGGCACACTTAAAGTGTGGACCCTAAACTTTTGATCTGAGATGGTAGCCACTTCCGGAAGACGCGCAGAGTGCCTGTTTTGCATGGTTGCCTACCCACCCGGAGTGAACTACGAAATCAAAGCTTAAGTCGATTACAAATGCCTGTTTTGCTTCGCGATGAATACTTTTTTGCAATCAGAATCACCTGGAAAACATTGATAACACGATTTGGAGTGGAAGGATTTAAATTTGTGGTGTGGTTGCCTACCTACTAGGCGCATCTTTCCTAAAGCTGCAAAAACAAGCCACCACATTTTTCAAGCTTCAATTTATTTAATAAAAATGACAAATCATTTTGATAACTTACGAAAAAGAAAAAAGCAAAAAAGGAAGAATAACAAGGCATGAGAAAACAAAGAATAAGAAGGCAGAAGTCCATAGTTTGTAATGCGTGTGGCCCTATGCATCAGTCTCACCGAAACTAATCTTGGAGGCTCAACAAACTTCCTAAAAAAGGGGGGAAAAGGAATTAAAATAATCTCTTAGCTATTAAGTGGACAGCCATCACCAGAAAATAAAGTCGGAAGTAAAAAATAAGCAGAAACTATTACTTAGTACTATGCGTCACAAGAGCACAGTTCCGTGCAGTTAAAGTCTCTCCTCCTGCATACACATTGCTGAGGCAACGGATTAGTTCTAAGCAAGCCTTGAGTGGCAATGGGGATAGTCGTCCACCGCGGTGTCCATCCTGATGGACTTTCTTCCCAGCCCCAATCTGACAGTGAGGGTAGTTCTTGGATTGGGCTCAGAGATTGTCCCCACAAATGAACCCCCTGGTACATGGCATGCCGGATGTGTTGCTCAGTGCATTCTGCGTTGGAGGAATACTCTCCAGAGATCAGTTTTTCTTGGTAAAAAGTTCCTTTCGGCAGGCATTTACGTTGACAAATGAACTCCACCTACAATGCTATAAAACACAAGTGTTAACGACGAAGTTCAACAAAAACGCATCGGTAACGATTATGAATCAATTTTTCCTACCTGTCATACTTAGTGATAACCAACTTTTCCATATAAGGTAAAGCGTTGTCCAAATCGTGCTCCTGAGCTGCCAAAAATCCTTTGGTGGCGTCAGGATAAGTCGTCCATGCTTCAAAGGCACTCTTCTTACCTTTGTTCGAAAACAAGGAAACGGTGTCACATCAAGACTGCGTAAAATAGGGGTAAACTTAAAGCCTTATTACGGCCTGCAACAAGTAAAGCCTCTTTAGTCACCATTGCCTTCACATGATAACATATGTTTTAGTCACCGACATTGGTCTCTACCTAAATCTTGCAGCTACAATCTGGTGGTTCGTTCCCGTGCCAATGTGGACCCAGAGCTCTACAATATCCGTCAATTTAGGCACAATACTCACGGCCAATACAAGGACATCGGTGTCCACAATTCGCACAGACTTTTCCGGTATCCCTGACTAACACAATCCGCGATGTGAATCATGACCCTTGTGTCTGCCTCTTCGTGATTGCACGGAGACAACATATCCATATCTTCTCAATGAGGCGATGCTAACACAGACGAATCCTGTGTACTGTACATTTCTTTGCCCTCCTATGTGATCTTTTGTATTTGCGTGTTTAGGAATTGGAACAACTCGCATTTTGTTTTCGGAATTGCGCAGGAAGTTGGGCCATCCTTTCGGAATGCGTGTTCCAGCTGTGACTCTCGTGCGTATTCCTTCGCCCCGTTCTGCCCTTGTGTGGTTTTTCAGACTATCCTGTATATACTTGTCCCAAATGACATCAACGCGATGAACAGTATTAAGTTCTTTCCTGAGGAATGGCATAAAAATGCTGTCGGCATATTCTTGAAATGTTCTTGACTCTCCGGGATCTAGCATATGGACTAGGGCAGGTCCATCTATTGTTGCTTGTGCGGCGGGTACGTCACAGGTGTGGAAGCCATCTGGACTTGCAGCCGTCAAACATTTCAAAAGATCTGATTTTTTTGCCCGGTCTTAGTTCGTCGACTGTGGAGAGAGACGGTGGTGTTGGTTGGTTTTCATGTGCGAAAAAACTGTCTAGGTCTCCCAATCGGTACTCACTTGTAGCTATGTATAATTTACTGAAAAACTGCAGTTGTTTTTGAGGCCAGCGATTTTTTCTTTTGTCTTGGTCGGTGATGATTTTGAAGCTGACGTAAAAAATAGGGTATTTATTTTGCTTCACGTGTCTAACAGTTTTTTCCGCACGCTGATATGGCGTCAGGGACTTGGTCAGGATTAGCGTTTCGAAACATTTTGAAGGTACATGGACCAATCACCAAGCCACCACATCCTAAGCAAACACGAAACACATAAAGTGTAAATAAATGTAAACCTTACCGTTGTTAGAAGTACCTAAAACAATGTTTAACTGTAAATACACACAACCTATTACACAGGGATGTAAGGAATAGTCGAAATAAAAGAGGGACATCAGCTTTAAAAGCAAAGAAAATATTTACCATGTTTGTACTTATCAATATGTTCGCATGCACAGGATGAATGACGCACAATTATCTCCAAGAAATCAGTTCCCCAAACACAGCGAAATAACACAGCACCAGCAACAAGCTTCTGTTACTGACCGCAAAAATACACGGTGGTAGCGTCGCGTCGCTTACTAATGTCCAGCTGCATAGAGACTAGGAGC